>OX359245.1:65852464-67067643 GCA_947179485.1 Allacma fusca
TTTTCGCCTTCGAAGGCTTGAAGGAAGGCTATTTCGTTTGCGCATCTCTGGGACGGACTGAATTTCCTTCATTGTAGATGCAAATCCACGCGGGAAATACACGTTTTGTAGAGTTGTTTGATAATTTAACTTAACACTGCGGCTGATAGTCGTGTCAGTGCCTATTGTGTCTGTCGTAAGTATGCCTAATAAGAGGGTAAGCATTCAAATCCGACTTTTCACTGTCTTTACTTCATTGAAACCACTGCAACCAAATTCAACTACCAAGAAAATCCAGTCAGCTCCTGGTTATTTGGAGTTTCTCGGCACTAATGATAAGTTCAATGTACCTGACTTTATATGAAAGCATCCTCGCAGTTTTTTACGTATGTTCGCACATTTTCCGAAGATTGTATGCAATATATGTAGGTGGAAGTTTCTACTAAAAAATTGTGGTTTAATACCCATCCCTCTTTTGCTTATATACCAAACATCATTTGCCGGCAATAGTATCAACTTATTATTTTCCCTATTTAGATAACCCCTCACCAGCCGATGAGTCCAAAGCTTTGCATTTTAAATGTTTACGTCTATTTTGCAGGACAAGCGATTTTAAAAAACCCATACCTGAAACACGAAAGCGTTCATTTTCTAGCCTTGATAAATTCAAGTCGAATGCTCCTGAGATTCAACTGCTGATTCAAGGTTTCTCTGTTAAAATGTGTGAACCTTTTATCACAGAAACGTGAAATAATTTCGAACCCGGATGTTGTCATAAAGGCTAATCGTGTTTGGCAAGTAATCGCCAACCATTTCCCGTGGTTGTCTCTGCAGACGGTATCGACGCATCTGGTAGATCCGTTTATTTCTGATAATGGACTTCCTTTTCGATGATGCCATTTACAGTATTATAGTTACCCCGACTTCCCTAACGTTAAATAACAGTGAAGAGATTATGTTGCGACTAAAAATAAATATTGAAGCCACACTTCAAGCTTTTTGTGACTTCTTATTTGTCAGCAAGTATGGGAACACTGCGTGGATAAATCGACAGGTATTTTCTGAATATGTATCGCAATTCTCATTAACCGACTGCTTGTAATTCTAAACCGAAGTAAAACAAGTAATACAAACTGGCTTTTTCACATATTAAACTTGATTCTTCGACCTCATTTCAAATTGTCTATCATAGAGACTGCAATCACTTTCATGTAATAAGTCCAGAAAGGTGGGAAACAATAACCTTAATTATCCTCATTCATATGTGTTGAGCACTAAAAGTGTAGTATACACATGCATACATATCTGAACCATGACTGTACATTTCAATTGGACGACTTATTTCCAATCCTTCTTCCACAGCAGGCTAATCAATTTAATTCACCACCTCTCACAATAATTTAGCAAGGTAGTTTTGAGGACACATGCGGACTTCGCATGGCCAGTTCAAACAATAAGTCTGATTAGGTTGAATTCAGGACACGAGGTGGGAATTTGCTATTTTTCAGGAGGAGAGAGAAGTCCAAGTTTATAGTTATATGTTGACACAAGTGTCCTTTATTACAAATAAAAAATTGCTAGAAGCATTGTAGGTTCAAATACCCTTCAGGGTTTCGCTGAATTTCAGTGGCTTGATTTGATGAGTTGATTTTCTTTTATAGTTGATTACTTCTGCCACAATGGTGTCCCAAAACTACGTCTCCTTGCCCCAATTTTATGCAAACACAACGGTTTTTATAACTGGAGCTACAGGATTTGTGGGGAAATGTATTGTTGAGAAATTGCTACGGAGCTGTCCAGAAATTGAACGGATTTATGTCCTCGTTCGGGATAAGAAAAATCAAAGTGCAGAAGAGCGCTTGCAAGTTCTTCTGCAAGAAAAGGTACATGTCCAAATTGGTAATATGTAGTCACTGTAGAGCTTTTTTTCTAATATAATACTTGCTCGCTCAATATAAAAATAATTAATAAAAATTGTGAGCTGACACAACCCGTTTTGTTTCTATGACAGTTATTTGACAGCATCCGTCAAAATCCAAATATGGAGGCAGTATTCGGGAAAGTTGTTGCTATTAATGGAGATATAACCCTAAATGGATTAGGCTTAAGCTTAGAAGATACATCAATTTTGAAATCAAGGGTGTCCATAATATTCCATGCGGCTGCCAATGTCAAGTTCAATGCAGGATTGAAAGAGTTGTTGAAATCTAATACGGAGGGTACCAAAAATCTGATCGAGTGGTCAAAGGAGCTTGAGAAAATAAAGGTTAGATTCACTCAGGGTTTATTCTTACAATGTTCCAGGAATTAAATTTTGATGATATTTTGTATACCTCAACAGGCCTTTGTGTATGTTTCAACTGCATTTTCCAATTGTGAGAGAAGAGAAATTGGGGAGGAAGTCTATCCTATCGATGTTGACCCTCACCTTGCAATCAAGCTTTATTCCGGGTTAAGAGCCGATGTGGTGGATTCCATTGCAGTGAAGTAAATTTTAACTGGGAGTTAATTTTTTGAGAGATCTTATGTGTCACCATGGTGTATCATTTAAGTGCCGTAAATATAGTATTTAATCAACGGTAAAGTAGAATACACATAGATCAATCTAAAAATGAAAAACTGGGTTTATATTTAGACTGAATGGAGAAAAGAAAATACATTACGCATTTACCAAGCACCTAGCTGAAATTTTGGTACATGAAGCTCGAACTGACATACCAGTTTGCATCGTAAGACCAACGATTGGTGAGTACTACGATTTTGTTGATAGGTTAAATCGCATTCTTGAATGTTTCAAATTATGTACATCTTTAAAAAAATATTACCAGTGACTGGCGCAGAACGGGAACCATTTCCAGGCTGGATTGACAACTTCAATGGACCCGGAGGATTGGTTATGGGAATTGGCAAAGGAATTGTACGTTGCTGCTACACCAATGAACGAGGAACTCTTGATGTAGTTCCGATAGATCATGTAGTTAATCTTACGTTAGCAGCGGGCTATCAATTGGGTTCCGGGTCTGCTGACAAGAATGATTTGAAGGTTTACAACTGTTCCAGCACGAAACATCCAATGGTAGTAACGACACTGTGTCAAACGGTGGTAGAATCCTGTGGGGAGACACCCTTCAATGAGATATTCTGGTACCCATCGATAGTATTCGTTAGAAGTCATCTGGCGTTTAAAACTCTAAACTTTTTCCTCCACTACCTACCAGCGTTGTTCTTAGATGGCCTAAGCATATTGACACTGAAGAAAAGAAAGTAATTAATACAAATGATGGAAGGACATTGCACAGTCCTTACGAGGATATGCCCCGTGTCTGATCATGTTAAAAAAATCCTGGAGGGTGCACCTTGAAGAGTAGATAATTTTTCATAATTGGTTAAAATAAATCTAAAAACAGGATTTGGAGATACCCCGGGTAAACGAAAATAGATTTGCCATATGTGATGTTTTGTTGTTAGTTGTCACCGTTTTTCATATTTTGATACGCCATGAACCCCCTCTTTTTTAATGACTTTTACCCGGATATCTCCGAATCCTGCTGTCAGATTTCTTTTGAGGAATTACGAAAAATTATCTACTCTTCAACGTTCACCCTCCATGAATTTTTTTAGCGCGATCAGACAGGTGGCATATCCTCGTATAGATTGTGCGGTGCCCTTCAAAATGTATAAAATTAAAAATGTTTAAAATTTATAAAAAATTTTGTCTGTTTGCTGTTTAAGGGTTAGCTTGCTATGAACTTACAAGAAAATCAGAGCTGTCGCAGCGCCTCTTGAGTTTATGCAAAGAACATATTTTGCATTTGAAACTAGCAATACCGTGAACTTGTTTAAACAATTGAGTGAAGTCGATCAAGAAGATTTTAATTTCGATATTCAAAGAGTAGACATGCGTTCATACGTCAAAAACTGTGTGTACGGTTATAGATGCTACACCTGTAAAGAGAAAGATGAGGATTTGCCAGCTGCAAGAAAAAATTTTATCAGGTGCGTTCTCTGAAAAATAACTAACTAATTACATTTTAAACTGCTATTAAAAATGTAATTGTTTATTTCAGATATCGCAGAATATACTACAGCTGTTTGTATTCCCTGGTCTCAGGAGGAGTCATCTTCAGTCTACTAACTTGCTTTCACTTAAAAAAAATGATTATCAATCAATGTCTTTATTACGGCCTCGTTACATCTTAGCCAGAATGTTCAATTTGTAGAACTGTTTGACACTGAACGAAAATCAAGCTTCCATTTTTTAAGTCTATAGAGGTCCTTCCGGTTGTAGAACATATAATGTGTCTGCATTTGTGCATTGTATGCTTGGCATGTGACGGTTGGGAGTATAAAGCATACTTGCATTGGTGTTTTTCAAAAATGAAGTCATTGTCGTCCGCATATCCGGACATCACTGGAAATATGTTTGAAAACAATGTTTCACCACCTCACACGTCTAGATGATTTGAAGAGAAACACTACACCAAAATTTTGAAGCCTTTCCTGTTGCATTTTATGAGTAACCAGTTCAGTAAAATTTTATCAATTTCCAAAGGTTTTTATTCTCATTAGAAAGACATGAAGTGAATGCAAATTTGAATGAGTCCAATTTTTAAAAATTAATAAAACAATAAGCAAGGGTCATTCATGGGTAAAATCCTAAGGGTCCAAGGTAATCGCAAATATGTTCAATAACTTGGTCAATTATTTATAATAAAGTAGTAATTAATACAAATATAGCTAATGCTGAGTATTTCTTTTCTCTTGTAAAATGTTAAAATTTGACTTACGCCAGTTTGCATCTCACTTCTTCAAATATAGATATTTGGTTTATTACAATGACACCCAGTACCAGTACCCTCTGTGTGCTCGTTGTCAGACGTCGGATTTTCGTGGGTAGACGGGATTCATTCAAATTAATTTTTATACCCAGGTCAGCATATATATAGTATTATGAGAATACATTCTGTCAGGTAAATTGATTCTTTTATTGACAATTGAAAAATCACCCACTTTATTTAAACTACAGTTTCAACTATTTCAAAAAAATTTACGGCGCCGCAAAAATTATTCGACAACACATGAGTGCATGCACAAGACTTTGAACTTAAACTCTCACGTATATTTTGCTGGACTTAAGATTTGGCAAAACAATTTTACAATCATTATTTTAAGCAGTTGGATAGGGTCAAATGGACTGGATCTTGCGGATATCATATCACCCCTCAAGAACTGTTCATTGTTCTAGTACAGCTTTGAAAACAGCCCAACTAAAGAAAATATTTGGCGGGATTTCTTTATTCAAAAGAGTTTCTTAAAAGGGATCCCGCTTCTACTTCGGTATGATTTGTTCCATGACACAACATCAAACACTTTGCAAGCTTGTACTATCAGGCTGGTCGATGACTCATCCCATTTACGTAGGGAATCCAAGATCTGGCGATTAAAGTGGGCAACTTCAAGTGTAGCAAAAGGGCGCCAAATATTTATATACATTTCAATTTCAGGCAAAATTCTAACAACTGACCAGGTTAATGTACTTCCGGCGGGATTGCAACACAAGTATGGCAATATATTATTGGCGAGTATAAAAATGTCGGGAAACTTTCACGTTGAACAATTTTTCCGTTATAACTGGTTTTGTGAACTAACTGCTTATTGTGCGAACGAAGTTCAAATACCAAAACAATTGGACAACATCGAACCAATTCCGTACTTTCAAATATTCTCTCAGAGTTTTCAAACTGGGAAAAATTTTAATTCCTGGCCCGTCGTGTGGGTTTTCGATGAAAAGCACAACAAAAGCCAATTTGGATTTTTTTTTCGACAAAACTTAAGAAATTTTTGGAAGACAGCTTCCTCTGTGAAACATGCATTGATAAGGAAAACTTGGGAATCCCCGGACCAAAAAACTTATTGCAGATATGGTAGCAAAGTTTAATTTTACGATCATTCGATCTTCTCGAAACGACGCTCCAACCTTAATTGTCTACTATTCAGGAGCGCCATCTATCCTTGCTGTGACCTCACCTTGGGATTGGTTGAATTTCCTTCATTGTAGTTGCAAAACCATCGGGAACAAAATCCAAGTTTTTCAAATCGTAAAACTGCTTGTCGATTCCCCTCTGGTAGTTATGATAGTTTCAGTAGCCATGGTATCATTCCTGAGTAAAACTAGGGGGGTTACGTTTCAGACCCGGATTTTTACAGTCTTCTCTGCATTACTTAATCAAATTGAACTCCCAAGACCAACCAGTCAGCTGTTGGTTGTATGGACCTTCTCGGCACTAATGATTAGTACCATGTACCTGACGTTCTATGAAAATATCCTGGTTCATCCAGAGGACGACACCCCAAAGACTTTCGTAGAACTGGCTGAGAGGAACTATCAAATAATTATAGATAAAGAAATACTCCCGTATTTTTATTATGCACCGCCACAGGCGCAGATTAGCAGGGTTATAACGGGTCCCACTTACGGAAACTCAAAGATTACTCATTGACAAATCCAGGTTTAAATCTGAAAGGAGTCGTGGACTACATTATGGCAAACCCTGGTATTGTTCATTGTGATTTTGTCACTAACGGGGAGGCTGCAAAAAATGTATTCTCCTGGTATTACTATTCCAAAGGGTGTAGCTGCATTACAGGATTGGAGATTTTGTTAACTATACCCATGCCTATTGGCAGTTTCATGGACAATTGGCCAGAATATTATACGATTATTTCCACCGTTCAGTTTCTACAGGAATATTTTTAATTTATGCAGAATATTGTTAGGTATGTATATAGAAATTACATAAATTAGTTAAGTCTCACATGAATAATTAATTAAGTTGTGAAACACACAACCATAGGTTAAGTCAGTTCAAAGTAACTTCAACACTTATTGTAAAGGTGCAAAGTAAGCACTTCCCATCGGCTAAAGCCGACGAGTGTCAACGTCCCGTTACATCCGTTATGATGTAACGTCTAGACTTAAGATTGTAAAAATGGGCTCAAGTAGCCACTTGTTAAGTTTAAGATTCTTCCAGACTCTTCAGTGAATAACTGAGAGTCCTTCCAGTAACACCTATTTTTAGTTCTTAATCTTCATTTCCTTTTACTTTTGGTTTCACTTATTAAATAAAAGCAATTAGTCCTCGGATTAATCGAAAATCACAATCAATCGTTTATTCATAATCAGGGTTGAAAATTGGAATCGGAATTGGAATCGGAATCGAAAAAGAATCGGAAAATTTAAAGTATTAGAATCGGAATCGGAATTACAAATACTGTAAAATTAAGTATTGGAATTCTAATCGGAATTGGAAAGTAAGTATCGGTATTGGTATTAGAATTTAATGATATTCCAATGAATTCCGATTCCATTTCTGATATTGCATTATAAAGCCATACAGAGACCTTTGTGACCTTTTATGTAGTACCTTTACATTTTACACTTCTCCATGGCTTTTTGCGCAAATAGTTATTTATCATAGTAATGAAAATTGAAAGAAAGGCAGAATCATTTGTATATGATTACTACGGCTTCAATAGAAATCTAGAAATACAACAAAAAATGAAGACATGTTCCAACGTATTCTGAGGAACAACTTTCAACTATGGACCGCACAAGGGACAAATGAATTAATTTGTTCAAGTGGTGGAATGATTCCGAATTTTCCGAAATTCTCCAGCAAGTAACATTTGTAATCTTGAGCATTCCAGCAACTTACAATTAGGTTACTGTGGGAAGCAAAGGTGTCCACCTATCCTATTTATAGGCCTATATATAGAATAAAAACAGGCAGGATGCAAAATCCAAGTAATTATAGGTAGTAAAACAGGGAAACAGTAATTACCGCTAAAATTAATCCTATATTACATGTAGGAGCTGCAAGAGTTCACTTTTTATTTAGGAACAAGTTTGTGAAGGTAAAAATAGGCATATTTATAAGTCGGGTATGCTGATTAAACTAAATTGCAACGCTTAAGTCACCCTCTAACAGTACAAAAGCGAACTAAAGCAAGTATTATTATGCGCGCAAACGATTGCAATTCGTTTAGCTCCTCATATTTTATAGAATGGGTTTACATTCATGTTACATTGCAAATTGCAACCTTCCGTGTTGCATGCAATAAGTGACGCTGAATAATCTACGAACAAATTTGACAAGCAAATATTTGATGTAACCTTAAAATAAATCTCACAAATATTCTTCAAATACGCGACATTTTAGTGTTTCGATTTTTTTCATATGTTACAATTGCAAAGACATAGATGATTTCAAGGCTAAAATATAGGCCTTTATAGGCTAAAATATAGGCAGAAACATTACAAGAGTATATATGTAGGAAAATATGTAGGCAATTTATTTTTGATAAAAAATTTAGGTTTATATATAGGAAAGACAAAGCTCCAAAAAATATGTAGTATTCTAGGTAGGCTGAACCTTTTGGACACCTTTGGTGGGAAGACTTTTCTCTGCATTACGTTTAATGTAAAGCTATGACCTAGGTTGACTACCGGAGTCTGTTGTTTGTTTGAGTAAACGAGCAGTTTAAATGACGTGGTCGAATGACAAAAACAATAAATTATAGGTTGCATGCATAGAATCGGAATTGTAATCGGAATTATTTAAAAGTATTTGAATTAATTGGTATCGGAATTCAAAATTAATTATTTGGATACATCGGAATCGGAATCTAAATCGGAAATAAATTTAAGCAGGTATTGTAATTGGAATCGGAATTTTTATTTTTCCGATATTTCATCCCTGGTAAAGAGTTGGCCAAATTCGAAAAATACTAATTGTAAGAAGTAAAGGATAACAGGCAAATATTGATTGTTAAACAGAACAACCACATGGAGAATTTGGCAATTCCATTTTTATATTAAGATATTTCTAAAAATCGACGTTTTGAAACTATTTGCTACAAATTGTGGTATTTCCTCAAACCGAGTAATCTTCGATGAGTACATATGGATAGGGAATGTCGATTGAAAATGCCCTTGCATATATGCCTGCCAAGCTGAATATGTCCAAAATGCCCGCCAACGTGCCATATTTTTGGGCATATTGGCACATTGGGAAAATGCCCTGAATTTGGGCATTTTCGGCAGGGCATATTCGGCATTTTGGGCATTTTCAGCCGGGAATATTCTGCATTTCTGGCAGGTAAAACTCAGTAAAAAAATGCCACTATTCACTATTAAAATGAAATCATATTAAAGGCGTACATGGAAATTTGGTGTAAATGTATTATATTTCAAAAGATACTCGCTGTGTATCATATAGACACTTTATATTGAATTATTGAAGAATGCAATTTTGTTGCATTTTGTATAAAGTTAATCAGAAGACTCGAGTGGTAAATACGCCATCAACAAATCCTCCCCATCAGAACGTTGATTTGTATGACTCTCATCCTCTGTAGACGTTGCTCCGCCACCAGCGTAAATAAAATTTCTCAAATTTTCTGATCAGTGCTTTGAGGTTGGCATAGTTTATTGCATTCCAAAATGTGAGTTTTGTCCAGTAGTAACAATGGTTAGACGTTTTAAAAACTACAACTCCTACAATTGTCTACTGACCATATTTATTTACCTGTGTGCTAAAACTGTCGAGTAATCGTTTTTAGTTATAACGATGTGAGCGGGGTAGTGTGCAGTACAGATAGTAGCAAGTGGAAGTAGTAGCGGCGACCAATAACGTCTGGAAAAGGTAATCGACCCGAAAATTTGAGCTGAATATGCCCAAAATGCCGAATATGCCCAGGAATGAAAATGCCCAAAATCTACGTATTTGCCCAAAGTTGAAAATGCTCAAAATGCCAGGGCATTTTGGGCAGGCATGATGCCCAATATGCCACGGCATTTTCAAATCGACAATCCCTACATATGGATGCCATACTTGCCAAGCAAAATCATCCATGATTAGCACTAAAATGCAAAACCCATGAGCGAAGTGGCATTAGCATGACTAATATCGGTCGATATCTTGTAACAACGTCTATCAAAGTTTTATACGGGAAACTTTGTTACTGTTTTTATTTTTTGAGATCAACTGGTTGACCCAATCTTGTCCAAAAACAATGGTGTATGGACCCATCAGGTGACGTGTTACTGTAAGACTGACTGTGTTTGAACTGTGAGGCCGTATTCAGTATAAAGGACACGCAGACCAGCAAAAGTGACATAAAAAGAAAACACAAAATAATGGAAAAATGGGGGAAATGGTAATATGGCTCAGGGTTGTCCAAATAAAAAATCAAGCAAATATTGGATATTTGCTTGATCTGTTGAGAAGGCCCTGAAAACGCATGATTTGTCCTGTTTTTGCCCCCATTGAAACTGCCCAGTATTTTTTTATTGGCGTATTTAATTTCATTGAAAAAATATAAATGCACCAAACACTAATTGTAAGCATAGCTTCCGTAACAATATTCCCTTTTGCATTCATTCCATGTTAGTTTCACAGTTTCATGTGCATAATCAAATAAACCTTGCATGCTTTTAAATTCCCAAGCAATAAGACAAAAATAATATGACAAAAAGCAATAAAGCTAAATGAGATATATCTGGTAAAAGAATATCATGCAGGGAGTCATAGTATGAAACGTACAATATTTGTAAATGATGTCGAATAAATGCTTCGTGTAGTTTTTGCAGGCACACGTATGTACATATGTACACAGGGTTGGAAAAAAACCGGCTTTTATCAATAAAGGCCAATCCACTGGAAAGAAACGGTAACAACCGGTTTTTATTTGATGTAGATTTTATTGGCTAAAATATGATAAACGCCAATACTATCCAGTTAAATAATCTAATGCCCAGGCCAGTGGTTGATATTGGATTTTACCGGCATCTTTTGGCTTGTGGTAATAATTGGTAACAATTATGTCCGAACACGCCACGGTCTCCAAAAAATTAAAACTCCGCTTCTTTAACGTCCGAACCTACTTACTCCCTATGTAAATACGATTTTCGTTAGTTACCACCAGCCCAATTTAAATATTGTGGCAGACCGGTAGTTCCCTGCAGGATTTTCCGCACTTCAGTGAGTGTCATTTCTGGGATGGTTTTTGATTCTTTTATTATTTTATTTCTCATAATCATTTCATTACCGAATAACTGCTTGCAAACATTAAAATCGAAGATGAAATGTTTTCGAATATTTAATAAATACTGGCGGTTGAATAAATTGTTAAAAAGGTGTTTTACTTTAGCCATTGTGGCTTTTATTCATTTGTGTCTATGCAGGCGTAATATTAGCCAAGCCGGTGGTACTTTTTGGTTAAAACCGATTTTTATTGGAAGGTGGATTTATTTGGATACTATTAATTACGGCCATTTTATGCCAGTCGACCAGGCCGGTTAGTACCGGATTTTACCCAATATTGACCAGGCCAATTCTTGCCACTTGCCAACCATGTATGTACATATATACCCAGGCAGCAAGAAATAGTTTTTTTGAATGTATACAATTAAGGTTCTGCACGGATAGGTTAAATTCATTATCCTGTCCGTATCCTATATGAAAATTTGACGAAATTACTGGTTTCATCCTATATTATCCGAAATGTCGGATGAAGAACATATGAAGCGACTGAATTTCTATAACTTGCATACATACAGCAGGCTCTTATTGTTAGTCAGAACTACAAGACTCGCGGTTGTAAGATCAGAATTTGGTCTTAATAGTGATAATTGGCATCAACAGATATTCGCGGATAACGGATGGATTATCCGAATCACGCACACTTTTTACCCTATCCGATCGGATAATCGCAATTAATGCGGTAATCTTATTCTATCCGTCAGTTTTTCTCGGATGTAAAATTGATATCCAATCCGTCGGATATGTTTCGAATCTTTAAATCTTTGAATTTATTCTATCCGTATCCAATCCGATGGGATATTTCCGATCCAGAGCCTTACATAATATGTAGTATGCAAATGGCTAATTTTATAATGGGGATATTTGCCATCATATAATTGAAGACCACGCAAATCTGGTTTAAATTATTTAGAGTTCAGAACCAATTTCAGACGCCATACTTGTTTCATGTTTCAAACTCGAGATTTCATTAGGTTACAGATTGCGTAGCTTTAAGAGTTAGTGATGGAAGCTTTTGGCGGTTTGGATTCATTTTCGTTTGAACTGCAGATTGCAGTTTGTGTACTTGTTATAGTTTCCTTAATTTTGAATCTTCAACCTGCAACTATAAATATAATCACTTTAACAAACTTCCTGCCCATTTCTTTCTTACAATATACGTGCTTCACTATCATTGTTATTTTTGTTTAAATTGAAAGCCTTAACTACACAGTGCCGATGAAGCTTCTCCACACGAAACTACCTTTCAAAATCAATCATGTTATAAATAAACTCAATTACTAGAAACAATTTCCGTAATTCTGGGTTTTGGTAGTAATAACCTAACCCGAGAAATCAATAATGCTAGTGGAATAATTATACGTAAAATGTTCTACAGTAGCAGACCAATTTGAAAAACAAAACCATATACCTTTGATATTTATACACTCCACCGTCACAAGTCAAATATACAATTGTAATAATACACAGATGCAGACATAAAAACCTGTTCTACAACCGGAGGTACTGCTTGACGGTTACATGTCTACTGCCACCCAAGCAACTGCCACAAGGACAACTGCCACGCGGAGAACTGCCACAAGGACAACTGCCACAATAATTATTGCCACCCGCTTCGAAAACCCTCAACGTACCAACTGCCACATTACCTACTGCCACTTTACCATCTGCCACCTGAAACAATATGTATACTGAAGCTCCGGAAATGCAGTGTAAGCTCCGGAAATGATAGTAAGCTCCGGAAATGCAGTGTAAGCTCCGGAAATGATAGTAAGCTCCGGAAATGCAGTGTAAGCGCCGGAAATGATAGTAAGCTCCGGAAATGATAGTAAGCCTGCCCAAGTGGCAGTAGGTAAGTGTGGCAGATGGTAAAAGTGGCAGTTGCCCAAGTGGCAGTAGGTAAGTGTGGCAGATGGTAAATTGGCAGTTTATTGTGGCAGTTGTCCTTGGCAGTTCTCCGCGTGGCAGTTGCTCTTGTGGCAGTTGCTTGGGTGGCAGTGTCCCGGACACGCTGCTTGACTAACTCCACCTTCATTTTCATTCAGCTCGCTACAAACAGTTCTACAACTTGAACATTTTCATGTAGTTGTAACGAGGCAATACTAAAGCCATGGATTGATAATTATTTTTTCCTTCGCCTAAGCAAAAGCAACTTGAGTAGACTGAAGATCACTCCCCCTGACACTATGGAATACAAACAGCAGTAGTATATTCTGCGATATCTGAAATAAACAATTACATTTTAATAATAATTTATATTTCATTTGAGACCATCCATAATTTTTAGAGAACGCACCTGATAAAATTTTTCCTCGCAGTTGGCAAGTCCTCATCTTTCTCTTTACAAGCGTAGTGTCTATAACCGTACACACAGTTTTTGATGTAGGAACGCATGCTAACTCTTTGAATATCGAAATTAAAATCTTCTTGATCCACTTTGCTCAATTGTTTAAACAGGTCCACCGTATTGCTCGTTTTAAATGTAAAATATGTTCGTTGCATAAACTCAAGAGACTCCGCGACTTCTCTGATTTTCTTGTACTTTCGTAGCCAGCTAACCCTTTAAATATCAAACAGACAACAATATGTGAAACATTTTTAATAAGTTAAATTTGAATTCCACCATTTGCATTACTTACTTCGGTTTCATCCATATCAACCAACTTAGACAATCTAAGGACAATGCTGGTACGTAGTGGAGGAAAAAGTTAAGAGTTTTAAACACCAGCCGACTTCTAACGAATACTATCGATGGGTACCAGAATATCTCATTAAAGGGTGTCTCCCCGTAGGCTTCCATCATCGCTTGACACAATTTCGTTTGAACCAGAGGATTTTCCGTGCTGGAACAGTTGTAAACCTTCATATCCTTCTTGTCATCGGAACCCGAGCCCAAACGATATCCAGCTGCTAACGTCAGATTCACTACATGATCTATCGGAACTACATCAAGAGTTCCTCGTTCATTGGTGTAGCTGCAACGTACAATTCCTTTGGCCATTCCAATAAACAATCCTCCCGGTCCATTGAAGTTGTCAATCCAACCTGGAAATGGTTCCTGTTCTGCGCCAGTCACTGTTAATAATTTCAAAAGATGGTCATTATTTGAAACATTCAAGAATGCTATCTGACGATTTAGCAAAATTCTAGTACTCACCAACCGCTGGTCTAACGATGCAAACTGGTATATCATTTCGGGCTTCCTGGACCAAAATTTCGGCCAGATGCTTGGTAAATGCGTAATGCATTTTCTTTTCCCCAGTCAACCTAAATATAAACCCAGTTTTTCATTTTTAGACAGATCTTCTTGTATTTTACTTTGAACCCCTGATGAAATACACTCTATTTACGGCACTTAAATAACACACCATGGTGTCACATAAGAACTCTTAAAAAATTAACCCTCAGTCAAAATTTACTTCATGGCAATGGAATCCACTATATCTGCTCGTAACCCTGAATATAGCTTGATTGCAAGGTGAGGGTCAACATCGATAGGATAGACTTCCTCCTCAATTTCTCTTCTGTCACAATTTGAAAATGCAGTTGAAACATACACAAAAGCCTGTTCATATATTAAAAAAAAATATCACCAAAAATTCAATTCCTGTAACATTGTAAGAATAAGGATCCTGCGTGAATCTAACCTTTAATTTCTCAAGCTCTGTGGACCACTCGATCAGATTTTTGGTACCTTCCGTATTGGATTTCAATAACTCTTCCAATCTGGCGTTGAACTTAACATTAGCAGCCGAATGAAACACTATGGATACACTTGATTTCAAAATTGACGTCTCTTCTAAGCTTATGCCCAATCCATTTAGGGTTATATCTCCATCAACAGCAACAACTTTCTGGAATAATCCCTCCATATTGGGATTTTGACGGATTCTATCAAACAACTGTTATAGAAACAAAGTAAAGGATTTTATTAAATATATTTAATATTAAGCCAGCAAGTGATGTGTTAGCATCTATAGTGACTAATAAGATAACCAATTTGGAAGTGTACCTTTTCTTGTAGAATAACTTGCAATCGCTCTTCCGCACTTTGATTTTTCTTTTCCCGAACGAGGACATAAATCCGTTCGATGTTCGGATAGCTCCGTAACAATTTTTCAACAATACATTTCCCTACAAATCCTGTAGCTCCAGTTATAAAAACCGTTTTATTAGCGTAGAATTCGTAGACATGGAGACGTAGTTTTTGGACACCATTGTGGCAAAAGGGATCAATTAACAAAAACTAACTGGTATCAAATCAAGCTGCTAAAATTCAGTAAAACGCTGAAGGTTATTTGAACCCACAATGTCCAACCGTCTATATATAAACAATTATTCGTCTATTTATAACTACATTCTTTTCACGTTTCTTTTTCGTCCTGAAAAATAGCAATTTCCCACCTGTTGTCCAGAACTCAAACTGAATATCAGACTTATTTTTTTGGAATTGCCGTACAAGATACGGGTGTGTGCATACAACTATCGTATAATTACTTGCTCTTCTAACATTGAACTCTCAGTATTGTTAGTTACTAAATAATTAGATAAAAATATACGTCAAGCATTTCATAAGTTGCCCAACACTTTTGAATGATGATAAATAAGCATAAATTTTCTGACATGAATTTTTACAAGAATCTTCCCAGCTTTAGGGAATTAATACAGGATTTCGATTGCAGTTTGCAGTCTCAATGATAAAATATTTTAAACAAGTTTGAAGGATCAATCTTTATACGTCAAAAAGTCAATTTGTCCTAGAGCACGCTAATCCTTGCTTTTAAAAGACACGAGCCTCGTGAGAATGATGAGAAAAGTTTCTCACATTATATTTGCATAATATTAATTACAAGCAATAAAGAATAAATGTAAGACTATAGTACGGTTTGGAATTAAAATCAGTCGGTTATTTAGAATTGCAATATTTAGGAAATTCCTGTCGCTTTATCCCCTCAGTATTTACATATTGCTTGCTGACAAATAAAAAAGTCACAACAGTCTAGAAGCGCGGCTATTTATTTTCAGTCTAGACATAATCTTCTCATTATTATTTAAAGTTTGGGAAGCCCGAGTAACTATAATGCTGTAAATTACATTAGAAGAGGGCAATCGACGCAAAACTGAGAGCTTGAATGACTCAGCAAAAATCTCAAATAGGTTTGATGCGCTTCAGCGCATCCTATGATTTTTAATACTATATACATATGTAGTATTAAATTGTTTATATACTGCATATTGAAATGGCATATGCGATATATCATCCAGTAGTTTTTAATATTATATACATATATAATTACATTATGTATATACTGCATTTTAAAATTGCATATGCGATATGAAATATGTGAGCATGAAATATTCAGCATATTATTGGTAATTCTTTAAATACTTAAATCGTCCATTAGTTACGAAGCATCATCAAGTTGCAGGTAAACGTTGTGGTGGCGTTGAAGGTGCGTGCGGATTGGCTCTGCCTGGAGCCTTAAGGAACGGGAATGAAGACGGGCGTTAATTGGCTCTCACAAAGGTATTGTAATGTCGTAACTTGATCGTAATGCGTTGTTAACGTTCCGCTTTGCTTCATTTTTCTATGCCCACTTCTTTTGTGTATGTTGCTTGACCGTAGACACTTAAATTATTCTCTTGTAGCCTTTTTGTTTTTGAGTTTTATTGTTTTTTCTTTGTTTGGTGGTCATGGATAATTGTAAGCAGTGACTGCAAATATAAATATTCGCTGGTGTTTGAGTGTAAAAGTGTAATTGTGTTAATTAATTAATTTTTTATATTTTAGTATGTAACTTGCTGCGCTCCTGCAGTGACTGTACCACAAACCCAAATTGTAATTGGGGAATACTGTTCCAGCAGGCGGGGCAATGCGTACGGGATATTGCTGAAATTGGCGAGGAAGTGCTCGGAATTGCCAGATCTCCAGCTGAGTGTGGAGATCCTCAGTGCCAGAGCACGGTCGTGCGAAAAATCTCAATTATTGATTGGTCGGTTACTGGTAAGTTGTTTATTAATCTTGTTGTCAATACCAATGTCAGTCTTTGTCGCTCCTGGTCGCTCCTTGTTGGTCCTTGTCGCTCCTTGTCGCTCCTTGTTGGTCCTTGTCGCTCCTTGTCGCTCCTTGTTGGTCCTTGTCGCTCCTTGTCGCTCCTTGTTGGTCCTTGTCGCTCCTTGTCGCTCCTGGAGGATCCTTGTCGCTCCTTGTCGCTCCTTGTTGGTCCTTGTCGCTCCTTGTTGGTCCTTGTCGCTCCTTGTCGCTCCTTGTAGGTCCTTGTCGCTCCTTGTCGCTCCTTGTCGCTCCGCTCCTTGTAGGTCCTTGTCGCTCCTTGTTGGTCCTTGTGGCTCCTTGTTGGTCGTTGTCGCTCCTTGTCGCTCCTTGTCGCTCCTTGTTAGTCCTTGCGTCAGCTCCATTGTTGTCAATCCCTTATTACCCATGACTTAAATTAAATAATTTAATTTCAAATTACAGTTAATTTTCCAGGTGCACTTAGTATTGTCGGAGCAATTTTATTCGGAGGAATTGGGTTTGCTGTATTCTGGCTGCTGCAAAGACGAGCTTCTGCACAGTACAGACCCCAAGTGAACGACCAGGAAGCTGCCAGAGTTCGCGGGTTCTTCCCTGCTCACAACCGGTACGCTCGACGTAACACCATTCGAGCATGGCTTGAGGACGTGATTCAGCAAGAAGGGGATGCAGAGGACG
Organism: Allacma fusca; assembly: GCA_947179485.1. NCBI lineage: Eukaryota > Metazoa > Arthropoda > Collembola > Symphypleona > Sminthuridae > Allacma > Allacma fusca. The sequence continues at coordinate 65,870,255 of OX359245.1, forward strand.
TAGCTCTTGGGCGTCAAGGTAATATACTTAAATACAATACGCCAATGTGATGCAATGTAATAATCTGTGTAGGTAGATACATAATTAATAAAATGTTTGTTCCTATACAGTTTTGGATCAATTACGAGCAAATCTTGCAAACGACGCGCTTGACCAGCTCCGTCGTCAACAAGTCCGTGCTGACCGCTACGATGAGCAGCTTGACCAACAAGTCTTTAGGCCTCACGGAAATCCATTGCTTGACCCAGCATTTCAGAATATTCCCCATGATTTGGCCGATCAGCCAGCTTTGCTTGTTCTGAATGATCCAGAACCTGTCGCTGACCATGATAATGGTGTAGGAGGTTTGTTGGCTCAAGAGGTACAAGTCCCTCCTGCAAATCCGATGCCGGTTGAGGAAGTGAACCGTAGTCCCCGTCGAGTTGCTCATCCACGACAAGCCAAAGTTGTTGCAACTGAAAAGCTGCGTCAGTTATTTCGCCGTTGATATTTGTTTTCTTTTTGTATAGTTTTTTAAAAGTAATGATTTATCAAATGTCTTATAACTCTTTGTGAATCTATGGTGCTTGACGTAATGAATTTTATATGACTTTCCAAGGCTTTGTTGCCTTTTTTCGAGTGCCATGTGGTAACACCGTAGTCATTGTAGCCATGTATTTCGTTTATTTGATATATTTGTATTTTTATAATCGTTGTAATAAACGTTGTTAACACACATTTTGTATGGAAGCGTATATACTAGTGTACATGACCATCCACCACATCAGTCAGGTCTTTTCATCTGTACAGTTAGCTTGCTATAATCTCGCACGAAGGTAATCATGAAAGTAAATCAGTTGAGATGCCACTCTTGCCGTTTTAGTTACTTGTATAATTTAAAAGCAAGGCATATGGTTAGGTTGCAAGTACACGATACCAAACAGTATTGTAATCGGTGTTCAACAATACTTTTAATTTAAAAAACAATTTCTGAGATTTACAATACATCTAAGGAACTCGCAGTGTCTTCTAGTGGCAGTTCAAAACTAGATAAGGCTTTTGTTCCCGCCTATTGGGTCAAAACGTTCAAGTCATTTTGGAACTCTAAATGCCAGTTTTGTAAAAGTGACTCGTTAGAAGAGGATATTACAGAGCGCCAGTTCCATTTAGAGACCTATTCGGATTACAAACAACTGTGTAAAGGCATTATTGTGTACGAATTTGCTCTACAAGACTCTATTAGGCTGTGTGAAACTTGTTTTGCAACATTTGTTCTCAATACAAATTGCCCTCAAGAAGTAAAGAACAGTTTTACAAAGGTGCTTAAAACTATTAAACGAATTCTGGAGAAATAAGGAGAAGTTACTTAAACCAGCGTCTTTCGGGTTCATTTTCGGGCCTTGACGGGTTTTTACGCCAGCGAAGAAAATGGAATGATAAGAAAGCAGTTGAAGCGGAACTTCAAACAATTCAAAGCTACAGTCTTCATAAACCAATTAAAAGAAAATTTAGGCGGCGAAACGTTCAAGTAGGACTCATAAATTCCACTTGGTGCGCTGATTTAAAAATATTATCGGACAAGTGGGTTCCATATAACAACTGTAATAAATGTGTATTTGTATGCATGGATTTTTTAAGTTAGTATGCGTACTGTAGAATGCTAAAATCAAAAAGCTCGGAGCATGTCATCAAAGCATTTAAATCAATTCTAAAAGAAGCAAGCCCTGCAAAACCAGACTATTTGTGGACAGACGAAGGTCAGCCATTTGTCTACAAATATTTTGTAGTAAAGCTTATAACTATAATGTACATAGTGTTGAAATGTTGTTAAATTGTAGGAACCGAGTTCCGGTCACGTGCGTTTCTAAACCTTCTGGACGATAATAAAATTGTGGCATATTCTACTTCCTCTCCAATTAAGAGTAGTCCGGCTGAACGACTTATTAGAACCCTATTTACAAGAATTCAGCGCTACTTGACACACAATAATACATTTAAATTTGACGACAAACTCCAAGAATTTGTCACGAGTTACAATCACACGGTACATAGTTCAATCAAAAGGACTCCTGCCTCGGTCAAGGTTGAAGATAACTTTGATGTGTGGTGGGAATTGTATAAAAAGTATATACAGGAACAGTCTTTACCCAGAAAGCCTTCTCGGCTCCAAGTTGGTGATAAGGTCCGCATTGGAAGACATAAGATCATTTTTGAAAAAGGTAATCTATAATGTTTTAATTAGCTATTATTTACATGTATATTAGCCGTTTTTTACATTTAAATACAGCAATGCACGCGTATTTTAAGATTAAATTATATATTTTGAATACAGGATACATCGAGAATTTTTCCAGAGAGATATTTGAAGTGGGGTCTGTACATAATACCCATCCGTATACATATAGCCTAGTAACTTTGGGGACCGCGGAACCACTCCAAGGAAAATTTTATTTTGAAGAGTTGTCATTGGTGGAGGAACAGGCGCCAAGCACAAACCAGGACGTTTTGGAAAACAAGAATGTCGACATACATACTTCCCGACCACAAGCCAATATGGATGACCCTGAGCAGCAAAATGAACGAAAGTTCGACTCCTAATAATTTAGTTGCGACTTTTAAAACGCCACTGCTCTGCCCGCAAAACGCATATGAAATTGGTCTGGGCAGCCTAAGATTTACATTGAGAGACCCAAGCCAAGTTCAACCTAGCCCAAGTCCAGCAGTACCGCCAAATGATCCTCCAGAACTGCCTCTCTTTCCAAATATTCAGTCACCGGTAATAAGAAAATTCACTCAAGAAGTTTTGGGTGATGACCTCATGTCATTCGTCGGAAATCTTAATGACACATTTAAGGATAACAAAATTCCGGTTTGGTTCAAATCAACTATAATAGCAAGTCTACCCGAAACGGAATTGTTCGTCGATATAACAGTTGGGGAACTAGGGCAAGACGAACACCTAAGAATTCCAAATAAACTAGCAAAGGTCCTGGGATTTGAAAGACTGCATTTTTATTTGGGTTCTAGTAATGCAAAGGAAACCTGCAAGCAAAGTACCTTCAGCAAATCATTTTCAGGGGGAGAATGTTGAACTTGAATTGGTCAAATTTTCGAGTGATAAAACCGCTTCAGAAAATATAATATATGTAGACAACATATTTGAATCGCTGTATGCACACAAATTTGAAATTCATAAGAACCTACACTCGTTCGTTAGTGCGGCCAATGCGAGTTTGAATAAAAACGGATATGACTTGGAATTTACATTGTTAGCTAATGGAAAAACCCAGTTGGAGTTTAAAAGCTTTACCAAAAAATCAGGCCAGTTTGTTTACATTCCCCCAAAGGTTGCTGATGCGTTGGGCTTTTCGACTGTTAAATTTGATGTAGGGATACACTTGAGTGAAAATGAGGCAAGTGACGTTCTTCTGAAAAAAATTGCAAAGTACGAGAGATTATACTTTACGTTTGGTCTATATAGCAGACAGCTGTATTATATGAAAGAGCCCAAGAGCAGGGACGCGGACGATGTTATTTCAGAAATTAATAAGACATTCAGCGACCAAAAGTTTAAGGAATATGATATCACCTTTCAAATTAAAAATGGTGAAATATTTGTGCGTGAGTTACCACCGTATGCAACAATTTTGTTTTCGTCGACGTTGAATAATTTTTTTGGAATCGCTGAAAATGCTGTATTTAGGAAAGGAGCACGGTTCACCGTTTCTCAAGATATTATAGCGGAAGAAAGCCAAGAAAATTTTACTGACGACAATCATGGCATTTATTTTCCACCTCAAGATGCGGGGGACGCTAAAAGGCTTTTAGTTATAGCTGATTGTGTTCAAAATCAATACTATGGCAATTTCACCCTCCCCCTTCTCAGAGATTTGGATTTATCAAGTAGGAACTATAATACGCCAATCATAATCAATTTTGAACCAGTTGTTTACTTGGGATTGACAAGCGATGTAGTGCAGAAACTTCGCGTGAGATTCTTAGACGAATTTTTAAGAGACAGTGAATTTTCATCGGATTCTGAAACAATCGTTAGTCTACACTTGCGACCAAAATATTAAAAAGAGAGATATTTTGTGCAACGATAGTAGCGAAGCCTGCACTTTGGAGCCTCCTCACGTCGTCGACGATGACAATACAATTAATTATCAAGTGGGTGGTCGAATTGACACCCATATTACGGGCCTGGGCGGGGGCACTGGACTGTCCACAGATTCATCTTCTTATCTGGTGCCCTTGACTCAGTCGCGTAGGCAATCCTTACCTTTAAATTGCCATGCCCAGCAGCCGATCTCAAATGCATTAATATTGCAGCGGGACTTTCGGCATATCACTCTGACGCCATTATACTGCCCAGATTACCAAAGTGCATTGTCCTGGGATTCGTTCCGACTTCAGCATACCTTGGAAAGCTGTCATCTAGCCCTTTTAATTTTGAACCACATGGTATTTCTAGCGTGACGTTCCAGTGGAGCAACGACACACAAGAATCCAGAGAATTTACGTATGACTTTCAAAACGGGGAAGCTAGGGTGTTTGACGTCACACTTGCATTGAGGTCCTTGAGGAGACTAGCTGCATCACAGATTGTTGGCAACGGCATAAACATTGAAAATTGGAGAAAGGTTAAACCGCTTACAAATAATGATTTAATATGTACATTAAGAAATTAACTCATGCAAGTCTTGCTATCAAAATATATAATTATTATTGTTGGACGTAATATGTTATCCCTTTATTTCTCCACAGGTTATGCGCTTACGTGCATTGAGTTACTTCCGTTGTCGTCAAACAGTCTCTCTCTCAATAAGAGTGGACAAATGAAAATATCTCTGAGATTTTCTGAAGCCCTCAAGCAGAACACCTCAGTACTTATGTACAATCTGGATCAGCAGTGCGTGGAGATTGACAAAAACAGGCTTGTCACAGTTGACTGAATTCTACTGTATCCGCATGAACACGTCGAGCATTGAACGTGCTCTCAACATTCTTTATGGTTCCAAAGTTGTTGATATTCCCGTGGTGGTCTGCTCTGCTGATAACGTAAATCCCTTTTTATCGCCTGAAAGTTTCCCTATGGCCTTGGTAATAAATACGTCCAGAGGCTTTGAGTCAGGTATAGTTTAACGCTTATGCTACATTTTATGCCTACTTTTATAAAACTACCACGCGGTCGTTACTATTGATGGTTGACGGTATGTTTTTGTTTCGTATGTGATATGCAGGTGAACACTGGATAGCTGTATATATAAAAACTGCGGAAAGCGGCTACTACTTTGATTCCTTTGGGCAACCTATTCAAACTTATCAGCATGTCAGACTTCCGAGGCAGATTAAAATTATCAAAGAAAATTGTAAAATACTGCAAAGTAGTTCCAGTAATTCCTGTAGTTACTACTGTGTTGCCTTCCTTTATTTTATGGGAATTGGACATTCGTATCAACAGTTTATGGACAAATTTAGTAGAAACAGGATGCACAATGATTTATTGGTTACTAAATTTGTAAATAAAATCAAGGGCTTTAACCCTTTAGGCTTATATAATAAAGCTAAAGCGTGTCAAGGGAATAAGGCAAAGTGTTTCTGTAGCAAAAGAAACAAATATTATTTGGGAATGTAATAATTACTTATTAAAAACTCATTGGAATTGGTGGTGGGAAACCAGTCTTTACTTGTGCTTGCTTGCGTCACCACACACATGATTTACCCCAATGGATTTTGAAAATCTTATCCCCATGTGCATACCAGTTCCTAGTACAATACAAATACTTGGTCAAAGTTTTACCGGGAAGACCCATTGTGTTTTAGAACTTATAAAAAGGCGGGATGACATCTTTTCGGAGCGCATCGAAAAAGTAATATATTTGTGTGATTACATACAAGAAGATTTTACGGATTTTCAGTTGAACGATTCTGACGTGTCATTTGTCACGTCCCTCACAGAGTCTCAAATAGTACCCAAATCATTCATCGTAATTGACGATCAGTTGGGAGTTTTGAAGAAACGTTGTGATTTGACCGATCTCATTAATAATCTATACACTAAAATAAGCCACCATTTAAAGGTGTGTGTAGCATTAATTCTCCAACAGCCCTTTGTTCCATCCATACGAGAAGCTATAGTGAATACACAAATACTACTACTCTTCCCTTTCAACAGAGATAAAAGAATTATCCGATACATTGCCAGCCAAGTGAGTCCAGATAACAGTGAATTTATTAAAGCTGCCTACACTCGGGCACTGAATTCTAGGGATTTTGGCTATCTGGTACTAAATTTTCATCCATTGCACCGTCGCTACAGACTTTTTGCGCGGAACGAATTATTTCCGTCTGACAAAACAGAGGTGTATGGACCAAAATAAATGCTAATGCAATGTGGTACGGTATGCAATGTCAGCTACAAGATTAGAGTCACAGTGTGAAAACCTATATAAAATACTGTTTGCAAGTCCGGGGAAGCATTATAGAAACGTGATTAAGCAGTCTCCTCGTGAGACATTGCTGGCATTGTGCGATATTTTTTGCAACTTTGAAATTTTTTCAAATAAAACGTGCACACGCAAATTACGTTTGCGTATAGGTTTATTGTTGAAAAGGATTTGTAAGAGTGTGAGTGAGCTGAACAAAAGACATGGGAAACAATTGAGATTGCTGAAACATATTCTTGTAAATGAGGGGAGGTTAGTCAAGTATATACTTGCAACAGTATTTCACAATATTATAAACGCTGAGTCACTGATTGCCGTTCATTGTTTACGCGATGGAAGTGAATAGGTCTTCAGTTTTGAACGTATATAAGGTGATGCCACCTGAACTTTATTTTAAACTAATGCAAATGTTTAATTCGGAAAACGCAAAAAAACTACAGGAAAGGGTAATAAAAAATGAAGACATCCCAGAACAGAAACAAGAGGACCACATAGAGCCGGAATCTGGAGTTGCCTCGGAGTCTACAGTCTCAAATAAAAAGCTAGATTCAGAATATTTGACAGCCGTCTCAGATGCAAGTCAACCAATACAGGAAGGTGGTCATGCCCAAGCCGCGCAAGCGCCGGTTGTAGCCGTCAGTAAAGGGGTAGTGCATGCTGGTAATAAAGAGAGGTACTCAAATGATCGACAGCATAACATTGCTGGTGTAGATTGGAGGCCTATTGAGTCAAACGTACAAAAGACATTACTTAAACGGGCCAAAAAGAACAAGAAAGTAACCCCAACGAAAGAAACACGTTTTGCTCCTACTATTAAGCGAGTAAAACGCAAGAGATCACAAACTCGCGGAAATGGCAGGGGAATTAAATATAAAAGATATTAAATGTGAAACATGGCCAGTTATTTGAAATACTTTGACCAGTGTGAACGTTGCGTTTCGGCAAAATGTTTACCTCAAATCATATCTGCTTTACAATTTTTGCTATTGGAATAACTGCGTCAGCTGCACCTGTGAATTCTATTCCAACTTTGCAAAATGCAAGTAACATTAATTTTGGTAAAAATTGGGCTGGCAATGTCAACATATCTACCAAGGAAATCTTTGCAAAAAGCTTTTTAAACAAACTCGTTTCACGTGCTGCTAATCAAGTAATGTTTGAAACCTTGGACAGTGAAGAATCTACAGTGAAAGTTTTTCATACTCTTCTACACGACGTGGCACACGACAACGTTGGGGGAATTACTCGTGACAACAATACATCTTTATTTGATAACCGGGAAACTTCCCAAGAGGATTTTTTTCGAGGCTTTGATGAATGTATCAAGTTTACTACTAAACGTAATGACTTTAATATTTACAAATTTTATTTTCACAATAAATACTGTATTGTAAAAGTGCACCCCAACTTAAGTGAAATGCTTTTTAATATTTCAGTTTTATATATTTTGTGTGGGCTGATGTCGACTCAAGTTGTTCTCAAAGCTTTCAAGTACATTCAAGCCCGACTGTGCAAAAGGAGAAAAAAGTTGCAAGCAATAAGCGAACTAGTGTAGGTATCCCTTGTTGAACCTCTGGGAAAAATATTCCTATGTTATATAAATAATGGACGACCCCATAGAATACCCGACCAGAATTTACCCGGTTGCTACAAGGACTGGTGGAAAACAATATGTAAGTAACCAATAAAATTATATTAAATTAATTGTCAAGACACAATACCGTCTGCATTCAAATTTGTCGTTCCCAATCCCAATATTTTGCATATGAGCAGAAACATTTTGATGGTGATATATTGTACAGTGCTTCTTTTTATAATTACAGATTTTGCGATGTTCCGTTCCAAACTGCTCGTTCTTAACTCGTCGGTACATTACGTACGATGACCATATATATGCGCGTCATTTGTGTGCACCCTGTGAAGAGTATCATCTCGATGTTGACGAACACGATTGTACTCATTCTAACAGGCAAGTGGGCGGCGCTGAAAGGAGAAGTGAGCTTGACCTGACCAAATTCCGGGAATATTCAAGGAGTCATTATGGGGCGATTGTAACATATATTTATAATTTTGAAGAGGAAGTAGTAGAAATTGATCAAGCTTTTAGTAGTATGTACGTAAGCATTAAGAAACTCTTGGAGCAGATTTTAGTAATACGTGGTTCAATTAGGGTAGCGTTTAAATTGGGAGTGGACATGGAACAATTAATTGTTCAAGACAATGAGGTTGTTCAGCAGAAAGTCATACTTTATTTTTTTCAAAGTGAACGTCACGTTTTATTTACCGTGGAAAATATTTTAAATATGACTATGAGCTGTGCAGACGAAATAGATACCAAAAAGTCGCTTTTCATTGAAAATGGTAGTAACTTCCGTATTATCAAATTAAAATCAATGGAAATTAAAATTGGTGAATACAGGCCATTAGCGAATGTTCGAATTAAGCAATTCCTAAACATGCCGATAAGTGCCCAAGGCATAGTAAATTTTAAAACAATCACAGACTGTTTTAAAACGGCGGTGTCAGCGGGAATATATTGGGAAGACGCTGCTGCCACAAATAAGCTGCTCCCCAAATACAAGAGAAGAAACCTGAAAAATTGCAGTACATGGCGCCGGTATTATTCAAGACTTAATTTTTCAGGCGTGTGTACGGATTGCGATGGTCTTTCAGGCATTTATGAAAGCATTAGCACGTTCGAAAAAAATAATTCTGTAAGCATTAATATATTGTCTCATAAAGGCAAACAAGTTTATGTAGCCCGTAGAAGTTCCTTCTCGTTTTCCACTAAAATTAGTTTATTTCTCATTCAAAGAAAATCCAATGTTGACACAGAACCCGACAAATTTCATATTGTTTTAATACGTGATTTAAACAGGTTCTTAAGCCATCATAGCGCAAGCAGGCATGCACGCTATGTATGTAACAATTGTATCTTGTATTTCTCGTCGCAATTACTGTACCAGAACCACATTAGACAATGTTGTATTACGTCGGACACAAACATGACAATCGGAAATGATTTATTTTCAAATACAAGATGCATAGTTGTCAAGCCTGTTGAAAATGTCATTTCTCAAGGAGCAAAGATAAAGTTTAACCGATATGATTTGACACTTCATTTTCCGTATGTCATCTATCCAACATTATGGACACGCCGACGAAAATGAGAATAAGTCGACAGTCACAGCAGGAGGAATAGCAGGTGGTCAAAAGGAATTAAAATTAAATGGTTACTCGTTTGTTATTGTGAGGAAAGACACAATGAGTGTGGGCACTGAAATTAAAAATACCAGTATTATTGCAGTTGAACAACATGCTTCCGAATTTGGTATCATTGAACAATTTTTCAATCGTATTTTTTATTGGGCAAAGGAACTTTTGACAGAGATAAGGAATACAAATACGTTTAGAGTACCTACTCTGGAACAGTTAATAGAATTTGAAAGCGTAACTAATTGCCAATTTTGTAATGCCGAATTCACAAACATTAGTAACACAAAAAAACCGTTTAGCCACCGAGTACCATGGGATTACCAGTCTTGGGACGAGTCTTTATCAAGCGTAGTATTAGACGATGACGAGGGGGAAATTTTGGCAGTCATGTAGGCAGTTCCAATGTAGCAACCCCTATTTTAAAATGCTTTCATCACAATCATTTTGGTGGCAATGGTGGTGGTGGTAATATAGAAGCGATTATTTGTCAATACTGCAATTTAAAAATCCTATCAAAAACACACATACCAATATTACTTCATTAACAAAGAGGTTTAGATTTTCGACTTATTGTTAACGGACTTAAAACTGGCTTATATAATGCTCCCGGAATTAGGGTTTTAGCAAAATCGCCTTCAGATATTGTCCAAATAGAAATTGCATCCGATGTCTTGCATATTCCCAAGACAGATATGGTAGACAATGACTCAGTTTTGTCAAATCAACCGAATAGTTTTAAAAGGTTGCGAAAAGCCAGGATACGATTCACAAATACTTTGAATTTTGTAAACGAACCTCTGCAGAATATTATTGCTTCCTTAGATTCTGCTTCTGGTTCATCCCGTATTTTAATTGAGTGTCTTAATTTATTTTTTATCGATACGCCCATCAAAACAAACTTTCAGGAAATTATTGAAGTTATGACTAAGCTACCATCAATTGATATGTTGATTCAGTATGACTTTAAAAAATGTTACAAAGGTTCGGATATAATAATATCGGAGAATGACAACACAATATTTACTGACGAGGAAATTATGGCATTCAACAAAATTTCTAATTTATTTTCTTTGAAAACTGTCGCTTCTGTATATAGCTTATATTGCTGTATTAATTCGGCGCAACTATCTGCGTTCTGGGAAGGTTCCAGACAAAGAGCATACAATTGTTTTCGGCTGGACCCAACGGGTGTTTCAACAGCTTCTGCGTTTACATTTCAGGCTTTCTTATTTTTTAGCAAAGCTGAAATTGATATTTGCAGAGACCCTTCAATTACAAAATTGATCAGGTCTAACCTCCGGGGTGGTATTTGCTACTCTAGCTCTAAAGTTACAAGAGCTAATAATAAATGGAATGAGGCAAACGGCGGCTACAACCCAAACGATAAAAAATCGTTTTTAGCTGCTTTTGATATAAATTCAATGTATGCTTACACTATGCAATATTTCTCTTACCCCACAAGTAATTTTGAGTGGATGAATAGAAACGAGTTAAATGCGCTGTCATTTCCGCCAAGGCAAAATTGGAGGAATATTTCGTTGGTTGAGGAGCCTAGGGCATATGATTACATTCTTGAAGTAGACTTGCTTTACAATAAGGATTTGTTCAAAGACACATCCGATTTACCATTAGCATTTGAGCATTTAATGCTGTCGTATCTTGTACCAGGAAGCAATTCCAAATCTATTTGGCAGGGTGAAAGGAAATTACTGGGTACTTTCTATAATAAAATAAAATACGTTGTACACGGCAGACTTTTGAGATACCTAGTGTCATTTGGTATGGAAATTCAGCAGATTCATAGAGGGGTCAAGTTTGCCCAAACCCAGCTATTTAAAACTTATATTGATTTTATACTATCCCAAAGAATTGCCGCCACGAGTCAAATTGAAAGCAATCAAGCAAAAAGTTATGGAAATTTTCTTTCAGGAAAGTTCGTCTCTGCAAATACATTCTGTAATTCTACGACATTTTGCTCCAGCAGAGCAAATTGTCATAAACTAATTGCGTCAACACACTGTAGAGATTTTGAGTCCTTGACACCAAACTGCAGTGTCTTTACAATGGCCCCAAAGAAAATTAATCCCAACCATGCACAAATTATTGGGTTTTCAATACTTGAACAAAGTAAACTAGTTCTCTATCATTCTTACTACCAAGTTATTAAAAATGTATTCGATGCGCACCTCAAGTATATTGATTGTGATGGCTACTATCTGGAAATATTTTGTGATTCAGAGGTACAATTTTTGGAACAAATTGCAAAAAATCACGAACTATTTGACTTGTCAAAATTGCCAGAGTATCATTTGCTGTTCAAATTGTACGGGTCCCAGTATCCAAATTTGCGACAAGGGCGAGGTCAAATAGCTGGTAAAATTAAAATCGAAAGTTTGAATATTGGCGAACTTGTAGCTTTAAGAGCTAAGGAATTTTCAGTGTTGACATTTAGTGGTCAACAAAAGAGCCAATACAAATCAATCCCAAAAATTATTTCCCGTAATTTTACGCATGAAATGTATAAAAAAGCAGTCACAAAAAATGGAATAATTAAGGTAAAGTATGATGAAATTCGAGTTGTTGGAAACCAATTAAAAATTGTAACCGTTGAGCGATTAGGGTTTAAACATATAAATCTTGCAAGAGTATTTCCGGATGAAAAATACAAGAACTATAGTATCCCATATGGTTTCAATGGATAAAATAGTTTGCATTGTAGATAATCGTAAATACATTTTCAATAATAATTAGCGTAAAGAATTTATTATAGTTTACTTTTATGTACAGTTGAAATGTCAATTTATTGAAATAAACATACATTGTTAAAACATATTGAATTTTCTAACAATTAAATTATTTAGCGTTTCCTATAAAGCTTTTGCAGTCGCATCATTTCATATTTTTGTAGGTTGGTGGCATGAATGATCTCGTCAGTTTTTTCTGTAAATCTGTCATAAGCAATTGAGTCATCCGTAAACATTATCTGGTCCCAACGGGTTACTCGAGACATGCACAAGTAATCTACTTTGGCCCATATTTCGCGAACACCCAGATTTACTGCTAAGCGATTGAGTGAAAGTCCTTGTAGTTTATGCTTCGTCGTTGCCCATCCCAGTTCTAAGGGAAATGCTTGCACCTGCACAAAATCTATTGCAGCATTACACCAAGTTTTTTCAGTGTACCTAAAGATAGGAAATCCACTTCCACGCTTCGTTGAAATTTTTGGACCTAAATAATTTTCAATGTCCACAACAATGCAATTGACATGGCGAGGGTAAACCCCTGGCTTATCCAGCTGTTCGTCAAATATAATTTCAACCACGGTTCCTCTGGACCCGTTCAACACACCCATAGATGTAGCCAAATTTTTTGTTAAAAAGACAGGAGCCGAAATGGCAATGAGCACGAGTACCATTAGAGGTTACAATGATTTCGTCATCAGTAAACTCCTTCCTCAGCATCTTTCTATAAAAAAATGTAATATAGAGTAATACACTGTTCAAGTGTAAGGCAACTAACCAGACGATACAAAACTCAGTAAACAATAATTATTACAACTTACAAGTTATGCATTCTAACTTCACATCTCAATGAAAATGTGTGGAGCGCTTTTTGAAATAGTCTCTGCTCACTTTCTGGCAGGTTTCTTTGTAGTCTAGTACGGACAAAGTCGACGTCTTCTGGCAACGTTTGGTTGTAACAAAGCCTTGTAAGAAACCCTTGAAATTTTAATTGTTCAGGACAGTCCCCAAATTGGCGCAATGGTTTTGTTAGCCGAAACACGTCCTTAATTTCCCAATAAGTGCGCGATGTGTCATAGTGCATATGCTTTTGATTTTGATAAGCAGGGAAAAAAATGGCGTGGTCGCAAACAGGTAACGGCTGTAAATAACACCAATAACATTAAACTCAATTTTTCACGATTTTTAATTTTAGTTATTTATACATGTTTTTAAATTCTAACTTGAAGTGGATCTCCACATATTATTAGACTTCGTGAGCCAAAGGGCAAATGTTGAAAATCTTGATCGCATGAACGCATTATTAAATCGATCGTATGCAAAAGTCTTAATGATACAAGTGAAAGTTCATCCAAAATAATCCATCGAATCTTCCTAAATTGTTCAAGTGTAGCAGTACTGTACGCAGTTCGATTCTTAATTTTTTTCAAGAAGTCTCCACTAAATTTGGCTGGAATTTTGAATGCAGAGTGAATAGTCTGTATTTTTAAATGGAACGCACACATGCCTGTCAACACTGCACAACGGTAGTCAAAATCTGGAATACTTTGTTTCTTACACTCAAGCATGTACTTTAAATGGTTTAAAACGCAAGATTTTCCGTAACCAGCTGGCGAAAAAAGGATAATCTTAGTCGGCTGGTTAACAAGATTAATTGGTGTCTCCAACCGTTTGCGTACGAAATTAACCAATATTTGTTGCTCTTTTATCAATTGGTCAAAACAAATTTCTGGCTTTGGAATTTCTTTGAGTAGAGAATTCTGTTGAAAATTCCTTTTCCATCGCTCAATAGTTGCGGGTGTTAATTTTTTATGTTCCATGACTACAAGTTCTTACAAAAATTGCTTTAGACACTGTTACTCGGACTGGGGAAGTATTACACACTGTTCCAACTTTGCTCCGCATCTTCACACTTAACAAAACTCACCGACCAATCAGATGACTGACAAAAATACATTCTAGCAAGGGGAATAAAATTAACGCCAAAAATGGCATTACACGCAGAGCTGCGCTCAAGTACAAGTATTACTTGACACGTACCAAGTCGGGTCAAGTTCGGGTCAAGTTCGGGTTGAGCTTTTAAATGTACGTGATAAATAGGGTCAGGTACAAGTAAAAGGGGAATCCGAACTTGGTAATTCAGGTCGGGTAAATTGCAAGTGCAGGTTGAGAAATTATACTTGCATCAAAATATTTTGCAAGTGCGAATCTGAGCTCATAGAATACCAGCACCCGAATGTGCAAATGCAAGTATTATTTCAAGTATTTTGATTCTCAATAAAAACGATTTTTCAAATACCCCACCGGTTCAGTCATACTTTTTCCCGAGAACGAGCTGCTTTCGCGCTCATAATGAAAACGTTACGGACTCGTTAAGCATACGCATTACTCCGCGATGTTTGGAGGATAAGGACTAGACGAGGGTTCCGTTTGCTTTCGGATTCACACTTCATAGTTCACGGGTATCGTAAGTACATTTATTTTTTTATGTACAAATGAGTTCTCGTGCTAAGAAATAATATTATAGAATTAACAGAAAATGGTCATTCTGCAAAACCGGAGATTGAGAGGAAATTCAATTCTACAATTGCCCATCAAGATTTTACATATAATGGGAGTAGAGAATCTTTATGAATTTAATTACTGAAATTAAGTACTTGTAATTTTTAATTATTGGATTTTTTATAAATGGTGTTCGCTTCTTCAAACATCGGCTGTTAATGTTATCAGACACTGTTCGTACTTGTCTTTGCATAAAGGGATGGTTGAAATTTAAGAAACGCGACGATTATCTCAAGCTGAGAGCTACTGCGGTAGTACAAAGAATACTGGGGGATGCGTAATAATAGCTGCAGTAATCAGTTTGTTTGTAATTATGTAGAATAAATATGACCACCTCACTATAACTTCTTAATATCAATCTTTTGTTTTATTAAAATATTCACCACAATTTGTTCGGTAAAATGTAATTTTCGTTGTGTTGCAGAAATTATAGTATGAAGTTTTATATTTTAAAAAATTACTTGTAATACTTGAAATTCAAGTTCGGGTTCAAGTTCAGGTTCAAGTTCGGGTTACACAATTTTGGAACCGAAGTGCAGGTATTATTTCAAGTTCAGGTAGCTCAAAATATACTTGGTTAAAATTACTTGAATGGTCAAATACTTGACAAGATTCAAAATACCAAGTTCGTGTCCATGCAAATTAATACTTGCTAGTTCAAGTGCAGGTCAAGTTCAAGTTCGGATCCTCAATTTACTTGACCCGAACGCAGCTCTGATTACACGTACAATAATGATAGAATTAACCCCGTTGGGAGTAAAGTCTGTAGCCCCCTTCGGGGCTTCAACGCTGACATAAAAGTGCAAATCAATATGAATTCATGGCAGTTTAAAATTCGCCGTCAACGAGTTCATTTATTCGCATTACCTACTGTCGCTTTTATTATACCTGCAGTTTTTTTGCAAAATGGACAAATTTCATTCAAGCAACACCAATGAGAACAGTGGGGACAAACAGTCCTCACAAGGTTTTAAAAATTCAAATTATTTAAACAATTTTTAAACATCAAATTTATTTGTACATGATGGCAATAGTAGTCGAGTGTGATGGAAATTAAATATACATAACATTAATTTTGCAGCATGGGGAAGTTTAAAACGGGATCATGGGTCACAGCCAAAGCATATTCGCAAGGTCAAACTTGCACGGTTTGACCCAAATAATCCTCCAAAAGCACCAAAGCTTGCTGGGGCCATGTCAAAGTTCTCCCCGTTTGACCCTAACTTCTGGGCTACCCTTGATGTTTACATTGTTAGTTTTTCTGTAACATAAACTTACCAGTTGATGTCAATGTTTGGGGTTATTTAAGATTTTGTGAATAGCTGGACGACGAGCAACAGTACTTTGCAAAGAAGGTCTACAATGAAGCAAGTCGGTGTGTCTTTCTTCACGTTGGAAAGCAGAATCCGAAATCAATTCAGCGGATCCGTTTTACTCAGTACGAAGGCCAAAAACTTCGTCCGTTGGTCGAAAAAGTGTTGGAGCAAATTGATCGCCACGAGAGGGCTGGGAAATCTGAGAGTGACCCATTGGACTTCTTTAAAGAGAATCCCGACAGGGCTTTCTCGTTTAACCCCAAGAAAGTCAAAGAGTTTTGGAAGGAAGAGGCTGACTTGGAAACATGCAACTTAAAGATCCGCATTCATTTCAATCAGCGTTCTGGAATTTTTGAGTTTGGATTATTGAATCCCGTGTCGGAGGAAGCTGCCGAGCGATTTGATAATTGGGCTGTAGGTGCTAATCAATTAAATGGTTTTCTATCTAGACCTGTTGGGTAATGCTTTGAACATTTTATTTTAGGGACCGTGTTTGTTTTTCTAATCACCACTGATGACAGCCCTGCTGACTTTCATTGACGAGCCTGTTCCCGTCTAAACTTTGGACATGCAGTACTTCATTGAGTTTAATACACTAATGAAATGATTTTTTTTATTTGGTTGTGGGATACTATGTTTATTTTCTATTATAAAATATGATTTTTACTTAATCAACTGACTCATAACGTTTGATACATACTATATAAGATTTTGATTGGGTGTTGGATTTCATTTATTAATAAATCAAGGGGTTCATATCATGCAAATTTTTTCATCGATAATTTATTTTTACCATATGCATTTATGATAAAAAAGTAAATACATGCAATGATTTAGATTTTAGCCCACCACATTATTTTATTTCACCATAGAAGAACAAATAAAATGTTATTGACATCAATGCAAACACCACCACATACATCATATTAATTGCCCCCGCCACCACCATAATTAATATTAATTTTTTGTCAATAGAAATAAGATTTACAATTCATCATAGAATTTGGAAATATCAGTCTCATTATTATCTGGAGATTCTGGTGATTCTCTTATTTCCAGTTCATCAATCCGGTCTCCGTCATCATCATCATTGTCATCAGTTGAAGAACCAATGTTTTCATCAACTATAGCTTTGGTCTCCAAACTGACACAGTCATCACTATCATTTTCATTATTGTCGCCACCAGAAATGTCCGAATAATTTTGAGACAATCTTGACGTTGAGGGTATGCACATTGATGGAGAAGTTTGCTGGTTTGCTTGCGATTCCAGTGGAACGTCACAGGTCCTGGTCTCCTCCACAAGGTCCACAATTGGAATTGCTTTACTGTCTCTTTCCTTTAGCTCATCCAGAATATCAGCGACTTCGTGCATTCGCTTCTGAGATAAATCAAGCTCGTGGCCAGTCAATGGGAAACAGAAACTGGACTTTTCTGGAATTTAATAATGGCAATTATAAATTGTCTAGAACAAAAACAATTTTAGGATAATTCCCCACCACCATTTTTATTCACAATATAACATTCGAAATCGTTACCTTGCTTTTTCTTGTGGTCATCTGCCATTTTTTTAAGCATCTGGTAAACATCCCGAAATTTTTCTGGCTTCTTGCCTGCTGAGTTCGTCGGCCCGGATTTAGTTTCCCGTGGGGTGCATAAAGTTGTCTTGGGCTTTCTATGTTCATCCGTAGGCTTGGAATAATCGACTGGGTGGAATCGCGGCCATTTGCTAGTGGGTTGTTGATCAATTTCTGAATTTTCCCATCGACGACGATATACTGCCATTCGAGTCTTGTGGTCAAGGTAGATTTCCATGTTTATGCGACATTTTTCAGCCGGAGACTCCACCGGGCCTCTATACTGACACCAGTGTGACTTTGTATCAAACTCTTCGAATTTTGAAAATCGTAAGTCTTGGACGCTTCTGAATTGCCTCTTGCAGTATGCCCCTTGGCTGAACCCTGGACAGTACAGATTGATTTCTTCATCTTCCGGTACACTACCTTTGAATTTTGGCGACCACATTGTCTGCGCATAAGTTGACAGACAATTTAGGTGGAACATATGAAAACAGTTTGTTGGCATTGCTGGGTCTTCCAAAATCGACACGACGTAACCAATTGCAAATATATGCAAATCCCGGGACTCATACTGTTCCAAAAATGTCGCTGTTGAAAACCGAGTCGCAGATTGTGCCAATAGCAACTCTTTGTCTAGCACAAAGTCAGGTTTGACGTCTTGAAATAGGTCTTGTGCACAAATTGTACACACTAGTATTTGCGACTGAGACATATTCAATGCTTTGATGTATACAGTTCAAAGTGGAAAATAAAACTAATTTTAGTAAACGAATTCTGTGAGTAGCGAGAGTGAGCAACAAAGAAATGTAGAGTACATTTTCTTTATTTTTAAAATACCAGTCATTATTATTACAGTATGAAAATAGGCATGCATCTACAGAACTACATATGTTAAAAAATCATTCTTCAGGGTCCAATAACTACCTGTCCGGAATGAACGGAAATAAACAGTGCTTTATGTGTTTGTACTCTAGGGTAATTGTTTTGGAATACCAGAATTAGCCATACAATTATCTATGGATGTAAATCACACACTTGTGTGAAATCAAAAACAATAAAATAATACAAGTATGAACAAAAATCTCCAAAGTATTGTTCTTTGGAAATTTGTGGTAGCTTCCCATTCACAAAGGGACGAAGAATCGTTCCGCTTCTTGATAAACTTAACCCTTCCACCCTGGGTCCAAGCGGAGAGTTTTTGAAAAACTCTCTCGTCATCAGCCTCTTCATCATTGACACTGCTGCTGCTGGTATTTGGTGGCAGGAACGGATGCACTCCAGTGGGATAATTTGCCGTGACTCTATTTCTAGAACTTCCCTCCGAGCTTCTTTGCAGGTAATCTGATGCCTTACATTCACTCCTCGGTGGTGGAGTCGGAGGAAGTTCAGACAAATGAACTTGACCGAGCGGCACATTTTCATAGACTTGGTCATACAACGGATTTCGCACAGTAACAACTGTAGGTTCTGCAACGTCATGCAAACCTCCGCCAGACGCAGTTGACCAAGCCGGGATCTGGTGTCTGTCGTCATTGCAACCACCGGAAGTTTGGTTTAGTTGTGTAGCTGCCTGCCTGGCCGGCTGATTATTCTCCATTTCGTCCCCGTCCAACTTAACCAATGACTCCAGCTCAACTTTCTCACGGACCAACACGCAGCTGGATGAGGTAGGATTCATGCCGTGACGATTGCACCTGGAACGAATGAATTTCCAGAGGTAGTGTCCAACAACAAAAAACCCGGTCGACAATACAGCACCTACAAATAATTTGAAATTATACATGTAGAGAACTGCCTTAAAAAATTCGATTGTGCAATTTCACATTTCACATAATATGTAATTCCCAAAAGCAAAATGCAAAACCAATAACATACCTACTGCTGCAGGGAAAATTGAAGCAAGGCTAAACTGAAATCCAGACTCAATAATAGCTGGCTCATTTCCAGGAGAGACGGATGACGGTGGACAGCTTGATACATTTTTAATGAGCTTGACAATTTCCCCATTGACATTCTCCAGATCGAAGGCACAACAATAGGAGTCATTGGCCAAGCGTAAAAAATGCCCGCCATCACCCAAACATGATGAGCAGTGATTCTCGCCTGCATACCTGTAGCAATCTAATATAATTCAAGTCGGAAAATTTATTTCTTAACCAAACTCACAAGCGTATCCAACGATATACGTATACTATTTAAAATGACAACATATAAACCACATATAGATATTATGTCGTAAAATAAGAATACGAATTTAAGAAAAAGCCTCACTCACTGAAATCTGGTAAATTTGACATTTCGGCAGGAGTCTATTGTCAATTTGTCTGAATTTGGAATTTCAAATTGAACTCAAAATATTTGTTCACTTAAATTCTTTATGGAAAATTACATGTATGGAAAGAACAAGTAACCATCTGAAAACTAAACGAAGAATATAACAGATTCGTGATTGAGACTTGTCAAAACTTTGTGAAGACGTTTTGACAGTCTCACTTGTCGTTTTGAATTTTTGCTTTATCAGCGAAATCCGATATTTTCTTCAAGGAGACTACAGGCTTTACAGCTCAGTATTATGAAATATTGACACGTGTGCAATAGCACGTTGCTTATCAATATTTTTAAATAAGCTAGAGTAACCATCTCATAAATACAAAATTCTTTAAATTATTTTTAAATGTAAACACTTGTGAACAAATACTTCTGTTCGTAAATACCAAGCCATAAATCATTATTTTGTAGAGAAGAAATGTGTATGTGAAAAAATAAAGATGTAAAACAATAGAGACCGACAATTATTTATTCTCGTTGTTGGTCCAATGTAAAATCATAGGGAGCGACAATTAAGTATTCTCATTGTCGCTCCTATGTAAAATCATAGGGAGCGACAATTAAGTATTCTCATTGTCGCTCCTATGTAAAATCATAGGGAGCGACCATTAAGTATTCTCATTGTCGCTCCTATGTAAAATCATAAGGAGCGACAATTAAGTATTCTCATTGTCGCTCCTATGTAAAATCATAGGGACCGACAAATACATACACACTCAGTGTCGCTCCTATGTAAAACCATAGGGAGCGACAAAGACTTACACTCAGTGTCGCTCCCGTGTAAAATCATAGGGAGCGACAAAGAATTACACTCAGTGTCGCTCCTATGTAAAATCATAGGGAGCGACAAATACATACACTCAGTGTCGCTCCTATGTAAAACCATAGGGAGCGACAATTAAGTATTCTCATTGTCGCTCCTATGTAAAATCATAGGGAGCGACAATTAAATATTCTCATTGTCGCTCCCATGTAAAATCATAGGGAGCGACAATTAAGTATTCTCATTGTCGCTCCCATGTAAAATCATAGGGAGTGACAATTAAGTATTCTCATTGTCGCTCCCATGTAAAATCATAGGGAGCGACAATTAAGTATTCTCATTGTCGCTCCCATGTAAAATCATAGGGAGCGACAATTAAGTATTCTCATTGTCGCTCCTATGTAAAATCATAGGGAGCGACAATTATGTATTCTCATTGTCGCTCCTATGTAAAATCGTAGGGAATATTTTTATTTAAAGTGTCATTTCGATGCTAGTTCATAGGAGATTGATACAATTTCAGTCTTAATGTTAATTTATCCTAATGACAGACACTAAGTTTTTTTGCTCAGACAGTCAATTAGAAAATTACGTTTGTGGTAGGAGATGCCGCCACTTGTAGATATACTTAATTGCTACTCCTGTGTGTTGGCTCCTAATTTTAAATACTCTCCTCTCTATCTGAAAACTGTGTGCAAGTGTATTTTTTACTCCGGGTCAAGATTAGAATTTTTATATTTTCTACACACATAGTTCTCTTTTACAAGTTTAAAAAGTAAAAACTTAAACGACAATTCAATAATCTTTAAAGGTTGTATTTTTGAATTAGTTAGAAACATTGTAAAGGTAATTTACAGCTTCATTCGTACTTCATTCGCAATATTCATTTGGCGTGGTTTTCTCATCACTCGTCCGGTTGGTAAGTTTTTTACTCATTTACATATAATTCAATAATATGCATTTGCAGATTTGAATTGTTGCAAGTTGTTTTTTATACATAAATTAAAATGTTTACATGCTGAATATAATTATTGTTGTCATTTCAGTCAAAATGAATACATTTCGAAAGTTGAGTGAGTTGACTTGGTTAGCTCTGCCAAAGCAACTGTCGAAGGAAGATTTCCGAGATCTCGTGTCCAAACCGCTTCCATTTCATAGGACTTCCTTCGACACGGACGTGATATCCGTCTTCAGGTTCCCCGAGGAATTTCAACTTAATGAACTGAAGATTTTTAATCTGGAACAACTTCGGGAACGGAGGGTTAAAACATCGGACAGATGCTTCTACAGACAACTAGAGGATGGCATTTACCAAAGAATCCCCATTGACAACCACAAATTATCATCTGAAATAATTGACCAATACCATCCAAATAAGGAGTTTTATGGGACAACAATCACTGCTGATGACATAATTTCAGGGGAAATAAATATCTTGAAATCTTTGGATCAAGCATTTGAACAGACCTGCACGAAGGAGCGAGAGTATATAAATGATTTTGAACTCTTTCCAAATCAGACAAAGAATTGGTGGCATCCCTTTTCCCTGGACACACTGGAATGCCCTCTCTACACGGACAAATCTTTGACAACGTTGGACGGAATAAGCAGGCCATGGAATTACTTTGGCATGTATGGCACCTCATGTAAGTGTTTGTTTTATTATATATAAATTTTATTGAAGATAAAATAATTTGATGGGAAAACACGTATAGATATGTGTTTATAAGTTTGTAGTATGTTGTTGTTTATTTGTTTGTTTTAGCACCGTTCCATATTGATGATTTTAATTTATCATCCGCTATTTATCATGTGGCGGGATATACAAAGGTTTGGATTGTGATCCCCCCAACCTGGACCAAACAATTTGAAGACGCTTTGGAAAAGAATGTTCCAAGAGAAGCCCTTGCCAAGGTTACCACAAACTGTAAACGGAAGTGGACTTGTGCGAAAATCTTGCTCTCCCCAGAAAGGCTTACTGAGTGGGGAATCCATTACATAATTGTTTGCCAAAATCCCGGGGATTATGTTATGCTCAGAGGAGGATCATACCACGCTGTATTTAACTACGGTGGGAACATTGCCAGATCGGTCAACTACAACGACGATCGTTATTTTGAAGTGCAAATCAAAGAGTGTCAATGCAAGCCCAAAAACCAGATGAAGTTTCCATTCAATCTTCGCAATATGCAACAACATTGAAGCAATTACCAAGAGGAAAGAATAGGTAAGTATATCAAAACAATTAGTAAAAAAACTTTTTATCATAGGGATTAATAAATATTGTCTGGAGTGTCGCTCCTATGTAAAATCATAGGGAGCGACAAAGACTTACACTCAGTGTCGCTCCTATGTAAAATCATAGGGAGCGACAAAGAATTACACTCAGTGTCGCTCCTATGTAAAATCATAGGGAGCGATAAAGACTTACACTCAGTGTCGCTCCTATGTAAAATCATAGGGAGCGACAAAGACTTACACTCAGTGTCAGTCCTATGTTAATGCATTCTTTTTAATTGTTTTTTCTTAAATTTTAGATTGGGGAAAGAGGCTTCAAATAGAATTTCCCATGATGCAACAAGCTTTGTTGCCAGGCAGTGCCAACGAGAGTAGTTTGCCCTGCCCTTCTGCCATCGCTTCCGGAAATGGGTCAGCCGATCCACCGACTCCCCAAGCTCAAACCATCAAAGAGCCACCAACTGGGGAGCCCTGGCCAGATCAGAAACCCGTAAAAGATGGTTGTAAGAAGCAGGGCATAGCTACGAAGCGATCTCGTGGCGAATCTCCTCCCAAGACTAACGTTCCCTGCAAGAAAACTTTTGGCTGCACAGTGGAAGGATGTGAAAAGGTGTTTCCGTTCATGTGCAGAATGAATGCTCACGTCCGGGAGTTCCACAACAAAGAAGATCAAGGTATGTATCTGCTATATTAGAATAATTACCTTTAATTTAAAATTGCTTAAATTAAAATGACTAAAAATATAATCATAACAATTTTATTTTCAGTGATGTGCGAACAATGTGGTCAAAGATTCTACGGCTCTAAGAATCTGAAGCGTCATATGATGAATGGGATATGTTCGGGCAAGGATGGACAGGGAAGCTCGAAATAATTTTTTATAATTTTTTAAGACTGTTTTTTCAAAGGTGCAAAATGGTACTATTCATATTGAACATAGTAGCTTAATAATTAATAAGTCTGATCTTTTATTGTGCTCAATGATTTTTTAAGTAATAATGATCTCAATTTGTATCTGAACAATATACCAGATAGACTGATAACACAAATACTACCTCAATGACTGAATAATTAGTATTTTTAAATACTAAATGATATTAACGGTGCTGGAATAAACATCATCACAATTAAAATTAAATTATTGTGTTACTCGTTTCGTAAATAAATTACTGCACATCTTAAATAATTAATTGAAGCTCACATATGTCATATCGCATATGCAATTTTCACATGCAGCATATAAATAATTTAATACTATATATGAATATAATATTAAAAACTATAGGATGATATATCGCATATGCCATTTCAATATGCAGTATATAAACAATTTAATACTACATATGTATATAGTATTAAAAATCATAGGATGCGCTGAAGCGCATCAAACCTATTTGAGATTTTTGCTGAGTCATTCAAGCTCTCAGTTTTGCGTCGATTTACCTCTTCTTACATTGTCGCAGAGAAATCCATTATCTAGAAATAAGCGGATCTACCTGACACGTCGTTATCGTTTGCAGAGACAAGCCAAGGGAAATGGGATACGTTATTTGCCTCACAATAATAACGCATCTAAAAGATAGATGCAACCTCATCTTATTTTTAGGGTGGCGTCAGCCCCCAGTAAAATAGCCTTGTTCGTACGTCCGGGTGTCCTTCCGTACGATATCTTAAAAACTACTGGACCGATTTCAATGAAATATTTTACGGACAGGTTTCGAGAAAACAAGTCTTGATATTTTGTAATTACTTCAAGTCAAATGACAGTTATCTCCAAAACTATTGAACCTATTTCAATGAAATTATTTGTGAATATTACTTATGTACTTAAATAGTAATAGTTATTGCTAATGTAGTTAAGATCAACCCGATAGTTTTTTTGGAAAAAAAATCGGAAAAGAAAAAAAAACTCCAAATTCATTCTACTTTGTCTATACTCCACACTTCGCAAAGTTATTGCTTAGCGATGATTTTTGTCAGTACATTGTGGTGTTCCTGTACTTCAAGTAACTTATTTTGTACCAATTTTGGTGGACAAATTGGACAATTCTTTAAAACTTATTTGCAAACTTACCTTGGGGCAATGTGTACTACTGCACTGGGGGCCAAATCTAAGATGATTTCTTGTGGAAAAAGCAAATGCTGAAATTTTGGTTGGAAATTCGTGAATTCAAATACAATTTTTTCAACAATTTTTTATCAAAATTTTAAAATCCGAAAAGTAATACAAAGTCGTGATTTCCGGTTACCCCGACGGTTCAGACGAGTTATTGTACTTGTTTCCATGATAATGACTTGTGAAAATCACAGAGGTGTGTAGAAATAATAGGTCAAAACTAAGGGGTTTTCCAAAAACTTTTAGTCACAATTTTTAAAACCGTAAATCGAAATCCAAATAATTTGATTCGCCACGACTGTTCGAAAGGGTTATTGCACTTAATTCTATCCTCAGTACCTTAGTAGGATTTATGTCGAATATTTTTTCCGAATCCTCTTCAAATCATATTGTACATAGTAGACAAATTAATATTATATATTACTTCAAATTATTTTTTTATTGTTCTTTATCTTCTGATTTGAGCATGTCATGTTCCTATTTTTTAATCCCTATTTATTGAATTTAGATAAATTTAAATATCCATGTATACACATGGATTTTTTAAATTACTGTAAAATTTGAACCCAATGCTCGTGACTACTTGGTCTATGTATAGTTACAAAATTATTATTAGGTATCAATGAGTCTGAGGCCGACCTTTATAAAATTACTACGATTCCCTAGTCGATCACAATTTAGAGGTTACTTTAGAGTACTGTATATAGAACCAGTCGATACATGTAATTAATTACATATATGCCTATAATAAAATCTATACTTCTAAATTGTTGAAACACCCACATTAAAAGGGTCCCGATCCCCTGTTTTTAGAAAATAGATTCCTCTGGTTCTGTACGAGTATAACAAAACAGGTGTTACATTATTACCTCGATTCGTAAAAGAAGAAAATATTGCCAAAGAAACTTATTAAAACAGAACAATTACTTTGGACTGCAGTCCTCTCCCATCACAGCCACAAAACGTTTGTCTCGCTTGCAAACTCCATCCGAAAACTCTGCCCAGGTTGGGCATTCCAGTGAGCGAAATGCAAATTTAGGGAACAATATCGAGTCCTTCATTAATTTCACGGATCGAGTGTGAGCACAGATTGCTAGAAACAAGAATAACTGAAATTAATTTTTTTAAATGTTTTTTTTTTTGGAAAATGCGTTTCACTTGCAAAACTATTATTTTATGACTGTCAAGTGATTGCTACCTCTAGACGTTGGCCTCCACCAACCAGGACACCCCGGTTGATGATGTCCATTATTCGGGTAAAAATCAACATGCCCCACCGGCCTTGTCATTCCAAACCTCCCTGCATTTGTGTGAATTATATCCACAAAATCCGCATTTGTCCTATTTATTGGAATGAACGTTCCCCTGAAGCAAGCAAACCGATAGCTTTCAAAACATGGGCCGGCGGGGTCCAGACCTGTATAAAATAAATACATTATTAAAACTCTTTTTTTCGTACTATAAATTTGGTCACATTGAACAATTTACATACACAAGTGAAATCAAACCAGAGATTCAAGTCGTTCCTTTATAAACAAATATCCGCTAAAACGTTTTTACCCGTAATTCTAGCAACACTCATTCCCAATTTCTCTTGAACAAATCTTCCAGTATAGCCCATGACATGAGCACCCAGGCTGTGTCCAATCAAATGGAAATCCTTTACATTTGCGCCCATATTCTGAACAAGGAACTGGACCAGGGCCCCAGTGAGATTCCCCACAATCTCAGTGTTTCTGGCGGGTGGGAAGTAAAATATGTCGTACCATTGTCTGTGAGCTTGCCCATTTGGGATTATCGGTTTTTCCGGAGGGATTTCTTTGTGCAAGCCTGCCATGGAGGCCCAGTTAATCGAGATGATGTTAATAGGTTGGTTGGAAGGCGTGGCGTTGAAATACGCTAGAATCCAAGTTAAAACACAAAGATTAACCACTTTCATCAAAAACGCAAATTTTTTACTTTTACAAAATTCAAGTATTCTCTAGAATTTAATTTCTGCTCCAAAATTTCCTCCTGACAATTAAAATTGGGATGCAATTCTGCTTTGTAAATGTATTTCAAAAATTTACCCGGAACCAGCTGTCCCCCAGGTCCATTTTTGTAGTCACTATTAAATCCATGACAGATGATCTTCGTGGGAGCACTGGGATTGTACCCGTACGTTAATAAATGGTCCTTCAACCCAATGTAAATTTCTGTGCCATTGTCCATATCCGTATTTTCCCTGGAAAAATGTGGCATTAAAAAAAATAAAAGAGACACTTCAATTTAGTTGTTTCCCTAAATTGTCATAACACTGGATATGAACTCAGATGGCAGTGAAACTTCTTAAAAAGCTTATTTATCAAAACCTACCTTGTATACATCACAAATTGTACATTTTTATGGCTAACTTTACTCAATCCCGCATAATCTCCAGCCTCAGAATCGTATTCTACAGCATTACGGACCGAACTCTCACCGAAGGCTTCCTTCATTCCTTCTGTGCTCATAGCTTTGATTAGAAAAAGCTCTGTATCATCCAGAATGGAATTTTCCTCGGGAGACTCTTCCGCCCCATTTGTTCCCAAGAGCAGAGGTAAGATAAATAAATAAAAATACATTATCAAGAATTTTTTCAACACCGGTTCTTATTCACTGATTCCAGACTTCCGTCACCTCGCTCACTAACAGCAGCCTAAACACAATTTTCTGTAGAAAAGTAGAAACCTTGGGAGTTATAAATTTTAAGGGTAATTTAGCACAATCAACTCCCCTGTCCAGGGCTAACTAAGTGTAATTTAATAGGGTTTTTATCATTTCCCCCTCCATTACTGCGAGCCTATCAGTAGTGACCTCAAAATATTAGCACAGTATAAAATACTTGACTTACTTATCCTTTATCTCATTGCCCTTGCTAACTATACTGTTGTCTTTGCTCTGCTAATTAACGAGGAAGTATTACTAGAAGAAGGAGCAGCTTCTGCAACTTATTTTAAAGCACTATATGTATATCCCAATGCTCAGCATAGGATCAGCACATCTGAAATATGCGTTAATGAAGTAGTTAACCTAATTGGCAATGTCGTCACTGCTGGGAATTTGCATTTGGGCATTTGCTTCAAGATACTCCAATTAGCTACTTATAATCATTATGGATGGTGCCTGAGACTGGGAGTGCGAAATTGCTTCAGCTTCTTTGGCTTTCATTTTTAGTTCCTTGGCATGAGTCAATACCGCAATTATGGACAGGGCCTGGATTCCTGTGAAAATGGCAGTGACGAGTCCGTAGGTACCGAAATTGGAGGGGGATTTGAGTCCCTCGTTAATTAGCACGGTATAGGCTGTTTATAGTACTTTCATCCCTGCCGTTTTCAACCACAAGAAGAAATACACCGGGCTTCCCTGTAAAAATCCCCATAATTGACAATTAACACATTAACAAATTTTTATTTACATTTTGAAACCCTAACCCATTAATAAAAAATACGTTTATAAAATAATTTAATATTAAACTGAATATGTGATACATTTTTAATTAAAACGTTAATAAAAGTTTTTACAGAAAATTTCCCTCTACTTTTAAACTCACCTGCTTGGATCCTAGAACAGAAACACATCCGGTGCACTCTACGGTCAAGTGTATAAAAATGAGCCCAATTAGACCCCAAAAATTGTAGTTTACCTGTAGAGAAACAATTTACAAGAGTAATTATTCTCATGACAATTATATGTTATGTTAAAACAATTTTAAAAAAGTTACTGTTGCACGTACTTCAATCCACACCTAGTGGAAGATCCGGCGGCTTTCCATAGATCAAAAGATTAGGAAACATATTCTTCTGTAGAGCGAGAAACAGGTTTATTATTACAATGTCAAGAAGAGCTATTATAAGAAAAATAAATCACGATAAATAAAACTGGCTTTCCTTAATTTAGAAGATTTCAAAAGATTCTCTCCATAAGAGCATCCCTCAAAGTTACATTATTTTGACACCTACACTCGTTTCATAATATAAAATAAGACAAAATAATTACAAGCGTAAATTTTTCATAAATATTTTCGTCATTGTCGAAATTCCTCATTTAAGGCCGTCACTCATCAAGGGAGCTTTTTACTGCAATTTTTCAGCGTAGTAAATTCGTAGCGTCTTGCTTTTTCATAGGATACACTGACCAATATGACATTTTACTTGACCAGTCCAAGATAAAGGAGCAACCCATTGAGAATTTCTTACAAGTATTAAAATTCTACAAAAAAAACGTTTCCCTAATTTGCACTATTTGCGGTCCCGCAGAAAATACAAATTTCCAGCTCAGAATGGCAATATAAATGTGTGCATAGGGGATTTAACTGTGCACAGCAAAGTGTTTATGACATTTGTTCACAAAACAATTACTTACGGAAAAAAAGCCATCAAATATCCATGAAATTTAAACAATTGCCTTTTATTCCAGAATGAAGGAAACTCGATGGGAATTAAAAAATCTGACTTGTGTACAAAACTGCTCCCTATTGAATTTTTATATGGATTTTCCTCAGCAAGCCAACGTTACAATCTTACAAAGAGTACAAAGTCTATGATTACAAAATAATCCCCTTTCATTGGATATACTTGTATACATACATATGTGTGCATGATGAATAGATAATAATAATTTTATTATAATATATAATTTAATCACAATAATTTTTTGAACTTTACAGCTTACAGCCCCACGTAAATACTTTAATCAGACTTATATTTTCCAACATCAGTGACATCAGACTTGCCATAGTGTTACAAAAATGTACAAAAATATATCAAATTAAACTTTAATAAAATTATTAGGTATAGTTGCTCAAGGAGTTAGTTTCTACCCGAACCAAAATTTAAAGCCCGGCTTATTCCGATGGAGGGAGATAAAAGGGTCTTTGGAATTAGTTTTGAGGAAATAAATTCCCTTGGAACTAGAACCGGTTCAAAACATTTGACCAGATTAAAATTCTGTAAATACAAATTTTTGAGCCTAAAAATTATAAGTCAATTTTGAACTCACTAAGGAGAGCAGGGTTCTCCTAAAAGTGTGTAATCTTCCGAATGAAAGGGACAAGTCCCTTTTGAGGCTGAATTCAAATCATGGCAAGGATGCGCTCGGATTTCCTGCCCATGACTTAAAATAGATTCCCTCATTAGTTCAGTCGCTTGTTTGTGGGAACAAATACCTGAAAAAAAATATTTAAAAATAAACAAAACTGTTTAGCATTTTAAAAAACGAAGTGAGAATAATCCTTGTTGGAAGAATGACAGCCATTTTATATATGTATCTGTCACAATACACAAAGATCTAAGTTTGAACTTCCGTAAACACTTGCACACACAATTTGTTTTATGCGAATAATTGTTTTCTTCAAATAATTTCGTTAAGAACTTTTAACCATACCAGATAAAGATTTAAAAAGCGCATCCCATGATAATTTAAAGCAACCTGGTTGGTTAAATACAGGGTGGCTTGATTTAAATCACGTTGATTTTAATCTTGATTTAAATCAAGATTTAAATCACTTGATTTTTTTCGAATAAATCATTGATTTAAATCACAATTGACCATTCAACTTTCACGTTTAGGTAACACGTACTTTTACGTCTCGAAACGTAATAAAACGTCCATTTTTGTGTTTTTATGAATTTCGGGCATGGGACCATTTTGGACTTTGATAATTTTCAGGATAATTTGAATGCGTTGCATATTAAATATCTGTCAAGCTGTCACGGTCCCATCGAATTTGGATATGAGTGTTTTAAAATATTGTAATTTATATTACTAGAGCTTCTGCTGGGGACAATTGTTGTGTCCCACAGAAGATTGGGTTTCGTTTCGAAATCCAGTGACAAATATAAGTACGTAATCCGATCCCGTCCCGAAATAACACGGGGGTAATACTTATGTCCTGATATGTCTCGTTCCTAGCAGAAACTCAGTCTCTACAAAAACATCCCAACAACCAATTTTTCTAAAAGAGTACTATTTAGAGTGGTAAGATTTGACTGTAGGAATTTAGCATTTTTTAAATGTTATATTATCGAACGGACTCACACTTGTTTAAACTTAACATTCTCAATTTGCAAATAAGTTTTCGGTCCCGACATACCATCCTGTCCCAAAACACTATATATGTACACACTGCATATTTTGTATAATTATATATATTTATATATATAATGTGTATATTTATATTTTGCAAAAAAGATCCAAATGAGACAGCTGGTAATTGTCCTACACAGTGTTTGGTTTCAAAGACAAAACTCAATTCGAAATTGCTAGTTTTAAAAAAATAGTGTTGATATTTGGAATCAGCCTTTAACCAGCTTTTTATTTCATATTAGTTGACTTTCCTATGTAATTTTCTTTTAACAGGTTTTATTAATTGTTCAAGTTTCAGTAGTGCTAATAGTGTCCAATATAATTAGGAAAATTAACATTGAAAAATTTGTATGGGAATTATATTGGACGATAAAATTTTGAATTTAAATCAGAAAATATTGATTTAAATCAAAAAAATCCGATTAAAATCAAATAAATCCGATTTTTTTGATTTTTTTCAAAAAAATCAAAAAAATCAGCAACCCTGGTTAAATACTTCATTAGGATAGAATTTCACATGTCACAAGGGTTTCTTCAAAGCATGAGTGTGAATGACATCGACAATATCCGCATCGTTCCAACTAATCGGCCGGAACTTCCCTCAAAAACAAGCCCGGCGAAAGGTTTCAAAGCATGGACCTGCAGGATCCAATGCTGGGAAAATACAAATACATCATACAGGATTATTTGTCTTTGTTCTAAAATTGAATGAAAATATATTTATCAAGAAGAATCAAATGAAATTTTTATTTTAAACCTGTATATTACCTGTTCTTCTAGCAACGGGTCCGCCAAACCTAGTCTAAATGTTTCTGCAGGCCAGCATAGCCCATCACATGAGCCATGATTCAAAACATTTGCAGTAATAGCAATCCTACGTGTTAAAACTCGTTTCAGCGGATTCGTTAAGAAGCAGAATTTTTTATAAAAAATATACAACATTTCGAAGCATTTCCCTTCCCTACAGTGCAATGTCTTCTTTATTTCAGATGGGATATGTTGAGCCAGATTTGGTATCTATATATGTACATAGTTCCTAGGAAAATACTGTATTCTGCACAGCGCATGAAAATTATCCTAAAGCTATTTTGTAGCCAACCTGTCTCCATAAGTACACGTTCACTTTGGCCAGGTGAAATATTTTTTGGTATTTTTTCAAATATGTTCTACTAGCTTTTGCATCTTAATTGTAATCATGAATTAAGTTTGCAAGCCGTTTTCTCCGTGGGAACAAATGCAGAAAAGAAATTCAAGTCGAGGAAGATGGAATTAGTCATAGTCATAGGTTTCTACAGACTCTGTACTCACACGGGTCTATCACACTAATGGGATTTTGATATGTTTGCTTGCGACGCGGATGATCATCATTGAGCTACGCTTGACAGCAACTACCGCGTGCATGCTAATTAACCTTGAACTCACAGTCGGATGTGTGCTTAAGCTCATTAGATTTAAGTATACGGCATGCTCTTAAATGTAGAACTGAATCCTCTTATTGTAAGAGCCCTAACGAATCGTCCACACTGTTCAGGAATGATCACAAAATGCTTCCTATGCTTGTAATGCTTTATACAAGTGTTTATTTTCACACATATTTCGAATTATACTCGCATTAGTTCCCTCAGATCGGATTGTGAGTACAGTGAGCTCTGTTTGTGGGAGATTCTAACATTGCACCGTGTAATTGTTCTGGGAAATCTTCCCGAACGATTCCCTACAATAATATTAATTTTTAAAATGAATTGCTCAGCTAATTTACACATTGCGCTGCCTTTAGGGGCACTCGGAGAAAGAGAGGGATAGTTAGTTCTCTATAGATATATGGTCGAAGATTAAATGATGAGTAGGACGTCTTTCGTTAATTAACTTTTAATATGTGAATATGCTGTAGCTATAATTCCGCTTCGTCATAATTGTCAAGACGCAAGTTGGAGCGTAATTTATTCCAGTCGTTTGTTTACAATGAAGGTAAAACAGTTACATTACACTAATGTACTCCTGGCCTTCAGGTACAGATTTAACTTGCTCAACAAGTTTTGGGGTTAGCATGGTATAAATATATTGTTCCAATATGTGCCTCCTTATATTTCTAGGCTTATGTAACTAAATACAAATCAATGTTGTGCGTATGTATTTGTAAGCATCATCTGCTTTGTGACTGAGGTTAGGGAGCGTTCACAAATGACGTCATCCAAAATACTGGATTTTAGGCACCCAGTCACACACTTGTCATCAGACGTCATCATGTGATGAAACGACGCACCCACCCCATGTAATGACGTCATCATCACCAGGGTTGCACAATTGAAAATGCACTGGGTTTTATGCCTGCCTACCTAAAAATGCCCTGAAAATGTCTTAATTTGAAAATGCCTGGCATTTTGGGCATTTTCGGCAAGTAAGCAAGTCGAAGCAGGTTGAATCAAACTACCAAAACTGTTAACGGTTAAGCAAAAAAATCGTTGGTAACATTCGTCGGTTGATGACATCATCATTCGGTCAAATCCACCCTACCACTGCGTCATCAACATCACCATCTCCCGTTAGCACCCACCCACTAATTTGATGACGTCATTTGTCAACGCTCCCTTAGGTTATTGTAGCTCAGAACTTGATTGTGGGATTTCTGTAAGTGCTTTTGATCTTTCCTCATATGATTTTGTCTACAAGTTGTTGAGCTCCAGATGCTGAAGAGACTGACAATAAAAAGCACCCACTGTAAAAGTCGGAGCTTTACGCTGTTACTAATCAATTTAGCTGGGAATTGTAGAAGCATTGGAAGAAATTGAGGGCAATTCCGCTTTCTGAAATATTTTATGGGTAATGTAACAGGTATATTTGTGGTTTCCGGCTTGCACGAGCCCGCCCAACGCATGTCAAATGGGATAAAAATAAAAGTATGGGACGTCAACATTGCAAGTATAAAAACACATTCAAGTGTAGTTAAATAAATATGTATGGAAAGTAATAATAACATTGGGCTGATGATCCACATGGATCACGGCAGCTATGTGGGTTACACTTTAATTGCATGTGGGATTATGACATGATTTGAAAACAATGTACGTTAGCTTTAACACTAACCTTCAGTAGATCTGTCCATCATGAGAAAATTACTTTTTAAAAAAATTCTTTTCGTAAAACTAGCTAATGGAATTCCACTTGAGATATTCTACAGCAACAGACCAATTTAAAAAATAACCATGCACGTTTCCATTATACTCTCAACCGTTACATGTCCAGTACACAATTGTAATAATGCACAGATGAGGACATAAAAACATGTTCTACAACCGGAGGTACTGCTAAACCAGCAAATGCCACCTTGATTATTATTCAGATGGCTACAAGCAGTTCTACAAATTGAACATTCCCATGCAGAACTGAAGCGTATAATAAACGTCTAAAAAACGAATATGCATGCACTAGATAAACGTAGATTTAACGTTTAAATCAAGTTTATAAAACGTATATTAAACGTTGCCGTGGCCGCATGTTACAACTAATTTTAAACGTTAGCCCCAAAAACGTTTAATAAGCGTTTATGATTAAACTTGTTATGTATGTAAGGTGTGACATTATAATTTCTAGTTATTATTTATTATCTTTACCTACTAATAAAAATAGAAAAATTTTATTTGTAACACGAAATAAATATTATTTATTTAGACAATAGCGTAAAAACAAGGTAATCATATTTATTTTCAATTACACCACATATAGACAATTGTTTTAATAATTACGTAAATTTTATTGTAATATTACGTAAAGTACTTGTGGATACTATTATATTTTAAAACATCAAGACTTGAATCCGTCATCACGTGCAAAATATTATGGTCAAAATAATTTAGTGAATAGTGTGTAATTATTTACGATGACTATAAAAACCATTTAAACTTCGTAAAAACGAATTAATCTAGTTCGCACTCATGCTCGTTGTCTTCATCGTCGATGCGTGAAACTGAAGCAGTTGAATTAGTGCCTCCGCTAAACAGACATTATTTTTAAAACAGGAATAAGAAATATTAATTTTAAAGACATGAAAGCATTAGTTTAATTTTTGTAAATCAGGTACTTTTTACGAAACGGGGATAGTTTCAACCAAGCTTTGACGGCATTTTCAATTGATGTTAAACCAGTTCGATTAATTGATTGTGATTGTTACCTATTGCAATATCACAGATATTAAAATATCGAAACCTAGTTTTGTTGCCTCTCCCTTCCCAATTAAAATTTGAAGCCACGTTGTTTGACGTTAAACGAGACAAAACTTTCGTTGTTGCATCTCCGACGTTCGTTCCTCCAATAGCGGTTAGAATACTCAACTGAATATACAAAATGATTATATTGAGCTTAATAAATTATTTTACATTTAGTTTAAATTGTATTTTGTGTTACAAGCTCCTGCCGCTTGCTGGTATTCTTAACCTCCTGGTTAAGCTTTAGCATGTGTTCCATTGTCTTAACTGGAAGAGAAAATTAGCAGATGCTTGCTTCGACAGCCCGTGCATTCTTCTGATTTTGGTTCACCTGCCTGTGCAAGAGATCCAAAAGTTCCCCATGTTGCTGTTGGCGCAACTTTATTACTTCCACAGATTTAAGAATCGTTTGAAGAATATCTGTAGAAACAATTAGTCAAAATAATCGGCAAAAATAAAGCAAAACTTAATTTAAGCAAAACAATATATGTACTATTTACCTGTAGGCAGAGATAAATTCGAAGGTTCAGACATTTGTTTAGAACAATGGGCGGATTGGCCAGTCGCAGAATTGTCGGAAAAAAATCGATGGTCTGAAGGATCATTTCGAAAGAGATGGCGAGATCCCAATAGTTTGTCCGCTTTATTGAACATAACATTCTGATGGGAAACAGGACCAGGAGATGACGCACCAGCAGAATCTGGAGAGTCTAGTTCAACAAGTTTGGGTGGAGATTTCATCGCATTCGATTTTGAAGAAGCATTATCGTCTGAGTGAGATAAAATAGGGGGACTCAATACTTTGCGTTTTTTAAAACTTTTGGTACTCCTCGTGGAACCTTTCTTCGTTTCCCAACTCCCGTTTCGGCTGAAGTAGAAATATCCGAAACTTTTTCCAATTTTCGGGTTTGCTGTCTGGCTTCTAAAATATTGGCTAGTAAAATATGTTTTAGAAATTAGTAAGTAGAACTAACGTGACTGAGATAATTAAGAGTACGACTTACGGAATGGTCCCCAGTACTTGGTAATAGCAAACTTGACCCAGCTCTCCTGAGGCTTCTTTGCTGTAGATATAGCCGTCGAAATATAATTAATAGATTCAGTTCTTGGTGATACTGATGTGTTGGTTTGATCCATCCAACTTGATGGTACCGTTTCAACCTCAACATCTCCTTTCCGGGATGTAAATTCAACTACAAAATACATCTAAAAATCATATCAATTATTCGTTATTGCTATGTAGCAACGGATACACTATTGCAGATTCGTCATTAAAGCGGAGCATCATGTATTTCGTTTTTATATCACTAATGGGAATAACAGTAACTCTTTTTAATCATTTTAAATTCACTTTGTAAGTTCCGAGGGATTTTGAATGACATGGATTTGTAAAATAGTTACTTATGTTTTCAAATATTTTCACAACTAGTAACATATTGTCTAACTTGTTTCCCACAATATTCAGCACTTGAATGACCTCTCCACGTTTGCATTTAAACACACTATCACTATTTTTTACGGATACTTTAAAGGTTTTTGTAATCATTGTAACAAATTGATATTTAAAGCCAGTTTCAAGAATATGGCCGTTTTCATGAGGAAACAAAAAACATGGGTAAGTTCTATTTCTATTTGTTGGGATGGTGCCATTTGCCTTTCCTCCAATCTTCTTGATAGTTGCTGCAGTGGCTTATTTTTTGAACGCAACATTTTTTTAAAAAATTGTAGGTTATTTTCGTGTTTAAATCCACTAAATGTCTCGAGTGGGCCAAATCTTGATACCGATTTGCTTAAATGCAGAAGTCCATGAATGTTGTACGATAAATTCTCCCGGCCGTAAAGGTATGTGAAATTAGCAACAAAATATTCCAGTAACTGTTGTGCATAAGATCGGTACTTTTCCAGCATTTTAGATTCAGAGAGAATGCGCAAAGCGACATGCAAGCATAAAAAATGGTTGTAGTATTTTTCATGCAATATTCCTTTCAGTACAAAAGGTCCAGTGTACAACATAAATAATTGAAGTTCTGTCGCTTTCCAACGATCCTGTTCTGAAAGTTCTCGATGTTTTTTCGCGAATTCAGAGCAAATACAAAATTTTAAAGAAAATAAGCGTGATGAAATTTGGGTTTTTTGAGCTGCGGATAATTTACAGCGTAATATGTTTTCCTTGCTCCATAATCTGAGCAGTTTTCGCATTACTCCCAAGTACAATAGATGCATTGGATCATCTGGAAACTGGGATACCATGCCAACTCCGATAGCAAAGCAAATCGGATTCTCCATTATGGTGGCTTTTTTGGTCTTGATTTTTGAAAGAATTGTCGGTTCGGAGTGTCTTGGCCTGAGGGTTAAATGTCACGCGGCCTCTGTAATATGTTCCTTTTTGCTGGCATTTCCCACACCCGTAGT
The DNA here is from genome assembly GCA_947179485.1 of Allacma fusca. Classification (NCBI taxonomy): domain Eukaryota; kingdom Metazoa; phylum Arthropoda; class Collembola; order Symphypleona; family Sminthuridae; genus Allacma; species Allacma fusca. The sequence continues at coordinate 65,908,261 of OX359245.1, forward strand.
AAGCATTATGCCCCTTAATACATGTGATGAAGGAGCGAGCAGGAGTATCACATACAAATTTTCCTAATTTAATTTGATAAAATTTATTATTATGTTCAACTCCTTCACGAATATCACACATTTCACTGATAAAATCTTGTAGAAATGTATTGGCACATTTTGGTTTTTGGTACCCATGGTAAATTCCTATTATAAATGGAGTAGAATTCGGAACATTTAAAACACATCCTTGTATTGGCCAGAACTGACTGTTGCTATTTCTTGAAATTGGGAGTCCATCGATGGAAATGTCCAGCAGAACTTCTTGGTTATTTTTAAAATCCTTCGGGTGGCTATCAATAACCTGTTTAATCCATTTCCAAACTCCAATGTGGCAATATTGTCCGTGGCGTTTTTAGGAAGCTTCGAGCATCTGTCGGAAGTCTAGGTATATCTAGATCGCTCAGAATTCGCAATAGACTCGTAAGAGCATTTTGATTATTTTGATAATTAATTGCCAATTCTCGGAGGCTGTTCGGAAAATTGAGCGACTCATTCTTGATTTTTGAACTATTATTTCTGCTTGATGTTTCACATGAATCAAAAAATGGATTTTGTGAAGACTCATATCTGCTGCCAACATAACAATTGTCACAAGAGGTCATTAGATACTAAACTTATTTCTGGAACACCACAATGCACGATGTTGTTAACTGGAACATCATCGCTGTAATTAACTGATGATGTACATGAAGATAGAACCCTAAAAGTCTTTACTGCTTCTGAGACTTTTCTTCTGGTGGTTCTTTCTTTTCGTTTCAACATAGTAATAAATATTAATTTCACAATGTAAAATAGAAGTACTCACCTCCTTTCTGTTCTTCTAAAAATTCCGACAACCGAATTATTACACAAGTTGAGGGAACACTGCTATTAGTTACGGAGCCACAGATGAAAGCAAGATGGCAATTTGTCTGTTACGAGTGAAGAATAGTACGCGCCTATTCTTGATCTCTTTTGTTGCTTCTACTCCTGTAATACATGTTAGCAATTTGTACCTATGTATATAGCCCGTGATGCCTTCTTGTATGTACGTTAATATAAAATATTCAAAAATGAAATCTAAGTACTATAGAAATTAATTATTAAGTTATCCATAGTCACAGGTACGGCAATAATTTCAACAATAAATGTACCACCAACATTTATCATTAAGGCTGATTTATTAGTAGCTAAAAAGTCGGAACGTTTTTTAAACGTTTAAAATACGACTATTTCTAAACGTTTTTTCTTATACGTGTCCTAAACGTTTAACATAGGGCGAGGTGCTGCATGGGTTCTCATTTAGATGTAACGAGGTAGTAATAAAACCATGTGATTGATAATTATTTTAGCTTAGGTATTGGAGGAAAAATAAAAAGGAGTTGGAAAAATATGTGGCTTTTGGAAGATCTTCTTCGTGAGATCTTCCACGCAGGCGGATGATCAGATGATGAGGATCTTCCCTACCGTCTCTTATAGAATAACTTGTAATCGCTCTTCTGCGCTTTGATTTTCCTTTTCCCGAACGAGGACATAAATGCGTTCAATGTCTGGCCAGCCCCGTAAAAAAAATTCAACAATACATTTGACAAGTTTCTCTCATTATAATTGGATAACTATAATTTACTTGCAATAAGAAATAATTGCAGTACTAGTTCAACAAGACTGCTACCTATGATTAGAGGGGGTTTGGACCCAGCAAAGCGCATATGTATAAACTGAAAGGTATAGCACACATGCTCATGCAATCTCGCTTAAGACTATGGCGCACATTGTTTGTGAGTACTACACGCACTACACTGACGTTGAACAATTTACTGACATGTGGATCTATTACCTGAAAATAGCCAATCGGGCTAAACACAAATGTGACGATAACAAAAGACTACGAGGGGAAAAGTGTCAAACAGCTTTTCCATATTATTAGTGCAGCCTATTAAGCAATTTATGAATATATAGATGAAGTTTTGTAAATAAAGCCAAAGGTGATTACGCCGGAGGCGAAAAAAGCCGCCATCAAAAGATCTTTTAAATATTTGTTAACTACATATGATTACTAGATTAGTACTTATTACCGTTATTATTATTTAACATATGGAATATGGACATTGAATCATATGCTGATTTAATGCGACAGGGAACCCCCCGTCGCCCATTTTGATCCCACCAATGTTTATTTCCACTCACACAGCGTCCATACCCATGGATTCAGCACGCAATAATTCAGTTTGCACCACATCAAACAAAGGATGGAGTAACTCCAAATGATTTCTAATGTGGCTGAAGCATTTCAGGAAATTTGTGACCCCAACACCCGACATTCTAGTTCTTCTTATACTCGCCAATCATTGTTCACATATAAGTTATCCTGCTGTGTTGTATTGTAGAAGAAACAATATCAAACTTCTGACATTACCATCTCATTACACCCACAAAATGCATCCAGCAGACGTTTGCTTCTTTGGACCATTAAAAGTGCTTGTTTGTGAATGAACTGAACAGATGCATAGCCAACATTTTAAAGATTTTAACGTGCACTAATATTTATATCCGTGACCATATAAAGGTTATACGTATCCTAATTACGATCAAATGAAAAGCAAGGAAGAAAGTTAATCGACACCCGACAGTAATCGGCGAAAATTACCTGACGACGGTCGGGTAAACATGCAAACAGCTCGACAAATTTCTGGCACAAATTATCCGACTCGTGTCGGGTTATATGCAGTTTACCCGGCACTGATGTTTCCGTTATTCCTACAAAACAAATTGTGGGAAAAGGTACTCGACAGATTTACCAATTACCCGACAGCATTCCGGGAAAATTACCCAACAGACTGTCGGGCACATGACAAATCACCCCACCGAAAATTTGTGTACCAACTACCCGACAACCCGACATATCCAACAATTTACCTGACCCTCGACAATGCTCGGGCAAAATTACCCGAAGTCGTGATGTGCACACGCTACATTACTTTTGCAGAACGCAGTAAAGTTTGATGGGTTGGTCAACAGAAACGAAGGGAATCTCATGTGTCTTAGCATGTAGTTCAGTCTACAGCTGCATATACATTAGATACAAAATTATACATGATGCTATATTATATTAATTTTATACTTCAATTTACATTAATTGTTATCTATAAGCCTTTTTTTACACAATTTACACAGTATAGTAATATAGAAATCTCGATACTTCAGATGGTCAAATATTTTAAAAAAACAAGTGTCGGGGACCATGATTTATACCAAAATTACAATTCCTGCATAGGATGTAAGAATTAGAATCTAATTGACACTGGATCAGGAATGGACAGGCATGTACTGCAAAATGGTATGTAAGAATTAAAACCTAGTACCCGCTGGAACAGGACTACTCAGACGTTTTACGGCAAAGATGTGTGCAAGAATGGGAAACTGGTTTATCCGGGATCAAGACTTATCAGGCTGTTGAAAACATGAATTAGAAGCGGCAAGTACTGTAAATAGCCAATTATGCAGGATGAGCGCTAATGTACAGTTTGTTTCACAGAAAAAGACATGACACATTGTAAAACAAAATACTACATAGAAGTTGATATAATGGCTCAATGGCTTGATTCCCACAGGCTTGGGTCATGCGAAAGAATTAAAAAAGTCAGTGCTTTCGAATTTGAAGTAGTTTAGGTAAGCAAAAATATGTGATAAAGTCCGTTTCTTTGAGAACAGAACACAGTGTGGCTTATTTCGTAAAACTGTGATACCTGATAGCAACTGAAAAATTGAAGGTGAAACGATTCTTGCCAGAAGAAATTGGGTCTGCAAACTTTTGTTGCCCCAAAGAGTGGGGTTTTTGATTGAAACATGTGTCGATAATGATATTCACTATGTAGCTGATTTATAGTTCGTACAACTAAGTGACAAAAACGTGAACAAACCAACATTACATTGCTAGCATGAATCTAATCAACACAAAAAGGGGTAATTACTTCGATTATTACAACGCAATTCTGCAAGAGTGTAGCCTGTAACTTGCCAGTGCGTTCGTGTGTTCGGTATGTGAAAAGCTCTTGTCAACAAACTGGAATTGAAAGGTGCACATTAAAATGCACAACGCCGTGAGAGAATGTAATAATAAAGTTTTTCTGTAATTAATCCGCAATCGTTCTTTCAGCTAGTATTATTATTAGCTACTATCATATTAATCAATAATATTTTCAATATTTTAAATACAAATTTTTATTTTAAATACATAGTGTACCCTGGCGGCGAATGTCGCACGAAGTTTTTGACACATTCTAACATAATTCGACACCAAATGAATGTTTTACAGGGTCTTTCAATTCAGCAGCACAACAACGTTTTGGTTAATTTTTTTGCAAAGTCTGCTAGTGACTATTAGCAACAGTTGTGTAAATTTATTTATTTTTTTCTAATAAAAACCGAAATTTACACTTGTATGGCAAACACATAAGTACGCCCCTCTCAACAAAACCTTTGATTCTTATGCCAACCAAGAATGCAGAGTATATGATTTGAACACGAATGTTAGCTAATTATGTTTTCAATTTTTATAGTTTGGTTGTCAAGCATCCACACAATGGGTAATCAGCAGTTCCGGTTTTATAAATTTACACAGCCTCGCAAACGGTGTCATCGATTTCATTTGGATTAAGATTCATTTTAGATATGTATGTAATCGTTTCCTCGCCCTCGTGGCAATGAACATAAATCTGGACATCTACAGAAATTCTGGATGAGCTGGATGCAATGTTTTCTGAATACTAAGAACGTGTGGAGCATTTCGCGCGATTTTATATAACTTGCTGGAATGAATTACAAAACAGCTTTAATTTATCAAATCATTCACCAAATGAATGAACCAACAAATAAACTTTGTTTCTGTTTTTCTATAACTTAAAATAATATTTTTGTTATTGAATTTGTTAAGAACACTGAAATCTTACCATTTTCCAGTATAAATGATAAACAACGTTGTCTTGTATCATTTATCAGGATATCCAGTTTTCACCTGACACGTGTCCGGTGTCGGTTAGATTGTATAAATTGTGGAAGCTTCGATGTCGGGTAATTTGTGCCAGAAGTTTGTCCGGTGTTTTGCAGGTTTACCCGACAGTTGTCGGGTAATTTTCCCCGATTCATGTTGTGTGTCGGGTAACTTGTTTCTTCCGAAAGGCAACCATATACAATTAAATGATAAACAGCATAAAGAAATAGTATATGTAAAATGTACTATCGAAATAAATCCATACCAACGATCTGATGTTAAAAAACAAATTTTTAAAATCCGAAAAGTAATGCAAAGACCTGATTTGATGTTACCACGACCGTTCAGACAAGTTATTGCATTTGTTGCCAAGGTAATTACATGTGAAACTCGCGGAGGTGTGTAAAAATAATAGGTCAATAATGAGGAGTTTTCCAAAGTTTTTCTCTGTCAAAATTTTTGAAACCTTAAATCGAAGTCCAAATAATTTGAATCGACTCAACCACGACGGTTTGAAACGGCTATCGCACTTGTTTCTATCCTTTGTACCTTAGTAGGATTTACATAGATTTTTTTCAAATCTTCTCCAAATCATACAGCAGTAGATAAATCAATATTATGTCATAAGCTATTTCATCTTATTTTTTTATTATTCTTTATCTTCTGATTTAAGCATGTCAACATTACATGAGCACGGATTCTTATTTATTGAAAAATAAACAAGAATCCCATTTGTAAACATGGATTTTTTAAATTACTTCAAAAATGTAACACAATGTATGTGACTACTTAATCTATAGTTACAATGGGTCTCAGGTCGACCTTTAAAATTATTACACCTACCGAGTCGATCACTGTACAGGATATCTTACTTGTATCTGAGTACTTTGTATAGAACCAGTCGGTACATGTACATAAGTATATACTTATAATAAAATTAATTGTTCTAAATTGTTGAAACACCCACATCAAAAGGATCCCGATTGGAAAATAGATTCCTCTGGTTCTGTACGAGTATAACAAAACAGGTGTTACATTATTACCTGGATTCGTAAAAGAAGAAAATAATGGCATTGAAATTTATTAAAACAGAACAAATATTTTGGACTGCAGTCCTCTCCCATCACAGCCACAAATCGTTTGTCTCGCTGGCAAACTCCATCCAAAAACTCTGCGTAGGTTGGACATTCATTAAATTCACGGATCGAAAGTGAGCACAGATTGCTGGCAACAAGAATAACTGAAATTAATTTGCAAATTGTTTTTTTCAAAATGTGTTTGACTTACAACAATATCATTTTATATGACTGTCAAGTGGTTGCTACCTCTAGACGTTGGCCTCCACCAACCAGGACAGCCCGGTTGATGATGACCAATATTCGGGTAAAAATCAACATGCCCCATCGGCTTTGTCATTCCAAACCTTCCTGCATTTGTTTGAATTATGTATATTCACAAAATCCGCATTTGTCATATTTATTGGAATGAACGTTCCCCTGAAGCAAGCAAACCGATAGCTTTCAAAACATGGGTCGAGGGGGTCCAGTCCTGTGCGAAATTAATGTATCAATAAAAAGCTTTTTTTCCTACAATTAATTTCGCACAGTGAACCGTTTACAGGCACAAGTGAAATCAAACAAGAGATTAAATTCATTCCGTTATAAACAAATATCCGCTAAAAATATTTTAACCGTAATTCTATCAACACTCATTCCTAAATTCTCTTGAACAAATCTTCCAGTATAGTCCGTTACATGAGCAATCAGGCTGTGCCAAATCAAATGAAAGTCCTCTACATTTGCGGCCATATTTTGAACCAGGAACTGGACCAATGCGCCGGTGGGATTACCCACAAGCTCCATATTTCTGGTGGGTTAGAACTAAAATATGGCATACCATTGCCTGTGAGCTTGACCATTTGGGATTATCGGCTTTTCTGGAAGGATTTCTTTGCGCAATGGAGGCCCAGTTAATCGAGATGATTTAAATCGGTTGGGTGAAAGGCGTAGCCTAGAAATACGCTAGAATCCAATATGAAACATGAAGATTAACAAAAGTCAATCGCATACAGGTTTTATACTAACAAATTACAATTTTAACTTTAAATTCAATTCCTCCTCCGAAATTTCCTCCTGACAATCCAATTAAAATATACTATAGTATAAAATATCTTCCCCTAAAAAAATACTCGCAAATATGAAACGTGTTCCAAAGCTTTACCCAAAACCAGCTGTCCCCCAGGTCCATTTTTATAGTCACTATTAAATCCATGACAGATGATCTTTGTGAGAGCACTGAGATTGTACCCGTGCGTTAGTAAATGGTCCTTCAACCCAATGTATATTTCCGTGCCGTTGTCCATATCCGTATTTTCCCTAGAAAAATCTCATTAGTAAAAATAAAAGAGGCATTTCACTTTAATTATTTCTACACACTGGACAGGCACTTAATTGATATAGTGAAACTTCGTACAAAGCTGAGCTAAAAAATACTACCTTGTATACATCACAAATTGAACATTCTTATGCCTTACGTTACCTAATTTAGCATAATCTCCAGGATCTGAATCGTATTCCACAGCATTCCGGACGGAACTCTCAAAAAATGTTTCCGTCATTTCCTCTTTACTCACAGCTTTGATTAGAAAAAGCTCTGTATCATTCAGAATGAAATTTTTCTCGGGAGTTACTTCCTCACCATTTATTTCCAAGAGCAGAGGTAAGATAAATAAATAGAAATACATGATCAAGAATTTTTTCAACAACTGTTCTTATTCACTGATTCCAGACATCCGTCCTCTCTCTCGCTAACAAAAGCTAAACACAATTTGCTGTACAAAAATAAAAACCTTTAATGTTACTTAAAATTTTAATAATAATTTAGCTTCAATCAATTCCCCTGTCCAGGACTAACTAAGTGTAATTTAATAGGGTTTTTATCATTTCCCCTCCATTACTGCGTAAGTAAGTTTGAGTGATAACCTCAAAATATTAGCCCAGTATAAAATACTTGTCTTAATTATTGTTTATGACATTGTGCTTGCTAACTATGCTGTTGTCTTTGCTTTGCTAATTAACGAGGAAGTATTACTAGAAGAAGGAGTAGCTTCTGTAACTTATTTTAAATCAATATATGTATATCCCAATGCTCAGCATAGGATCAGCACATCTGAAATATGCGTTAATGAAGTAGTTAACCTAATTGGCAATGTCATCACTATTGGGAATTTGCATTTGGGCATTTGCTTCAAGAGGCTCTAATTAGCTACTTATAATCATTATCGTTGTTGCCTGGGACTGGGAGTGCGAAATTGCTTCAGCTTCTTGGGCTTTCAATTTTATGCAGTTCCTTGGCATGAGTCAATACTGCAATTATGGACAGCGCCTGGATTCCTGTGAAAATGGCAGTGATGACTACGTAGGTACCGAAATTCGAGTGGGAGTTGAGTCCCTGGTTAATTAGCACGGTGTAGGCTGTTGGCAGGGATGACAATACTATAGTTTTCGACCACAAGCAGATATACTCTCGGCTTTCCTGTAAAAATCCCAGTAAATATTGACAATTAACACATAATCGTATTTTTTTTTTAAATTTTGAAACCCTAACCCATTAATAAAAAATACTTTAATAAACGCTTTTACGGAAAATTCCTCTTGACATCCCTCTACTCTTAAACTCACCTGCATGGATCCTAGTACAAAAACACATCCAGTGCACACAACGATCAAGTGTATGAAAATCAGCCCAATTATACTCCAAAATTGTAGTTCATCTGTACAGAAACAATTTGCGAAAGTAATTTCTCTTGTCAATTTATTTAAAATCAAATTTAAAAAAAACTTTGTATGTCCTTAAAGAAATAAACAAGCGAGCAGTTATTGTCGTACGACAATTCATACCTAGGGGAAGATCAGGCGGCTCTCCATAGATAAAAAGATTAGGAAATATATTCTTCTGCAGAGCGAGGAACAGGTTTATTATTACAAATGTCGAGAAGAGCTATTACAAGAAAAACAAATCACAAAAAATAAAACTGGATTTCCTTAATTTACAAGATTACAGACACTAATGTGAGCTCTCGTCGTAAGAGCACCCCTCGAAGTAACATTATTAAATATCCAAACTCGCCCCATGTTATGAAATGAGAAAAAATAATTATAAGCCTGCATATTTCATAAATACTTTTCCCACTGTCGAAATGCCTCATTAAAAGCCACCACTAATGGAGAGAGCTCACTGTAATTTTTCAGAGGAAAAAATTCATGTCCTTACTGTTTCGTAGGATACAATGACCAAGGTCATTTTACTCGACCTGTCCAAGATAAAGGACCAACCCATTGTGATTTTCTGACAAGTGTTAAAATCCCACAAAAAATATTTTACTAATTTGCAGTCATCCTGCAGAAAATGTCACTGCTAAAATTCCGCGCTCAGGATGACAAAATAAAAGCGTGCATGCATAAGGAATTTCACAACAGTCAATAAAGCGTTTATGACATCTGTTCACTAAACAATGACTTGAGGGGGGAAAAAAGTCATCAAACATCCATCAAATTTAAACAATTGCCTTTTGTTCCAGGCTAAAGGAAACTCGATGGGAATTAAATTTAAGTTGTGTACAAATCTGTTCCCTACTAAATTTTTGTATGGGTTTCCCTCAGCAGGCCAACGTTACAATTTTACAAAGAGTACAAAGTCTATGTTGACAAAAAAAGTCTTTAACTGGGTACATACATTATATGTCTACATTACGTGTGCATGCTGAAGAGATAGGAATCACAATGAACAATAATCGCAATAATTTTTTTGACTTTCCAGCTTACAGCTCCACGTAAATACTTTAATCAGACTTATATCTTTCAACATCAGTGATCAGACTTGCCATAGTGTTACAAAAAAAATACAAAAATAAATTGAATTGAACTATATTTATTACGTATAGCGGCTCAAGGAGTTAGTATCTACCCGAACCAAAATTTAAAGCCCGTCTTGTTCCGATGGAGGGAGATAAAAGGGGCTTTGGAATTAGTTTTGAGGAAATAAATTCCCTTGGAGCTGAAACCGGTTCAAAAAATTTGACAATAGATTAAAATTTTGTAAATACAATTTTTTTTTCACTAAAAATTGGAAATTAAGTTTGGACTCACTAAGGAGAGCAGGGTTCTCCTAAAAGTGTGTAATCTTCCGAATGAAAGGGACAAGTCCCTTTTGAGGCTGAATTCAAATCATGGCAAGGATGCGCTCGGATTTCCTGCCCATGACTTAAAATAGATTCCCTCATTAGTTCAATCGCTCGTTTGTGGGAACATATACCTGGAAAAAATATTAAAAAATAAACAAAATTATTTAACAGTTTAAAAATTGCATTCTGAGTAATCCTCGTTGGCAGATTGACAGTGACTTGCGCTCACAAATTTATTTAAATCTTTTTTATGTAAATATAATAGTTTATTAAAAAGATAATTCCGTAAAACGCTTTTAAACATACCAGATAGGGATTTAAAAAGCGCGCCCCATGATAATTTGAAGCACCCTGGTTGGCTAAATCCTCCATTAGGATAGAAATCCACATGACCCACGGGCTTCTTCATCCCCAATGCCCAAGCATGAGTGTGAATGGCATCGACAAAGTCCGCATCGTTCCGACTAATCGGCTGGAACTTCCCTCTAAAACAAGCCCGGCGAAAGGTTTCAAAGCAGGGACCTGCAGGATCCAATGCTGTGGTAATACAAAATACATCATACAGGATTATTTGTCATTATTCTAAAATTGAATGAAAAGAATATTTAAATAAATTGTTTTTTTTTGTAGAGAACCTGTTATTCTAGCAACGGATCTGCCAAACCTAGTCTGAAGGTATCGGCCAGCATAGCCCATCACATGAGCCCCCAAACTGTGCCCAATCAAATGAAAGTCCGAGAAATCCATCCCAAGCTCGTTGACTAGAAACTCAATCATGGCGCCGGTGGAGTTGCCCACGATTTCTGTATTACGGGCGGGCGGGAAATACAAACCGTGGTAGATCCTTTTCATGTAGGATCGGAACAGGCCGGACATCCCAGACCAATTGATGGAGATAATGTTAAGCGGTCGGTTTTTCCACGCCTCAAAATATGCTGCCAGGATCAGAATCCACATTGAATAGGTTGCAATTTCAAGATTAACATCTTAATCAACTAAATGTTGTTTGAAGGAATTTACAGAATTTTTGCCTGATAATTAAGGAAAGCAAACCTGGAATGAGCATTTTCCCTGGGCCTCGGCGGTAACTACTCATATAACCATGACATATGATTTTTGTGGGGGCATCCGCATCGAAACCACTGTCCAGTAAATGCGTCACGTTTCCGATGTAAATTTGAGTCCCGTTATCGATCCCTGTGAAACTTCTGTAAAAATTCAGGTTTAACAAGCTTGAATTGACAATTTTTCACATACAATTTCCCCAATAAGATACTAAGATTCTGACGTAAATGTTTTCGGTATAAGTGATTCATCCTTTAAAACAAATTTTACCCTCTATTTCCAATTACCTCCACACTCCAAACGTTTTTATAAAATGTTGCATTTAAAATTTATACAAGTCTTCCCACCCGCTCTACAATAATTACGGCTCCATAAAATACAACGAAAACATTTACATGTTCTCCAATTAACTATAGCCATTAAATGTTCTTGAACGTACTCCATTCACAAATCTCACATGGGAATTTCCCCAATAAAATTTTCGTCCTTGCGTCTCAATGCCACTGTCCAGGTTCTTTTACTATATGTATAAATAATGTGATAATAATAGGAATATAAGCGTGGCTCTTACCCCGCATACAGCAAGAACCTAATGTTCCGATCGTCTCCGTCTGCCCCAACAGGCACGATAGTATTCTCACCCTCACTGTAAACCTCCGTCCCGATCTCCTCCGGACCCTCCGCGTACATCTCCTCAATGCCGTTAGTACCATTGAGGGCCGCAATCAGTAAAATATCCTCCGCCTCATCAAAATGCTGGGACACCCGCCCCGAGTCACTCACCCACACAATGAGCACAAGATTTAGGAAAATGGCCCCCAAAATCCGCATATTTCCACCCGCACAATTGGAACTCGAGCTTGGAAACAACAATTTCACATTTGCAGATCTCCTCAACCACGATGCATATAAAATATATCGTTGTTGTGACAATTTTGTCGGAATTGAAACTTTTACTCGAAACCGGTCCGTTGCATTCTTTAATAACGCCTCAAACACACACACACACACAATACACAAACACATACAAACACACACACACAATCACTCCACTCCACTTCCTCTTCCTTCAATGGTAGTATAAAAATAGTGAAACTCAAGTCTGAAGTCACAAATAGAAAACGTTCACATCACATGCATAAAATTTTGACTTGCACTAAATAACACGACCCTAAGGACTAAATGTCCCTCTCCTGCTCGACGCACTGGCGTCCAAGTCCTTTAAACTCCATTTAAATGTTATGAGCAGCTCCTCACGAGAGCCCACTGATTCTTCACACTGATTCTGAGAGAATTGATCGGGGAGGCTTGGACAGTCGAGAATGTGCTCTGACTCAGAGGTTTCAGGTTACAATCATAATACTGTAAGCCTTGTGCTCATATCAATCTTGCTAGTCTTGAGAGCTGCCCTGTTGTATGAATGAGCAAGGGCTTGCTTTAATAATAATAATTATAGGTTGAGAATTTACAAAGCATAAATTCTCACTCACAGTTCGAGGATCTTCAAAATCGAAATAAATAATGCTCTCCTTCTCTGTCAACTCTGTTGAAGCAGGTGGAATTATTATATTTTTCCCAGAGAGTTGAGATAGAGCACATGTGAGCTCCAACTACTATAACTCCTAATACTTTTAATTAACGTGTGTGTGGACAGTTGAAAAGGTGAAGGAATTAGGTGACGTCATGGGGCTTGCTTTGCTGAGAGTGAAATCGTGGTTATTCCAAATTACACGTCAAGAGTGTATATTTCCATGGATGCTTTATACTATTACTATATCTATATATATGCACAGTATATATAAATTTCTTTTGAATTGTAAATTCATGGGATTCTGGGATATGTCTTTGTACTTGGATGGTGATGGCCTTGTTAAAAAATTTTTTTCTAGCTTTTTGGGATATCTATCTTGTTGTCTGAGAAGTAAAAACTGGTACTAAAAAAATTGATCCAGTTTGTTCCCTTGTGTGAGTCTATATTGCAGATGTAAAAATCAGCTAGCGTCTGTTTATATGGGATTGCTCATGGCATTGATATAGCGTGAATAATTCTTGTGTGCACAAGGTAAGCAAATCCTAAGGACATGCTGAACCATTGAGGCATGCAAAAAAAAAATTTCCTGGGGGGAAAATATCAGTAGTTCAGCTCTACACACACACACATTCACACACACACACACACACACATTCACAGAGACACATACACACACACACACGCATACAATAGCAATGCAAAAGGAGTCAAGTCCTCTCTCTCTCTCACTCAGCATGTGTGAGAATTCATGATCTATGTTTTTGCATAAATAATACTTGTACTACCATAAAATATGTGTCATTAGCTTAAATTGTTATGTGCTCAAGAGTAGGAGCCGAGATAAAATAAATAATGTAAAACATTTACTAATTCCCTCCAAACCTTCCCACATATTTACTCCAGATTTCCCATATTGTGGTTTTCTCTTATTCTCTGCATGATAGGCGTCCCTGCACATTGGTGTGGTTTAATCATCCCCAGGATTTAATGCTAAGGATTTCCATCAGCTTTTTACATACATATGCACATAACAAATACTAGTTATAATAAATAGTCCCAGGTGTTTGGATATTTTCCTAACCCTTATGAATCTCTGCGTATGGGTTTGCTGTAAAGTCGGAAATAAATGTCAAAACATTTACAGTAATAGCATTCCTACTTATTAAAAATCATTTACGAGGGATCCGTTAAGAAGGAGGATTTTCTGTAAAAAACAATATTTTGCTGCATTTAAATACCCCACAGGGCAAAGTCTTGTTTTTGTATGATGGGAAATGTTGAGCCACATTTTGTCTCTATATAGTAAAGCTCCTGAAGGAAAATACTTTATTCTGCACAGTGCATGAGAATTATGTGCATATATAAAGCTCCATATTTAAACGTTCACTCTGCCTTGGCAAAATATTTTTTGGCATTTTTTTTTCAAATACTAAGTTCCACTAGCTTTTGCATCTTGATTGTTTTCCTGTATTAAATTGTAAGCCCAGTTGTCCGTGGGAACAAAAGCAGAAAAGAAATTCGATTCGAGGAAGATGGGATTAGTCAGTCATAGGTTTCTATACAGACTCTGTACCCACACGGGTCTATCACACTAATGGGATTTTGATATGTTTGCTTGTGACGCGGATGATCATCATTGAGCCATGCTTTTGACAGTAGCTACCGCATGCATGTTAATTAACCTTGAACTCACAGTCGGATATGTGTGCTTAAGCTCATTAGATTTAAGTACTACATGCTCTTAAATGTAGAACTTAATCCTCTTATTGTAAGAGCCCTCACGAATCGTCCACAATGTTTAGGAATGATCACAAAATGCTTCCTATGATTGTAATGCTTTATACATACAAGTGCTTATTTTCACACATTTTTCGAATTATACTCGCATTAGTTCCCTCAGGTCGGATTCTGTGTAGATACAGTGTGAGCTCTGTTTGTGAGAGACTCTTACATTGTACCTTGTGCTTGTTCAGGGAAATCATTCCCGTGCGATTCAATACAATAATATTAATGTTTAAAATGAATTGCTCAGATAATTTATACATTGCTCTGCCTTTGGGGGCACTCTGAGAAAGAGAGAGATACTTACAGATTATGTATAGAGTTATGGTCGAAGTCTAAATGATGGGTGGGAGGTCTTTCGTTAATTAACATTTAATGTGTGAATATGCTGTAGCTATAATCCCGCCCCTTCATAGTTGTCATGACACAAGTTGGAGCGTAATTTATTCCAGTCGTTTGTTTACAATGAAGGTAAAACAGTTACATTACACTAATGTGTACTCCTGGCCTTCAGGTACAGATTTAACTTGCTCAACAAGTTTTGGGGTTAGCATGGTATAAATATATTGTTCCAATATGTGCCTCCTTATATTTCTCGGCTTATGTAACTAAATACAATTTAATGTTGTGCGTATGTATATTTGTACGCATCATTTGCTTTGTGACTGAGGTTAGGGCATTGTATAGCTCAGAACTTGATTGTGGGATCTCTGTAAGTGCTTTTGATCCTTCCTCATATGATTTATTCTACAAGTTGTTGAGCTCCAGATGCTGCTGACAAGACTGATAATAAAAAGTATACCCACTGTAAAAGTCGGAACGTTACGCTGTTGCTAATCAATTTAGCTGGGAATTGTAGAAGCAATGGTAGAAATTGAGGGCAATTCCGCTTTCTGAAATATTTTATGGGTAATGTAACAGGTATATTTATGGTTTCCGGCTTGGACGAGCCCGCCCAATACATGTCAAATGGGATAAAAATATACAGTATGGGACGTCAACATTTCATGTACGAAAACACACATTCAAGTGTAATTAAATAAATGTGTGTAGCAAAATTATAATGACATATTCAGCAGTCAACAATGAGCTTGCATGGATCACGGCAGATACATTGTTTACAACTTGCATATGGGATTATGGCATGAAATTGGAGGATTCGTTGGAGGCGGATTGTTTACGTTGGATGGAATGTTAGGAGGTTTTTTTTCTTTTCCGAATGTCACTCCAATACGGACTGCAAGACTTTTTAATATCCCCTTATTTATAAGGGGAAACTATTTTAAAAAATTACCACTTCCAAAAAATTTTCAAAAATCTGATGATGTTTTCTTTTCCACGCAATTTCTTCCGCTCTGACCATGAATCCATGATGTGGGACAAATTTTTGAACTTTTAGGTTGTTAGAATATATCTTACAAAATATTGTCAACTGGCAAAAATGAGATTTTCTTATTGACTTTAATATGTTAAATTTTAATTTGTACAGCGAGGAGGACCCAATTAAAAATTTGAAAACATTTGAGATCCATTTGACAAAAAGAAAAATGTATAATTTAAAAGAATCGATAATTTTTGCAAAAAAAAAAACCGACTTCACCTTTCGTTTTACTGCTGCCAATTTTTCAACCTTATTTTTTTTCTAAGATACTAATATTTTGCAAAATGATGTCGTAGGAATCCATGCCTGAAGCATTTAACACTAATATGCTCAGTAGTAGGAATGACGTAATATTTAGGTCAATCCTGAGAATATAGTTTACCCCTTAAATGTTCATACAGTGAATTTCCTATATATTGGTTTCCTCTTAAACAGCATTCCCTTTATAGGAGCAAGATTAAAATTTCCCTAGGATTACATTTACATTACATTGTAGTAAGATATAGTGGCATCCCCATATATTTTGGCAAGTATTTTATCATCCCTTGGGAACACTTTATATAGGAAATTCGCTGCACCTGTGTTGATGTACCTAAATGAAAACAATGTGCGTTAACAGTCCTTTTCAGTAAATCTGATCATCATGGTAAAAAATTTTTTTTTTAGAAAATAATTTTCCTAAAACACTAATGATCATGGGATTCGAGCAGAGAAACGTTTTCGAACAAATCATTCTGAAATAAAAGTAACAAATTATTTTATATTGTCAATGGTGACGTGTGGAGTAAATGCATAAAATAATTGCAGTGATGTTTACCACAATAATGCGATGGAAGTGGTTGTTTTAAATCTCTCACAGACGTGTCAAAAAAGTTCATCAATTGATATGATTACTGGTTTGAGACGTTCTTGAAATCAGAAATAGTAGTACACAAGTGTTGTTTAAAATCAGTTGTTTAAAAAAAAAGTATAAAATTCAAACAATTCAAATGCTCTAATAAAGTTTGAATTGATATTTGAATTGAAAGTCCAAAATACACAGAGCTGCAAGAACTTTTTCCCTCACGAAGCCACCTTTCAAAGACTAATGTTCTAAATAAACCGAATTACTGTGGAAATTTTTTTGTCACTTTCTTTTGGAATAACCTTACCAGAAATATCAATTCTGGTCATGGAATTCCGTTCGAAATATTCCACAGCAGCAGACGAACTTGAAAAATACCGCATACGTTTGCTGTAAATGTACTCTCGTAACCGTCACATGCCAACTATACAATTATAATAATGCACAGATGCAGGGATAATAATCTGTTCTACAACCGGAGGTACTACTAGTCTAAAAACGCCAGCTTGATTTTCATTCAGATTGCTGCAAACAATTCTGCAACTTGAACAATCTTATTTAGATGAAACGAGACAGTAATAAAGGCAAATTAATATTTCCTTTGCGCATACCAGCGGAGTAGGCCAAAAATCATGCTCACCACACCCATGAGCAGGAAACACAAACTGCTATAGTATATTTTGCGATATCTGAAATAAACAATTGCATTTGTAATACAAATTTAATTAAATGATATAAATTGAGACCATGCATAATTTTTTAGAGAACGCACCTCATAAAATTTTTCCTCGCAGTTGGCAAGTCCTCATCTTTCTCTTTACAAGCGTAGCATCTATAACCGTAAATACAGTTTTTGAGGTACTTGCGCATGTCTACTCCTTGAATATCGAAATTAAAATCATCCTGATCAGCTGGACTCAATTGTTTAAACAAGTCTGCGGTATTGCTCGTTTTAAACGAAAAGTATGTTCTTTGCACAAATTCAAGAGACACCCCCATTTCTCGGATTTTCTTGTAAGTTCGCAACAGGCTAACCCTAATGCAATAAACAGACAACTTTTAAAACATTCCCAAATTCATTTTTAATTATTCCAGTATTTGCATTCCTTACTTCGATTTCCTCTGCTTCAACCTGTTTAGGCAATCTAAGAGCAATGCTGGTAGGTAGTGGAGGAAGAAGTTTAGAATTGTAAACACAAGCCAACTTCTCACAAATACAATCGATGGGTACCAGAATATCTCATTCAACGGAGTTTCCCCACAGGATTCCAGTACCGTTTGACGCAATTTCGTTAAAACCACTGGATGTTCCGTGCTAGGAACAGTTGTAAACCTTCAAATTATTCTTGTCATCGGAACCCGAACCCAAGCGATAGCCAGCTGCTAACGTAAGATTAACTACATGATCTATCGGAACTGCATCAAGAGTTCCTCGTTCATTTGTGTAGCAGCAACGTACAATTCCTTTGGCAACTCCAACGAAAAATCCTCCTGGCCCATTGAAGTTGTCAATCCAACCTGGAAATGGTTCCCGTTCTGCACCAGTCACTGGTAATATTTTTAAAAGATGGTCATAATTTGAAACACTCAAGAACATTCCCGATTTGGCATTTTAACAGAATTGTAGTACTCACCAATCGCTGGTCTAACGATGCAAACTGGTATGTCAGTTCGGGCTTCCTGGACCAAAATTTCCGCCAGATGCTTGGTAAATGTGTAGTGCATTTTCTTTTCTCCAGTCAATCTGAATATAAACCCAGTTTTTCATTTTTATACGAATTTATAAGTATTTCACTTTACCCCTGATAACGTACCACGAGTCCGTAAATTAAAGCAATGCGGCAAATTTTAATTTCCTGGCGCGAAGTCATGTATGTACATTTTATTTTTTATCTAGTCGACGAAAATGTAGATCCATGTGAAATAAATTACATGCACTTTGTTTTGATTTTAAACAGTATCGATAACCCAATTATAATGAAATAAATTTGGATTTTCATCGATGACGTACCATTTCACAGGCTATCTTGAAATGATTGCTAAATCATAAAAGACTGCACCATGCACCGTGTTACCATAAATAATACTATTTACCGCACTTGAAAGACACATCATAGTGACACATGAGAAATCTTAAAAAATTAATCCTCAGTCAAAATTTACTTCATGGCAATGGAATCCACTACATCTGCTGGCAACCCAGAGTATAGCTTGATTGCAAGGTGAGGGTCAACATCGTGAGGATAGACTTCTTCCCCGATTTCTCTTCTCTCACAATTGGAAAATGCAGTTGAAACATATACAAAGGCCTGTTCATGTATTTAAAAAATTCCATCAAAATTTAATTTCTGGAACATTGTAAGAATAAATCCTTCCTGAATCTAACCTTTAAAATCTCAAGCTTCTTCGACCACTCAATCACATTTTTGGTACCTTCAGTATTAGATTTCAACAACTCTTTTAATCCCGCATTGAACTTGACATTTGCAGCCGAATGAAACACAATGGATACATTTGATTTCAAAATTGACGTCTCTTCTAAGCTTATGCCCAATCCATTTAGGGTTATATCTCCATCAACAGCAACAACTTTCTGGAATAATCCCTCCGTATTGGGACATTGACGGATTTTATCAAATAACTGTCAAAAAAAGAAACGGGGTTTGTCAACTCACAAATAAGAATCTGATTAGGTTTTTTTTTTAATTGTGCGAACAAGTGGTATATTAGCAAAACAACGATCTATAGTGACTGTATATCAATTTAAACTTATACCTTCTCTTGCAAAATAACTTGTAATCGCTCTTCCGCACTTTGACTTTTCTTAGCCCGAATGAGGACATAAATACGTTCAATTTCTGGACAGCCCCTTAACAATTTTTCAACAATACATTTCCCCACAAATCCTGTAGCTCCAGTGATAAAAACCGTTTTATTAGCATAGAATTGAGACAAGGAGATGTAATTTTCGGACACCTTTTTTGTGTAAGGTGCTTAACCCTAAATGTGGAATAAACTCGATCAATGCGTTACACCACTCTGTATTTGTAAAACCGCCGATTTAGGTGATTCATGTGGTTTTATATTCTCGATATCACCCTTCTTGCTCCAAATTTGAACTGCACAGTTGTTCAGGTCCAGAGTCCATCCTGTAATAATAACTGCAGCCTTTTTATTAATATGTAAGCAGGGAAACGATAAGGTACTTTTTGAAACAGTGTCGTTTTTGTAAAGCAATTGCTTGCTGTTTACAGATTCGACTTACTAAATGTGTTGTAGTTTCCCATATCACTATGTACCTACATCAAATATTGAGGTCGCCAGGACAGTTTTGAATGACTTAAACGTGAATGAAATTCACGATCAGGTAGAAAATTTTACGACTGTATGCGTACATTTTTTTAAATAACTTCGCAGATCCTAAATCCATCCTGTTTCGCATGCAATGAAAACACATCTAAGAAATCATTAAATTTCCCATTTGTAATTTGTAAATTTGTATTTGTTGGCATTTAGAAATATGATGCCAATAGTTTTTTCCTAGGTGGTACATACCAGTGATTAGAGATTAATTTCAGATAATTCTTCCACTTTCCGCAAAACAAAAAAACAGCAATTTACTCAAAATGGAAAGAGTATTTCGTAATTTTTCTATTAAACGTGGCGGCGGCATTGGGTTGGAAGCATGTACATATCCTCCCGTTGGAATAGCTTTTGAAAGAAATGTATTTATTTATATGGGATCTTTAAGTGGAGGGATCACACCATTTAAATGATGACGATTAAAGCATTAATATTGAGGGAATTCCACCCAAGGAGTTACAACCACGTATTTCCCACTATTGTTTCCAAAACTGCAATTCAACCCAGGCATGTCCAGCATTCGAAGTCTAGCCTTCAAAGAAGGGTTCATTGATGACGGTTGACCGAATTTTAAGCCCAGAGAAGGAATACGGAAGTTAGGCTTGAAATTTGAGGGAAGGCTTCATAAAATTTACCAAAACTGGTAGGCGGAGGAACGGCGGGTAAGAATTATTATTACCCTTCAGATGTATTAAAAGATCCATGTTAATGATGCCTGATGCATAAAATATAAGATAGAACTGCGAACGTTGTTAAATATTTTCATGAACTTTCTTTATCACATTCGTTCGTGGCGATGCTGTTGATCAAAACTACTTCGTTTTCAAAATTCTTGCACGTTTTGATACCATTTTATAATAAATGAAGGCTCGAAATTAAGGAAGGCTGTTTTTGAACTGCTCTGTGAAGGTGTGAGGGAAGACCATTTCATTTGGACAGCTCTGGTTCAACCTAGTTCCCTGTGAATCCAGCAATCTGCCCCAATTAGATAGGTTACCCTGGACGCCACGGTATGTCCCAATTTTAATTATTGTAAACGTATAGTAATTACAAGGAAGGATGTCGGAGAGGTCCAGACTGGCAATAAAATTAAATGTTCAAAAATTATCTTAGATAACTTGAACTCCCTTTTTGCTCACTTCCCTTCTTCCTTTAGCACGAAGGACAACTTTAATGAGATCCATTTCTGGAAGCTTCCGTACAAATGTGGCAAAATACCTTTGCGTAATTACACATACAATGATCCTGTAATACTCGAGCTGTGAAAACCATTTCATTAAACTAAAATTGCCCAACAAACCGTATACCATCTGTTGGGATGCCAGTACACGAGTTTGAGATTTAACCAGTTTTACACTTAAACATTGAAGTGACGTTGTCGATTATGAGCAGGAAAAAAACAGGGACTTTCCTACCGTGCTCAAATACACATCGGTTCCTTTACATATAAAAGAAATCAAAATTATTCCAACAGTTGAGAATTACGCAATCAACCATCTTCCTATTGGCATCGCCAGAACATTTTGCAGAATATGGCTTAATTCTTTGTATTTATGTACAAAAAAAATCTTAAAATAGTGTCTGTAATTTCCATTATAGTCTAGTTGGCATATTGGAAACATACCCTAATAAATTTCCTCGAACAAAATTAAATCAGACCTCCACACCTGAACATATGAAATCTAGCACGAGCTCTCTGAATGTATAATTAAGGATAAATAATTATCTTTTCTCATAATTATTTATAATTTTCATTCAGAAGCTACTCAAATATTGTGTAAAGCGAAGCCTGACTGCAATATTATGAAAGGGCAAAAGCCTACATCAATTAAGAATTAAATTGTGTACTACACAGTAGATACAAACATATAGATATGAGCAGAACGATTTAACTTCCTGCCAATAGACTACGTACTTTTTGGATATGTTAGGTGCTCATAATGAAAGTGACAGGAATGAGAGACTCATTGTGTGATCAATCGTATTATTCTGGAACTGGTTTTTTTTATCGAAAATTAGTCAAGTGCCCTGAGCAGCGTGTAGAGTGTTACCAGGTTACTGTTAAGTACAATTAAACTCGTACAATTGTCATGAACTGCTATTGGGACGAGAGTTCAGTAATTCAGAGCATAATTAAAGTAAGGTTGGAGCTGTTTTGGATGACCCAATGTATACTGCAGTGGAAATTCATGTGGAATGGGAAAATCTTTAATATTGGGAAAATTTTGAAGGAACTTCCCTAAACAAGGTAACGAATGAGTATCCCAATTAGCCCAAGTATTACCTTCCAAGTAATTTAGAAATAATTTCTAATAGAATAAATTACTGGTCAATAATTACCCAATATCAATGATCATTTAGTGACTCACGTTTCCCAAAACTACAACTACTCAATTCTGCCTCAGCGCTCCAAAGGTGCTCAGCAAATAAAGATGAGCGACGATGAGGAAATTTAATTTATAACATAAAAATAATGTTTGTATTTTCTTTAAAAAATGTATGTACTACAGCGTGTGCCAAACAAAAATACTCGGCAACAATAATACTAAAAAATATCAAGAACTGGGACACACTGACCCATACCAGTACCAGTATTCAACTATCAAAAAAAGTAAGAAATGCTGACCCATGCCAGATGTAGCGGATGAAAAATATCTTCTGTGGGTAAGGACAGAAAAAAGAGTTACTTTTCCAGGTCATGTCCAGAGTTTATATACTCTGGATTCAAAATGTAGCCAATATTGCAAATATTGGAAGAATCACATATGTAAATATCAAATTACTGGGGATCTTTCATGCTCATTCTTAGTGCAGATGATTCGATTCCTTTGGGTTCTTAAATATCTTCTGAATTAAATTAAAAATTGTCAGACAGTTGTACAGCCTAACCTGTGCTGTATATTATATAATAGGTATAGTGTATAGGTACTAGTCTCAGACTGTTAAAATGCTAGCTTTTGACACCCTCCTTGAAGAGGTCATGTTTTCGTGTCTTTAGGGGCACTGTAAGACAGACATAGATAGAGAGTTCATTGTAGTCTACAAATATGAACGGGTTGGCTAAAATCTTGTTTCGCTAATTGAGTTGTAATGCGGGGATACACTCTTTTTGCAAAATAACTTTGTCTCTTGTCTCCCCATAATTGTGGTGACACAAGTTGGAACGTAATTTATTCAGGTCATTTGTTTACAATCAAGGTAAAACAGTTACACATGACTTAGGTTATGTATTGGCCTTCAGGTACAGATTTAACCTGCTCAACAAGTTGGGACAAACATGATATAAATAGATTACTATAATGTCTCTACATATTTATATCTGCTTATATAATTAAATAAATATTAATACTATGCATAATTACGTATGTATAATCTACCTCTATATATATGCACATCACCTGTTTTTGTTACTTTGGTTTGGGTACTGGCAAATAACATGATTGTCGGATTCCTTTCACTGCTTCTGATATACTTCCCCATAATTTTTACAAATATTGTTGAGCTCCAGATGCTGACAAGATTGACAAGAAAAATCACCCTGTGTAATAATAAAAGTCGGAACAATATGTTCTTACTAAATTACCTATGTATGACGTGCGGATATGTAATATATAAGAAATTGAGGGCAATTCCGCTTTCTGATGCACTTTATATGGGGAACGGAGCAAGTATTCACAGTTTCCGGTTGGAAGGATAGCGCCCATCCCCAGAACATTCCAAATGTGATAAAAATATAAAGTGTGGCACGTTTAACATTGCAATTAAATACACACTCAAGTGTCATTAAATAGTACTAAGAAAATACTAATGGAAATCCATATCCCGCTGTTTCGGATCACAAGGATGCTTTTTCAACAACTTCCCTTGCAATTTGGGGATTATGACATGAAATTGTAGGAAATGGGTGGGGGAGGATTATACGCGGGCTGTAATGCTTGGACTCCTTCATTTTTAGGGACAAGTCTCGTCCGTCCATCCGGCATCTTCATCACGACGTAATCCCTCCCATTGATATTCTTCAAGAATTTTTCTGTATCGAAGAATGTGGGTGCTCCTGTCGGGACTGACAGATTCCCTTTGTAGAAGCTCAATGTGTTGGCCTTGTCCGCTGGGACCAGTTGACCTTGCACTACAAAAATCCCGACATTATTATAGCACCAAATCAAAACCGTACATGTAAGGATTTGTAACAAATTTTTGAAGCAAAATTAGGAAAAACTTACTCTTCCGACCGTAGAAGAATTTCAGGATGACTTCCAGTACGAAGGACGAAAATGCAAGGAGGTATCCACAGCCACAGAGGATATACGTCGTCATCAGATCTCCATTTCGAAGTTGACGCTCTCTGAAATCCGAATCTGCAGAGCAGGGATCCTTGACTGGGAGATCCTTTCGGCGCCAGTAATTAAATAACCCTGCTTTCGCAAGTTTGTCCATTCTAAAAAAAATTTAAACAAATAACATGACATAATGCTTACAACAATGAGAACGTCAAAAAAAACTTCAAACAACTTTAAACAATTTAAATGTAAAGTACATTGGGTCAAATATTGGCTTAATCGGAGAGTTCTTCGGGAAGGCAAATCCATAAGGAACCCTAAATATAGGATTTCGAGACATGATGAAAGCACAGCGCTTGTGAAGCGGGGTGTTCTTTTTTGATTGAGCTCTGAAGTCCTTGTAAATGATCCGCTCCACACGGGATTGCTCATCCAGCAGAAGATATTCTTAAAAAAGAAGAAATAATCCCAAATTATTTTTATTTCAAAAAATTAAATATCACTACATAAATTAAATATTTTTGAATAATACGGCCACTTATTATAACTTACTTTGCCGCCGGACCTTCTCCACCATATCTGTCGTATTGGACAGGAACATTCCATAGCCAGAGCCAAGTTTGTACCGAAGCTTCGCAAATTCAGGGTAACGAATGCTTTCCTAAACAAACAAAAAAAACGGACAAAATCCAAAGGATCAAAAAATTCAAAAGGGAAAAAAATCTCAAAGTATTCTGAAAGCACACTCCAAGACACTTACAATCGAATAAGAAACATTCGCTGTCTTCGGAGTTGTCCTAGCTTTAATAACAGCTTCAAGTGTATCCCCTGCTCGGGCAACCCAGTAGTCCCTGTAACCGATCTTGTTCAGAGAGTCATAAGGGATGGGGATCTTGGACAGTGTCAAGTAAGCCGTTAAGTTTGCAGTGTAGAAAGCCGTCAGGATTGTCACGAAGATCCACCAAGTAGCAAATAAAATCCTGGTTGAATCTAAATAGCATATAATTACACAAAATTGCATTTATTTATTTACTCCGAACAGAATCATTGAGGATATTTTTTTAATACTTTTTTTTGCAGATAGAAAGTAGTTTGTTGTACAGGAATTAATTGACTATACCTGCAATCGGCTTGAGCACTGACCCTTGCTTCATCAGTGCCCCATACACAAACCATACGCAGTCCCCCATCCCATAGTAAACAGACAGGGTTGGATGTCCTTTGCAGAGATAGCATCTGAACCGGATCATCCCATAAATAACTGGACCCATTAGAAGTAACGAGACCAGGAGGTAATACCAAACCTACATATTTGAGGGAACAATCCTCACATTTATTATTACATTTATTTTTGAACTATGTCACAAGAAGACATTTGGCTTGACATTTACTTTTTATACAATGTTTTTACAGGCAAGGACCAACGTCCCCCCTAAGAAGTAACAAATGACACATTTATGGATGATTGTACAACTGTGCTATTCTATTACAATGTCTCAAGTTTTTCCTCATCGATTTTATGGACAGCCCTGGAGCCTAATCACAAATACCCCATTGAGATAAATAAGGAAGGATAATTTGCATACTAGCCTTATGTGTGTATATCTATAAACAATAGATACCCAGTTCATCAAATATTCCAAGACCTTCTGGAGCCCCAAAGACACTTAAGATGTCTAAAGTTCTATGGGATTAGTCAGAAAGAACAAAACAGCCCGAGGACAAATACTGTACATCATATTAAGATGCCCTACTCACACAATTACCATATCCTATGACTGTGAGTGGCTAATATCATGGAAGAAGGCTCATTAAAAATTAAAAGCTACTGTGAACATCCACGACCACTATTACGACACTATACAAATGCATCTATACAACAAAAAGGAACCAAGAAGGGCCCTACAAGAAGGGTTATAATAAGTATACGAAAGAAATAAATTATCATAATTATTATATGACCAACAACGGTCGTTGAATAATGTATTTCCTAAACGTGGGGAGCTCCGATACATGTATACATTGACATAGTGACGCCTTAACTGATGTGAAAGTAGCCAGAATTATTGGGCTATTTTGAAAGGCAGCCTTCAAATTGTCATGTGTAACTACTACAGACGGTTCCGCTCCACTGGAAATTCTGACGGGGAGAAAATATGAGACTATTTCCAGCCTTCAAATATGCAACGGATCAATATTCCTCATCGGGAATTTCCTTACTTGTTTTTCTTATACTCTCATTGTCAGTATTGAACCTTATTCCTCATGAAAATTATTACTGTACAGAATACTTGTTCCGCTTGGCTTGTACTTAAAGCTCCCCTCATTTAATTATTTAAGTTACCCTCTATACTGGCTGTAATATTGTACTTAAGTGCCACTAAAGCTGACATCATAATTGCCTTCCTCTGATGTCAATTCTCATATTTAAGATGTAGACATTCTTGGTACAAGTGTTAGTCAAGCGTTGACTTTTCTCTGAAATACTGACAGGTAATGTTCAAGGGGCAGAAGTGTAGGAATATAACATTGAGGGTAATACAAATTCGGATGCTGTAGCTAAAAACAAATTTTGTTTCTCAAAAATTATAAAATGTCTTCAATAGCTTAGCAATTAGTACTTCACTGGCTGAAGTTTCATATTGCTTCTTAACCAGCGTTATTTGTGCTAACGGATTAATAATTTTGGGACTATCTATGTACATATGTACATATGTGGGATATTAATATGACTACAAAATGTATAGAATAAATGCAACCGTTCTGTATAAATCGATACTAATCGGTATTGACTTTCGTTTTGCACTCGACATAATGGTTACCTTTGATAGCAATTCCATGCTCAAGTTTAAACTAGGAAAAAGTAATATGTATTCGTATGAATACTTACCTACACACATTCGTGGATATGAAGAACAAATAAAAGCAATGTGAAAGCGTGCCTTTGTATTTTGTTTTGTTACTGGGCATTTGGGGCAATGCAAGACGGATGGGTTTAAAATGCCCAAATCCATAGAAAGGAAAGAGAGAAAAGACTTCTTATGAGAGAATAAGTACAAAAGTTAACATTACTTCGGATTGAAAAGGAGCCACAAGACCATCCCCGTCTGTAGTTTCCTGAGGACGACTCATCATTACAACCCAACGCTCCTCACCGAATGGCCTTGAAAAATCCAGTACCTCCGACCGCTCTTCTATCATGCTCATAAAGTTGATGGAAAAATTCGCTTGCTATTTTTTAAAAAAACATAAACTATAGGGAACTTTCTCTGAAGAACAATCATCTTCAAAAGTTAAATTCCATAAAATTTTAATTTAACTAAATCGAATGACACGAATGAAAATTTTACTTCTTTGATGAGCATATCCACTATCCCGGTATGGGTCCCAGTACTAGCATTCCAGATCCCGATATTATCATCCGTCGGCCAGACAAATTCCCAGTCAAATCCTAGAGCTTCTTTAAGGACATTTAACATGGTCTTGGCAATTCCGAGGACTGTATTGTTCCCTGCAAACCTTTGCGTTACGAAAGGCTCGTCCTGAGAGTAACAAAAACAAAAAATAAGTCAAGAAAACATTTGAAATAGAATTTAATTCCTAAATCTTTTTTAATATTTCAAAGTCAATGGCAATAGTAAATTGTAATATAGTCCCTTGCCTCAAGAATGGCTACTTTAAGTTTCACACCCCTCAAAGCTCTCATGTCCGGAGGTTTCTTGCTCGTTGTCCAGGTCCCGTTTTCCATGGCTTTGGCAAAAAAGGGATTTGTGGGGCTCCAAATATGCTTTAGTTGGTCTGAAAGTTACAAATAAAAATGCTTACAACTTCCCCTCAGGTATTTTCTAAAAATATATTTAAGTTCCTTACAATTCATAATAGGAGTGGGATGTGAGCAGTCCTTCGTAATATTTGTGAGGCATGACAATGCCATTAAAAATGGGATCATTTTGAAGCGATCAACTTAAAAGTTGTACTTAAAACACTGTTTTCACTTTTTAGTACTGTATTTAATTTCCCTCCGACTTGATAACATGCAGTATTTTAAACCCGTGTGTTAAAATTTGTACTTTGGATTAATGCCTAAAAAATATGAACGTGTTTTGGGGAAAATTGTACAATTCTAATGAAAAAAAAAACAAAATGTTTTACAAAATTTAGAGAAATGTTAGGAAATATGGGGATTAGTGGACTGGTCAACAGCCATTTGAGAACTGGAGGAAATGTTTCACTTGGGTCCGGGAGGAAGAAACGTATACGTATAAGCAATATGGCTGACGGACAAGTACAGTGTACTGGAACTATAAGAGCTCCGCTAAATTTTTTATTTATAAATGTCTGTATCTACTTATAAAGGAAGAAATTAATATTGGGGGAAGCGGGGATTCCTCTAAAACGAATATTCTTATACCGTTTATGTTTTTACAACGGGTGTCCTATAGCGAGAGTGTACTTATTTAATGTTTCTTGGGAATAGTCCTCCCTGACAGGTTGGACTTTCACAATTGACAATAACAGCCCGTGTCCGAATAAGGTTCTTCTTCCCTGCTGAGGACTGTACTTTCAACGGAGATAGAGCTACAAGGAAGGTGTTATTTACATTTACAGTCCTAAATGTGGGCTTTCTCCCGAGAAAATAGCTCAATGGGAAGGTTTAGCATTTGAGCAGTAAATGTTGCCATTGACACTCGGGGAACTCTAAGGGAAGGTATTTCGGGTTTGTCAATATGTATAGGTATATACAGACAATGGCAGGAGAGAAAAAGGTGAAGTTGTGGATAGCATTGAACTCACTTCTATCTCAATACAAGGCTTGGATTGTGAAGCAATTTATGTTTTGTTCCTTCAACTTGCTCCAAATCTTATTTCCTGTTTTTTCTTTAGATTGCAATAAGCTCTAGTTACAATTGTAAGACAATATTCTTGTCTTGCAATTGTAATAAAATCATGAGTAACTTCTCATTTAAGAGTGTACAGATCGTAATGGAGAATAAAATTTCGATCCCTCAAACCCCCATAGCAAATTGAAAGATTCACACAATTTTACAAATGAAAAAAATCAATGATATTTTTCTTTTACAGAGTTCAAACTTTGGTCAGGAACACCAGGCTATTTATTATACAGTATCAATTTGAACCACAAATCTTACAGATCGTGGACTATAAATATTTATGTAAATCCACGAACATTCCACTGCAATTGTATTCAAGCACTTGTTTTTAAATCAAGCCAATGAGTTGGAACAAATGACAAATGGATTTTTTTTTGTGGGTCCAGCACAAACACAATTGTTTTACGCGGATTTTCAAAAATTAAAATAAATTCTTGGGGATCTGTCCAGCAGACGACTTAATCAGAAGTAGTAATTGAATTGGAGTAAGTTGTTTTTAATTTTTGATTTTTTTTATGCAAATATATTTCCATACGAAATATTTCTTTTACATATTTTCCCCAAATATTTGCTTCCTTCGTGCATTACTGTAATCCAAATGAGCGTTGAAGAAATATTTGGACTTATTGTTAGCCTCTCTCATGTAAACGTACAGACAATTAAAACTACTATAACTTTCTAGTTAATTAAATATTTACTAATTACTAAAATCTATATGGGGGAAGGTCCTTGAAAAAAAAAATACATGTAATATTAAATGGCTTCCATATATGGTATGTCTGACAAAGTATGGGAATTTAAAGACTGAAGGTAGTTATATTTAATACGTGAAAATGTTTGCAATTGAAACAGGGCTTAAAAGTTTGCATTCATTAAAATTGGTTTACTATAATTAGTTCGGAGGAAATTCTAAAATGTTTTTTAAAGATTGCTCATTCGCAGAGTTAGGTAATTACTTTTTTATCTAAACTTTTTTTACGAAAATTAAAATTCCAGACAAAATTATAAATCCGGAGGTCACAGCATTTTACGAAAATACGGAAGCAAATTTGATGTAACTTAAGCTAATAAATGACTATTGGTACGAAATTTTGGAAAAATTATGGAATGAAACCGGAAGATCTATTTTCCATATGAGTTTGTTCCTTTGCTTCCGCTGTTGTACGAATTGGAATTGCCCCCATTGTAAGCACCTGAGCCTCCAGAGCCTGAATATGCTGGCCTGGAGCCTCCGTAGGAACCGCCAGAGCTTCCATGACCGCTGTTGGAGCCTCCATAAGAACCGCCAGAGCTTCCATGATTGTAGTTGGAGCCTCCATAAGAACTGCCTGTTTTTCCAGAATTATAGCTAGTTCCTCCATATGGTGTCCCATTGCTTCCAGACCCATGGCTGGAGTACTGCTGAGCTCCATTGCCACCGTAAGAATTTCTTCCACCATTGCTGTAAGTGTTTGGGTAGGTCCTGGTCAAGACGCCAGCATTTGCCTAATAATTAAAAAAATACAGGATAAAATTCAAGCGCTAACGACTACTATACAATTTTGTAAAAAAATACTCACCGCAGCAACGACAGCCACCAAACCAAAAAGAATTACGAACTTGCTCATGTTGAGAGATTAAGTGTTTACTGGATATTCCTGGAATAGTATGAATTTCCGTAGCTTCCAGTGTCGAAATTTATACCTGTGAATTTGCATGGAAACAATTATGGTCCTATTCGTGTTTTTCATATGGGGCTATGTTTTAAGACAAACAGTGCCAAAAAGATGAAGACAATGCTAATCTTTGAGGCAGTACGGAGTTTATTGACAATATGGAAACCCAACTTGACATTGTTATACCTTTTATCATTAGGAACTGGATTCCTGTACAGTAGATACCTTTCAACTTTGAAACATGTGTCACAATAAAACTGACTTCACATTTTACATTTAAATTTGCACAGTTGTACGCATCTGACCTACTTTTATCTCCAAACTCTTCCCAAGGTTAGGATAGGGCAAACATTTTTTGTTTCCGTGTTTTCCTTCCTCATATTTAGACAGGGTTTGAATGGAACATCTGCTTTTAAATTTAAGGAACGTTTTGCCAGCCTTGAGTAATTATTTCAATTATGTATTAATTGACTTTGATAGTTTTCAAGTGTGCTTTGACGTCAATGTTAAAAATTTTAATCTATTTTAAACTACATTTTGACAGCTTTGATTTTTATGACAGTGACTACAACTTTCGGGACGATGAGCTACACACAAGATACAGGTGTAGTTAGCGTGAACAATACTACGTAAATAGTTACTGTCGTTAGGAAAACACGTAAATACAGAGCTCACTTGAGCAGTTAACAAATCCCCAAGATTTCGATGCTTATGG
This sequence comes from Allacma fusca, assembly GCA_947179485.1. Lineage (NCBI taxonomy): Eukaryota > Metazoa > Arthropoda > Collembola > Symphypleona > Sminthuridae > Allacma > Allacma fusca. The sequence continues at coordinate 65,939,962 of OX359245.1, forward strand.
TCTTACTTTTTGACAACGCAGATATGAATATTGTTTGGTTGACAATAGTTGATATATAATTTAAGGCGGTTAATCTTTAGGGCCGAAGCGAAACGGAAAGACTCTATTGAGAATGCTATGATGTCAGCAATTTCTGTCACGAAGATGGTTGTCGAACCAGTGTCTCCAGGCAATTCAAATTTGTATAGGTTTAGATTGCATCAAAAGTAGGACGCCAATTGAACGCGTACTGTCAAATCACTCAAAAAGTTTGCATGTCTCGTTATCGAATGATTTATTACCCACGGCTCCTCCCGTAAAAAATTGACCCATCCATACGCGCGAAAATCGTATCGCAATGTTTTTCCATTGCGAGAGCAAAGGACTTCTAGATCAATAGATTTCTATCGCAATGGAAAAACATTGCGATACGATTTTCGCGCGTATGGATTTGTCAATTTTTTACGGGAGGAGCCGTGGGTAATAAATCATTCGATAACGAGACATGCAAACTTTTTGAGTGATTTGACAGTACTTTAAAATTTTGTACCTGTACCCGTACCAGTACCCCTATGAACAGGTCCAAATTTGTTAGACCTGTACCTGATCTCAATTTAAATCAACGTAATTGCAATTACCTGAAATGTACCTGTACCCAAAAAAAAACCCAAATACTGGACCCTTGGGTACAGGTAACTGGCGGTACCTGGATCTGTACCCAGGTCCTACTTTTAAGATTCTGAGAATTTGTTGTAACTAATATTCCATACCGTAAGAAAATTGATAGTTGTAATCAACTTTCATGGTTCCCATGATAATCACGATAAAGTAAACTCAGAAACCTATATTAAACTATGTTACAAAAATAGTTGCGAACATGTTTTATTGCTGGGTAATTCAATTTATTTACTGTTTTGACTGTAATGAAACATTGCTCAAAACTGAATTGCAAAGGTAGATCACGAGTCTGAAGAAATGCTTAAGAAATAAACGTAGTTTTTATAATATGGGATGCCAAAAGTTACCATATGAATGCATTGCACAGAAACTGACACTTTTTCACTCAGCTCTTCTGTATGCACTCTTTTCTGTTCAACGGCCTAGAATTGTAGTAGGGTTCAAGTACTCCTAAAGAAATTATTGTACTAGAATCATCAAACTAATTGCAATTACATTACACTAGTGATTTTTGACATTTAGTATTTCCCATACTATTTCCTCCTAAACAAAGTTACTTTGGATTCGTGATCTGCTCAAATTCCCTTTACAACAAATTTTATGAAAATCGTGGAAGAGGTTGTCAAGAGAATTTGTTCAAATTTCTGTAAAACAAAAGCATTAACATGTCTACGAAAATGAAAAGTCTACGACTCATGGGCAATATGAAATGAAAGAAGGCTACGCGCAAAAAAATTTAAAAGTAGTTCATGAAATAATAAATTTGTGTTCAACACAGCACAACATGCTGTAGAGTAGGTTCCTTTTTTGATTTTACGTTTTCTTAATTGTCGCTGAGTTTTCAAGGTACGACACGACCTTGCCTTCGATAGCTCTCGTAAAATCAAACTTAAAAATACAGAGCATTTTCAACGCACAAGAATATTTATTTATTCCGGACCACAGAGTTACATACTTCCATAGATTTTTAAATGGAGATTTATTTCCTGAATTTCCTATAACTGGTCAAAATAGTTTCAAACAATAATTAATAATTTCACTTTCACAAAAAATGGCTATTTTACTTGAGCCTATTTATAATTGATCCAATTAAATGTGCATAACTAATAACACTGATTGTTATTAAATTAATTATAAAGTGTACAAATTCCACCCATAAAATTCTTTATAATCTTGGATAAAACCGAAAAACTTGTCACGCTTTCGTTTTTCTTCCGAGCCCTTCTCGGACACTTCTTTCCTCCTTGGATGACTTGGATACTTCCATCTCAGATCCGCCATGCCAGTCCTTTTTCCTCACCCCATTTTCTCTCCGTTCGAAGCTGATTGGCTGATCACTCGCTCGGCCATTTTCATCTCCCTTCTTGATTGGCTGCTGCAACTTCTTCTCCAATAGCTTCTTCTTACATTCCCTGGTAACTTCGTGTAAGGTTTTGAGTTGCTTAGGAACATCTGGAGTTTTCTGCAACTCTAACGCTTCAGTAACTCCAGTCGTAATTTTAGCCTCTGGTTCAATATATGTACCATCAATGCCAGAGGGATTATTCACCATTCTCGACATTAATAGTACCCATACAGTTGTACAAAATACTTGGAGATCAGGTTCAGGTACTTCAAGCACTGGTACCTGTACCTGATGGAGTCGACTCAAATAGGTAGTTTCCTTTACCCGTTCCCATACCGGTACCTGCAACCAACTTTGCGGGTACAAATTATATGTACCCAGAATGTACCCAAAAATGTTGGGTACAAAATTCATGTACCCATTTCGTACGCCAACAGAATGTCAATACGCAACAGAATGAATGAGTGTGCAGTGTGCATAGTTTATCATAAAATTTAATATGTACTGAAATAAATAAATTCATAGCATTTATAGAACTATGATTTGACTTTTCTTTAATATATTTTATATATCAATGCATTTATGCAAATCAAAAATACGTCATCTGGATTTATCGTTGTGAATTGGAAAAGATTGTTTTTTTCAGTCGTGTTCATGTATTCGCAGTGATCTAATAGTTACTTCAAGCTTATTTCCTATTCATTACTGCTAGATACACATATAATTGACACCGTATATTAGGTGGTTCTACTTGTTTATGCGATTTTGTGTTAGTTAATTTTCATATGCTACCATAAGAATTGCTTCGATGGAAATTGTGTTCCCATGAAACTATGTATCGTATTATATCAGGAATGAATAGACGGAATAAAATATATAGAATGAAATGATAGACAGTATCTATAGGCCGTATTCCGAATCACTGCAAAATTTTACGATAGCATCAAATTCGATTTATTGAATAACGTTTATTGATTGGAAAAAATAAAACGGTTCAATCCAAAGAATAAGTTCTGTTTACAGCAGGAGTCATCCGATCATTTGCCATAACTCGGTTTTGCAGCTCCAGAGCTTGCGGGTTTAGTATTGCTACCTTTGTAACCTAATTGCTGGCTTTGTCCTTGCCCGTAGGAACCTTGAGAGCCTTGTCCTTGACCTTGTCCGTATTGACCCTGAGAGCCTTGTCCTTGACCTTGTCCGTATTGACCCTGAGAGCCTTGTCCACTACCTTGACCCTGTCCGTATTGACCCTGAGAGCCTTGACCTTGTCCGTGCTGTCCTTGAGATCCTTGCCCCTGACCTTGTCCGTAGGAACCTTGAGATCCTTGACCCTGACCTTGTCCGTAGGAACCTTGAGATCCTTTACCCTGATCTTGACCGTAGGAACCTTGAGATCCTTGACCCTGACCTTGTCCGTAGGAACCTTGAGATCCTTGACCCTGACCTTGTCCGTAGGAACCTTGAGATCCTTGACCCTGACCTTGTCCGTAGGAACCTTGAGATCCTTTACCCTGATCTTGACCGTAGGAACCTTGAGATCCTTGACCCTGACCTTGTCCGTAGGAACCTTGAGATCCTTTACCCTGATCTTGACCGTAGGAACCTTGAGATCCTTGACCCTGACCTTGTCCGTAGGAACCTTGAGATCCTTGACCCTGACCTTGTCCGTAGGAACCTTGAGATCCTTGACCCTGACCTTGTCCGTAGGAACCTTGAGATCCTTGACCCTGACCTTGTCCGTAGGAACCTTGAGATCCTTGACCCTGACCTTGTCCGTAGGAACCTTGAGATCCTTGACCCTGACCTTGTCCGTAGGAACCTTGAGAGCCTTGTCCCTTGCTTGGTGCGTAAGTTCCCTGAGAGCCTTGTCCCTGGGGTTGTCCTGCCCCTCCGTATGATTGACCTCCGTTATTTCCGCTTACTGGCTTACTGTAAGAGCTGCCACCACTTCCTTGGTTGTATGTTCCTTTTGACCCTTGGGAAGTTTGCGTATAGGTCCTTGTCAACACGGCCCCACTTGCCTATAGTTACAAAAACAAACTTAAATTGATTTGCGTCCTCTAGACTGTTAACCCAATAATCAGTATTAATTAACGATTTCAGCGCTAAACAGCATGTGATTATAATCACATAATAATTATTTAATTCCAAACCCAAAGAACCCAAAAAATTATATTCTTTTTATAAGAACTTACCGCTACCGCGACAGTCACCAAACCGAGAAGTATTGCCAACTTGCTCATGATGAAAGATGAAGGTACTGATGTACTGAACTTTTCCTGGAGTGAGTTGAATATAAAAACAACATCTCCGAAATCACTATTTATACCCCTAAAATCTATGCATATCACTACCTCTTTAATTACAATTGTTATTTCATCAGCCAGCAAACACAGCTTCAACTGAACTCACAGATACCTCAACGATTCTTTGATTTAGTATAGACAATACCTGACAAGCTCTAACCAACTTCGTTTTGCTGTCCTTTGTCATTAGGAGCGGGATGATCTGCAATTTAATAAAAACTTACCTCATTTAATAATCTGTCACATTCAGAGCTTGATTCCCATTTCAGTTTGCACAGATGTCTCAATTTGACCTACTTTTATTTGCAAAGTGTACTGAAGGTTAAGACAGTGCAAATGTTTTTTGTTTCACTTTGCACACATTTCAGTGGTATTCAGTACCCCATCTGTTTTTGTGAACAGAATTTTTCCAGCTTTGAACTAAGTATTCAAAAGTTGCATTAATTATTATAATCGAATATTTTGCATGAATCAATAATCAATGAATTGACGTCAATCATAAAATACTGGAACTTTATTTAGCCCAGATTTTATACACCGCCCGTAAAATTTCAATGGGGCTTCAAGGTGACTGCATTTAAGTCCTAATTTTAGATACCATCAGCTGATATCTATATTTGAGCGTCAGTAAATATAATCATAATTCTAAACATTTGCAAATATTAATGCAAGAATAATATTTTGTGAATTTGAGCAGTCATTTTAAATTTTAATGCATGTGTAAACATTTGTTATTAAAAATTCCCATAGTACAAGTTGGACGCTTTCAATGGTACATTTTATTTCAGAAAAGTTTGCAAATCATCCTTGAAAATCATAGGAAAAAATTGGAATAGTAGATTTAAAGTACACAGTTTTTTTTGCAGGTTTATTACTTGCGAACCGTATTTTATAGTTTGCCGTAGCCCTTGTCATTGTCAGAGCCATTTTGATTTAGCTCACCTAATTTTAGAATTTTCAAAAAATATTTCCCCACGGTCTGTACCTGTACACGAGGATTCAAAAACTTCAAAACTTCATACTCAATACTAAAAATTACCAGGGCTGTAAACATCCCGGAAAGTAAGATTCCAAAAGGGGTTAACATTTGATCGATATGGAAGGCCGCCACTGTGGATTTTAAAGACTCGGTTAAACTGACTAATTTATCTTTTAAATCCGACCGCCCCAATGTCTTTAACCAACTAATCCCTTTCTTTTCGTTATAGTTCTTAATGTCTTCAATCCATTTGTACGTATGTCCTGAATCCCTCAGCCAGCTCACAACGCCCCCAAATGACTCCAGATGTTTTGAATCCTTCTGGAGCGCGGGGTGAAGTAATATTTGAGTAACGGCCTCTCTGGACTGCACAACTGGGAGAATGCCCCTTGATAAAGTTAGATTTTTAGCCACAAGAGGGTATCCAATAGAGTCCCAAGAAATACAAGCTTTTTTCTTGTCCAGCGCAGAGCTCAAAACGCATCCCAGGAAATCTTTCACTCGAAACATCCGTTGATTTAAATTTTGATACTCCAATTTTTGCGTGGATTTAAAGAAATTATCCCCTGCAGCTCCTGGGAAGTACATCATATTAACCTGGTAGTCTTCTCTATTACCCAGTTCTTCAAAATCCTCCGGGATATGTTCCTTCGTTGGGATTGTTATGGCTGAGAGGATTTCGGAACAGTAGAAATTAATCAAAATGAAAGACATGACTATCCACATCAGCGTAAAGAATCGAATCTCGCTTGGGATTTTTACAGCTTGCATTAAGAGAGGGCAGTAGGAGAGGGTGAACGTGGTTTGGTAGACTTCGTGAGCTTTGCATGCCGTGGGGGCACAGCGCAGTCGGACGTAAATGCAGAGCGCCATGCAACAGAGGGTGAAGAATGTGACAAACCAGACAGTTTTTGAGAACGGAACCTCGAAAGCGCGCCAGTTGACTCGAGCTAGCGGAAGCGCCGTGAGGAAGATGAGCCGAAGCTCTAGCGCATGCGTACTGAAACTCACAGCGTCCAGACGCTCTGCCGTCGGACTCAGCATCAGGGTCATGTCTATTCGTCGATAATGGAGATCCGCCATGGTCCCAGCCCAGCTCCCGTTCGGGTGCATTAATTGGCGCGCAGGAAAACTGAGGTCAAAGGTGAAGTTGTAAACGCTCGCCGCTGCTAGCGCATAGCCGTAAGAAACCCCTAGATTTTTCTTCCCTACTTCCGCCGCTACCAAGTGTGGCTCAATTTTCCAAACGGCTACTTTAAAATGCCCATTTCTTAAAGTTGAGGTTTTAAAGGCGTTATTTAAGGTCTCAGAGGACAGCGCCATCCAGCGGATATTATTATTCCTATCTCTTATGTACACTTCCTCATTCTTGACGTCAATCCCGATTTTTGTCTTTAATAAGCTCGCCGCAAATGTCCGGAACACATTTTCCACTTCGGATTTGCCACCGTAAATTAAATAAGTATTTCTATTTAGGAAATTTCCTTCGTTGTCGAAGTTTGTGGGAGTGGCTTGGATCAAAACATTCTCGCAGTGGGAGAGGTATCTATTTGCAACGATATTTTTCGGTTGTACTGAGAGTTTTGAAATTGAGATGGGTAAAATTTGCTGGTTTTCAAAACCTTTTAAAACGTTTCCTTCCACTAAAAACAAGGATGAATTATTTACGGAGTCCAATGCAATTCTAACGGGACATCGTCTTGTCAAAAGGGTACGTTGCAGCAGTATCACTTTAAAAATGTTTTCTTCTTGAGCGCCGCAACCTACTGTTAAGATTGTGAATGAGAAAAGGATTTCCAACGGAAGTATTATTTTTTGGGAAAATATTTGCTTCATGTTGAATGTGAGGATAATTTTTAGGGGATTATCAGGAGTCTAGAGATACTTACTCCAGTATTTTCCCACCTTCCTGCCGTTTCCGTATCTTATGCAAAAGTGAAGAAGGTCTTTCTTGCACTGGGGGATCGATACCTGGAAAAAATGTTGGTCAAATGCAATTAGTGGTTTAATGTTGATTGGTTCCTTGTTATAATCAATTACGCGTGTCCGAGTCATTAATAAATACTTGCATCGGCACTCGAAATACTTCCCTACTTTCTATTCTGCACATGCTACAAATATTAATACAAGCGTCATTTTAGCATCGGAAATATTGATATGAGGAAGATATCTGCATCGATGACAAATAATGTCTCTTAATTCAATGATCAAGATTCCGGCTAAATGTATGTCTGCGTAAGATTTAGTAATTGTGTTTTGTTGTTAATGCATGAGAGACATATCCCTGAAATTGATTCCAAGAAGAGAGCTGTACTAACAATCTCCGAGAATTAATAGTTTATGAGGCGATGATAAACTTCGTCACTCCCAGGGAATACTAGTTACAAAGTATATAATAAAAGCTATGTAGTTCCCACTATATTTCTGATATGGTAATTGGCAAGAGATATGTATACTGGAGTTAGCATATATACATTCTGTTACCTTTAATTGTAAAAAGTATAGGATAATTCTAAAGAGCCCTCCAAGCGTAACAAATTATTGCAACGCTTATCCTTCAATTAAAGCAACACTATGAGTTAGGATTGCGTAAAGACTTGCTCAATTTATTGTTTGTACACTTTGGCCATATTACCTATAATTAACGTAATTAGGTGCCATAAATCTTAAGTGTCAATAGTCTTCGTATTGAGGAGAGTCAGTTTAATACACAAACCTAATGAAGGCTATGCTGTCATAATAAACAATCCTTGTGCAAATTTCCTACATATGACTCTCAAGGGATAACCGGTTTTTTGGGGAGATTATTCCCCTCTGAATAATGATATAGATAAAGTATCTCTAATTTCGTGTTATTTTTTGCCTGTATCTAAGAAATGGAACAAAATTCTAAAAAAACATTGGCTATAGACAAAATGCGTTAGTAATTACTTCGGGAAAAATAATTATATTTATTAGTTTCTTGTTAATATACCCCGAGTTATTTATTTTCGTGAGCTTTTAATCACCCTTTGGAATTATGATAGCCTTTAGAATGAATATTCAATATGAACTCGGTGTCAGGAGCGATGACTATATTCTTATTTATGCATGAGTGTTACTGTACAGTGTTTCAAGTAACCTTCAAAATAAAGAGCGGGAGCATGTTGGGAGAAATTAGGCATCCGGAACGAACGTAAGAGCGGGCGTATTTGATGGTTCCTTGGAAAGCCCGTAAAAATTTGCAACGAAAACTGCTGAAAGATATTCTGAGTTCCAGAAGCAATTTTAATATTTCTGAGTTTTAATGTTTTCAAAAAGAAACCTGACTTTACAACTCCTTGCGTCCGTACTTTTGAGTGCAGGAATGGATTCATTTCTTGAAAATTCTCAAGCAAAATATCCTGTAACATCCGGGAATTGAATACCGCTTGTAAATACTTTGAATGTACTGTAACGTAATAATTTCAGTGCATAACATAATCATGTTACTATTTCCTTAGTCATCTAATGCTTGTTGCGGATAATTTAATCCGCTACTGTTAAATGAAATTTTATTTAATACGTTGTCATTGGTAAAAGATTAATCCAGCAAATAGTTTGAATCTCCAGAACATATAAAAGGGAGAGCTCAATGACTGCATGGGTTTGTTTGACTTAGGAGGTATTAACTCTGGCTCTTGGAAAAGCATAGAAAAACAGGGGAGCTCTGCCTGAACCAATACTTTGATGATAATAATAAATTGTTAAACGTTAATGAAATGATATGAACTACTAATCGAATACGAACAACAGGATCATAATGAGCAATAATTGTATTCTGTTACAGTACAAGTATGGATACTGTAGTAAATACTGTTATTTTAATTATTGTAGTCGATGGTTCGTAATGAGGAAAAATGTAATGAAGAGCCAATTATGGAATAAATAGGGAAATATAAATGGATTTGAGAGTGAGAGATGAAAAATGTTGGGGAATAGTGTAGAAGGTAGAGAGGCACTTGCCTTGGAGTGAGGGATTTCGGGCTTGTGTCTCAGCGTATGAAAGATACGAAGAATGAGTATGTATGCACGTATAAGGTTTTGTTCTCACAGTATACTTTATTTATCTATAGTGCGTAGATGGATATACTTAGTCGGTCTCACACGCGTTCCCTTGCTCTGCTTAGCTCAAGATTTGACGTTGCTCTCCTCTCTCGTACCTTTGGAGGCACGAGGTTTTATACGGAGGTGAGCTCACAAGAGCCCACCTCCAGTATTTTCTTTAGAATTCATTTTAACCAATAATATTAAGTTAGGGCAGGTACCTAACGTAATTTTCATGTTTTTATAACTGGGTAGTATAGGTATGTATGCTGATTACACGTATTAAAGTTACAAAGTTAAATATTGATTAACATGAATTGGGGAAGGCGAAACGATGTCCTCATCGTTTAAAATGTTAGGCAATGAAAAATGTCGAACTTTGTCATGAAATTTTTTGCTGTTGTTGTTATTTTAGGCTGCTTCTATTTTGAAGTGGGACGACGTAGTTTCTTGTTCCTTTGGTTTTCTTGGCTTGAGCTCTTTCCACTGGAGTTGAATAAACTTTTTAGCTCTACAAATATTATTTGCTCTAGTAATATCTTTTTAACATATAATATTCGTATTAAAATGTGTGTTATCGTTAGAACATCATTAGTTTTAGACACTAGTAGTGGAATCAGTCAGTATATACTTCCTGGAGTGGCAGAAAATTCTGTCCCCAGAATTAATCAAACGGAATTGAGTAAAATTTGGAGAGGAGGTTCGCAAGATGGAGACTTTATACACGGTGAGTAACAATTTTGTATTGGGTTAGTGAGATTAACATTGAAAAGGAGCTTATAGTATGAACTTAAAGTGTGTGTATAATAGATTTTACAGAATTTTTGTGTGTGTACAGGGTGTCTAATTGGAAGTGTCGAAATGTAGTGATCAGTTACAATTTCTGGAAATGAGGAAAATGTGTTGGGAGCTGCAGCTCATAGTACATAGGTATAGAATTAAGACAAAAATTGCTAAGTGTGTAATATAAGAATGTGATGTGTGAGAATTATGTGAGAGTGTTTGTGAAGCTAGGAAAAATTGTTAGTAATGAAATATAATAATTTTTTTTTGTAATTTTCTTGATAGATGACTTGCAAATGTCATGGCGTCCCATGTGTGGTTGCAGGTGAAGTTGTCATCATAGAGGGTGCTGACCTGAACATCCGTGAATGTGGGTCATGTTGTGAAGTCTGCTATAGTCAATGGAAATTTGTTCTGGAACTCAGAATAAATACATATTAGTAAATCTGTCAGCAATATAATGTTGTTGTGCAATTTCATTGTTATTGCAGATGGGGTCCGTGTCGCAGAACTAGTCAAGATATCAGAGCAAGATATTTAACTAAGATAGTTATTGTATAGGGTGCATGATACAATTTTCCGGAAAAGCATGTTGATGTGTAGACTTGAATTTGCTTGCATGTCGTGATTATCTTTGTGTATTAACAAACGTGTGTAAATCATATGGTGAGTTGAAGATCACGTCTTCGGATGGGATGTTTGACACGGTGTTATATAATAAAATCATAAGTTTGTTGAAGATCATGTCCTTGGACGAGATGTTTGACATTGCATAGGTTAAGGTTCATATGGTTGTTGAGGATCTAGTCTTTGGACAGGATACTTGAAGTTGATAATTATAAGGTGCATAAGGTAGTTGAGGATCCAGTTTTCGGACAGGATGCTTGACAATGATAGTTAATAAGATGCATATTATAGTTGAGGATCCAGTCTTTGGACAGGATGCTTGACATTGATAGTCATAAGATGCATAAGGTAGTTGAGGATCCGGTCTTTGGACAGGATGCTTGACACGGATAATTATAAGATGCATAAGGTAGTTGAGGATCCAGTCTTCGGACAGGATGCTTGACATTGCGGAATGAGTGAGCCTGTCGTACAGGGGTCACGCCAAATTTTTTATGGGGTAAATACTTGGAAAATTTTTGAGGGTAAGAGGGGTCAGTGACCCTATAGTAGCATCATGTAGTGTTTTGAAGTTATGACTTGTAAACGACCCCGAAATAGGAGTTAGAGTTGTGGGGTGTTGAATTAAATTGCTGTTGCAACTGAAGGGTTTTTTCATTGAAATTGTTGATCATATAGCATGTATTTTAAATGAAGCAGAAGGCTATATTATAGTTGATAACTATGGTTAGATGAGGGTTGAACCATCGTGTAGTTAAACAAATTGTCCATGGCATGAACGTTAGTTCGCGTACTCCGTCGGAATTCGGAGTCCGTACGTGCGAAAAAATCAGTTGGTAATATCTGTTGAGACTCATGTTCCAATAATTGTTGTTGTGTTCTACGGACACGTTTATTAGGAATTGTTATAGAGGAGGAATGAGGAACTTCCACAGTGGAATTTTTAGGTGCAGACAACAGGGCTTCTCTATAGGTAGGTTTATGTGGCTGCTCTTGAATTTCTGGAGGAGTTATAGGAGTTTGTTGAACGGGAAATGGAGGCACCGTATTTCGTAACGGGAATGCATGAGTGTCTTTTAATGGTAATTCTGGATCAAGAATAATGTCAGGGGGACATGAGTGCTGGTCAGAAATAACTTCAGGAATAATGGCAGGTTCTGGAGAGGGAAGGTCGCCTGGAGAATTAGTGAGTTCTTGAGGAATATCCTGTAGATTTGTAGAAGGTGCCTGCTCTGGAGGCTCATACTCATTATTGAGCAGAGATTTAGTGTTGAACACATTAGGGCGTTCATAGAATAGTTTCAATCGTGACACATGAACTGTTAGGGTTTTAACTGTGTTACCAACAGATCCTCTAATAGTGTAGTTAACGTCAGAGGGTTGGTCAATAACAGAAAAGGGGCCTTTCCATCGTGGGAGTAATTTACTACTTGTTCCTGGCTGTATGGACGTGTGTTCAAGTAGAACGTTATCTCCAATGTTATAGTTTACTGTTCTTTTATATTTATTTACACGGGCAGCATATTTTTCTCTGTGACGCGTTAAAATTTCTTGGGTAGTCTTCCATAGAACAGTCATGTCTTGGACGTTCCGGTTTTCTGGAGTAAAGGTAGGGAATGCATTTCTCAACGGGGTGCGTGCATGAAAACCATGCAGCACATAGAACGGTGTAAAACCGTGGGAGCTGTGCTGAGTATTGTTGAGATGGAATGTAATTGCTGGAATGGCTTGGGGCCAGTCGGCCTTATTTTCCGCTCTGTACATAGCAATACAGTCACCCAATGTTTGATAGGATCTCTCGATAAGACCCTGAGTTTGGGGGTGAAAAGCAGTGCTATATTTCATTTTAAAATCAAATATTTTGGAAAGTTCTGTAATGACGGCATTGTTAAATTCTGTCCCTTGATCTGACTGTATAATTTCGGGAAGGGAATAAACGGCAGCGATTTTGTTAAAAATGAATTTGGCTATAGCGGACGCATCTGCTGTGGGTACAACTTCAGCTACAAGAAATTTTGTTAAGTAACAAATTGCAGTAATTATATATCTTGGACGTCCATCTTTATTCGTCAATGGACCCTGTACGTCGAGTTGTATTCTTTCAAAGGGTCTGAGAGGAATAGGGATGAATTGAAATTCTCCGGGCTGTTTTTGTCCACGGGGAGATTTTCTTTCTTGACAAAATGTACATGATTGTATAAATTCCTTGATGTCTTTACTCATGGTTTTCCAGTAGTAGCTCTGTGCTATTTCCTTCAGAGCTTTGGTGTGTCCTGTGTGGGACACGGGGTTATGGTGGCGTTTAATTATATCTGGTATCATGTGTTGTGGTAGCATGAGCAGGGATTTTTCTCCAAGTTTTTTGTTATGCCTATACAAAATATTATCGTATAGAGTGTATGTTGAACGTACTCTCCAGTTTGTTGGAAGCTTATTAATTATATCCAGGAGTGCTGGATCTTTTGCCTGTTCTTGTTGGAGAGTACCAATGTCTATGGTATGAACGGAGAGGCATGCCTCATCGTCGGTCTGGGAGTGTGAGGGCTCTTGGAAAGGATTGCGGCTGAGACAATCGGCGACCTTATGAGTTGTACCCTTGACATATTTTATAGTAACGTCGTAGGGCATCAATAGAAGTTGCAGTCGTTGTAGCTTGGGGTCCAAGCTATCCTTACTCTTCATAATATAGCACAGGCTATGATGATCTGTGCGCACTGTAAAGTGTATCCCAAGTAAGTACTCTTTTAGCTTCATGACTGACCATGTAATGGCCAAAAGTTCTAAAAGTCGTATATGATACTTAGCCTCATATTTATTTAAACGCCGGCTGAGGAAGAAAACTGGATGTTCTAAACCATCGGGATGAAGTTGTGTCATGTAGGCTCCGAGTCCTTGGTAGGAAGCGTCTGTATATAAAAATGTTTCTTTTTGCGGATCATAGTGTGCTAAGACTGGTTTGCATAATAAGAGATTCTTCAGGGCTTGGAATGCTTGATCACATTCGTGAGTCCACAGGAACGGGGTGTTCTTTTTTGTGAGTTCTCGTAATGGTGCTGCTATATGTGCAAAATTGGGCACAAATCTTCGGAAGAAGTTAGCCATTCCGAGGAAAGACTGGACAGAAGTGATATTAGTTGGGGCAGGCATCATCCTTAATCCATTGAGGTTGTCATCGTATGGTTGAATTCCATATGCGGTAATTGTAAAACCAAGGAGATTTATTTTTTCGTAACCAAATTTACATTTGGTTGGTTCAAACTTGAGGTTATGCTGGGCAAAGCGTATGAAGATTTTTCTCAGTTTAGAGATATGTTCGTCAATGGTTTGACTGGCAATCACAATATCGTCGACATAGGCCATGGCAGTATTATACTTAAGATCTGCCAGAATAACATCAATGACTCTACAAAAATGAGATGGAGAGTTTTTGGTGCCAAATGGCATGTCCTTATATTGATACTGTCCATTTCTGGTGATGAAGCTGAGTTTTTCGCGTGAGCTTTCCTCAACAGTTATTTGGTGAAACCCGGAGGCTAAGTCGAGTGTGGAGAAATATTTCTGGTTTTGTAAGCGGCGGAGGATCTCATCAATGGAGGGTAACGGCCAATGCATTGGTTTAGTGATGGCGTTGAGTGATCGGAAATCAATAACCATTCGGGGCTTTCTGATGCCCTGTTCATTTGGTTTTTTGAAAACTATGATGACGGGACTGGAGAAAGGCGATGTGGAGGGCTCAATTATGTCATTGTCCAATAATTTCTGCACTTCTGCATCAATAATAGCATCTTGGTATGAGGAGGTCTTATAGGGTTTATGAGCTACGACACCTCCTTGTTGAAGTTCGACTTTGAATGGTATTGTGGAACATTTTCCAAGCTCATGTGGACCGAAAGCAAAGGAGGTTCTGTATTGTCTTAACAATGAACGGAGTTTAGTTTGATCCTCAGGGGTGAGATCCGGATTGATTTTAAATGATGCTACTTCAGTTTCCAATTGGGAAGTATTGATCGCATTGATATGTATCGGTAGCATAGAATTATCATGTGTGTCAAAGGGGGTTAATTTTCCGAGGCCCAAACCATCTGGTAAGGTAATAGTCATAGAAGTTGGATTTGTGAGAAGGAAGAATTTAGAATCAGGGCTAAGTATTGCATGGGGAGCAAGCATATTGAATTGAGTGTGTAAGGATTCATGAGGTTGGAAATATAAAGGTGTAGATTGTTGAAGGGAGTGTATGGTGGCAATGGTTACATGAGTCCTGGGTGAAATGACCTGTGTTCCATGGACGCGGAGAACATCGTCTTCCATGGTAGTGGAAACACAAAGAATTGTTGTAAGTTTGGACGTTGTAGAAGGCTTAGCTGAGACAGATGATATGGGAGTAGGTGTAGTTTTGAGAGTAATTCTTCGGGAGGTAGAAATACGTCGGCGAAGTGGATGGGTGGAGCGATGGAAATAATTCTGGTCTGTCTCATCAGAAGATATGTCTGGAGTTGGAAAATATTTTTCTGGCTGTGAATATTTAACTCTATGTTGAGGTTGAATTTTCGTTGTAGAAATTGTTTGAGAAGCTGTGTCTTGAAAAAGAGGAAGAGTTTGAGTAGACATAGAGACTGGAAAAGAGGTCACAGGTGGTGTAGTAGATGCAAACCAAGGGTTGGGCAGGAAGGTAGTTTCCTGGTCTTTGTCTGAATGAGATTTATTTGACATTGGTGTCCTGGTTGAAAGGTTTTGTATGAGTTGTACAGGAAGTTCGCATTGTTCTCTAATTGCATTATCGTGTTGTACGAGAGTATGAATTAACGGGATGTTTCCTGTGAATTTGTTGAATAGGATATTTTTCTCAGTGTTGATAAGGAATCCTCCTTTGGAATATAAGAAGTCTGTTCCTAAGATGCAGCGAAGTGCTGTGGAAGGAGCGATTATAAAGGGGTGAAGAAATGTACAGTCTCCTATCTTGATTTTTACAAGGGCGAGTCCTGTATTGGGCATGTGATTTCCTGAGGCATCTATGAGTGTGAGATTGTTCTTTGTGATTTGTGTGCCATGAGGTACGTATGATGGATGGATCAACGAAGCAGCTGCCCCTGTGTCAATAAGACACGGGAGGTTTATACCGTTTATACTGACAATGATTTTAAGTGAACATGAAAGTGAGTGTACAGTGATGTGAGTAGTACATTCTGTTATAATAGAAGGGATTATTAGTGGGTGTCTTGTGAGGTTTGGTGGTCTGCAGCTTGTATAGGTAGAAGCTGGCGTCGGGGCAGGCCTTGTGGAGCCTGCCCGTTGGAGTTTAAAGGCTGGCTTTGTAGTTGCTGTTGTCGCTCTTCACGTCTTCGTTGCATATATTGTGGAAATTGTTGGTAGTGTATAGCAACAGGCTGTCTGCAGCGGTTTGCATGATGGCCTGGACGGGAGCAACGACCGCAAATTTCTGGGGATTGAGAAGCTGGATTTTGAGGTTGAGCAGGCTGAGTTGGGCAATACCGTGCTGTGTGGCCGGTTTGGTTACACTTGTAACACGTGTAGGTTCGTTGAATGTTAGACCCTAGTCCAGGTTGAAGGTTGTTGTACTGTGAGCGCTGTGGCTGAGCATGTTGAGAGACTGCCATAATGGGAGTTTCTTTAGCTTCCAATTTTTCTATTTTCTCGAGAAGCGTGGCCAGGGTTTTTTCTAATGATGTAGGAAGAACTGGAGTTGCAAGAGTAACAGCATTATGGTCTGTATGGGGAGTTGTGCATGATTCATAGTCGCGTAGGGCGTCCAAGAGATGATTGAAGTTTTTTATTTTTAGATTCTTGCTGGTTATGAAAATTTTAACGGTGGTGTCGAGTTTTTCCAGCAATGTTTTCACGGTAGTAGCCTCTGGAAATGTTGACCAGTCCGTACCGGCAGCAGACTTCACACGCAATACAAACCGGGTAGGGGGTTCATGTGGAAATGGCGTCATGGATAACGCGTCCAATAATTTGCTCTTCCTATCGGGCACATCCCGTGGCATTTTATTTAAAAGTTCGTCTCTAAACTGGGCATACGTTTGTCGGGACGTAGATGTGAGGTTGTAATAGTGAGTCAAAAAGTCTTTAGCAGTTTTAGTAGCATCCGATAGTTTACGATACACGTACGATTTCTTCATTTTATCGTCTGTTACAAATGTGTTGAAAAAATCGTCACATCTTAACAGGAATTCAGAAAGTTCTTCGGAAGAAATTTTGGATGAAGGATAAGTTGGCTTATCGAAAAGGAAACGGTTGTAGTCCATGGTAGTGTTGTTTGTAGGAATAATAGGTGGAGGAGTTGGAATAGGAGAAGTGGAACGGGAAGAGGAAGAGCTGTTGGTGGCAGTGGTGAAATGGAGAGATTCAGAGTGGAGTGACCCTGAATCAGAGTTTGAATCTGAAAGAGGTGGAGGAGTTATGTTAATATTATAGATAGGATTGTCACTGTCGTACGCGGCGGTGGTGTCAACGTCAGGAATGAGAACAGCGGTATTGTCCTGGGGAGCTGTATGAGAATGATTATTAATGTGGTTGTCTGTGTTAGTGACGGGAGGAGCCAAAATGTCTGGGTAGGAGTTAGTGGCGATGGAAATGAATTCCTGGTCTAAAAGAAAGAGTCCTTCCTTGTATGCTTGTTGGGAGGAGAAATGACAGTGGTTGTGGGTATATTTGGAGGCGAGATTAAATTCCTGGACTATGCCTAAGTAAGATGCGTAACTGAGAAGATGTGAAATATCCTGACTGGAATTTTGTGCAGCTTGTAGTCTTGTGGTCCAGGCGAGGATAACAGGCGTGTAGCTGTGTGTTTCTATGACAAAGGTAGGGGTCTTTGTTGTAGACACGGATGGAGTAGTCGTGGTGACAGGAGTAGTAGTTACGGTTGGACAAAATTCTTGAGCTAGTAATGAAGTTTGGATGTCCTCGATTTCTTCAATGATGGGTGCAAATTCAGTTGAATTAGTCTGCCAAAGTGTAAAGATGCGGAGGATTCGTGCTACAATTTTTGTAAATGTTTCTCTGGTGTTGAGGAAATGACCGTCAGATGTAACTTCTGTGGTTAACTTGAGATCATACAGCAATTGTTGGTAGTGGGAGTACGTAAGGATGCTAGTCCCGGAAGAGTCTGTTTCTTGCTTGGTCTTAATGTCATCAACGAGTTTCTGGGCAACGTCTTCGAGAAGGTCTCGGGAGGCAAAAAGACGAGATGATGTTGGTTGTGGGTGTGGAGCGACAGGTGTGCCAATGAGTGTATGATTGTTAGACAAATTAAAGTTTGTACTTACTGATTGAGTAGTTACGAAGATCGAATCGTTTTCTGCGGGACCAGAAGAGACAGCGGGAGTGGAAGTCCTACTGGGGTTGAAACTCGCAAATCCTCCAAGAGGTGTTGTGGGCTCCGGCGTTGGTCCTTCGGTGTCAGTTTCGCCTTCACTTTATGGTACGTGGGTGAGGATGTCGTCTGGGACGGTCACCACGGTGGTTTCAGGCAGGGTCGTAGTCGAACTGTTTATTGATCGCGGAATTCGGCTAGGATTTTTCCGGATAACTTTGATGTCACTCCTATCAACTGGTTGGGGCTCAATGTTGGAGTTCACGTAACGAGGGAGTTTTTGCTTAAACAGTTTGTAAAACTTGTAAAGGTATAGTGCTCTTGTAGATGAGAGATGACTATATTTGGCACGTGCACGTATTTGGTCTTCAGAGGTGAGTTCAACGAGAGCAGCTTCACTTAGTAATAGAGCTATATATTTCTGGTTATTACAACTGATAAATTCAGGGTGATTATCGAGTTCTACTACTCTAATAAATCTGATGTCGTGAGGTGACATGTGGCACGGGGAAACTTGAGACAATTTATAGAAAAATCTGGCATAGCCTACGGCGGCGGCTGACGCCACGTAAGATTTGGATTGACAATGTGGTAGAAAAAATAGAAAATTTGGGCAGAGTTTGGTTGGAGGCTTACGCCACAAGTATTTTTTTTGCACAGCAATTATTCACAAAATAGAGGAAATAGTTTTTATGATGGACTTACGAACCTGAGTTTTTGTTGAGAACCATCGAACCCGCACCGTGCACCATGTTATTTTAATTATTGTAGTCGATGGTTCGTAATGAGGAAAAATGTAATGAAGAGCCAATTATGGAATAAATAGGGAAATATAAATGGATTTGAGAGTGAGAGATGAAAAATGTTGGGGAATAGTGTAGAAGGTAGAGAGGCACTTGCCTTGGAGTGAGGGATTTCGGGCTTGTGTCTCAGCGTATGAAAGATACGAAGAATGAGTATGTATGCACGTATAAGGTTTTGTTCTCACAGTATACTTTATTTATCTATAGTGCGTAGATGGATACACTTAGTCGGTCTCACACGCGTTCCCTTGCTCTGCTTAGCTCAAGATTTGACGTTGCTCTCCTCTCTCGGACCTTTGGAGGCACGAGGTTTTATACGGAGGTGAGCTCACAAGAGCCCACCTCCAGTATTTTCTTTAGAATTCATTTTAACCAATAATATTAAGTTAGGGCAGGTACCTAACGTAATTTTCATGTTTTTATAACTGGGTAGTATAGGTATGTATGCTGATTACACGTATTAAAGTTACAAAGTTAAATATTGATTAACAATACAAATGTACAAACACACGCTGCCATTTTGACACTGTACCTGTGAATCTGCACGTGTTTGACTGAGACTACTGTCTGACATCCCTAGCTAACAGTAAGTGATACTCCGAAGATCAATTAAGATTAACAGGACTGTGTTCGAAGATTTTTGTCTCTACATAGGGAGAAAATATCCTTGATTAAGGGGTTCGATTGTAGTGAGAGCAAATCTTTGTACTACTCATTCATACACATGGACAGTAATAACCCTTTGTGATACGAATCGTTGCTCCACTTCGGGAACCTCACGTGTAACTTAACTAAGACAACTATTTTTGCAGGGTTGGAAACAGTGCTCGGACTGGGTACGGGTAATACTCGGGTAAATGGGTACGGGTACTGGTATGGGTACTACCCGGGTACAGAAGTGGCGTACTCGCAAGTACGCGGATACTACCCGGGTACTCTGGATTTTAGACAATAAAGTGGGTACATTTACGGGTACGGGTATGGGTACTCACTCAGTGGCAATCGGGTAGTACCCAATGCCTGTACCCGTGGGTGCTGTACCCGAGTATTTTTGGGTACTTCAAGGATTCCTGATGGGATGGATTACTATGGCTAACAATAAGACCTACCAACCGTGGAGTTGCTTATTTCGTAGTATACAGATACTTGCGTTAGTGACAGAGCCAAGTGGCTTCGTCTCATTTATAATTACGTGGTAGTTGCAATCTAACGCTTCTAATAATTCTTCCGAGGGATCTAATAAAGAAAAAAGCGTAGAGTCAGGAGTCAGTAAAATCTCCTGTTTATGGACTTACGCAGTGAAGCTCTTTAAAGAAGAATTTCAAGGGGCAGGTTCTTGAGATTCAGTTTAATGAGCTTCATTGGGAGCGTAACATTGCAATTATTTAAAGACATATTACGAGATAAGTTCGGAATAAATATACATTTATTAGCTTCGACCCAGATCCGTTTCTTAATGCTACAAGCCCAGGGTTGCCCACTTGAAAATGCCAAGGCCAAGGCCAAATGTACAGGCAATTTGAGTATTTTCAATCCTGGGCATTTATGACACTTTGAGTATTTATTATATACAGGGAATATTTTTACAATTTTAGAACTGAAAATATCATTCCTTGCAGGCAATATTTATATTTAAGTCCCTTTGATTATTGTTGATAATTTTGATGTTAATATAAGAGGCATCTGAACTCCGCTTTCAAAATTTTCATGGGGCTGCATTTGAGTATTATTTCTCCTGCATTGTTCCAAAATTTGCGTCCCGGGGTCCATAAATGTGAGAGACAGTTTACGAATGTTTGTTCTATAAAGCTGTAATATAAATCGAATATTTAATCTTGCCTCCCACATTTATTTCCTGAAACCGCAATATTTGACTTGGAAAAATTATGATCAACTCAAAATTTTCCGTATAACATTTTCTATAGTGTTCAAATATATTGTTTTGTGAATACGTTATATCGTTGATGGAAAACTGGCATGATCAGGAAATTCTACTTTCCTCCTATACTTTACTAACCTTGCGTCCTATTTGTAAGGTAATGTCAACAGTTCTTAACGACTTGTGTTAAAAGATTTTTGAGAAAACGATTTGTCACAAACAAAATTGTTTCATGTTCTCGAAGTTGAAAAGCAAGTTATGGAGAGTTTAGTATTAAAGAATTCGTCCCAATTGTTTATCCTTACACCATACAAGAATTGTTCAATAACCAATTCGCGAGAACACATTTCATTCAGCAAGTTATTATTTTGGGGTACTAGCATTTGAATTTCATCAGTGATCATTAAAATAAATCATAAAAGGCCTTAAATTTTAAGATTTTAAAGATTAAAAAAAAAATTAAATAGGATACCCTTAACGCCTATGGAAAATTCCCAAAATCCCGGGCATTTTTAATGGAGGTCAAAAAATTGATAAATTAAAAATGTTCAGCTAGGCAGGCATATGTCGTCGGGGATTTTAAATCGGCCAAACTTCCAGTACCCGAGTAATACCCGGGTACAAACAATAGGTACTCGGGTACGGGTACAGATTTTGGGTACATTACGGGTACGGGTAAATTGTGGGTACAGGTACTACTTTGTAGTCTCAGGTACGGGTACGGGTACTGAAATAATTTACCCGGGTACTCGGGTATGGGTACGGGTATAGGTACAGCATTTTGTCGTACCCGATATTCGGGTACGGGTATGGGTACGGGTACACGGTTTCGGTACCCAGTCCGAGCACTGGTTGGAAAACGTCATTGGAAAACGTTATTAGCAGAACCTGATTGACCTGATTGGTTTTGGTAGGAAAATACAAACACAAGGTATATTTGTTGTTCAAATGAATTCAAACGGAAAATTTGTTTTCAATCAATCGGAAACGAAAACAGAAACGGGTATTTTTGGTTACTGCAACGTCGATGTCAACTGGTACTCCACGTACCAGCGATCAAATTAAATATGCGTCCAGTTAAGCTTCATCTGACTTCATTGATCAAGCAACTATGTTTGAAATTAGTGTTTAAGATCACTAAAATCTTGCCAATGTGTGTTATTGTACTTGTGTTCAGCATATTGCTGTAAGGTTTAGGAGTTATTTGAAGTTATGTTTAATAATTGTAGCTAAAAATATATCCCCAAATTGAAATAATTACATGTAGAGTTTAATGAATTTTTGCTGAACTATTTGTCCAAAAATAAAAATAAACAAACAGGCATTTATGAAACCAAATGAATACCGTTATTAACCCTTACAATCCGAATTTACTAGAAACGAAACATTAATTTGCGTTACCGTTAATTTAGTGCAATTGAATGTAGTGAATGAATCCACTAGTAAAGATATCTAAAACTGCAAGCCAATTTTTTGTCAAACTCGCACTCACTATTCATTGATTGGAGCATATTGGCCACTAAAAGCTCGTATAATGTCACATGTGATTAAACAATTAAAATAGTCAGGTCGTGTAGTTATGCTACAGCATTGTGCCATCATGGGGTCGTCGTTGTTAGCAATTGTCACTGAGATATTTAGTGTACCGATCATCAGAATCTGGATGAGGCCTCTAATCGGGTAAGAATTTCAATAAATTCTAGTTTTTAAGGCACGTGTACGGTAATACAGCAAAATTATAGTCAATATTGTTCAGTTTATTTTGGTCTGGAGAAATGCAAAAACTGATTTTAGAGGCAAAAGGATGAATTAAAGAATCAGAACTATATGATATGGGGCTTATTATTTCAAGTTATATCTATTAAATGTAAAGACATTAATTCATAAAATGGCCAACTGTGGATAAGATCAAGCCGCTTAAATTGAAAAGGCTCATTAAGCAAGGTGAGACTCAGGTCGGAATATTTTAACGTAAAAAAAATAATTTATTCTCAATTCGTTCGGAATGCTTATTTTACATACTGAAGAAGCGAAAATAGACCGCAGCTCCATCGCCTTCTCCTAGACTATGCAATTTAGGTTAACTGTTAAAACCATGAAACGACCGACATGTCAAGTATACAAACTATAGCTGAAAATGTAAAATATAGAAAAACTTTGTTAAATCCAAAACCTGAAAGACAATATAGATGCGTTGCCTTTTGCTTTTCCATATGATTAATAGGAGGTTAAAGCGTTTGTTGATAGCTCCAATTGTCTGATCGGATGTGACATTATTTTTAGCCTTCGTTGCAAACAAAACTTTTGTGGTACGCATCGAAATCTCTCACAATGTATCAATAATTTTAAAATGTCAAAAGCTTGAGAATTTTTCCAACTGCAAAATTACTGCACAGTTTTGCACTTGTTTAAACATACGAGTGACCTAGTGCGCTCTCAACATCCATTCCAGACCGGAGGAACTTTTAAATTCCTTAAATCTTACAAGACAAAATTCAGCGTCTGTTTTTACCCGTTTTAACCCCTGGGAGTGAATGTTCTACTTAATTTTTAATTAATCAAATCACCTGGAAATGAAATTTACTGCTGTAAATTCAGGAACAAGCGCAGTTTTCCGCTGGTTGGAGAAGCCAAATAGGCAAATGTTAATATTTATTATCTGGATTTGCCTCTCTTGTGGATACATTCATTATTGGTCGAGTCAAGTGGGAAATAAACTGTAACTAAAATTTGACAATAAGATCAGAATGAAAAACAAACTTCCGGAATATTAAACCATTTTTCAAAATAATTTTCTTAGCGGAATATACTCGAATAAAACAACTCATGGGGATATTTTGTCGGAAGCATTAACGTCCATACGTAACGTCCCACCTCTCCCGTATATCTTTGGAACGGACGTCAATGGTCCGAAGTATTACAAAAAGTCAGGTTGTGCCCAATTCCCGACTTTATACGATTTGGAGTTCAATAATATTTATTGGCAGGTAAGGAGCAAGGAAAATTCATTGGAAAATTGTGTCCAAAAAAATTCTCTAAATTTGCTTTTTCATTGTTTATAAAACTCAAACATTGTAAAACATTTTGCGTGTAATTAGACCTTGAGGACATGTAACGGAACATTTTACTTCTACGGAGCTTATTTTGACGATCGAGAAAGAGTTAGCAAAGGTCCAACATTACGCATTCTTAGTATGATGGATAGAATCGAGCCAACTGTCAAAACATACTGTCAGATTTGGTTCCAAGGAGAGCAAAAGCCGGTGTTTTCTCGGGTACGTATGCATATATTTCTAAATCAAATTTAATTCAACTGAAAAATATTTGAATCTTTTTATCTCCTTATCAAAACCTCCCTGGTAAATTTATTAAGATTTTGAAATCCACAGATGCAAGGATATCGTTTTATATGGAACAGAAAATGGGGTAATTTTAAGCAAAACATCCTTCAACCTTACTTGCTGTCATGCGTGGTGCCCAGAAGTCACTTTGGACAGGTTATCTGAAATTTTTCAGATGTATTTCAAAAATATCTACATTAAATTTCCAATTTTCCGTTTCTATAATTTTTTAAAATTTTGATCAAATACACAGGTACCAGATTCTGTCTCAGTGGTGGAACATAAATGTGATTCAGCCAAAAATAATTTACGCGTTCTATATAGCGAACCTAGGAAGAAGGAAAACTTTGCAGTTTGTGTTAAAGGACTGGATTACCTCAATGACGATTTGTCCATTCGCCTTGTGGAATGGATTGAGCTCCTTGGAATTTTAGGCGTCGGCAAAATTTACTTCTATGAATTCTCCGTCCATCCAAATATTTCCAAGGTTTATTGTACATATTTCGATTTATGCAAGATGATCCAAATTTTCCAATTGTACAGAAGTGCTAAATGTTTCCAATTTAAATGTAATTTTCTCAAGGTCTTGCGTTACTATGAACAGACAGGAAAAATTGATGTGACCCCTATTACGCTCCCTGGAAATCAGCCTAATGAGCCTATTAGTCGAAATATTTATTTACACAAAAAGGTAATATTATTTCCATTAAGTAAGCTCAAATTTTAACCAAAACAGGTAACCGTGCTATTGCGTTTAAACTGTTTGTAACAGTTTTAACAAACATATTTTAATTTTACAGGTTGTAAACAAACGTCAAAACGAATTGATTCCATACAACGATTGCCTGTACAGAAACATCTACAACTATCACTTCATTGCACTACTTGATATTGATGAGGTAATAAAGCGTCTGTATATATTGTACCAATTGAAACGTTCCACGACGTATTGGAAACTGTAAGATATATTCTAACTTGGAACTTTTTTTAAAAGATAATAATGTCAAGAACAGGTTTAAACTGGAAAGAGCTGATAATGGGCATCCGGAAAAATGCAACTCCTTCGAAAAGGCCAGTGGCTTCGTATTGCTTCCGCAATGTTTACTTTTTTGATGACGTCAAGAGTGAGTTACAGGATCCTGAAGGAACGCCCAGTTACATGCATATGCTCCAGGTATACCTTGATTTTCAATACGTGCAGCGTAATATTCATCCAAATTTTTAAAAATTAGGGGAAAAAATCAAATAATCTAAAACACCGTGGTTCTTGAACAAAAATTGTACAGCACGTTCACAGGTCCAGAAATCACACAGCAGCGGGTAGATTCGAAAAATGTTTCCATGATCCGGAAATTGTAAGTTCCCTTCACAATCACTTTGCAACGAGCTGCCTCACTGGCCATTGTAAAAGGTATCCGGTGTCGACGGACATTGCGCAGATGCAACATTACAGGGCGGACTGTGCTCGAGGTGTGAAGGACTGCAGCGGCCAATACCGAAGCAACACTATCTTGGATCCCACTGTTTGGCATTACAGGGTGGAGCTGAAACATAGAGCTGAAAAAGTGTTGCGCGAGCTAAGATTTTTAATTTAATGTTTTTGTAAAAAACTTTGGACCAACTCAACTATTCGTGGGAACACATACTTTTGCATTGTTTGTATTATATATATTGATATGTGGGTTAATTAAATTTTCAAATTGAGATCACTTTGGTCTAATACCGACCAAAATCCTAGCAGTATTCCGAATTGTAAAACTGAGGAAGTTTGGTGTCGAGGCTCTTTCTAGTTTATGAAATATTCCTACTCTAATTGCAGAGTTGGGAACTGACCTGACTGATTTGGCGTAACTATATCTGTCAGAATAGAATAATTTACAGGTTCTTGTGATTCTCCTCTTGTACTTAGAAATGTCCTCTGGAATCCTAATTACAGTTTCACATGAAGAAATGTAAAGCATTCCGACGCATACTCCAATGAACATATCCGCGGAGCCAAGTGCTGGTTCGGGGTTGAACATCAGGACCCCAAAAACTGTCAAGGAGATCTGCATTGTAATACAGAACAGTTTTGCCACAAAAATTAGGTATGAGTATCCCAAATTGAAGAACTGTATGGAAAGCTGAATTTTTCTCAGGTGCATATAAGCGTGTCCCATACTGCGCCAACTGTTAAACCTACATTTAAATAGAGAACTTTATATTTACAACTGATTCAAAAATAATCCTGAAAATTGAACCCGCGTAAAAATTTATTGCTGTAAGAAAATTGGATGCAAATGAGTCCTACCCTTGAAAACCGCGATTTTTAAATTTCAAATCCGCGTTACATTTGAATGAAAATAAAAGCAATGTCGTGATGAAGAAAATTGCCAATATTGTAGTGTAAATGATAAATCCCATTTCCACAAGTAGGGACAAACATAAGAAAAATTTATTTTGTTTCGGCATCGCGTGATACAAAAGGAAAGGCGCCTTCTTGATCACACTGGTGTAACCAAGTATAGTTCCAATTGCCGGGAAAATTATTCCCATCGGTAGCAACAGCAAGGTCCAATCTTGTTTGCTAAGCCCATTACTAGCTGGACCTACAAAGTTGAAAGACACTGGTCAGTCAATTCGTATTTCGTATCGAGCCGCGACAAAATAAATGTTGTTGTTTTAAACACAGTGGATTTCCTAAGTAGTGGTTTCCTCTTAGATAACATTCCATTTATATTGGTATAACTAAATTCTCACTAGGATTACATTTACATTATGAAGTAGTGAGGCATAATTATTTTTGGGATGTGCTAGAGTCGAAAGCCGGCTCTTGTGCATTTCTAGAGATTTGCTACACGATAGGGCTCCTCACAATTTCAAGTAGAAATTGCAACTGTCAATTTCAAATGCAATTTCAAGTCAATTTCAATTGGTGGTAATCTGCAACTTGTAAATTGAAATCAATTTCAAATTATAATGACATTTTAGTTGTTGATTCAATTTCAATTACAAATCAACATTCAATTCACGCATTGTAATTGAGAACTTCCACCAACTCAATTTCAATTATCTGAGTTGTCAAAAATTGATAGTTGAGGTTGATAGTTGACAACTAGTGAATGTTAAATTACGCATGCGCGAAAAGCCAGGAATGTGCAATGAAAGCGCGGAAATAAAAGAAACTTCATACAGAAAGAGCTATCTCGCCTTGATGCATGGAGTAGCTGGCTTAGACGTCAAAAACATAAGTATATACTATATGTAATCTATAAGTTTAATAATTACCATTTATTTAAACAAAATTGGATATCTGTGCTGAAATATTTAGAAAATCGGTTAAAATGGAAAGCAATTCAGGCACAAGTAACCGATGGACTCTCTCTGAATATAATTTTACAACCTAATTGGTTTTGGCTTAATTTCACAGAAAATGAATTTGCCAATAATTGTAGTTGAAACTTTTGCCGTCGAATTTATTTTCATAACTATTTTTCTTTAATTATACGCCGATAGGTTAAACTAAAAAATCAATTTCAATTCAATTCAATTAAATATCTATTTCAAGTCACCTTCAATTTGCGAAGTTTTAACAGGTGTAATTGACAACTTCAACTATTAGCGTTGCTACTTGATTCTTGCAAATTGATTATTTGTCTGGTATTTGATTTACAAATAAGCAATTTCAATTCAAAACTACAAGTTGAATTGAAAAATCAATTTCAAATACAATTTCAATTTCAACTACCATAGAAAATTGAGCTGTGAGGAGCCCTACTACACGACCCGACCAATCAGACACCGTTTGACCGTTTCACCGTAGTGAGATAGAGTGGCATATCCGTAAATTTGCAGGAATTTTACCACCCATTAGGAACTACTATGTAGGAAATTCACTGCAAGTAAATACCCGAGCGTTCGATACTGTAGTTGAAAATCGCAATAATTAAAACGATATTTCTGATAAACGCAATGTATGCTACTGACACTACACCCACAGAAGCGGAAACCCAAATGACATGACCAAAAAGATCCACCAAAGTTAAAGGCGTCAAGAAGCCCTTAACCATTTGGTAGACTGCAAATACGGAGCGCATAAGTAGCAGAATGAAGTAATAGAGCCAATGTTTTTCATTTCTTTTCGAAGCCTCCAATTTCCCAAGTTTAATATTCACCTCAAGTGGGAATAAACCCTTGGCAGCTAATTTTTTCAACACTTTCAAATGTAAACGAACGTGGTCGCAAGTTAACATATTGTGTCCTCCAGAGTCAGTTTTAATGAATTCAAGGTCAAAAATTAAAATGATTCATAGATAGTAATGACCCATATTGCAGATTCTTTAAAAAAAATAGAATAGTAAGTATTAAATTAAATTATTATTTAAAACGAATGTGAAACTGCACTGATTCTTCCTTCTAAGGGTCTTGCCATTAAAACTAATGTAATATTTACATGATAGCACAAGTTTTGAGCAAAATGCAAATCTCAGCGCTCAGTTCTCAGTCACTAAAGTGTAAACTTTTGGATACTGCCGGAAATAAATATTTTGATAAAACGTTTACATTATCAAGGGCTTTTGGTTTTCAATATCGGATTTAGGAAAGGTTAACTTAGTCGCATGGGCGGCTTTAAACTTATTTGTGTAGAGTCCCAGAAAGAACTTACAAGGATTTATATTAAAACCTAATTATTTGAATTCGCATTTTGTGCTATATGTTTACAAAATTACATGAAAAAGAACTAAGAAAATTATTTTCATACCGTGATTTTTCATATAATTCAAAAAAATATTAGACTTAACGACGAGTTTCTGCTGCATATATTTCATTCGATATGTAGTCAATAATCGATCTCAAACAAAAACATTGATGGAAAACAAGTAAAAGCACTTGTCAAAACTTTGATTGGGTGTATTTGTAAATACGCTTACATATAATAGGCTTCAGTTATTCATGAAATATAATCACTGACATGGTCAAGAGAAAAGCGATGCTTTTTAGAGTGGAGCTTTATTGCAACCAGACTAGGAATGTTCATAACGATATACCGATACGATATTATCGTTCATATCGTGTATTTTTTGAAACGATATAGCCCGATATTTATCGGGGTTTCCCGACGATATATCGTCACATGATTATATCGTACATTCGCGAGTAATAACAAGAATTGCGCATTTGTTTTGACAAAAATGCAAGCAAAACTTCGGGGCAAAATCATTTTACGACTTTGGAAAATCATACCACATCAAATTCGGTCTAAAGGTATGTATCGAAGATGTTTTTTTATTTTATGCCTGATCCATTTAACAGTCGACATTAATGAACTGGCAGTCATTCTAATACACAGGATTTAGCATTTTTCCGAATAAAGACGTTCAACTATAATATTGGATTTTCGCTATTTTGTTGACTAGTTTGAAAACTTTGAAAAAGTTAGAAACTTTAATGACTTAAGTTCCCTAATAAGGTTACCTGAATTCGGGCGTCAGTTGTCAATGTAATGATAAACAGAAATTCTATGGTGTAATTATTATGCGTAGTTTTATTGTTTTCTTACTGATGCTGACGCCTTGCATTATTATCTTTGAAATGCTTCAAGTTGTACATATTTTCAACGCAATGCCTTTTTGACTCATGTATTTGGAATAAAATATAATCTGTGCTAATTTGGGTTGAGCATTTGGTTCTTAAGGAGCCTTAGTAATAATAATTAGCTTGTACACGAAATTAAAGTTTCATTAATTTTCGTTAGAAAGTGCCAGAAGCCACAACGTGATATATCGTTATATCGTTCCTCGATATCGTTATCGGTAATTTTTCAGAGAACGATAACGATATGAACGATATTTTAAAATCCAACGATATGAACATGCCTAAACCAGACATACTAGTGATCCTTACGGGTATTGTTAAACTGGAAACCTGTTTTTGAACGTAAAATACTGGAAACGCGACTACAAGGCAATAAACGCGGTGTGGAAAATACAGCTTTAGTGATCAAAATACGACAAATAGAAATATGTTTCCCTACTAACTACAATAATTACACAAATAAAATCAAAATCAGCTGTCAAGACACAAGATCAAATATAAATCAGTGCAATTTTCCAAGCGCAGGACCATATGCTATAGAATTGTGACATCATGTGGTCGTCGTTGTTAGTAATTGTCACTCATTGTGAGATATTTAGTGTACCGATCATCAGAATTTGGATGAGGCCTCCAATCGGGTATGAATTTAAATAAATTTTAGTTTTTGAGGCACGTGTACGGTAATACGGCAAAATTACAGTTAATATTGTTCAGTTTATTTTGGTCTGCAGTGTACATGACCGTTTTGACATGATGAGAGGGATGAATTAATGAATCAGAACTGTATGGTATTAGGCTTATTATTTCAAGTTATATCTATTAATTTTAAAGTCAATAATTCATACGATGGCTAACTGTGGATAAGATCAAGTCGCTTAAATTGAAAGGAATCATTAAGCAAGGGGAGACTCACGTCGGAATGTTTTAATGTAAAACGATGAATTTATTCTCTATTTGTTCGTAATGCTTATTTTACTTAGGGATGAAAACAGACAGCAGCTCCATCGACTTCTCCGAGTCTACACATTTAGGCTAACTGTTAAAATCATGAAACGACCTACATGTCAAGCATACAAACTATAGCTGAAAATATTAAATACAGGGAAAATTTTGAAACCTGGAAGACAATATAAATGCGTTGCCTTTTGCCTTTGCATATGATTAGTGTTTCTGTTCGGTATCGGGAATTCCCGAGGTTCCGGTTCGGTTTCGGTTCCGGTACGGTTTCGGGTCAACGTTTTAAAGAACCGTTACATTTCGGTCCGGTTTCGGGTCATCGGTTTATGAACCGTCAAATTTCGGTCCGGTTTCGGGTACAAAAATCAAAACCGAAAGTTTTCGGGAAGGGTTTGTTGAAGCTGCCGTTTTGGATGAAAACGCGAAACTTGCATTTGGCCAGCATTTGTCAATTATCATTTGAAAAGGCGACACAATTTTGACTTCCATAAAACTGAATCATATATATTTTCTGTCAGTTTGGAAAAGAACCGGAACCGGTTCCGGTTCCGCTTTTATTTTCCGGATCGGTTCCGGGAAGCCAAAAATGTCCCGGACTCGAAAATATCGGTTCCGGTTTCGGGAACAGAATTGAGACTTTTTTCGGTTCGGGAAAACGAGTCGGGTCGAGTCCATGTTTTGGTACCGTTCAGAAACACTACATATGATTAATGTGAGGTTAAAGCGTTTGTTGATAACTCCAATTGTCTCATCGGATGTGACATTATTTTTAGCCTTCGCTGCAAAAACCATTTTGTGGTCAGCATCAAAATCTTCACAATGTATCATTAATTTTAGTATGTCAAAAGCTGGAGAATTTTTCCAACTGCAAAATTACTGCACAGTTTTTGCACTTGTTTAAACATACAATTGACCTAGTGTGCTCTCAACATCCATTCCAGACAGGAGGAACTTTCAAAGTCCTTAAATCTTACAAGACAAAATTTAACGTCTGTTTTTAACCATTGTAACCCCTGGGAGTGAACGTTCTACTTAATTTTTAATTAAATTTCATATCACCTGGAAATGAAATTTACTGTTGTAAATTCAGGAATAAGTGCAGTTTTCCGCTGGTTGGAGAAGCCTAACAGGCAAATGTTAATATTTATTATCTGGATTTGCCTTTCGTGTGGATACATTCATTATTATCATTGGTCGAGTCAAATGGGAAATAAGTTGTAACTAAAATTTGACATTAAGATCAGAATAAAAAACTTCCGGGATTTAAAAACATTTTTCAAAATGATTTTTTTAGCGGGACATACTCGAATAAAACAACTCATGGGGATATTTTGTCGGAAGCAATAACGTCCATACGTAACGTCCCACCTCTCCCGTATATCTTTGGAACGGACGCCAATGGTCCCAAGTATTACAAAACGTCGGGCTGTGCGCAATTCCCAACTTTATACGATTTGGAATTCAATAATATTTATTGGCAGGTAAGGGGAAAGGAAAATTCATTGGAAAATTGTGTCTAAAAAAATCTCTAAATTTTCTATTTCGTTGTTTAAAAAGTTCAAAAATTGTAAAACATTTTGCGCGTTATTAGACCTTGAGGACATGTAAATGTTTCCAAATTAAATGTAATTGTCTCAAGGTCCTACGTTACTATGAACAGACAGGAAAAATTGATGTGACCCCTATTCAGTGCTCGGACTGGGTACGGATAATACTCGGGTAAATGGGTACGGGTACAGGTACGGGTACTACCCGGGTACAGAAGTTGCGTACTCGCACGTACGCGGGTACTACCCGGGTACTCTCGATTTTAGGCAATAAAGTGGGTACAGGTACGGGTACGGGTATGGGTACTCACTCAGTGGCAATCGGGTAGTATACCCAATGGGTACGGGTATCACTATGTAAAATGCCTGTACCCGTGGGTGCTGTACCCGAGTATTTTTGGGTACTTCAAGGATTCCTGATGGAATGGATTACTATGGCTAACAATAAGACCTACCAACCGTGGAGTTGCTTATTTCGTAGTATGCAGATACTTGCGTTAGTGACAGAGCCAAGTGGCTTCGTCTCATTAATGATTACGTGGTAGTTGCAATCTAACGCTTCTTATAATTCATCCAAGGAATCTAATAAAGAAATAGAGCGTAGAGTCAGTGAAATCATCTGTTTATCGACTTAAATAGTGAAGCTCAACAACGAAGAATTTCAAGGGGGAGGTTCTTGGGATTCTATTTAATTAGCTTCATTGGGAGCGTAACATTACAATTATTTGAAGACGTATTACGAGATAAGATCGGAATAAATATACATTTATTAGCAGATCCATTTCTAAACCCAGGGTTGCCCATTTGAAAACGCCAAGGCATTTTATGCAGGCAATTTGAGCATTTTCAATTCTGGGTATTTATGACACTTTGAGTATTTATTGAGGTGAATATTTATAACATTTTAGAATGAAAAATATCACTCCTTGCACGCAATATTTATATTTCAGTCCCTTTGATTAATCTTGATAATTTTGATGTTAAAAGAACTTGACAGACATCTGAACTTGCCGTTCAAATCTTCCATGGGGTTGCATTTTAGTCCTATTTTGCCTGCATTTTTCAAAAATCTCCGTCTCGGGCTTCATAAATGTGAGAGACAGTTTACGAATGTTTGTTTTATAAAGCTGTAATATAAAATGAATATTCAATATTGCCTCCCACATTTATTTCCTGAAACCGCAATATGTGACAATGTGTTTATTAAAAAAATCACAAAAGACCTTAAATAATTTTTTCAGAAAATTCAAATAGGATATTTTTAACACCTAGGGAAAATTCCCAAAATCCTGGACACTTTTAATGGAGGTCAAAAAATTGACAAATTAAAATTTTTCAGCTGGGCAGGCTAATGTCGTCGGGGATTTTAAATCGGCCAAACTTCCAGTACCCGAGTAATACCCGGATACAAACAATAGATACTCGGGTACGGGTACAGGTTTTGGGTACATTACGGGTACGGGTAAATTGTGGGTACAGGTACTACATTGTATTTTCAGGTACGGGTACGGGTACTGAAATAATTTACCCGGATACTAGGGTACGGGTACGGGTATAGGTACAGCATTTTGTAGTACCCGATATTCGGGTACGGGTATGGGTACGGGTACACGGTTTCTGTACCCAGTCCGAGCACTGCCCCTATTACGCTCCCTGGAATTCAGCCTAATGAGCCTATTAGTCGAAATATTTATTTACACAAAAAGGTAATATTATTTGCATTAAGTAAGTTCAAATTTTAACCGAAAAAGGTAACATTGTTATTGTTATGGCGGAAATAAACAGTTTTAACAAAGCAAATTTCAACTTCACAGGTTGTAAAGAAACGTCAAAACGAATTGATTCCATACAACGATTGTTTGTACAGAAACATCTACAACTACCACTACATTGCACTCCTTGATATTGATGAGGTAATAAAGCATCTGTGTGTATTGCACCTTTTTGAAACGTTACACGACGTATTGGAAACTGTAAGATATATTCTAACTTGGAACTGTTTTTAAAAGATAATAATGTCAAGAACAGGTTTAAACTGGAAAGAGCTGATAATGGGCATCCGGAAAAATGCAACTCCTTCGAAAAAGCCAGTGGCTTCGTATTGCTTCCGCAATGTTTACTTTTTTGATGACGTCAAGATTGAGTTACAGCATCTTGAGGGAACGCCCAATTACATGCATATGCTGCAGGTATACCTTGATTTTCAATACGTGCAGCGTAATATTCATCCAAATTTTTAAACACTAGGAGAAAAAAATCAAATAATGTAAAACACCGTGGTTCTTGAACAAACATTCTACAGCACGTTCACAGGTCCAGAAATCACACAGCAGCGGGTAGATTCGAAAAATGTTTCCATGATCCGGAAATCGTAAGTTCCCTTCACAATCACTTTGCAACGAGCTGCCTCACTGGCCATTGTAAAAGGTATCCGGTGTCGACGGACATTGCGCAGATGCAACATTACAGGGCGGACTGTGCTCGAGGTGTGAAGGACTGCAGCGGCCAATACCGAAGCAACACTATCTTGGATCCCACTATTTGGCATTACAGGGTGGAGCTGAAACATCGAGCTGAAAAAGTGTTGCGTGAGCTAAGATTTTTAATTTAATGTTGTTGTAAAAACAATTTGGACCAGCTCATCTATTTGTTGGAACGCATACTTTTGCATTGTTTGTATAATATATATTGATCTATGGATTAATTAAATTTTTAAATTGAGCTTAAATCACTTTGGTCTAATACCCACCAAAATCCTAGCAGTATTCCGAATTGTAAAACTGAGGAAGTTTGGTGTCGAGGCTCTTTCTAGTTTATGAAAGATTCCTACTTTAATTGCAGAGTTGGGAACTGACCTGACGGATTTGGCGTAACTGCATCTGTCAAAATTGAATAATTTACAGGTTCGTATGATTCTCCTCTTGTGCTTAGAAATGTCCTCTGGAATCCTTATTAAAGTTTCACATGAAGAAATATAAAGCGTTCCGACACAAACTCCAATGAACATAACCGCCGAGCTAAGTGCCGGTTCGGGGTTGAACATCAGGACCCCAAAAACTGTCAGTGAGATCTGCATTGTAATACAGAACAGTTTTGCCACAAAAATGAAGTATGAGTATCCCAAATTGAAGAACTGTACGGAAAGCTGAATTTTTCTCAGGTGCATATAAGCCTGTCCCATACTGCGCCAACTGTTAAACCTACATTTAAATAGAGAACTTTATATTTACAACTGATTCAAAAATAATCCTAAAAATTGAACGACCCGCGTAAAAATTTAATGCGGTAAAAAAATTGCATGAAAATGAGTCCTACCCTTGAAAACTAGGATTTTTTAATTTCAAATCTGCGTTACATTTGCAAGAAAACAGAAGCACTGCCGTGATGATGAAAATTGCCAATATTGCAGTGTAAATGATAAATCCCATTTCCACGAGTAGGGACAAACATAAGAAAAATTTATTTTGTTCCGGCATCGCGTGATACAAAAGGAAAGGCGCCTTCTGGATCACACTGGTGTAACCAAGTATAGTTCCAATTGCAGGGATAATTATTACCATCGGTAGCAACAGTAAGGTCCAATCTTGCTTGCTAAGCCTATCATCACTAGCTGGACCTACAAAATTGGAAGATATTTGTCAATCAATTCGTAACGAGCCCCTATAAACAAAAATTACAACCTAAATGGTCTAAATTTGGTTTTAAACACAGTGGATTTCCTACAAAGCGGTTTCCTCTGAGATAACATTCCATTTATATTGGTATAATTAAATTCTCACTAGGATTACATTTACATTATGAAGTAATGAGGCATAATTATTTTTGGGATGTGCTAGAGTCGAAATCCGGCTCTTCTGCATTTATACAAATTGGTTACACGACCCAACCAATCAGACAAAGTTTGCCCCTTTCACCGTAGTGAGATACAGTGGCGTATCCGTAAATTTGCAGGAATTTTACCATCCCTTAGGAACTACTATGTAGGAAATTCACTCCAATTACTTTATACCCGAGCGTTCGATACTGTAGTTGAAAATCGCAATAATTAAAACGATATTTCTGATAAAAGAAATGTATGCTACAAACACTACACCCACAGAAGCGGAAACCCAAATTACATGACCAAAAAGATCCAAAAAAGTTAATGTCGTCAAGAAGCCTTTAATCATTTGGTAGACTGCAAATACGGAGCGCATTAGTAGCAGTGTGAAGTAATACAGCCAATGTTTTTCATTTCTTTTCGAAGTCTCCAACTTCCCAAGTTTAATATTCACCTCAAGTGGGAAAATACCCTTGGTAGCTAATTTTTTCAACACTTTCAAATGTAAACGAAGGTGGTCGCAAGTTAACATATTGTGTCCTCCAGAGTCAGTTTCAATGAATTCAAGGTCAAAAATTAAAATGATTCATTGTAATAAACCATATGGCATATTCTTAAAAAAAATTAAACATTAAGAATTGAATAATTAAAGTTTTGTTTAAAACATGAATGTGAAACTCCACTGATTCGAGTTCGTTCTAAGGATTTTGCCATTAAAGCTAATTTACATGATAGCACAAGTTTTGAGCAAATTGCAAATCTCCGGGCTCAGTTATTCTCAGTCACTCGAGTGCAAACTTTCGAATACTGCTAGAAATATTTTGATAAAACGTTTACAATATCAAGGGCTTTTGGTTTTCAATATCGGATTTAAGAAAGGTTAACTTAATCGCACGGGAGGTTTTTAAGCTACTTTGTTTAGAGTCCCAGTATGAACTTACAAGTGTACTGAATCTATTAAGAAGATCCTTATGTAAATTTAATTATTTGAATTCGCATTTTGAGTTATATGATTACAAAATTACAAGCAAAAGAACTGAGCATATTGTTTTCATGCCCTGATTTTTCGTGTAATTCAAAAAATATTGGACTTAACGACGAGTTTCTGTTGCATTGTGCATATATTTCATTTGATATATAGTCAATAATCGAGCTCAAACGAAAGCATTGACAGAAAACCAGTAAAAGCACTTGTCAAAATTTTGATTGGATGTATTTGTAAATGTGCTTACGTATAATAGTCTTCAGTTATTCATAAAATATAATCATTGGAATGGTCCAGAGAAATACGATGCTTTTTAGAGCGGAGCTTTATTGCAACTAGACACTAGTGATCCTTACGTGTATAGTAGTTAAACTGGAAACCGGTTTTTGAACGTAAAATATTGGAAACGCAAGGCAATAAACGCGGTGTGGAAAATATAGCTTTAGTGATCAAAATACGACAAATAGAAATATGTTTCCCTACTAACTACAATTACAAAAATAAAATCAAAATATTAACTGTCACGATACAGGGTCAAATACAAATTAGTGCAATTTTTCAAGCGCAGGACCATTCCATACAGCCTGCTCCATCCGTTCAGACCAAGGAACACGGTTGGGCGGGTTTCCTGAACCAGAACCATATTTTTTGGCCAATATATCACTGCTGCCCTAGTCTAGTCAGACTTGACTAGGAAAGTCTAGACTTGACTAGACTAGGAGGCAAAATGGACGTAAAAGAATAGACTTGACTTGACTAGGCATGGTGTTACTATTATGAGACTAGACTAGAATAGACTAGGACAACTTGCGAAAACATATGACTTGACTAGACTTGACTATCATGACTTCATGCAAAACCTAGTCAATTCACAATTGACATACTTGATGCTCCCTCATGTAAATGAAAATTAAAGTTACGAACCAAGTATATGGTTTCGTTTCGAAGGATCAAAACATGAAATTGTTTACTGGATACGTAGAAAGGTTGAGGGAAGATCTAGTCTTTAGTTACAATTTGTTGCTTAACATTGCAATTGATCATATCATAACTGAATCTTGATAGTGAAAGCTAGAATATATTTCCTGCGTTAATTTCTATATTTAAAAGTAGTAATATTTTCTTCTATTAGTACTTACCAAATTGCAACTAAAGTTAAAAAATTTTGAAATACTGTCCTTCCTGGTAGAGGCCCTTGAATATAAACCTAGTATGATTAGGCTGGTTCACACAGCACAAATCTCCTTATATTGTACCATGTACTTGTTGAACCCCGAATACAGTGGGTGCTGCAAGACCTTAAAGGGACCATCGCAGTGACATTTGCACTCCTTTCCAGTTGAAATAACCCAACCTGAACGCCGAAACGACGGTTTAGGTTTTCAATACCCGAAATTATAATTCACCTCCAACGTTTTAATCTGTTTACTAATTTAAAACATGTCAGCTGGTATTAACACCATATAAATTCCTGATTAAAACTCGTATAGAGCACTCCGTGTAGCTTACGGAGTTGCTCACTGTCAGAACCAGTTTTTCGTGAGTTAATACCAAGTTTGATTCCGGTGGAATCAAAACGTGATTCCTTATTGTCAGCACTAGTTTCAGAAAAATTAAAGAAAAGAAAAACAGATTTTCCCTGGCCCTAAATTTGTTACTATGGCTGGGCCAAGGTGGGCCAGCCCGTGAATCCAACCCTACTGCCAATTTTCGATTCAACTAAAATCTGGCTGAACATTATTATTGTAGTGATGTTGTAAACTACACGTGTTTTTTTCTCATTTGTACGCCGTTTGAAGTAAATAAAATTACCTAGTTTTTTGCTAGAGGTACTGGCTAAAATCTGAAAATTTTGAACTCAACGAAACTCAAGTTTTTGAAAATAAATGTTGCTATTTAAAACGAAGGAATGTTTATAAAAAATATAATGTGACTAGGTGAATTGACTAGACTTGACTAGGGAACCAGCTACAGAATCAAGACTAGGACTAGACTTGACTATTGCTACTTAAACATACAGCTGACTTGACTAGACTTGACTAGTTGTGGCTCTAAACTTTAAAGACTTGACTAGACTTGACTAGGTAGCCTGGCGGGCAGCAGTGCAATATATCGGACCACACCAGAACAGGCAGAACCGAACCAGACTATTTGGGCCAAATAATAGTCGACGTCTTCGGCTCACGTTTTCTTGGTCGGTGTTACACCCTGGACTGTCGACAACAGTTCGTTCCTGGCGCTATGGTTCAAAATTTTGAAACATATTCACATTCACTAGTCTGGCAAAAATTTAAAACGGGGTTTTTTAAATCGTCCGTACTTCTGGACCAGACAGAATCACATTAGCATTTTTGGTCCGAACCGGAACAGTCCCAGCTCTACCTGCCGACAAAATTTAAATTCTAAAGTATAAGTTTTTTTAATTGGGGGTGCAAATTATCCTATGTTGCAAATTTGAATGACGATTCTTAGGATAAAATCATTTTAACCTTGATTTTATTTTCATATGCTACGACTGATTTCCTTACCTATATTTGCATGAACTTAAAATGTCATTCCTGTACGTAAGTAAATCTGGGTCTGACCCCGATCAAAACTCGGGCCGTATTACGAAGCGTAAAGTTGAGGAAGTTTGGCGTAGAAGCCCTTTCCAATTTATGGAAGCTCCCGACTTTGACACAACAAGCCGGGACTGATTTAATGGATTTCACAAAATTGCTTCTCCCAGAATACAAAATATTACAAGCTTGGATTGCCCTTCTCTTGTAATTACAGATCCGAATAGGGAGGTTGATTGCCTTCTC
The DNA here is from genome assembly GCA_947179485.1 of Allacma fusca. Classification (NCBI taxonomy): domain Eukaryota; kingdom Metazoa; phylum Arthropoda; class Collembola; order Symphypleona; family Sminthuridae; genus Allacma; species Allacma fusca. The sequence goes on from OX359245.1 coordinate 65,979,767, forward strand.
ACACATAATAATATAAAACCATCCGAAGCATACCCCCAGAATTGTATTCATGAGAGCCAGTGCTGGGGCATGTTGAAACATCACGACCCCAAAAACTATGAGTAGTACTTGAGCCGTAATGGAGTAGAGCTTCGCCACAAAAATATGGTTCGAGTGTCCCATATTGAAGAACTGTACGGAAAGTTGAATTTCCCGCATGTGCATGTAAATGCGTCTAGCCCGATTCCAACTGATTAGTCTAAAAGTAAAAGACACATGGCATTGTATTCTTAATTCTTACTAATTCCTGCACAAATTTCACAAAAATGTATATACTTCGGTGTATATATATTCTTTGAAACATCTGGAACATATTAGACGCAAATCATCTAGTTTTATTTGTACTGTTTTGGACATGAATTTTACCTCCGTAAAGCCCATTTATCCAGTGTCAATTCCGCGTCACATTTAATCAAAAATAAAAGTATTTCCATCACCATGAAGTTGACGAGCAGTAGTGCGTAAACTACAAATAGTGTATCCAGAAAAAGGCACAAATAAAGATAGCAATTATTTTGCTCTGGCATGGCATGGTACAATAGGAAAGTGGCTTTTGGAAACACTTTCAAGTACGTAATGAATATTGCAACCGGCGGGAAAAGCAAACTGACTGGCATAAAAATCAGAGTCAAATCTTGCATTTGAAGTTGACCGCAAGCTGGAGCAAGGAAATCTGAAAAAGTCAATTTTTCCATTAATTTTTGGAAATTTTTGACATATTACTTTCCACACACACATTAATAGAGGTGCTTATTTCTATAAAGACCACTCAACGTCATCTTTAATTACAACAATCGCAAATAGATAATTTATTGGTCGAAAATAGGAAAAAATAAAAAGGAACACATACATATGTATGAATGACTGATTCTAAAAATAACCTGAATATTTGAAAATATTGTTAAAAGTTGCTGAATTTATTTCCGAATTACGGATAAAAGACAAGTGTCCCACTGCCAGTAGTGCCACCGAACTTGAAGCCCAAAACCCATTGGCTGCCAGTAAAAATAAATCCATAGATTGCATACACGTGATGCTTTTGAAGAGCTGATAGACTGCGAACATGGAGCGTAGGATCATTAAAAAAAAGTAGCACAGCCAAAGTTTGAATTTTCTTTTGGAAGATCTGATTTTCCCACGATAAATGTCAACCTCGATAGGGACTAACCCTACGGATGATAAAATTTTCAGTCCTTTAAAATGTAAACGAAGCTGCTGGCAAGTTATCATATTGTTCACTTCCGGTTAGATATATTTTAAATCAAAATTGAAAATAACTAATTAAATGAATTAATTCAAACTTGAGTACAGTATTTATATTTCAAAAATGAAAATAATTTCTAAATTTCTATATGCAATGGTTTAAATGTCTTTTTTATGGTCCGTCTCACTTCCACAATAAGCAATATGGGTTTGCCAAAATTTTAAAGGAGTGTCAGTAAAATCTATTTGTGCTCCTGGGAAGGAAATGCAATGCTAGGGATAGTGAAAAATTGGCGTGTGCTATTGTCAATATAGATGTTCAAGGATTTTGAGAAGCAGTTTTAGATTAGAAATTGCATGTTATTTAAATAACAATTGGACGTCTGAACAACGGGATATGAGCATAAAACTCTATGATCACTGATTTTAACAAACATTTGGCCTTCTTCGGGGAAAAAATACTAGAAAGTTCATGTTGGATTAAGTCATTTTTTTCAATTTTCCGAAGAAACATTGGGTTCACAAATGAATGCTTGTGACAAATTATATAGGTATTATTTCCTGTAAGTTTTGAGGAAATTCGATAGCCTGTGAGATTATGTTGGCGAGTAATGACATGGGAATTTAAAAAGTGCGTGCCTCAATTTCTAAGCCCCCAATTTTTTAAGCTCAATTTTTTACGATCAATGCTTGGAAGCACAGGAAATTTAAATATGCAAATAACAAATTAGAAAATAAAATGAAGGACCAAACGAGAATTTAGATTTTATTGTGGGAACCGTTTCTTCCGAAGTACTTTTATTGTTAATCCAGTATTTTATATGGAGTTTTTGATTTTATTATTAATATACTCCATATTTTTACGTTCAAAAATCCCGATGTAGCTTCAGAGGAGATCAATCAATAACTCCTCGTAACTCCCTCTGCTGGCCCTTGGACTTGACGTAGCTCTTCGCGGTATTCTTAAAAACGTCGGGGATGTCCGGACATAGCTGTAAGACCAGACAATTTTAATTTATTTGAATCGATTTATTTAAAATTTAATTGAATCGATTTATTTAAAATTTAATTGAATCAATTCAATCAAATTTTTTTCGTCAGGTTTCATGACGCTTTAAATGTAATAAATAAATATTCCATGCAGAGATCTTCATTCAAATATAACGAGATGCCCTTACCTTCATTGCTTCCGCGGCAACTTTAAATGCAGCATCAACAGCGCACTTGATGATAGGTCGGTACGTTTTGCATGTGGGGTCATTTGGCTTCAGCTTTTTAACTATACAGAAGCAAAGCCGAAGAAAACATGAGAAAAGGTAATCGATTCTTCTAAGAAAAATAAACAAATATGGAATTAAAATAAAATGCCATTTACCATAATCCAAGCAAGCATCCCAGATTTTCCAAATAAATTCCATAAACCTTTTCGGGACATTATCATTGAGAAGGTTTTTGGCATAGTCAAAATTAAATAGTCCATCTTCTTTCAGCTATAAAATTGTTTAAAATAAAAAGTATTACAAACCTGGAATTTTGACAGGAAAATCTCAATGTAATAAGTAATAATTTTTCACTTACAATGTTCAGTTTTTTCCCGATGCATTTGACGATGCACTGTCAATACGAAAAAAAAAGAATTATATTTCAGAAAGTTTCGAGTACACAAATTTGTTTATAGTATTTTACGGGCAGAACATCCTTAAGTTTCTTCTTCAACTTTCCAATGGTCAATTGCATTTCCTTCATGCATTCGTTGAAGGCTGGCAAGCCTTTGACAGCCATTTTTTTCAAGAAGTGAATGCATGTTAGTTCCCCGTTCTCATCTGTTTCTTTGACTCCATCTCCAAACTAATTAAAGACAAAATAATGTTTCGTAAATATTTTAAAAACAATTTTTTTTGTACAGTTTCCTACCTTGAAAGTTTCCACCAGTTTCGGATCAATAGAGTCCTTCTTCATCCAGTTGTTGATATTAGTGTCTACACCTTTGGGGATTTCAAACCCCTTCGGAGTACCCTTTGGAGGATCGCCATTGATTCCAGGCTTGAGGGGATAAAATTCCAAGAAGACAACAAAACTTTGTGAATCAGAAAAAAATACGAATTTTATTTAAAATTAATACATTGAGCACTTACCGTTAGAATTGTTACAACCAGCAGGAACCAGACCTCGCCTTTGAAGACCATGTTTCTCTCCTGGTGTCAACTTCACAGTGGATCCTGGAAAATGTAAATGTTTTATTTTTATAACCTATTTTGATAATAACATGTCAAAATTGGTCTCTTGGAGGACAATCTTTTTGTATATTTTAATACTAGGCTTTATTTTCAATCAGCCCATAATTACGATTTTTTTTATTTGCTTTCAAAACGGTTACTTCCAGTCGCACCGGATCCAACACTGGCATTTTTCTGTGTTGCAGTCTATTGTTAATCCTCACCTGGATTTTGATGTATGTGTTTAGTGGGGAATTTATTCAAAGTTTAATTCCCAATGTCCCATCCAAGCAGGAAATTTGGTTCAATTCCCTCCAGCGTCATTTAATAATGGAGATATTTTCTTTTGAAGATTGCGGTATCATATGGTTTTGGGGGTGGTCGGATTTTTCAGACGATTGCGATATTTACGTCCAAAATTGTCCTTCGAAAAAACTTCCGCGGACGAAGGTACTCATTTAAAAAATAATTTGTGACTCTCCTTCAAATCCCATGGCTATAGTAAGCTATAATTTTCAAACGATATTCTGAAATGTTCTGATAATGCTGTTTCAGTTCATGGACAGAAATACTTGATGATACCTGTGATTCATTTAGGACACTGCAACGTGAGTTCTGCAAATACAAGCAATTATAGGAAGATTGAAAATTCGTGGTCCTGTAACAAAAAAAAAAAGAAATGCAGAGCTTACAACCTCATACAAGTTTAAGACGTCCTTTAGAATGAAATGTAAAACTCGTATTGAGATTAATTGTAAGTACTTACATGACAAGCTGAGACAATTAAGAATCAAGTTTTTTTAATATTTGTGCGTTTAGTAAATTTTTGCTGACTGTTTTACTATCCGTATTATTAGTGGAACCGTGGGGCTACGTATATAGTTATGTCAAAATATTTGTTTCGTTTCATTGACCTAGGTAATTATTTGTGGCAGAATTTCAGGGTCTTCAATGGATTTCAAAACCAATCATGTGTGTTCCTACTCTCTAATTTAGTTCCTTTTTTATGCTGGACAAAGCAACAGTACTTAATATCGGGTCATGTTCAATGACTATTTGAAAAACCAATATAATTTCATGTAAATACTAAATACGCATTGACCAGGTTTGAAAAACAAATCCCACATGTTGACCTAAAGTCACTGAAGTAAGCTTTAAAATATATGGAAAAGAATCTAATACAACCTAAGTGTTTTTTCAAAGGTTTGAGACCTTCCGTTGTGTATGCTGTTTTGTGTGCTTTTTTTATTATATTTTTTTTCTCGACTATGAATTTATATTAGACCAGACAAAAACTGTAGTCAAACATAGACAGTGTACTCTTCCTTGATATTTTATTTAAGTTTGGTAGAAAATGCAGTCCAAAGTATTAAATGTACGTCCACACAGTTCTTTACTATACAGCCACAAATAAATGCCACTGTATTTAAGTTCCCCAGTGTATAGCTCTGGGTTTAATGAGAAATGACAATCAAACAGAAACGCACATAAAAAAAATTGTGCCCAATTACCCTCCACATTGACCCAACATTTGCCAGGATGATTTAATAACCATCAGGAAGAACATTTTCAGAAATTATATCACAATTGATTTATTACGATGCCTTTACAAGAATTTTTCAGTAATGACCATGGTAGCCTCCGTGACCTCCTTGATTGTACCCATAATTGTCATAGCCTTGATTATATCCGTGCCCACCATGTCCCCCATATCCACTATTGTAACCTCCGTGTCCTTTTTTAGATCCTTTGCCTTTGCTTCGATGTCTTGTTTCAGCCACTGCCAGGTCATCTCCACGTTCGAATGATCCCTTCAGGGCCAAAGCCACGGATGCCAAAAGTATGACACAAAGGAAGATTGCCTGGAACACATTTAAAATCTTATTTGTAATGCTGCTTGCAAATATGTATAACTTCAGATTTTGTTTTAAAAAATTCAATACGAATAATATCAACGGAGCTGTAAAATTTCTTACCAAGAACTTCATTTTAAGTCTTAAGTGTATCTAAAAGGAATACAAAATTATTGATTCAAAAATTCTTGGGGATATCACAAGCTGGAACGATTCTCTTGCAAGTGTCACTGATACTCAGAATTTATTTTTAGGCTGCTTTTATAGAGCTTTGATGGGAGCATTAGCGTATATGTGTACTAAATATCCAGTAACAAGTTTTTTTTGGATGAGGTGAAGATGCAAAAACTGAATCAGCTTTGAAAAATAATTGAATAAGAAACCGGATTCTGTTTTTTGATTGTTAAAAAAATGCACTTTGGTGATGTGGAGGCTTTGAGGGATTTTTTAATGCTCATGTAATGCATACCTATCTCTGTAACTCTGCACCCGTGTTGTTTATTTCCATGCTGATGAAAATAAATTGTATAATTTACATTTTTCTGTCGTGCTACAGGTGCGGACAGTTTTTATGGACGACTGTCTAAGAACTGCGAACTTGTTCTTGGAAGATATGGCAATGAGCTTATCTTAACAACAATTAATAAGACAGGTTTTGGTTGCTTTTGTGCACATTTACTATATTTTACATTTTTTTGTGAGGAAGCAACATTTATGGGTTTGCTTCTGCTGCGTGTAATTGTGATTTTCGCAGTACTATTTATAAACCTTGTAAAAAACTAACATTTATGCAATTTTTATCATATGAGTAAAGCCTTTTAAGATTACGGAATCCCTTTATGAGTAATTTGCAGTCAATTTATATTTGGTGCTGCATTAAAGTACCTAACGCATGTTTAGTAGCGTATTTGTTTTAGTTCAATATAACAGCTGAATTGATTTGTAGCCGCCACCGGTGTAGATTTTGCTGATGATCATAAATCACAACTTCCACAGCATCCTTTGAATCATCCTCCGTAATCTCCTCTGAATCCTTCTCTGCCAATTTTTCTGAATCCTCCTCCGTAATTTCTCCTGAATCCTCCTCTGTAACTTCCATATCACTAACCTCGACCTTATCCCTTACGACACCTTTTTCTACACCGTCTGTGTTTCGATACCTCTACTGGAACCTTTACATCATTCCCAGGCTCCTCAGCTACTTGAGCCAAAATGGATGACACGATCAGAGCCATCCAAAAAAGAATTGCCTGTATCAACAATACACAAAAAAAAATTTCAAGTAAACAGTAATTATTAGAAATCTCAAATGAAACTCAAAACTATTAAAGCAAGATTTAAAGAAAGGAACAAAATAATATCTTACCCAAAACTTCATGACACGGTATTCCCTTCAACCTGAATTGTATCTTGTGACACACATTTGCAAAATAATTACAAGTTTAGCCTGGCCGTTCCTGTTGCTCTGTATTTATAGTTGTCTCCTTTTCCAGGAAATAATTATTTTTGATGGAAAGTTTTTATAAAACCATTGTACGGAACGGAATTCCTCTCTGTCATTGTTCTTTTTCCAGCAAATGTAGGTACATAAATGTACATAATGTCAAGGAGAATACGATGGGTGAAGTAAATATTTTGTTTTTAATTTTACTGTCACGCTTTCAATTTGGAAATGGGAAGTCCGAAGTTAATTCCGTTGCATTTGTTACAGCTACCCTCAAGTTCAAGTTGAACCTGGTAATACACTAAATGAGGTCAGTTTTTAAATGCTGATTGTTTTTTTTTTTGTTTTTCGTGGTTCCTTTTACAGGTTCATTGAAAAATAAGGAAGCGAACTAAGATTTCGGGCAATGAACACATTACAATTGTTAATAATTAAAATATATTAAAATTATTATTATTTATTAATAAAGATATTAAATTGGGACTTCATAATTAAAGTACCTACTTTTTGCCTTCATAGTTTATTCAAAATTTTTAAATTAACCTCAGATAATTTTTAACTTAAACTATGCAATCCTTCAGCATTGAAATAACCATATGAAGCAAAATGTGATGTAGGGCTTAAGTTAGCATCTTTGCCTCAATTTACCTGGACACAGCTCTGGCAATAATTAGGATATTTCAGATGGACTTTGCATGAAACCATTTAGTGTCAACTCCACTCAGAAACCATACATATGAGGCTTACAATTCTTGTTTATCTTCCCATGAGCATATTTACAGTGTAGATTCTACTGCGTAGTACTGAAGTGTAATTATTAAAATTATTACATAATAATTGCATGCGAGAACCTTCCCTATTGTTGGAAATGCATTTAATGAGTGCTTATATAATTGCGCATGTTTTTATATTTACATAACAATTTAGCAAAAGTGCTCACTACAAGAGTTTTGTGGTCACGTTTTTGTAATGGACAATTTCCTGTTGTCATTTCCAATAACTTTCTGGGAATTTTGCCGCACGTCACATAATACTACAATTTAATTTCCCCTAATTAGTTGCTATATAAGCATTCCTAAAAAAAATAGAAAATCGGAGATTATACTTTCCAGAATTCTTGGATAAGCCGTTTGCAACTTCTTTCACTTCTGAAATCCAATAAGATGAGTTAGGTCAATGTCACAAATTTTTTAAATTCTGAAAAAAAAATTGTTGAAATTGAAAAAAAAACAGTTAATTGTTGTTGTCCATGTTGGTGGATTAATGCACTCTAAAAGAGCATTGGGGAGTTTGAGTTCGGTTACAAAATTTTCATGGAAATGCTGACCCCGAAGGGCCTTTCACCAGTGTGAATTTTTAAATGCCTTCGTAATGAGCTATATTGAATAAAATCCCTTTTACAATACTCGAAACTGTATGGCCTCTCCCCGGTATGTTTTCTATAGTGAATTTCTAGGTTGTAGGAAGTGCTGTAATCCGAATTGCAAAATTTGCAGACATACGTCCTCCTGCCTAATAAGTGAGTCTTTAAATGCCTAATCAATGAGCTATTCCAGAGATATTGTTTCTCGCAAAATTTGCACTTGAAAAATATTTGGTTGCTGGAATTTTCCAAATGAGACTTCCCTTGACTTGCTTTGGAAACATTCTTCCGGAAACTGGAAACCTTGTGGGGTTTTTCGTGGGTATGGGACCGGATGTGGATTTCAAGGGCGGAAATTTGGGCGGAACTACTAGGCGCGAAGTACGAACGAACACACACAATATTTTTCTCTCCAAAAATCTCGAAAAACTAATTGTGATATTGTTATCATTGAAGGTGACAATTCAGTGTATAGATGAAAGTTGAATAACCCAGAGATCATAGTTGATATTGACCCAAAGTGCGACCCACAGTACTGTAAACAAACCCAAAATTAAATAAATGAAAAAAGTGTAGCCTGGGAACGGACAATCTGCATAGTTAGCCACTGAGACATTGGAGCTGAAATAAGTTTTAGAACTCTGGAGGCCGGCTACCGCTGGTGCCTGGGCTAGGACAGGGGATTAAGTTCCCAAACTAAATTTGGTATTCGAATGTTGGAGTCTTAGCCCAGGCGGCTACCAAGGCAAGTTCTTTTCAACTTCAAACATCACACAAACAATTTCAAATCTTGTCAAAACATTCCTTAGCGGAGGCTGAAAACTTTGTAAAGGCAAAACTGAATATAACGTATCTTTTATTATTCCCTGATTTCATGAAATGGAACAAATTCTCGTAAAACTGGACTCTCTGGAGAAAAGGCTGGAAAAACTAGATGATCTGGAAACCAAAATTTTGCAACTTGATGAAAAATTCAACAAAGTGGATCAGCTCAGTGAAAAGATTGAGAGATTGACTACTACAAACAACAATATCATTTCAAGAGTCAAAGGTCAAGCTACAGCAATTGTAAATCTGGAGAAGCAAGTTCAATCACAGCAGGAGGAAATCAAACAACTCAAAACCGAACTTTTTCGAACTAATAACGATGTGAAATTTTCAAGTAACTCAGACCGCCAACTAAATCTAATAGTCAAAGGCCTCCCAATTCCGTCCAGAAACAGCCAGAATAGTGCAAAACTGATTGTGAAAAGCGAGTTGCTTCAGAAAATCTGTAATTCAGAAGAAGAGGAGCAAGAATTTCTCAAGTGGTTTGCTGTAGAGACATTCCAAACGAAGGCTTCTCACCCAAATGGAAGCGGAAAATGCATCTACAAGCTAAAATTTCAGAACCGGCAAAATGCGCAGCAAGTCAGATCCCGGTGCTCAAAACTACAAAGTAGCAACATCTCTGTCAACGAGGATCTTTCAGGGCCGCAACGAGCAGTTGTCAACTCATTGCTAAAGAAGCGAAGAGAACTCATGAAAGACGAAAACACCAAAAGCCATCTCTACGCGAATCGGTATTTAATTGTAAAGCGTCCAAATGGGGATGAATATTTCGAATCAAATGGTACAACTATTATCCCAATCTCTTCAATCCCAAACTACAAATCCAAATCATCCCTCCAACACGGAACAACATTACCTAATGCATAGGACGTCGGCGGACCCATATCATCTCAACCATCTGTGTGCAAAATAACGTATTGGAATTGTAATGGCTTAAAGAATTTTTTTAACTTAAGTACTAGTGATAAGACTTATTTTTTAAACTCTGAAATATTCTGCCTGGCGGAAACCTGGTGCTGCAGCTCAGATATATGCTTAGAGAGCAATGAATTTTGTAACTACAATCTATTCGTTAACCCTGCAACAAAATTGAGCACATCAGGGAGACCCAGCGGAGGACTTTTAACTTTTATCAGCAAGAAATTTAATATTATTAAATACCTTCATACGTATAACTTTCTTTCAACTTTTATTGTAAAGCATGCAGAATCACACGTAATTATTATTCTTTTTTTTATTTACGCCAAACCTGGAAACGAAAATAATTGTTTCATTTTAAAATTAATAGATGTATTAGAAGAAATCTCGATGGAATTCCCAGGGGAAAGCATGATTTTAATGGGAGACACAAATGCAAGGGTCGGTCAATGTGACTACTTTCCGGACATTACCCACGACAGACTAAAAAACTTAAGAAGGAGCTTGGACTCCGCTGTCAATGCTCGAGGAAGGTCGTTATTCTCAAACCTATCAGACAGAGACTTTTTACTACTTAACGGACGCAGTGACAGGGATAGGACTGGGGAATTTACATTCTCAAACCACAGTGGCTCCAGCGTGATTGATTTGTGTTGGGCAAATATTATTAGCCTGCCGCTTGTAAATGATTTCCACCTCCTTGAAGTCCCACTCTCACCTCATCTTCCTATTTGTCTTGATCTAGTAAAGGTTTCGAATCCACAAACAGTGGGTAATAATAATACTACAAAATATAGTTTCAAATGGCAAGGTTACTCAGATGAATATGAAAAGCACTTGAATTATAACTTAAGTTTAATCCTAGAACCAACAAACCCGGATTCCCACAACGAGGCATTAATTGAAGCGGTAAAGACAGCTGCCCGTGATTGTGGTATGTTGAGGAAATATTACACAGGTGGTAATTTTTCCAAAGACAAACCGTGGTATAATCAAGAGTGTAGAATTTCACGGCGCGCAGTCACTCAGAAATTAAAATTATTTCGGCAAAATTATCAGAACCAGGAGCTTAGAAATGAGTACCTTGAAGCAAAAAAAGTCCACAAAAATCTGATTAAGGACAAGAAAAAACATTATGCAGAAGTTTTGAAGGTATGTTTGCGAAACACTAAATCTACATCATGTTTTTGGAGAATTTTTAACAGATTTAAGAATCGCCCAATTAATCAAAACCCTATCCCAATTCACACATGGGAGTCCTTCTACTCAAATGTGATGCCTCCAAAGTCACCCATGTGTGACCTGATACAACTGTTTCATGCAAGAGACGATCGGTTAGACTCGGTAATAACAGCAGAGGAGTTAGATACGGCCCTTACATCTCTTAAATATAACAAGGCCCCAGGGTTTGATAATTTAAGTAATGAATTCTGGAAGTTTTCTTCCCCCCTTCTTAACCAACATCTACTGTCCCTTTTCAACTCAACTCTCTCCTGTGGTCTGACTCCAAAAGCTTGGTCAGTTATTGAAATGATTATGCTCTTTAAAAAAGGTGATATTAATCTACCTGAAAACTATAGAGGCATCGCACTTATTAATACCATTACAAAACTCTTTACCAGAATCTTGTACAACCGTCTGTACTTGTTCTGTGAAAATAATAATATTCTTCCCGAAACACAGGCAGGGTTTCGGAAACAAAGAGGATGTACGGATCAAATTTTCACTCTTTTAAACATAATTCAATTAAAGCTTAGAAACCCGGGAGGAAAACTCTTTGCCCTTTTTGTAGACTTTTCCAGAGCATTCGACTCCCTTAATCATGCAATCTTATGGAGAAAACTGAATAACTATGGTGTAAGTGGCAAATTTATCCGTACTCTCAAATCACTCTACGATAACGCAGTCATCCAGGTGAAGGTAAACAATGATTACACTGGCATCATTGATGTATCCCAGGGGGTCTTGCAGGGTGACGTCTTGAGCCCCTTACTTTTTGCTATTTATATCGCAGACTTAGATGCGTTTTTTGAGTCGAAAGGTGCAACACCGGTTGCACTTGGGGACCAAAACTCAGCCAACCACCTGCTTATGGCCGATGATAACGTGACCTTAGCTGATTCCAAAATTAGTTTACAAAATAAAGTAAACATACTAGACGAGTACTGTGACCAAAATCGATTGTCTATTAATCTCGCAAAAACAAAAATAATTATATTCCGTAACGGGGGGAAATTGCTTAGCTCCTGGAAATGGTACTTAAAAGGGAAAGTTATAGAAATTGTCTCGGAGTACAACTATCTGGGAATAAAATTCACGCCATCAGGTTCATTTGGGGCGGCAGCTAAAGAGATGAAACGAAAAGCTCTCTCAACAATTGGTCCCATTCTAAAGGTCCTGCGAGCTTCCAAAACTGACTCTTGGGAAGCTCGTATGAAGCTGCTGGACTCCATTACCATCCCCACAATGACCTATGCAGCAGAACTATGGTCCTTAAACACTAAACATGAGCTAGAAATTGTGCAGAACCAGTTCTTGAAAAAGTTACTCTGGCTCCCACAGACTACCCCTTCCTATGCCGTCAGAGTAGAAACAGGCAGATCCAGGGTCTTTTACCGGGTCATTAAATGGGCACTGAGGTTTTGGTTTAAAGTCTTGCTAATGGCAGAAAATCGCCTTGTTAAAATCTGCTATGAACGATTAAAATTTGTTAGTCGTAATGACCCCCCGAACCGACCAAAGGCGGTATGGCCAAACGTTATCCGTGACATCCTACACAAACATGATTTCGCTGCGGTTTGGGAGTTTCAATCCCCTGAATACCTTGCCGGCTTCTTTCCCGTAATTATGGCAGTAATTCACGAGACGTTTGTACAAGAAGACTTGACCAGAATTATTTCCTCAACCACCTTCCCTAATTATAAGTTTATTAAGAACCATTTCTCCACATCCGGTTACCTTACTCATCACATACCACTGAAATACATAAGACTTTTTACAAATATTAGACTAAACTCGACCACTCTCTATACAACCCGGGTAAAATTCAAACTCACTTGCCCAGACCTTTGCACGGAATGCAATCTCCAGGAACAGAACGATCTTTTGCATGTCTTAACTAGATGTAGGTTATTTGACCTCCCAAGAAACCATATCTTGGGAAAATACTCTATAAGTAATTACAAATCAGAGGCATCTCTTTTTTCTCTTTTTAGAAATCCAACTCAGGATTTTATTTGTGATATTTATAATTATATTCATAACTGTGCGATTAGATTTAATTTTATCAACTCTCTTTGAAAACCATATGGAACTGTATAAGGATGATATGGGCGTCGCCCGAAAAGATTCCTAAATAAATACTGAATACTGAATACTGAATACATATGAAGCAAAATGTGATGTAGGGCTTAAGTTAGCATCTTTGCCTCAATTTACCTGGACACAGCTCTGGCAATAATTAGGATATTTCAGATGGACTTTGCATGAAACCATTTAGTGTCAACTCCACTCAGAAACCATACATATGAGGCTTACAATTCTTGTTTATCTTCCCATGAGCATATTTACAGTGTAGATTCTACTGCGTAGTACTGAAGTGTAATTATTAAAATTATTACATAATAATTGCATGCGAGAACCTTCCCTATTGTTGGAAATGCATTTAATGAGTGCTTATATAATTGCGCATGTTTTTATATTTACATAACAATTTAGCAAAAGTGCTCACTACAAGAGTTTTGTGGTCACGTTTTTGTAATGGACAATTTCCTGTTGTCATTTCCAATAACTTTCTGGGAATTTTGCCGCACGTCACATAATACTACAATTTAATTTCCCCTAATTAGTTGCTATATAAGCATTCCTAAAAAAAATAGAAAATCGGAGATTATACTTTCCAGAATTCTTGGATAAGCCGTTTGCAACTTCTTTCACTTCTGAAATCCAATAAGATGAGTTAGGTCAATGTCACAAATTTTTTAAATTCTGAAAAAAAAATTGTTGAAATTGAAAAAAAAACAGTTAATTGTTGTTGTCCATGTTGGTGGATTAATGCACTCTAAAAGAGCATTGGGGAGTTTGAGTTCGGTTACAAAATTTTCATGGAAATGCTGACCCCGAAGGGCCTTTCACCAGTGTGAATTTTTAAATGCCTTCGTAATGAGCTATATTGAATAAAATCCCTTTTACAATACTCGAAACTGTATGGCCTCTCCCCGGTATGTTTTCTATAGTGAATTTCTAGGTTGTAGGAAGTGCTGTAATCCGAATTGCAAAATTTGCAGACATACGTCCTCCTGCCTAATAAGTGAGTCTTTAAATGCCTAATCAATGAGCTATTCCAGAGATATTGTTTCTCGCAAAATTTGCACTTGAAAAATATTTGGTTGCTGGAATTTTCCAAATGAGACTTCCCTTGACTTGCTTTGGAAACATTCTTCCGGAAACTGGAAACCTTGTGGGGTTTTTCGTGGGTATGGGACCGGATGTGGATTTCAAGGGCGGAAATTTGACGGAAACACCTGTGACACAAATTACATTTGTATGGTTTCTCGCCGGTGTGGATTCTAAGGTGAGTGGTCAAGTTAGCTTTAAAAGCAGATTTGTACAGGCACACTTCACAATTGAATGGTTTCTCCCCAGTAAGAACTTTCAAGTGTCGGGTTAAGTAAGATTTATGAAGGTATTTTGCGCAATATTCACACTTTTTCCTGTCTTGCTTGGGAGTCATTTTTAGAAGGAATCCCGAATGTTAAGTACCACTTCTATTATAAACGTGTGTGAGTCTCCTCATTTACAAATATATTTGATGAACAGAGTAAATAAAACAGTTTATTTTATTATAGCTTAACTGAAAGCCGCAGTCTTGAGTTTTTCCACACCCTTTAGCACAACTCAACGAACAGAAATTCTCTTTTATGCACAAATAGCGGAAATATTTGACTTCCGAGAATGCAGATTGACTCTGTTGTGCAGTTATAAAATTAGCAAAAAAGTTTTGAACATATTTGGAATTTATTTGGTAATACTCTTAAATACACGTCGTTGGATAATAGGTCCTACGAAGCAAGTTACAAGGAAACTACATATATGCCTCCATTACTGTTGTTATAGAGCAGAATATGGGTGTATCAGCATTCTATATAACACCAGGAGAAAAACTACGATAAGGGTAGAAATTCCAAGTATTTACACAATTTGATATGATCAACTCGTCCAACATGACATAACACGAATTCAACTTGACCACGCAGACATTTAATAAAAAAAATATACTTTGATTCTCTCCCCAGTTCCATTTTTTCCTGGATTTTTTTCGTACCGCTGTAACTTCTGGACGTTCAGTCGAGTTGGCCAAATCAGAGTAAATCAATCCTGATTATAGTGATATTACGTACTTACACTGATGAAGTTTACCTTGGAAAATTCAATTTTTTTTAATTATTAAAATTGTCATCAGTAGAAGATTAGAGCACAGAAAAATATTCCATATGCCAAATATTAATAGTTTCTTTGTATTAAAACACATATGGCTTGCATCTCTGGAAATTTAATGGAAACATTTGCTTAATATGCATATACTAAAGGTAGCTTATCTTACACAAGTTCAGAGCCATATTTTCAAGGAATTATTATTATTACTGGGGGGTCTTTTACAAGAGCATCCCCAGAAGAGATTGTGACTCTCTGAAACACACGAGGACAAAATTCAACATTGTACACGGAAATTAGCAGAGCCGAAAGAAAAAATATAATTGCTTACAAGAAATTAGGGTCATATCAAATAACCTAAAAAATTAAACAGTTGCTCTCAAAAGGGCGTCAAGTTCGTCCTGAACATAAATTGCTAAATTTTGGGCAGTGTCACCCGATGCGAATAAATTCTTTCGAATGGAGCAGTTTATCCGTATCTTGTTGTCCAATCCCGTGGAAGCAATGACTAAACCTTTGCAAAATACAAAATTTTCGTACTTTTAAAATTAAATGAAAAATGAACTATTTAAAAAAAATTAAAACAAACAATTCTCACCAACACTTGACCAAGTCCCCAAACAGCCCGTTGACTCAACAAAGTGATGCCCTCTGTAGTAATCAGGACCAATTATGGCAGGGAAGCTCGTTATTAAAACAGAGATTCCCATTCTAAGGAAAACCTCGATGCAGGTTTTTCTAATTATCATAGGAAAATACGCTGCTAATCGTCCCAAGCCCACGTAAGCCGTTGCAGCGGAAGATCGGCTAATCGCTTCGAAGTTATCCTGGATTTTCAGGAGTCGCTCTTCTGGCAATATCGATTTTAATTTCCACTCCAACGCCACAACCGATCTGCACCACAAATTTCCACAATTCTTGATTACAATTTTTAATCATTTATAAAGCTGTGGTGCAAGTGTTTGCAATAATTTTAATACATGAGAGATTTGATAAAAATTTTACGTATGAACGCAAAGACCGCCGGGATGATTCGGTTGTGGGACCACAAAACCCGTTGTTAGTTTCTGAGGAACCCTCTGTCCCGATATTTCGATGCACTTCTGAATCCCACCGGAAATTGCGGAATAAATGACAGAAGCAAAATTTACTTTGAAATGATTTTTTATTTTTTTAATCATTTCAACACCCACCTCTGGACTCACGCTGATAATGACCTCCTTGGTAGAAGTCTTCGATCGTAGTGCCTTCGATGTGTTTAAGATTTGTAGGAAATTCTTCGAAATGTCGTATGGCAACTTCAAGAAATAAATTATAAGGGCAAAAGGACTGGAGGGATTTTGTCCTAAACTTATTTTTGGAGTTTCTAACGGACTTTGGAAAACTCTTCGACATATTTCAAGAAGGGAGAATCCATCACAGAGTGTATGATCCACGCGGATTAAAAAAACTGAATGAGAATCGCAGTTCAATTGATAATTGGACATTATCAATATTTCCCATGGACTCCTGTCCCGGTTCCAAGGTGCATCCACCAAAGACCCAAGAATCCGATTCACATCGGTCTCATCGGGCCGAGGCGGAATCGCTAGCGTTCCTGTGTAGTCGTACTCACGGATATGGTTTTTCAAATTAAAATCTTGGTCTTTTTTCCAAAATGCGTAACCTAAGAAACTTGTCCAAGTGTTTTGGAATTTCTCGTAAACTAATTTATTGTTATTTTCAACCGTCAGGACTCGCTTTTCAAAATCTTCGCGAAATTGGTGTAAGTTAATCTCCCCTTTGCAAACTATTTTTAAAACGATATTTAACGCTGCTTTGCTCGAGTTTTTATAAGCAAATAGCGCATGCTCTCGTGTGACTAAGCCGATCAAATCCGGTCGGAAACATTTTGATAAAATATTTACAACTCCCTGAAGTACAAAAACCGATAGGAAAGCGGGCGGCAAAATGATTAAAATTGGTATTATTACAAAGACCATAAAAAGGAATGCTTTTATTTCGCTTAATAATTCTGAGAGAATACCCATTTCGGGAGTCTTAAACGTAATTGCTCCTAAAGGTTTTACAAAATTGTTTCCTAAATGTGAACTATTACTTTGATGCTGTAAGTGCTGAGTTTATAACCTTTCCGATAGTATTTTTTCGAATTTGGATTTATGTTTTTATTTGAGCATATCATGAAATGATTGACATATTTTTTCAGAGCTC
Source organism: Allacma fusca (assembly GCA_947179485.1). Lineage (NCBI taxonomy): Eukaryota > Metazoa > Arthropoda > Collembola > Symphypleona > Sminthuridae > Allacma > Allacma fusca. Next base: position 65,997,278 of record OX359245.1, read on the forward strand.
AAATTAAGGTAAAACAATTTTTCTGTAGACTGTTCCTGTTTTTTGAGGGAAGATTAAATCAAGTTCTTTACTTGTTTTAATATGTATCATTAATTGCATATACTAGTTGAAAGAAATACAGTTTCTGCATAAATTAGTTTAAGCCAAAACGAGCTGGGAAAATCTTATGTTAATAGGTCATATTTTTTACATAAGGAAGTGCAGAAAGGAAAACTTGATATAAATTCTTATCTGGCCTAAAAAAGCGCTTCCAGCTTAGCAAGGTCCAAGGTTTTACATTTTTCTTCCACAAGTTTAATGTTTAAATAATGCTTTCTTTCCTATATCTTTGTACACAAGGGACTTATACTTAGGCAACTTAGTTGCAGATGATTTGTACACTATAGCAAAGGTGTCCCATTGGCTCAGCCTAGCCTATATCCTTTCTACATTTAAAATTTGAACCGAACCTACAAATATTGCTACATTTTAACGGCCGAATTGATCAGCCTATCGTACACCCCTATTATATGTGGAGGACCTAGGCCTAGTCTACATATGAACCTCCATTTTTGTAAAAATAGCTCAGTTTATTCTCCAACCTTTCTGCATTTCTCATCTTATATGCCTTTCCCTACCCACAGACTATATACTTAAATACATTCTATGGTTTTCTATCGTGCCTATAATAATACCTATAATTTTAACACCGACGTGTTCGTACCTATTTTTTAGACTATTTTTACAGTCGATTTCTGTAACATATTTTGCGTAGCAGCTTCTTTAAAAAATACCTTGCATCCTATAAATTGCATGCAAATATGCCTGTATGTATATGTAGGATAGGCGGGCACCTTTGCATTGAAGGGTTGTTGCACTACTCAAGAGTTTTTTAAGTTCCTAGCACGTTCCCAGGACCTTGTTCGTTGGGATTGTAGGTGTATATTGCGACAATATGTGTAAACATTCATGTAGATTTCGGATCTATGTATATAGTTACAATGGTTACATTTCAATTTTGGGAAATACTTTCAACAGCAGTTGGTGAATAGATAATATGCATGCGCATCTCATTCGGATCCAAATTTCCGGAGCAATTAAACGATAGATACATATACCTAGCTTAGAAACTGCCAAAATTAAAATAACAAATGCTTGCAATGGCTACGAAGATGATAAAGGCTAAATTCTTTCAAATGGTTATTTGTAAAGGTTTAGTTTAACGAAATATTTTCAATTGTAGACCTTTTAAGCCTAGATTGTCTTTAGTTGAACAAGTCTCCATGGTTTCAAAATTAGTTTTTCGCTTTTTTGCTTTACATTTTTCTCACTCATTTTTGAAATCATACGATTGACACAAGATTATCATGACGGAAATATTAACGGATACAATTCTCAATCATACTCACTGAACGATTTTGTTTTCGTTTCCATTTTGCGTAATTGTCCAAAATTGTATATACGGCATATACAAACCTAGCAGTAAATCGCATTTTTTACACTAGAGTGCAGAGTATTGCATTTTTTTTTAAAATGAGTGTATATTTTTGTGTTCTCGTCCTCGCACTTATTAATAAACAAATCTGTGGTATGTACTCGCACTCATAATTATGAGTGCACGGTTGTAATAAAATGCACTCGTGCCCAAACTAAACTCGTGAGTACACTGAGTGCGAGGTGAGTGCGAGTGCTGCACTCTGTCCTCATGAGGATGTGCATCTATGAACTACGCACCAAACTTACACCCGTAGGAACTGTCCCTGTGAAGGATGGCTTTTTACTAGTAAGTTGGAATTGGAATGGAATAACGACGGAGCAACAACATTTAAAATTTGGCGCGTTACAAGCACGGCAACTGAGGAGGCGGCAAAGACCGAGTGTGAAGCTTTCCTTTAAAGAGACAGAATTCACAGAATAACAGGACGGAGACGGAGAGGCTATGACTCTACTTGTTGCCTACAGTTTGAGTTCAAATATCTTCGGCTGAACACATTTATTAAAATCAACTAATTCAGGAAGAGCTGGAGGGAAAAATTCTACGAGTGTTAATTGTAAATTCTGGGGTTTTATCTGCAGTCTGGTCCAAATATGGGCACAACGAAGATTAGTGACTATCGGGATCAACTTTTTAAGGTAGGCTTATTTATCTTACTACTTTATTATTTAAAATACAACTCTCCTTTGTAAACTATTTTTATGAAATAAATAGAGATGACTTTATTGTCAAGATGTAGATTTTAATCATCAACGGTGGCTATGGAAGTTCGATGACAAACATATCTGAAAGAATTAATTTGAAGCAGCGTATTGTCGGAGATTTAAGGGATCATTATTATTTTGATATGTGACAAAAATTGTGTGGAAATTTGAAATATATACTAATAATTAGTTTTTTTCGGTTGAATTAGTGCGTTGGCTTCAAATATTGGAAGAGTTTTGATCCGGTGTGTTCCAGTTTCGGAGATGTAGAAGGTCCAGGATCGTGGTTATAAGGAATAAGGATTTTAATAAAGTCCCCGTTGGATTTATCGACACTGGATCCTTGATGTTTGACGAAATTAGATTGAATTAATTAATACTCTCGAATAGCCAAGAGAGAATCAGAAGAGAAGGATGTTAATGGAAATAAAAACCTAATTATTAATGTAATAGGAATTATTATTGTAGAAGTGAAACTGACTGTGATCAGTACTCACTGAACTCACACCTGTAGGGAAATAGTAATGATGGTGACCGGGACATGGTATTTTGACCCCTGGTATCTTTGAAAGTACAGATGTACGCTCTTTTTGAAATTCTTTCGGATTTGGGATCTATCAAAGCGCACTGAAGTTATATCTAGTACATCGATTTTGATTAGAATTGATGTTGAAGTAGATTTATAGGGAATTTATTAGGGATAATTGGTCGTGACGAGCAAAATTGATATGAGTTATATTTTTCCAGGGGTCACAAACAGAGCTGGAGAAAAGACTGGGCCATTCCTGCACTCTGTACATTGGGAACTTGTCCTTCTACACACGAGAGTACCAGATCCACGAGCTATTTTCCAAATGTGGGGATGTCCGGAGAGTTATAATGGGTCTGGATCGTTTCAAAAAGACTCCTTGTGGCTTCTGTTTTGTGGAGTATTATACCCGGGAGGAGGCGGAACAAGCAATGAGGTACATTAATGGGACTCGACTGGACGACCGGCCGATCCGAACGGATTACGACGCTGGTTTTGAAGAAGGACGACAGTATGGACGGGGGAAGACTGGAGGTCAAGTTCGGGATGAATTTCGGAAGGATTATGATTCCGGAAGGGGTGGCTATGGGAAAATGTTTGGGAATATGGAGAACATATGAATAATTACTTCCTTGTGTTCTAACAATAAGTTCAAGGTTACATAATTTTACTCAAGGGTTCATTTGATAAATGTAATGTTATTTGTGTGTAAATCTTTTGTTAGAAACTTTATCCGTTGTAAGCCTACAAATTATTAATTGTTTAAAGTATGTCTTTGAACTTGTGTTTTGTATGCCTGTGTTAAGTACGTGAGGGCAAAGTGACCTGGCCCTTTGTTCAGGAAAAGCTTCCTTAGTGTGGTAAGTGGTATGTAATTGTTTCTTTAAAGTTCGTGGGTTCTTATGTAACAATGATTTTTAATAAAGTATAGTACTTTTTGAAGTTATTATATAAAAGTCAAACCACCAGGGGACTTGTTTACAAAACCGATGAGATGGAACAGAAATATTTTGCAACATTGAACATATCATGCTTCAACATGGGATGTCATGAAATGAATTCAAAACAGTTTATTTCGAATATAATGTTTTACCTGAATAACATCAGCGCATTCTACGGTTCCGGTTAGAATTGTGCACCGTATAAAAATACACAAAATAATTGAAATGTTTAATTTTACAGGTATACTGTACTTAATGCCATTTAATTTACAGTCATTCTGCATATTAAATGAGATTTAATGAAATTAGTCCGAGCCAGGGTAGTAACAAATTAACGAAGGACCTCAGATGGCATGCGGAAATGCCCATAAAACTACTTTGAGGCTTAGGGCCAGGGTAAGAATTATTTTATTATTACACCCCTGATATTACACGAATTACATTTACAGATATGTCAAATGTAACAGATTCAATTAACAAATTATATGAGTAACAGCTTGTGAAGAATTAATTCAATTTTATACTTGACGATTTGGAAAGATTACCAAAATTATATCACCAAAGATTTACCCAGGTTTCATATTTAACCTCCTCAAAGAAATTACTTACGTGCAAACCATAACAAATAGAGTAATGTGTGTTCACAATTCTGTACGTGTATTACAGCTGAAGTTACAAGAAATGCAAATCAAAGTTCCAATGTGTAATTAGTTAATATTGTTGTAGCCTTTGTAATTTTTAGAAAAAACGGACATTAGACATCGACTGGATATTATTTCTTCCTAAAGTTTGGGTCAAACTTTGCTTCCGATCATGGAGTCTCCCTGGATATTTATTATTGATTTCCTTGTGAAATTAATTTAGCTAATGATTTAAAAAAAAATACAAAATAATTTTCCTTACAAGTCGCCAAATTAGCCATAAGAAGTTGAACGAGTTTTCAAATCCGTGTTTACTATATAATTTTCCCGGAGAGAGACCAACAATTTCCTGTCCTCCAGAAGTAGTAAAACGTAACTGGCTTTTCCAAGATTTAATTGAGTTAGTTTTCTATTTGGGGTGTTTTCACTAACTGGGAAGAAACTGTATGGCTACCATCAACCATTGCAGTTGAGCAGAAAGCCTTCACATCCAACGGGAAGTGAATAAAATATATTATTAGGGTATTTATTACTAATAAACAGTTGCAGTAAGCAATTTGTCACTGCAAATGCATTCTGTACACAATAAAATGTTTTTTTTTTCAATCAACTTTCCATAACGTTACTGAACTTGAAACTTCATCTCTCACCAGCAACTTTTTCATCCTGTGAATTTTTATGAATGCATTATTATCTAAAACCGATCGGTGAACATTACAAAATTCACAACGCCAATGCAAACAAGAAAAATCTTTAATACGATTTATTGTACGAAAAGTATTTTTTAAATTATTCCTACACACTTTGCGCTTATTTTTTATTTTGTGCGGTTCGATATGGGTCAGGATAAATTGTATTAAAGAGGACAGGTGCTTCTACAAGCGTTTCTGGAATTAAGGATGATATAAATACTTGACGTAACCTGAAATTAATTTATCTTCGAATTTGCGCATTGAATGACTAATTATTTTCATATGTAAAATTACAGGTATTTATGTAATTGATGGTTGATCCTTTTACCGTCATTGGCTATGCAAATTTTAGTTTTGTATAGGATTATTAATCCGATATGGTAAGAATAGGATAAAACAAGATTAAGTAAAAATATTAGGAAGATAATTGATAAAATGTTAATAAATGGAAGTGTTCCAAATTGGGAGGATTCCTTCATAAATTAATCTTTATGTGCATCTCATCCATCCGAAATTTTTGCAAAATGATGAGCATATACACCGCATACAGCAAGAAATTTGCAAACAGTAAAGAAAATATCCTGACGTAAAGAAATATTTTGAAAAATTTCCGGGCCTTCAAAAACTTTAATTACTATACTATTATTATTAAAGTAATATTATGGAGTGCGCTGACAATGAGCATCCTGATGAGAACCTTGCAGATCTGTTCGCCGTCTGTCAATTGCTTCATTCACCTTTACTCCAAATTGCTCATTAACCTTTTTCAGAAGTTGAATGCTCCTCTGACGAACTTCCTCCGAAACACCATCAAAAGATACCGCCAAATTCTTGAGTAATCTTTGACGTTCACCTTGGGGAAGAGATTTCAGAAATATTCTCGGCTGCCTGAAGTTATCCTCGTCCACTGTGTCATCTCGTACGACATCCCCCGATACTTTGAAAACGGGCTCACCTGCTTTTGAGCTCACAACTGGACCTCCGTAACTATTGGGATAATAATTCGGCCCCCCATCCCCATTCTCAACAGCTCCCCTCCCATCCCTTTGGTAAGTATGGATTTTATTCTTTGGCCTATTAATTGGCAATTGTAGGAAATTAGTCCCTAGTCGGTAACTCTGACTGTCTAAATATGAGAACGCCCTCCCGAGAATCATCGGGTCTGGGCTGAACTCTATTCCAGGTATTAAATTCCCAGGGTGAAAGGCCACTTGCTCAACTTCTGTGAAATAGTCAACAGGATTTCGATCCAGTACTAAATCCCCAACGGGCTTCAATGGGAAATCTTCCTCTAGCCAGATTTTGGTGGCATCGAAAGGATTATATCCATAAGTGGCGGCTTCATCAAAAGTCATGACTTGAATGTACATCTTCCAGGCATACATGGGCACCCTCACGAGGGATTGAGGGATGCCTCGCCCTCTCCCTCGTCCTCGCCCTCACAAACTGCGAGGGTGATGGCGAGTACACGTTTATTTTAGGCGCCCTCATGAACATGAGGGAGAGGACCTATGAATAGGATGTGAACGAAAGAGGGGGAGGCAGAGTACACATTTAAGCCCTCACGACCTTCTCTTACCTTAATCGTTATGCTAAAACCATACATATATTGTTCTGTAGCAAGACCAACTTCATAACGTCTTAGGTACATGGTTTATGGCCCTGCGCAAAAATCCCAGTCTTAATTTTTAAAAGTAAAAGGTCCTCTTTTTTAGGTTAAAATTTCTCATATTAAACTCCAGAAACAAATTTCATTTAAGGATTTCGGGGAGACATGGTCATTTGTAAACAAGGGCACCTGGGCTTTATATTCGATTAATGCTGTTTTCAGACCCTACTACTGAATATTACTGGTCTGAGGTTATGTATGTATGTATGTATGTATGTATTTATTAAGTGCTTTTTAGAACTGTCTACAGCACATCAAAATAATTAACACGATATTGATTACATAGGTATAATTGTGATAGCAGTGAACACTTATTCGTTACGGCACCATGCTCTCATTTTAAGTGCATTCTTTACAAAATTAGCGATTTTATAACAGTTAATAGAGGACGACAGTTTGAGTAGGTAGATCCAGTTCCGCTCACTTACAGACCTTAAGTCTAAAATTTCAGCAAGGTATTCTGTACGAATAGGGTTCAGTAGAGGGCAGCGAAACATAAAATGGTAAATGTCATCAAATTCATGTAAATTACAAATTGAACAGAGCGCTAGGGGGTAAAACTTATAAATAAAGCCGTTTAATTTAATACGCTGGGGGATATGAGCTTGATTCGGTGACAGTCGTAGCTGGGAGATTATCCGTTGGACGTAGAGTAGGTTCGAGGTTTTGAGGTACGGCTCGCATGTGAGTTCCGTCGGCTCCCTATGTAAATTGCTGTAAGACGACTCGTTCATCCTAATTACATCTTCCCATTTGAGTTTATTGCGTAGGTCTTCCAAGATGTCCGCCATAGCCACCTTCAAAATTTGAGGCGAATGTGCCTCCCAAACGATTCCATGCCCCAGCTCGGTTAGGGTCGATCTGACTGAGGATGCCCACGAAGAATCGAGCTCCATTGAAGCTTCATAACACTTTTTTGTTAAGCGTTGGCAGTCCATAGATAGAATACGTCCCCAGAATTGTAGGGTTTGTTTGACCACGTTGTATTTAGCATGTACTCTTCCCGTCTCCATCCTCACAAGGTACCCTGGTGTACATCTCGGCAGCTGCAGCAGGCTCTTTATGAAGTACACGTTAAGTTTTTCCAATTCCTCTTCCTGCTTCATCCCCCAGATTGCGCTACCATAGAGGGCCACTGAGTTGACTAAGGAGTTAAACAGTTTAGCTCGACTTGACCATAGTTCGGTGAGATTCCCGCAGATCACCCTCCATGCTGCACTTAGCGCTGCCTTACCATTTCTTAATGCTTGCGCCGCTGCCGTGTTAAATTTACCATTAGCACTAAATGGGACTCCCAGGTAGACAAATTTTGACACTTTTTCGATGCCTTCTCCCGCGTATGTCCAGCTCTCTTTGTAACCCAGTCGCCCGGACTTTGAAAAGATCACAATCTTCGTCTTCGACACGTTAACCTTCAGCATGTTACAGAAGCAGTAGTGCTGTAAGCATCTGAGTTTCATTTGCAGGCTCCCTCTATCGTGTGCTAATATTGCGGTATCATCAGCATATCGCAGAGAATGAATGTGTGTACCCGGAGAAATTTTTATTGGGCAGCATCCTCTCTGCTGGAAAAAATCCTCAAAATCATTACTGAATAGATTGAAAAGTAGCGGCGAGAGGAGCTCCCCCTGGAGTAGACCACAGTTAATTTGTATCTTCTCTGACAGCTTTGTTTGTAAACGTATAACCGCTCCCGCTTGACCATACAGAGCAGCGATGGATCGTATCATCTGCCCGCTTACTCCGAGCTCAAATAATTTCTCCCACAGGATTGCGTGCTCCACGCTGTCGAATGCCTTCTCGTAGTCTACAAAGGCTACATATAAGGGTTTTTTTCTGCGGTGTATAAAATCGTTAACTGTGGCGCTCAAGGAAAATAGGAGGTCCTCACATCCCCGCTTCTTCCTGAAGCCGGCTTGGGTCTCACACAGAAGCTTGGTTGACTCCGCCCACTCGTTCAGTCTCGCTAAAAGGATTTGGGTAAACCATTTAGAAGTGCAACTAATAAGCGATATTCCCCTATAATTGCCCGGACTTTCTCTATCTCCCTTCTTATACAGCATAACAATTTCAATGTCACCCCAGATTTTCGGAGGGTTGCCCCCCTCAGAGATATGATTGAATAATGCCTGAAACAGTACTAGAAATTTGTGGGGTAGAGCTTTCAGAAATTCGTTTGAAATTCCGTCCACTCCGGGCGCTTTACCATTCTTTAGCATACTTCTTGCTTTCAGGCATTCTTCGAGTGTGATCAGCTTGTCCAAGTCTGGATGTCTACAGTCTGTGAATACTGAATCAGTTTGGGTCTTGTTTTCTCCTAGGAGTTTCTTGAAATGCTGCGTCCAGTCACTTTCACTTATGCTGTTTGCAGCCTGGGGTTTACGGGGTCTAATGCGTCGCACTGCCTTCCAGAAGTTGCTAGTTTGTTTAGCTTGGTTTATGTCCACTTTGATCGCATTGTAAAAATGCGACTTTTTCTCTTTAATAAGCCGGCGGTGTCTCCTTCTACTCTCCATGTATACTTCCCGCATACTTGCTGTGAATCCCGTACTACGGAAGGATTTAAAGTCTCTTCGCAGTTTTCGTTTTGAGCTCCAGCAGTCGTTGTCGAACCATGGCTTATTATTTAGATGTGAGGCATAATTTATTTTTTTAAGCATTCCAGCACCCTGCGCAGCATTCTTGATAGCATTATTTATAGCTTTAACGAGGGCATCCGGGTCGATAGGGCTTGTTCCACTGATATCCACTTTCTCCAGAGCTTCTGTTAACTCCTGAGATTTATCCGGATTCCACTGTAGTTTATATGTCAAAGCTGGCAGTTGTACGGTACGATCGTGTAATATTTCCCCTGTCGTAAGTAGGATAGGCTGATGGTCTTCGTTCTCAAAATCGAGCACTTTCAAATCTTTTACATTCACGGCAGCCAAGTCATTGCAGGTGATAAAGTCAATTGTGCTACAGCCCATGGGACCTATGTACGTATGCCTTCCCGGTCTGTCTCCATCGCATCTGCCATTAAGTATAGTTAAGTTTACATCCTCCAGCATGTTGTGCACATAGCAGGCCTGTGGTGATAGAAATAAGTCCACACAGAGTCTTTCTTTGTGAATGTTTGCATTTTGTGCTACAACATCGTTCACGTTCCCAGAGTTCCCCAACCTCACATTAAAGTCACCACCTATGAATACCTGTACGTCTAGCATTGAAAGAATCGCAAGCTCCTCCCAGAGCATACTCCATATCACTGTTTGTTTACTTAAAACTGGGTTGATGTAGATACATCCAACTATCACTCTTTTGCTTGTCTTCAACGCTTTAAATTGCACGATAATCCACCAACTTGATTTACTTACAGTTTTTTCAACTTTGAATTTGTTTTTCTCATAAAGTATGCACAGGCCCCCACTTGGTCTGCCCTTTATATGACATTTCACTGCTGGACTTGTGACTGAGGTTATGGAACCTATTTGTGACTAATCTTTATTAACCGGAGACGTAGAAAACAGCTTTGATCAATAATAGCCATTTTCTGAGCTACTGAATCGATTATAATGAAGAATTATTGTCAAAGGCCAACAAAAATGTCTTTTATAACAAAATATTGTAGTTTGACTACTGAATGTTTTCCATGTTGCCGACAATTAAAATATAAGGAAGATAGGCACCGACGAATTAGATTTTTAAACTTCTTTTTTACGTTATTTTCAGGACAAAATCGAAAAAACATTGTAAATTGTTCAAGTTTTTTATACTTTTTACACTTATGTCAACCACGAAACCTAATATGTACCTGTACCCAAATACCTGGGTAAATCCTACACCAATAAAGGTCACTATTTTGAATACAGTAGTTTATTTCAGCAATTTTTTTAAAATTTGTTTTGAACGCTTGGTTGTAGGAAATTTTATAAACTTTCTAAGCTATCCAAAAGTTCCGTACGTTCAGAACTGGGAGGAATGTGGACACATATTGAAGTTGTCGTATTTTAAACAAGTGTCCGCGAAAAAGTTATTTGAAGGCACAGGTATTGTAGGAAATTGTAGGGGGGGTTATTTACGTGTAATATAAAATAACGAGGGCCCTCATGAGTGCGAGGGAGAGGGGTGTATTTTAAAAGTAGCCCCTCACGAGGGCGAGGACGAAGACAACCCGTAACGTGTCGCTCGATTGATGACGAGGGAGAGTGCGAGCAGGCTATATTCCATTTCTCGCACAAAGAGGCGGAGGGGGAGAAAAACGCCCATCTATGCTTCCAGGAGGGAAACTCACCCCTAGCAATTGCTTCGTACAAATCTTGAGTAGCGTAATTCGGATTGGTCCCAGCCAGGCAAGTTGCTCGCTCAATCGTTAAATTCCTATATCCTTGCTGACTTCTCCAATGGAATTTGACATAAATGGGACTCTCATCTTTATTAACAAATTTAAATGTGTTGATGCCAGCCCCGCCCATGAATCTGTAACCATCGGGGATTCCATAATCCGAGTTGACTTGCAAAGCAAAGTGGGTTGCCTCGGGTCTCAAACTGAAGAAATCCCAGATGGCGTTGTTATCCCTTAAATGCGTCTTCGGGTTTCTTTTCTGGGAGTGGATGAAGCTTGGGAATAATATTGGGTCTCTAATTGGGAAAATGTTTATGTGATTCCCAACCAGATCCCAATTCCCATTGTCGGTGTAGAATTTCGTAGAAAAGCCTCGTGGATCTTTGGTTGTTTCCGCGGAACCGGTTTCACTGGTCACAATTGAGAATCGAACGAACACATCGGTTCTTTTCCCGATTTCGGTGAAGAGTGAGGCTTTGGTGTACTTTGTGATGTCATGAGTGACGGTAAAATGTCCGTGCGCACCTGCGCCCTTTGCATGAACAACTCTTTCCGGGATTCTTTCCCAGTCGAAGTGTGTCAAGTGACTTAGGAAATTCACATCTTGAAGAAGAATGTTCCGACCTTTCCCAACAGTTAAGGATGCTGTCAGGCTTGGGACAGGGCGACCGTTCTGATCCGTGGCAGCTTTGCAGACATATTTGGAGGATACATTTTTGACTGTATCCGCTATATGCAATCAAATTTTAGAATTATATAGGAATAAAAGAAGAAAACAGGTTAATAGGGCTTTAAGCCTAGAAAAATTATATCCGGGAGAAAATGTTTTCAGTATATCTCTTCTTATCTCCATTATAAAGCTTCAATATCAGCAACCATAGCGTAACGACTATTCGTGTGGGTTTAACCAGCAGGGCGCTTATTTAAAAAAATTCTATACCAATATAATTTTATTTGATTAGAAACTTACGCAAAAAAGCTTTGGACATTGAAAGACATCCGAGAATCAGTGGGAAATATTTTGTATCCATTCCAAACGAATCCTTGAGCAGATGAAGTATCAAAACTTTCCTATTTACTATTTATTTTAATTTTCTGGGGATGTGTTCTTGTTCGTGTGAGTTTGAGTTTTGATAGTTGGAGACAAAGCTGGGGTTTGCCACCGTTTTTGTTAAGTATGTACATATCTAAGAACGCACATTGTGAAATCCATGAGGATAGTTTAGTAAATGTTTATTTATTTACAAATACTGTAATTTATTCGGAGCAACGATTGTACGCACTGTACTTCCTAATGCAAAAGCAAATGAGTTGTCAAAAAGATTTCAATAAAAACCAATCTAATAAAAAGTGTGTCTTCGTTTGACAAAATGATAAGCTTGAAACGTTACTTTGAATACATTACTATATCCTTGTACCCAGTGAATCTCTCATTTATATGAAATGTTGGAATAATTTTCAATATCTTCACAATTACAAACTAAAGCGTTAGCCGATATTTGGAGTTAAAGAGAAATGCATATTACATGTGAAAGCACAGAGTATAGTAACATACTCTCTTACTTTTAATTGTAACAAGTAAGGAATATTACGTATATACGCATACATATGCATGTAAAGAGTATCTTAAGAAATTAAATTAATTCTGATTTAAATTTTATGAGGAACATGAACTGAAATGTAAATGATGAAGAAAGGCAACTTCTAGAACTTTCCTGTTACTACTGCCAGCCGTACATAAATCCATCTCCTCCACGCACTCGAGAGCCTTGTTCGCATCTCTCCACAAAAATTAAACCGTTACTATGCAAGAACTCTCACTTGTTCTTTCCATCTTCGTCTCTTTGTAAACATAATAAAGAGATGTAATTGACAGTACTCAATCCCATATGTTACATACATTTGGGAACATCACCCAAGTCCTCCTGGAAATCCTCTTTTGCGCGTATGAAACCCTTGTAAAGTGTATGCCTTCCCCAACAGAGAGAGAGAGAGAGAGAACGTAATATTATTACACTTAACAAAGGCTTTTAACACAAGTTAAGTTAACAACGCAGGCATTAAAGAGGAACATTTGTAAGCCATAGCTGTGTAGAAAATACTAAGTTTATGATCTAAATAGAAATAAGTTTCCAGAAAGCCTCAAGTAGAATTTATTATAAAACACAAATTTCCGGAATATGCGTTTGAGTACGCGTAACTATCATTTAATAATTTCCTGAATTTAGAATAAACCTCATTGAATTAATACATTTAGGCAGATAGGATACAGTACAAATAACAGGTTGTCAAAAATCGTCACGTTTTCAACATTTCGATCCGTAACACTGTATTTTATTAATTAAGCTCGTTGTACTATATTCCGGTATTGTAGAATTTTTTTTTTATAATTGTCAAGTAAAATATCGCCGGCCAACTTGACCATATTTGCGATCATATATATCATCTAGCCATATACCGTCTTTTGTGTCCCTAATACCCATCAATCATTTGCACTGTAATAGATTTACAATCGGAGAAAGGTTGGAAAACCCCAGAATCCTTGTTACTTTGTTTAAATAGATTTTTGTAATTATTGTTAAAATTCAAATTTGAGTTGGATTTTAATGCAAATATCTATTGTTCATTAAGGATTAAATCACCTAAAAGCATTTCCCACCATGAGCGTAAAAAATAGTTGTCATAGTCGAATTGGAAAGAAGCAAAATATTATTGTCAGAAGTGGGATTCGAACCCACGCCCTCATTCGAGGACCAGAACCCTCAAACATCTGCATTACAGACAAGCTTTCACTTGAGTCTGGCGCCTTAGACCGCTCGGCCATCCTGACATGATGCGATAATTGGAAGATAGAATGATCTCCAGTTCTCCTGGTGGTTATTTTCAACTATTTTTATCACTGTGTCCCAGGTCATGTTTTCGCAGCATGTAACATGTTTGTCTTTTGTAATCATTCTGTAGCTAAAAAACCAGCTATTAATGTGGGCAAAGGAAAGGAAGACAGGATTACCTGGGAAATTATCTAGAGATCCTTTAAATATACTTTTCCACTCCTAAGCTCTCCCTGGAGACATTCTCCTTGTACTAATGTTCCGACGGGTCTTATTGGTCTGGTTTAAGATAAGGTGTATATTCTCCCGTATACTCATACATATGGCTGAAAGGCTTATAATAGTTTGGTAGATATTGCCTATGCTTCATACAGTTATGTTATTTACATATTTGCATACATTAATATAATTCAATATGATTTAAGATCCGCAAAATCAGCTCGTAGCTGGAGATTCTAATAATTGGTTATGTTCTTTTATTTAGTGGAAATGTTCAGAATACAAATCTACATTTCTTTGTGATTCATAAATATGAAGGATTAAAATCCGGCGTGTTTAGTGAATGGTCATTCTGAATTGGGGTTTATTAGACAAATATGCACTGCTGCCCTAGTCTAGTCAGACTTGACTGGGAAAGTCTAGACTTGACTAGACTAGAAGGCCAAAGGACGTAACAGAATAGACTTGACTTGACTAGGCCTTCTGTTACTATTACGTGACTTGACTAGAATAGACTAGGGCGACTCGCCAAAACACAGGACTTGACTAGACTTGACTTGCATGTCTTCATGGAATTGCTAGTCAAGTCACAATTACTTGAGGCTCCCTTATGTAGCTGAAAATCAAAGCTAGAAAGCCAGCGTGATATTCCAGTGTACACGAAATGATCATCGTCAGTACCGTTTGGTATGCTTAAGTATATGGCTTCATTTCGAAAGAACAAAACATACAATTTTCTACTAGGTACGTAAAGTGTTTAGGAACATGTTACAATTTATTCCTTAACAGTGCAATTGATCATAACGATAGCTAGGATACATTTTCCATATTACTTTCTATAGTTAAAAGAATTGACTTTTTGCAAAACAATTTTTGTATTAATACTTTTCAAATTGTAACTAAAATGAAAATTACATACCTGGTACTTCTTTCTTTAAACCAAAACCCCTCCCCAACCAATCTTTCTAACGTGCCCTATAACATTGTTGATATAGATTTGTTGGCCTTTGAAATGAAAATCCCTTGACAGGGATTTTCAATCTTTTGGCTTGTTTCAGGAAAATTAGGTAAGACAACAGGATTTTTTAGATTGTTTGGCTTTATTTGACAGGAATATAACGTCTTCTAGGGACATTTTAGTTGTCAACAGGTGTTTTGAAAATCACTGACCTTTGTTTCAGGAGGATATTCAGAAATGTTCTTCCAGGGAAATTTACAAAAATTCGACCCCTGGGTACAGCCTGATACAATTTCCACCGGGTATTTCCCCAGGTTCGTCCCAGTGGAAATTTCGTATAATATACCAGAAAATATCCCACTGATAAATCCCTATATATTAGATAAAAACGTTTGCCTATAAATTGTTATAAAGCCCTATTTTCTTGGAAAAATTTGATTCCGAACTTGCGGTTAAAGTTGCAAAAATTAACTAATTTATATATTGACAATTGTTGATTGTGCAAAAATCTTACCGAGCATTATTTTTGTATTGATGTAAACTACACGTGTAGTTCAAGTTTTAAAAAATAATATTTTTCATATTTTGCTAATTAAAATGAAGGAATTTTTAGAAAAATACACTGACTTGGAGAATTGACTATACTTGACTAGACTTGTAATCAAGACTCGGACTAGACTTGACTATTGCTAATTAAACGTGCAGCTGACTTGAATAAACTTGACTAGGTGCGGCTCTAAACTTTAAAGACTAGACTAGCCTTGACTAGGTAGCCTGGCGGGCAGCACTGCAAATATCCTTCTTTTAATTAGCTGAATTAAATTTAAATTTTGTAAAAACCGCTTAAATATTAACAAGACTGCATTAGCTTTTCACATGAATTAGAAGTTTGCACATGCTCTGAAATTAATTTAATAATTTGTAGTTTCATTGCCTACATTTGTAAATGAAAATGCCCAAAACGTACAAAATGCCCGGTACTTTGAATTTCGACTATTGGACGAAACTTTTGGGCAGACATCTTGAACATTTTTGCCAGTGCATTTACAAAATGCCAATACTATATTTGGTTACCTCTTAGGGAGGGCAGTGCCCTCGGACGTCATTCAAATTTGGCGAAATCGTTTCTTACAATTAAATCTCGGCTGGAATTAGTGCAGCAGTTTTCCAAAAAAAACTTTTGTTTATTTAATGTTATAGCGTATAACTTATGAGAAAAGGGTCGGAGTGGATTCTCACCCTCACCCCATCATTCAAAAAGAAGTACAAACAACAAAAACTTGGGATGACATTACAAATGCTAGAATTAATACATTACAGTTGGTACAAACGTACACCCGATGTACTCACGTATGCAAAATGTGATTTTAAAATTTAGACGGGAAAAAATATTTCCTTTAGCTGGAGTCAAAATTACCAGGCATTGCGGATATTCCAACTGTGTGGTGTGTCGTAATTACAGTAATTTCCTGTAAGAATTATTGTAATAGACAGGTCTTGTCTTCGTAATTCGTAATTTACAGACACTTGTCCTTCCATATGTTTATATAATAACCTATTTTTACTGTCGTTTTGAGAGCTTTCGAATTGATGTGAAGTACCTAAATGAGTTACTCCTTTATACTGTAATTACTGCTTATTTCTGACTAAACCTCCTGTTAATGGGGTAAGTAGGCAGAAAGACAGTATAAATAAAAGGTTGCAAAAAATTGTCACGTTTTCAAAATTTCGGCCATAAAATAGCACAGTAAAACTATTCTATTAACCCAACTCGTTGTGGGACATATCAATAATCCCGATAATTATAGCCGGAAATATCGCCGGCCAATTTAGCGATATTTGCGGTAAAATCCTGCCGCCTTATCGTCATTTGCATTTTAATAAATTCACAGAGAAGCTTGGAATGCCCCAAAATCCACTTGCATTGGGACAGTAATTCAAACTTTACTTGAATAGTTTTTTTGCAATAATAATAATTATTATTGAAATTCAAATTTGAGTTGGATTTTAAAACAAATACCTATTGTTCATTCCGGATTAAGTCACCTAACAACATCACACGATGAACGTAACAAATATGTAGTATAGTCAGTCGAATTGGAAGGAGCAAAATATTATTGTCAGAAGTGGGATTCGAACCCACGCCCTCATTCGAGGACCAGAATCCTCAAACATCTGCATTGCAGACAAGCTTTCACTTGAGTCTGGCGCCTTAGACCGCTCGGCCATCCTGACATGTTGAGATAATTGGGAGAAAGAATCATCTCCAGTTCTCCTAGTGGTTATTTTCAACTATTTTTATCACTGTGTCCCAGGTCATGATTTCGCAACATGTAAGGATTGATAAAGCGACAATGTACCATGTTCGTTCAAACAAATACACAGCTCACAAAGTCCACTTTCATCCCGAAAAACCGTTGATGGAGATTAGTTTGAACGCTTACATCTTTAAAAGTGATAGAACTGACAGAGGGCATACATAAAATTAATTCTTGTATTGTTCGCTTCCACAGCAATAACAAGTGCATCCCAATACATATTTTTGAGATCTCATGTAACCAAAAAAAGTGAGGGCTAGTAGTTTATGTTTACTGTGACTTCATTTACAGACACGAAGTAAAGACGGTGATTTTTTATCAATTTATAATAAATTAGTAATACGTGCCTGTATCCGCAATTTTTTCTGAAATGCATTGATGCGTAATTACATGCAACTCGTTTTGAGTAAAATTCTTTAAAAAAATTTGTATTAACTAAGAAACTTAATTTTTGGTACGATGACGATCCCTAAGCCTAAGTTTTCACCCACGGAATATTTGCGGTTCTAAATCTATTCGTTACTGTGTGTGATATTAGCGCATTCAAAGTCTGTAGGAACAATTTATCTCCAAATAAGGGAATAGCTCAAAGCGGCTTTAATTAGTTTTACTTTTACGCTTTTATGTGTAATAAGGAGAGAAAATAAAAATTCTTCCAAATAATGATGCTCCTGTAGAGAAAGTGCTGGTTTAGACAAGTCCCATACAGTGTCTGTTCATGAATACGTAAGTATAATTAAATTTATTTAACATAGTGGGCAATACATATGTATCCGCATTAAAAACAAAACAGAAATAGCATAGAGTGTATTCTGAGTGTATGTCCCGAAGATTTACGAAAACCATTCAAAACATATGTTTATTCACACTCACAATCAGAGGATTCATAGTGTGTTAGTCATGTCATATCTGCACAGTAACTGATTTACTAATTTTGAATTATATTTACGGTGCATACACTAATTCTGGATGTCGTCCAACGTACTAGCTTCGTAACTCATCCTAATATTCTACAAGGGGGGTTACAAGAATTTTACGAATCTTATTTAAATTCACAAATTTTTAAATTCTCTACAAAAATATTTACAAATGTCCGAGTAGGTTTCTCTGTTAAATAAACCATAAATAGAGAAAATACTCAAGATTCGCATATACGATTCGGGCGCCCTTTATCTTTTAAGTTTGTACAGTGTCGAAATGTGTACAGTCGACTCTCCTTATAGCGTCTCTCCCTATAGAGTCACTCTCCCTATAAAGTCATCCTGGGTTCCTCCCAAGCTAAATTATATGATAATTTCTACCTTTATAGCGTCACTCGTTATAACTTCAGTTCCTTTATAAAGTCGCTTTTTGTGCCGCCGTAGGGTGAAAGCGTACCCTTATAACGTCATGTTGACGTTACAACGCGTCAAACCTAGCTAAATAACATACTGGTTCTGTAATTTTAAAGTTATTTTTATTCTTCTGTTTCACTATAATTGCATTAGCTTATAATGTCTCGACATTCATTCATTCATTCATTCATTCATTCATAATGTCTCGACGTTATAAAATACTGGAAGGAACGTGTTATTGTAAATATAATGTGCAAGAGTGGTTAAGGAAATTGATTAATCCCCATCCAGGAAATCCACATTTTCAAGCTTTTAGGTTTATCTGTATTTTCGCATCCAATAAAGAACTGTCATTCACAGCTTTAACAGAATTACAATTTTCACTGTTTGAAAACTTTTGCAAATGTTCTGAGAAGAGTCTTATTGAGATTCAGAAAATACTTTATGCAATCCTGACCTTTTTTGTTGGTGTTAGTGGCATGAGAAACTTCGATAAATGTTATAATCTATTTATTGATATTAACCATTTTTATTCTCATTCTACATAGACATACATTATGTGCCAAATGAAACGAGACATGACTCCAATTTAACTAAAAACGGAACATTTGCAATTAAACCGTTATTTATATGATGTGCCTCTATAACGTCGTTCCCTTATAACGTCACTTTTTGGGAGATTTATTGATGTCGTTATAGAGAGAGTCGACTGTATCGTAACGTGGAACGATGTTTTTTAAATATAATAGATTATTTTAACACAACATATTTAAGTGTGCATGTGTATCTTTTAACTTTGCATGTGTAACAGGGCTGCAAAATTGAAATTGCCCTGGCATTTTGAGAATTTTCATTTAGTGCCATTTTGAGCATCTATGACACTTCTGACATTTTGGAGCATATTCAGCTTAGGGCAGGCAATTTTGGCATTTTTGCCGCGATATTTTTGATTTGCATATAGCTTTAACTATATACCTAATTTTGCATACTAAATCCCAAAGCATTGTGTAGAAATAAACAATTTTATAAAAAATAAATTATTATTTAGATTTTATTTTGTTGTAAGAATTCGATCGCATGTATGACGGCGTGAAATTATAAGCCTGCGAAGAAACACTATTACTAAAATGCAACACTATCATATTTAAACCTGACAATATTTTACACGTTTCAAAACTCGTGGTCAGCAAAAGGTAAATTATTAACAAACAATTTTTACACAGACATGCCACCCTCCTATCACGTTTTATATAAACTTGACGTACCGAAACTCTAAGAATAGGAATTATGTGGTCCAATGAATTAATATGATAAGTACGAAATATGTGAAATATATTTGGCAAAATCATTGCAATATATTGCCAATTGTAAAAAGAAAATTATCATGGCTGAACTTCGAACCTTCAAACATTTAATAGTAATGACATGCATTGCTGAAATCGCAGGACTATTAACTAAAAATAACACCCTTCAAACACTACGACATTTAATAAATTGTTTTAGAAAATTGCATTGGATCGAAGTTACCCGAAAGCGCATCTAACATATGTAATTTAATACTGTTAATTATTAAGTTTCCTGTCACAAATTCCATTCAGAATTCACCATGAAGAAACTGTCATCATTTATAGACAATTTTAATGAGCATTTGTGGTTAAAATCTGCGTAATTACCAAAAGAATAAGGCTTTAATTCCCTATGATTTCCAAAGGAAATAATCAATACTGAATCAATGTGTAATGTCATAGTTCTAAAGGCATAAATTATGATTTAAATAAATTTTCGTTATGCAAATGACTGTGTTTTGACAATACAATGGTATCCCACTTTTAAGTGTTTGGAATTGATGGATTAATCTAGATTATATAATTATTAAATTACACTTCTGCAACCTGCAAGTTAAGAAATGTTTCAAAGTGTAGCTAAACACACGTCAATATTTAATCAGCACAAGGAATAACACGTCATTCCGTGTTAAAGGAAATCCATGTTTAAGAATACAAAAATTTCCGAGAATACTGTACTGTTCGTCGGAATGTTAACGAACAAGGACCATTTCAAATTTACACTTCAATTCAAAACATCAAAACGTTTTTTCTATATTTTCAAAACCAACTAACCCCCCCCCTACTGGGATTTCCATTATAAATACCTTGAGAACAACCTTTAAGACAATTACTCCAGAGATACTACATACAAATATTTTGAACTTTGCAAATCCAGTTGAAAGAAAACATGCTACAAAAAATTCGATTATTGTTCCTTCAACCTTCTCATGACAAATCCCAAAGTGCTTCAAGTTCGGATTTTCCAAGGGAATCACCGCATACGAATAACAAAATCAATGATTCATTTAGGTTTTTCTTCAATACAGCGCACAAAATTGGATACTCTCCCTACAAATACGACATCAGTGACGGGCGTCTCCATTTTGTGAACCATTGGATATACAAATGGGTCTACATTGTGAATTTCATATTAGTATTTATTTATGAAATTTTCCTTATTAGTCAATATTTTAAAACACTACAGAAAGAAGATGCAACATTGAAAGAAAAATTAACGGGCTTCTTTTTTCCTTGGATGTATGCCGTATTGAACATTAATTATTACATTAGCTGGAAGAGTTGGGGAATTTTGCATTTACTGTTTAACTCCAGCTCGGAAGCTACCGTGGAATTTGGAGGTAGTTTTTAAAATTTCTTTACTTAGTTCTTCGTCACTTTTAAGGATTTCAACATGAGTTTATCTCCCGTTGAAATTTATTCTTGGACGCATTCATATTCATTTACATGCTAAGACGTAGACTTTCATGCACATGAGATATTGTAAATGTAGAATTTAAAGCTAATCATATTTTTGTTAACAAACAGATGCAGCAGCACTACAGCATGAACGGACGCGATCAGATCTGCAGACACGGGATTTAAATTTTGACCAGAAAATAAAAAAATTCACACGCTCTGTTTTGTTTATCGCTGCATTTCTCAGCACTGTTAAAGCCATAAAAGGGATGGCCGTCCCGCAAAGCCCGGACTTATTTTCATCACTGCTTACGGATCCAAAAAGTGGAAACAATCTATCATTTGGTACCAGATTGATCTTCGCAATGCTCCAATTCAATCTGACGTTTTTTCAAACATACTTGTATGCATTTCACTTTATGGTCTACATAACGTATGGGCTGTGCACGTCGATGTCTTTGCAGGAGCTTTGGGAAGCTAAATGCGCATGATTATAAATTATTATTTAATAAATAATTAATTACTTTAACAACTTTGTTGTATTGGTTTGTATTACAGCGTCGGTAAAAACTCTCAAAGTGCAGCCCTCCTGGACACAAACCAGCTTTGCTGGCTGAGTAGTGCATGTCAACGTCTGGGGGTCATCCAAAGTTTCTTCACTGATATTTACAGCCTTTGGCCACTGCTGTGTGAGTTATGTGCGATGTTTATGATAATTGTTCGTCTCTTCCTGGCAATTGCTTTTCAAAACGTCCAAGACTTCCTGCTTGCTGTAGCAGCGTTGTATAGCCTCCTGATGATTTTCGGGATGTTTGGCGAAGTCAATGAAAGTTGTGAGGAGATGCTTTTCTCGTGGCGAGTAATTCCGCACTCATGGTTTCGCAAGTATCGGGTTTCAGTGAGACTCATCAGAATTAGTGTGGGTGGATTTTTCTACGTTGACAGGTGCCTGCTTCTTACGATTTTGTCCATTATTATTGACAATGTAACTAGCTTACTGGTAGGTTACGAAGAAGGTTAGAAAGAGGGGCGTCAATCCCACGAGGATGACAAGCTCAAAAGCGTAAAAGCTTTACTTACTGTGTTTTTCGTTTCATGTAAGGAATATTTTGTTTTGCATAATTGTTTACGAAAAATCTTTCATTAAATCTGAAGAAAATTATTGAAAAAATTTAGGAGTGGTCAAAGGGAAAAAAATCTTCGTAGACTTCCTGTCGCAAAATCCCTTTCAAAAATCATCACACGAAGGTAGAGACCAAGAATCTAATCTCGCAATCAAGGCAATAGAAATCTCCACGTTACTGGAGACAAAAATCCAACACCCCGTACTTAAACAGATAACTGTTTGCCTCTGACTAAACTGCCCCACACACTGCACTACATCCCTGCTAGAGTGTATAATTATAATTATATTTACAGTTCCGCCAATTGTAGCCTATCTGGACAATACTCCCGACGGTCTCTCACCAACACATTCCAGATATTCCTAGCAGGGGTCATACCAATGTGTACCATTTTGGTTGATTTATTTTCCTTAAGTGTACCCTATGTGATGCTTTACTAAATTCCCATTTTCATATTCCGAATTTACGTTGAATAAAATGAGTTAAAATTAATTTGTTTCCAATATTATTGTGTAATTACCCGAAAAATGCGCGAGCGTTTTTCCTGTCCGGTAAAAAGTGTGCAGCGATGAAATGATTGCAGTATATAATGATTACTGGTAATCTTACAAGTGCCCGTTTTAAACATTTTTATCCTTAATAATGCACGTGATATCGAAAAAAAGAATCAACGACTTTCTAATTTCGATTTTAATTATTGGTTATACTTAAGAATTTAAATTCCTATACGGACCCCAATTTATTTAAATACTTCCTGGTTTTGAATTTCAAATTAAATACGTTTCGGATATGCTTTCAAAAATGGCAATTTATTTAAACGAACAATGTAATCGCAAAACAAAATGTTGTTCCGCGCTTCTAGCTCTTTTAAAATATTTAGCTGTTTGATGAGCATTTCCGACTAAACGCAAATATGCAGCTTCACTAAACGCAAAACGCACCACAGAACTGACAACTTTAAATATCCCTGGTTTGAAAGTACGTTCTGCTAGTTTTTAAATGAGTTTCATAACTTTACCATCCAAACCTATTTTTTTCTCCGAACTAACAATTTTATCTTTGTCTAATCTTAATGAAATTCGATCGTGATATTCATAATAATTTATGATGTTTATTGTTAGTCATCACGGTGATACATCATAGTTACGTCTGTAATAATTACGAAATATTTCAAGGGATCAACCACCCTGTAGTATTAGCAGTTTGAATCATAGTCGTGGCATTTGGTTGTAGCTCCAGCATTGCAGAAATTTCTTTCACATTTGTCCACCAACTAAGATTCAGAAGCATTTCTTGATGGTAGGCTCAAGCTTCAACAAATTCTGGATGATTATACTGGTGAACGGTCATCTGATCGTTACATCAAATTGAGTAATTGCCAAATGTCGTCGTCGGGACTTTAGCATGGAAAGTAGACTAGGGTTTCAGACCGAACGAACTCGCTTTGATGATTAATGCATAGTTGTGTTTGTAGTCCTAAACCCGGGACTAAAGTTTTCCCGCAGTGTGTAACAG
This sequence comes from Allacma fusca, assembly GCA_947179485.1. Taxonomy (NCBI): domain Eukaryota; kingdom Metazoa; phylum Arthropoda; class Collembola; order Symphypleona; family Sminthuridae; genus Allacma; species Allacma fusca. The sequence goes on from OX359245.1 coordinate 66,021,295, forward strand.
TGGTCGTCACGGGAACAGGTAAAACCCGGGTACATGGGAACGGGAACGAGTACAGGAACGGGTACGGGAACAAATATTTTGTTCCCAGCCAGTTTGGGTACGGGAACAGGAACACACTCAGGTGGACCCGATCACTGGGAACAGGAACAGGAGTGGAAACAGGAACATAGATTTTCAATTTGTTCCCGTTCCCATCGGGAACGGGTACGGTCTACGCATGTTCCCGTTCCCATACCTGTTGTTCCCGGGATCGAGTGGGTACTTTTACCATCTTCTGGGAACACACTCGAAATGGATCTTGGAAGACTTATGTATTTATGTAAACAATTCAAGTTTCATATTCCATTGTATTCTTTTTTTTCTGCAATTTCTACACACATATCCTTGCCTTAAAGATAATTATGTTAGAACTCCTTTTTCAGTACAATTGAGGTATTTACTAGAATAATTTTACAAATTATTTTAATATTATAAATATTAAAATAATCCATTTTAGTTTATTCTTTTGTTGCAAGTTTTATTCTTGAAATTTATTGCTCGAATTAATGTTTTTTTCAAATAAGACTAACAAAGGGAAACTAATCCATATATTTTTCAGATATTTTGTGTATGCAGAAAATTATCTATGGGCCAGCTATGCTCTTAAATATTAAGTACCATTTTGAAACCCTCGTCAACATTCAACTTTATTGTTGGAAAAGCAACATCACTGCTCCATTCATTGTTGTATCATTTCCCAGTATGGCATTTTAGTGTTGATACAGTATTCGTCTACTCGGTGCATAATCTCTGAGGAATTAGATAATTGGTGATTACGTTGTTACGTTTGTTATAGAGGTGCGTTTAGCCGCCCTGCACATTGTCTTTTATCTGCAAAACGGGGGGTTTGGTATTTACAGAAATTTTGATAATAATTTTTACCACACTTAATTGTAAGTACAACACGACCTGGACCCGGGAACGGGACCGGGAACACCAGCTGTGGGAACGGGTACGGGTCCAGAACATTTTTAATTTCTGGGTACGGGAACAGGAACAGGTCCGGGTACGAATTTTTATTACATTTGTGGGAACGGGTACATAAAATACTGTTCCCACTAGCACGGGAACGGGTCCGGGTACGGGAACACTTAAGGGGAGTACCCACTGAGTGGGAACAGGAACAGGAACGGGAACAAACATTTTGTACCCATGACGACCACTGGTGTGTAACCAACAAATTGTGATGCTGTCAATATCTTCTTCGGCGTTGTTTCTGACGTCATTATTTATGTAGAGCTATTTCGTATGGAACTTCAAAATTATCCGAACAAACTTTGAAATGATTTTGAAATTTAAAATGGTTTAGAAAACCGTGATACTGCCAGTTAAATTGTTCTCTATGCTACATGCTGGACTCCAGCAACCATCGAAAACATGGCTTCATGTTTTCATTTAAGGAAATGTTAAACCAAATTTTAATCAGTTTAATCTGAACCTTAACCTGAACCTAATGATGATCCTGAGAAGTATAAACATGTAGGTAAAATCCTTATTCTGAAGCTGAATCTAAAGTTGAAGCTGATTTGAAGTCTACATGACCTTCAGGTTTTTGTAAAACCTGAAGCTTAAGGTTTCAGAAAATGATGAACCTGAAACTGAACCTTAACCTGAAGTATAAACACGAATTGTGAAGGAAAACCTTAGAAAGGCATGAACCTGAACCTGAAACTGAGTATTCTACGAGCACCATAAGATAAATTGTCCTAATTTTAGTTTATGCAGATAATTTGCAGCATTTACATGAAAAAATAAATGCATGCAGACAAAATTGTTTACATCATTGTTTAATATAACGTTGAACGAGTAATTATGATTGATATGTTTGCTTAAATACGCTTTACATTGAAGAAGCAGGTTCGTTTTACAAAAATATGCAATATGACACATACATTTATCAAATGTATCGTTTATTAGATCCTAACACCTTTTGTATTTTAGTAGTTATGAAAGTATACCTCGAAAAAAAAACGAATCAAGTAAAGGAAAAGAATTGAAGAAAGAAAGCAAAATTGAACGTTAGTCTCTCTGGTTCTAATTTATCATTCTCAAGTGATGCTGTTCGTCCACTACAATCGGAACCGGGTATTTCAGGGTTCCTATCACTCCAACACTTTAGGACAACCAGAAGGGCAGCTAGAACAGGTATTTGTTGAATCTATTGAGATGGAAACGAATACAGTGGCACTCAAGAATGTTAAATACAAGAGTCTCTGTGATACGTTTCGTGATCGCGAATTTGAGAAACGTTTTTTTTAAAATTAAAATATTCAACTAAAATCTGTAATTATTGCAGCGCTTCAATTCAATAAGTCCGTGGTGAATTTCAAAAATGTGTTGCTTCCTACAAATTCGTGTGTAGCTTACGATCATAAGTAAATAAACTACCTGCCGTCACGGCGAGAATTTGTTTGCTTTGTAAATCATCCGTAATAAAATGACAAATTCCGCTTTGTGCGATTGCGCAAATGTACTTTCTTAATTAAAAAATTTAACTCCTCATGAAAAATTGTGTACACTACGGATACGTTTCGTACAAATCAAGCATGTAGGAATTGATAAATCTCTTGGTTTGAAATGCAACATGATATTCTTAACCCGAATAATGATTTCCCGAAGATCCTACCTGTAGGTTCAGTACATTGAATGCTATATATAGCATATTAATAACATTTCTTCCAAATATTCATAGCTATCGTTATTGTGCTTGAGTTTGTAACTACTATTAAAAGGTGTAAAGTACGTACAAAGTTTTAAATTTGCATCATTCATTTGTAGTATATTAGATTCACAATCAGAGAATGGTTGTAATGACCCAGAATCCACATTGGGACATGCATTGGGACAGTAATTCAAAATTTGTTTGAATGGTTTTTGAAATTACGATCACTTCACAGCAAGTTAGTACTGGTTCAGCAAGGCAAACGTAATTTGGGATTGCAGTAAATAATTACATGCAATTACAGTTCTAAATTAATTACGTCGATGCTTCTAGAGCGCGCGAATATTTGATTCATGCTATCACTTGCACTATCACTATGATTCACTATCCATTCACCCGTTCAAATTAAAAAAAGAGGATTATTGGAATTCAACTTTGGATTCCATTTTAATGCAAATATCTACTGTCCATACCGGATTAAATCACCTAACAGTACCAAGCACGATGAGTGTAACAAATCGTAAAGTCAGTCGAATTAGAATGAAGCCAAATTTTATTGTCAGAAGTGGGATTCGAACCCACGCCCTCATTCGAGGACCAGAATCCTCAAACATCTGCATTGCAGACAAGCTTTCACTTGAGTCTGGCGCCTTAGACCGCTCGGCCATCCTGACATGTTGAGATAATCGGGAGATAGAATGATCTCCAGTTCTCCTAGTGGTTATTTTCAACTATTTTTATCACTGTGTCCCAGGTCATGATTTCGCAACATGTAAGGATTGATTAAGCGACAATGTACCATGTTCGTTCAAACAAATACACAGCTCACAAAGTCCACTTTCATCGCGAAAAACCGTTGATGGAGATTAATTTGAATGCTTACATCTTTAAAAGTGATAGAACTGACAGAGGGCATACATACAATTAATTCCTGAATTGTTCGCTTCCATAGCAATACCAAGTACATCTCAATGCTTATTTTTGAGATCTTGTGCAACCAAAACATTTGAGAACTAGTAGTTTATGTTTACTGTGACTTCATTTACAGACGAAGTAAAGGCTGGATTTTTTTATCAATTTATAATTAGCAACACAATGAATTTCCTACATGGTGGTTTCCTTTTAGACAGCATTACCTTTTTATTGGCATGCTTAAATTCTGCCTAGGATTACATTTACATTATCTATATAGCACAGTAAACTCTCGCTATAAGGGATGGCTTTATAAGAGAAAAGTTGCTATATGGGACTAGTTTTTCCATCCCCGCCGGATCTCCGATTACTGCAATGCTTAAGAAAAGCGCTTATAAGGGACATTCCTATAAGGGAAAACTCGCTATAGTGGAACATATATTGGGTATAAATCCGAGGCAAAATAATTAGAAAACCATGTGACGATAGATTCAAATCTGAAAACAATTAGGCAGTGTGTTAATCCAGCAACCGGCGAACAGTTATTTAAGTGGTATTCTGTTCTACAAATTTCTCTTGAATAAAACTATGAATTGGAAAGGTCAAGTTAATGTTGTATAATTAAAAAGAGGTTACAAATTATCTAGAACTAATTATTTTCTAGCATACACTATAAGGGAATTTGTCCCTTATATGCATATAAGGGACAAAATACCCCAGCCTCCAGAGATTCCCTTATAACGAGAGTTGCCTGTAGTAAGATGTAGGGGCATCCCCACATATTGGCAGGTATTTTGTCATCCCGTGGGCACCACTATACAGGAAATTTATTGTATTTTCCTATATGCGCAAATTTTGTCCGAAATGCATTTATGCATAAATACATGAAACTCATTTTGAGGGAAATTCTTTAAACAAATTTTTATTAACTAAGAAGCATAATTTTTTGTACGATGACGATCCCTAAGACTGTCTATGTTTTCACCCATGGAATATTTGCGGTTGCGAATCTATTCTTTACTGTGTGTGATATTAGCGTATTCACTGTCTGTAGGAACCATTTATCATCTAATTAAGGGAACAACTCAACGTGGCTTCAATTAGTTTTATTTTTTCGCTTTTATGTGTTATTTATGTGTTATTTTATGAGAGGAAATAAAATGCTTCCAAATAATTGTAGAAAAAGTGCTGGTTTAGACATGTTCCAGTGTCTGTTTATGAGTAAGTATAAGTAAATTCATTGAATATATTCAGCAATACATGTGTGTCCGTAGTTAAAACAAAAATGAAATAGCATAGACTGTATTCTGAATGCAGAGGTATGGAAAATACTTCCATTTTCAGATCAAAATACAATATATGTACAAGAAAACCTGAGATAAAAATAGCCATCATAAAATACATACTAATTATATAAAAATAAAAATACAAAGTACAAATACTTTTCAATTTTATTCAAAATACGTTACAAAATACAATAGGAGAAACAATTTTCAAAATACAAAATGAAAATACTAGTATTTGAAATACCAAAATACAGCCCAAAATACTCAAAACATTTGGCAGCATAGGCATTAATCCGCCGTGAATTTTCGATTTAGCTTCAGAAACACAAGTTGGTGGAAAGTTTCGTCAGAGAGTTTGGCTCTTCGAGAAGTAAATATTAAGCCAGCGTAACTAAAGAGTCGCTCAACAGGAGCAGAGGATCCAAGCGGTGTGTTGTAATAAAAGAACATATCCCTAATAGTAGGATACTTGTGCAAAATATTTACATTATCTGATGTATCTTGCAAGTAATTGAGGCATTCCAACTCAACTGTTTCTTCAGTTCGTATACCGGACCCAAACGCTTTGTCGAATGTAAAAAAATCATCAACTTGATCATCGTTTGGAGTATTTTGCGGAACTGCTCTTTGCTGTGTGAAAAATCGTTTGGCCTCAGAAATAAACGTTGCTTTTGCTGCATCCTTTCTGATTTCAGGAATACAACGGAGCTTAAAAAATGGCAAACAAACTGACGAGAGTAGTTCAAATGTTGATCTGTTGTAGTCGATCTGAAACACATGCGGAAACCTTTTCTCGAGCCTTGCTTTTAGTATTTCCGCCATTATTTTGACATGTCTTTTCGAGCCAAATTTTTCAATAATTGTGACAAGATTTTTGGATGTCGTGATAATTATTGGGGCAAAATACCCATAAAGAAACCTTTCTTCTCCTTGCAACTTATCCAAGGCAGTTGCAATTGGGTTCATGCAAGTCACATAGTCCTCCAAAAATTCGATCTCCTCCCGAGATGGTGTTGAGATTCCCGCTGCTTCAAAAATCTGTTCGAACTTCTCCCTGTGTACGAGTAGCGATGTAATGCAATCGTAAAGTGAATTCCATCTTGTTGGACATGGTGTTTGAATGGCTTTAACGCAAATCAATTGTAGCTGTTCTGCTATAACTGTTGATCTGCTAACTTTATTCCAGAATCCCGAGCATTATGCCATTGACGAGTAAAATATTTTCTTAAACCCCGGGTCACTGGTTTGAGTGTTGTTTGGTTCTTTTTTCTGTCAGAATTTAAATTATATAAGAATGGTCATCAGCATCAATACAGTCATCAAGTTCAATCTGTTCAGTCTTTATACTAATATAAAATAAAATCTAGAAAATACTAATTGGAATCAAAGATTCAAATCACACGAAGCAATCTGTCTAAGAGTCTTTTGAAACTACAATAAATTATTAAACATTAACATCTTAATGACTTCTGGAGTCATTCAATCTGCAATACACTTATTGCTGCTGTTTTACTATAAATTTTTTAAATATCAATTAATTGCAGCATTTTAACTTACGCTGGGCCTTATAAAGTCCTCAGTGGCGACTAAACTTAATGTATGGCTGCCACATCGCATATGTAATGGTAGTTTTACAGCTGCATTTGGACCGGCATTAAAGTTTTCCACTTCAACCATAGCTACGTCGTCATCTTTAGTAACGTCACTCTGGATCGTATTGTTAGTTGATGCATCGATTCCAAATTCTCGGAAAGCTTTAACGAAGTTTGACCCGTTGTCAGTGACACAACACACAATTTTTACAAGAGGAAGCTTCATGTTCCTGAAAGAGTCGTCAAGTGTTTTGGGCGATTTTGTCGAACGTATGGCTTCCCTTGAATCTTCGGAAAGCCAAAACAGCGGACTCTCTTTGAAATTCAGGAGTCAGCCAGTGACAAGTTATTCCCAAAAAACTTCGCCTTCGAGAAGACCAAACATCTGCGGTACAGCAAATCCAAGATGCAGTACTTAAACTCTTTTCCAATTTAACTTTTTCCTGTGTATAGATGGCATCAATTCTTGAACAAAGTGTTTTTTAGCTGATACATTTTGATGATCCTCTGCGCAACCCTGAAAATGCAGAATAATTTCGAATTGAATTAATAATTGATGGGGACAATAAACTGGTCTACTTAAACAATTTTGAATTATTAAGTGTTTAGTATATTTTTTATGCGCTTACCTTTAACCAGTTTCTTAAATGATGGCTCCTCAACTTGGTAAAGTGGTGACATTGAGTCAATTATGTATTCAACAATGAGTTTCTCGCTTCCAGTAGGAGGCGGATTTTCGGGTTTCTTCATAAACCCTGGAATTTCAGGTTGCCCCGGAATTCTTTCCCGTTCTTTGGACTTCAGATACTCCTTGTAGTCCTCAAGTTCAACCGGGTGGGCTTTCTATATTTTAGAATGGTTATAGTTTGCAGTAAGCACAAGCACATCAATAACGACCATCCCGGCAAGAGCTGTGCGAGCTGTTGTGATTTCTCCAGAGCGAAAAATATTTCGAATTATCGGAACTCGCTAACCTATATAAGCCCTAATGATTTGCTGGATCACTCGTGCTGGCGCTGTCAAGCAAACACTTTTTTGCAGGTGAAAAAAACTGCTGAAAAAGTTGCAAAAAATTTAAGACCAAAATGTATTTACGTCGGTCAGCTATAATTTCTAAAAGCAGCGAAATGTTTTATGGCCCACTTGTAAGTATCTATGGGTTTGAAGATATTTGTAAACTTGCTGGGAAATTATTTTCAAATAGTTAAATACTTCGGGAACTTTCACAATTGAGCTCAAATATTATTTATATGGATGTGTAAATAATAAATTTTACTTTTACGAAATACTGAAAATGATTGTTTTGACCACAGTTTTGATAATTGTTAACTTCAAAAACACAACTGGAAATTTTAATTTGCAAATTAATAACTATTCTATTTCATTGGCTCAAATAGACAAATAAACATTCTCCAGATCCCGAGGTATAAGTAGTTTCTTCTAGTCAACTTTAAGCCAATTCTGCAGTCATCACCGCATAACCGTACCAGAGATGGAAAACGTTATCCGATAACGTTATTGAAAAACGTTATTAACCGAAAATTTGACCTAACGGTTTTTGATAACTGAAGCGGAAACCGATAAACAAAAATTCGGTTAAACGAAAACAAACGATAAGCTCGTTTAATTAAAAATGGGAACGATAACAGAAACGGAAAAAAATACGGTTTTTATTTTGTTTTCAAGCAAACCTATAAAATCGACCAGTACGCTGTCTCCTGGCCGTCAAATAAAATCAGCTTGACGGCACGCTCCGTTAGACAATATTAAATTGAGTGTTTATTGTCTTTCAAAATTGTATTTACAAAGATCGGCTGACCAAAAATCAGTGCAGCTTTTCAATATTTTAAATTAAAAAGCGAGAATCAATCATCTCGATGTTTAGTGGAATGTTGTGATTCAACAGTTCGGGTATAATTTTAAAGCGAATTTATAGAAATTGTTGAATTGATCTCATGTCGGATACTCAGCAGTTCGTAGTATATTTTTCAAAATGAATGGTTTTAATTTGTCTTACCATAAATAAGGGTTATCATGCTGAAAATCTATGAAAGACGAAGCTAAAAAAAGGGTGAAATCCTGAATACAGTTTTGTTCCTCCCAAACAAAGAATTTTGAATTTAAAGAGGAAAATGATTTTGTACTATTTTTTAGTATGTATTATGCATTACAAAATTATAGAAAAAAGATATTACAGCTGAATATCGTTGAAGCTGAATAAGCTGTGAATACCGTTATTAACGCTTTAACTGAATTTATTGTGAACAAAAACCGTTTTAACCAAAAACCGTATTTCGAAAAACCAAAAACAAAAACCGAAAACAAATTCCCAAAAACGTATGACTAGCAAACCGAAACCATATTTTTAGGTTTTCCAAGTCTGAACCGTACATTTCATACACTAGGAATGGGACTGTTCCGGAATGTTCCAGGATTTCTTGGAATGGTCTGGTCCTTGAGCCTGGACCAGACCATTTGATCTGTTCTCAGTGTCGGACCAGGACCATAAGGTCTTTTAGACTGTAGGACCGGAACAATCTGGTCCGTATAAATTGTTGGAACAGGAACATATGTTCTGTTCCTCAAAATAACTCGGACCAGACCGGAACAGAACAGACCAGACCACTAGGACCAAATAGGTTTATAATACGATCACAACATGCAAGCATTTGACAATTTAGATAATGTTTTAAATAATCGATCGATATCATGCTGTACGATCTAGCAATGCTATTTTATTCGCGGGAATTGGAAATACTTAATGGTCACCTATCGAATCTGGTCCGACCATTTGAAATAAATGCTGGAACGTTCCAAATGTTCTGGTCCAAACAAAGGACCAAACATTCTGGTCTGTTCTTTGAGCTGGACCAGGTTTAATTGGTCTATCAAGGTTCTTGGACCAGATACATTTGGTCCTTTCGTAACCAGGGAACAGACCGGAACAGACCATGGAACAGACCAGAACGGACCAAAATTTCTGGTCCGGACCGGAACAGTCCCATTCCTATCATACACTGTGTTTACTGACAAGGTGTCGGATCCTACCAATTCCCAAGCCGACCAAAACACTAAAGTAGACCACGAACGACTGAAGATAATTTCAGCTGAGTGCTTAAATTAAAATTAGCTCATACAAGACGAAAGTGCTCCTAGGATAAAAATCGTTGATACAGCTTTACCCCCATAGAAAACTCCGTGAGTGTTTCCCCAGACAGCATCCGGAGGCCAACTTCCATCTGGTTCTTGATGCTGAAGTAATTCTCGTGAAATTGCTTCTGAATGGTCATGACAGCCTAAATTTTTCAACGCCAACAATGTTAGTGCATAATCAAGGGGCAGTTTACAATCTTCAAGGGAATTTTCAAGTGCTGACAATAGCGCAGGCCTGAATCGATCTTGTACCTTTGAGTTTGCCATTGCAAAAGTGGAACAAAAGTACAAAAAGGGGTAACCGCCTGGATAGTACAAACTTCCTTTCTTATAATCGCCAGACGCGAGCCAATTGAAAACGTAATTTTCTGTTTTTTCAAGTTTTCCCTCCAGTCCTAGCAAGTAGGACAAGCGTAATACATTCGAGCATGTAATTGGGCATATCATTTCCCGTCTATGCTTTTCAGAATCTTTAAAATAAATTTTCACCAAGCCGTTTGAATTAACATTATCAAATAATTCCTGTGCTATTGGCATGACGTCTTCTCTCTTCACAAAATTTGCCTTCAGAAGGGAAGTGTAACCCAATGCTGTAGTATCAGCGTCGTCTGGAAAGTCCGGAACGGAAGCATCAACAAAATAATTAATTGTTGACAGCGGTGATATGCCCAATGATAGTTTAAGTTCTAAAAGAGCGAGGTTCGAAAACTGATTTCCAAGGAGATCTAATGCTATAAAATGAGTAAATATTTCCGGGTTGTGAGTGTGCTTGTTTTCCGGAATGCTGGAAAAGATTTTTCTATCCACTGAGCAAAGGTCGGCGGAGAAGGGCCATGTTTTAATTTGAATCAATCCCTCTAAATACCCAAGTCCCGCATCAATTGCAGCTTTTTCCCTTTGGAATTCTTCAAGAAAAAACATTTGAACTCGAGAGTTTGAATTTTCAATGGAATGAAAATACAATTTTGTAGAAATTAATTTTAAAATTTGTTACCTGACATTATTTTTGAATATTTCACAATTTTGTTAACTCTGTCCCAGTGAAGGAACGTTATTGATGGGGAAAGAATTCGATGGAATATATTTTCTTTTGTGTTAAAGGGAAATCAGGAGCTAATTAATAACCTGTTGAGCAGCCAAAGAAAACAGCATATTGAGGGTGGAAATGTTTCCGCAGAGATTCATTTTTCTAGTGTTTCTGTTAAAGCTGCATTTATATTGTACATGCTTAAACGTAAATTCCTCTTACGTGCTTTATAGTGATGGAACCTGAAAACAATTTATTTCGGTAATATGAATCTTCTGATGAGTCAAGTAATACAAGATATTAAATTAGAACTTTGAAAATATACCTTGGATCTGTAAGTCAAAATTTGTGGCTATTAAGCTCATTCAAAGTTAGTGTTGAAGTTATATTTTTAAATTTGAATTTTGGGGAAACATGGACAATAATTCCCTTTGGCTTGTCAACTTAAAACGCGGATTGGTGTTAAAGGACCGAATGCAGGAATGCAAAAATATGGAAAAGGTCGGACAAGTTTTCCAAGCTGAATATTTTTATTATTCTTTGAAAACTTATTCAATCCAATAAAATCAGGCATGGTTCTGAAGTCGCTACAATTAATTAACGTCACGTAGTACCGGATTCACGCCATAAATTTATAATCTGCAAAACAATAGGAATGTAAACATACAGAAATAGAACGGAAGTTTTTGGACAATGCTGAAGTAATTTAAAAACTTAGTACTTTGAGTTTTATGAGTCTGCCAAAGATGGATTTTACATTACAAGCACTAAAGCTTTTGAAATGATTGAGTAATTTATTGCTTTTTCTTGAAGTGTTATTTCCTGTTAAGTTTCAAGATATTTTAGTCGAATCTCACTTGAATAGCACCCCTTCGGCATGGAAAAAGTGTCGCTTCAGAGCTTCCGTCTGATTCTAAGACTTGCACATAATTCCTGTTTATTTTAGTTGGACAGAATAAAACTCATACGAGCACATAGTCAATGTTACAATCTTCAATGCTGGACTTCATGCAATATGTAAATAATTATAGGGGCATCGCTCTTATAGTTTGATTTATTTCATAAATATTTTGGCAGTTCAAGTTGGCACAAATTCTATTCAATTGGTCATATTTTGTTAAATTTTAAATTGTTTAAAAAAAGTGTAAATGCCGCTTTTCTCTAATTTTATTTAATTAATTTTCCCTAGGATTACATTTGCGTTGTACAATATTAAGACCTAATGGCATCCCAATATATTGACAGTTATTTTGCCATACCTCGGGAACCAATACATGGAAAATTCCATGTACATTTAGTATAGTTGCACGGCAAATTGAATTTGAATTTTGAAATTTTAATCATTTTAATATTATTAACACAATCTAAATAAAAAACTTTTGTCCGAATTTCTTAAACAATTACTTACTAAAAATCACTATGGTTTGGTCTTCCGATAGTTTTTCTGACTGGATTAATGGGATGAAACTATACGGAAGTAACAATGCATACAGTAAGACCTCCGAAATATTCAAAGTGAATTCAGGAATGACATTTATTTATTTATATTTGGACATTGACAATTTATGTACGCAGATGGGTGCGGGTAAGATTTTGCGGTCCATTGTATATTTTGTTAAGTAGTTTTGTAACACTCAATAAATGTAACGTCAACTACGCCACTACTATCTCCCAATACGGCACTTGTCGGCCAATGTACCTACGCATGGAACGCCATGTAATCAAATGGCGCTCCGCTAGGTACATATGTAGAGGAAGACTACCCTCAAGTTAGCGTGCGTTTGAAGGCAAAAAGGTGGCAAGTAGCTACTTTTAGGCATCCTTGCTAAGCTTAGACATAGGAATTAAGGATAACGTAGATTTCCGACATCCAGAGTTACTTTTCTGTGTTGAGGTTTCCTTTAAAAATGTGTAACTAAATATTATTGGTTCAAACTTAAACCTTTGTAAATACTGGAGGTGGGCACATTTGTGCTCACCTCCGTATAAAACCTCGTGCCTCCGTAGGTACGAAGAGGAGAGCAACGTCAGATCTTGAGCTAAGCAGAGCAAGGGAACGCGTGTGAGACCAACTAAGTGTATCCATTCACGCACTATAGTGAAATAAAGTATATCCTGTGAGTAACTACATATAAGTACATACATGACTTATTTTTCGTATCTTGAGACCATACTCCCGAAATCCCTCACTCCAAAGCAAGTGCCTCTCTACCGTCTACATTTTCCCCATCATCTCGGCTCTCACTCTCATTACCATCAATATTCCCTTTAATTTCCATAATCGGCTCTTCATTACATTTTTCTCATTACGAACCCATCAACTACAATATTAATAATAACATGGTGAACGTGCGGGTTTCGAGGTCTCGCTAAAAAGGTTCGTACGACAATTATAACACTATTCTACTTCTTTTATTTTTTCGGACAAATTCTGTGCAATATACTTGTGGCGTCAGCCGCTAAACAGAACTCTGCCCAAATTTTCCATTTTTTCTACCACATTGTCAATCTAAATCTTACGTGGCGTCAGCCGCCGCCGTAGGCTATGCCAGATTTTTCTATAAATTGTCTCAAATTCCCCCGTGCCACATGTCACCTCACGACATCAGATTTATTAGAGTAGCTGAACTTTATAATCACCCCGAATATATAATTTGTAACCAACAAAGATATATCGCTCTATCACTGAATGAAGCAGCACTTGTTGAACTATCTCCTGACGATCAAATACGTGCGCGTACCAAATACAGTCATTTATCATCTACAAGAGCACTATATCTCTACAAGTTCTACAAATTGTTTAAAAGTAAGCTACCTAAGTACATTAACTCTGACATTCAACCACAACCAGTTGATAGGAGTGACATAAAAGTTATCCGGAAAAACCCAAGCAGAATTCCGCGATCAATAAACAGTTCGACTACGACCCTGCCTGAAACCACCGTGGTGACCGTCCCCGACGACATCCTCAACCACGTACCATCCAGTGAAGGCGAAACTGACACCGAAGGACCAACACCGGAACCCACAACACCTCTTGGAGGCTTTGCGAGTTTTCACCCTAGTAGGACATCCACCCCTGCTGTCTCTTCCGGTCCAGCGACTCATGACTCGATCTTCGATCAACATTACACAGTAAGTAACAATTTTAATTTGTCCAACAATCATACTCTCACCGGCATACCACATCCACAACCCACATCTTCACGCCTTTTTGCCCCCCGAGACCTTCTCGAAGACGTCGCCCAGAAACTCGTTGATGACATTAAGACCAAGCAAGAAACAGACTCTTCCGGGACTAGCATCCTTACGTACTCCCATTACCAACAATTGCTGTATGATCTCAAGTTAACCACAGAAGTTACATCTGACGGTCATTTCCTCAACACCAGAGAAACATTTACAAAAATTGTAGCACGAATCCTCCGCATTTTTACACTTTGGCAAACTAATTCGAATGAATTTGCACCCATCATTGAAGAAATAGAGGACATCCAAACTTCATTACTAGCTCAAGAATTCTGTCCAACCGTAACTACTACTCCAGTCACAACAACTACTCCTTCCGTGTCCACTACTAAGACCCCTACCTATGTTATCGAAACACACAGCTACACGCCTGTAATCCTCGCTTGGACCACCCAACTCCAAGCTGCCCACAATTCCACTCAGGACATTGCCCATCTTCTCAGTTACGCGTCTTACTTAGGCATAGTACAGGAATTTAATCTCGCCTCCAAATATACCCACAACCACTGTCATTTCAGCTCCCAGCAAGCCTATAAGGAAGGACTCTTTCTTTTAGACCAACAGTTTATTTCAATTGCAACACAAACCTATCCTGACATTTTTTCCGCTCCCGTCTCTAATCCAGACAATCACACCAATACAGCTCCCCACGACAATACCGCTGTCCTCATTCCTGACATTGACACTACCGCACAATACGACAGTGACAACCCTCTCTATAACATCAACCTAACACCTCCCCCTCTTTCTGCTTCCGACTCTGATTCAGGGTCACTCCACTCTGAATCTCTCCATTTCACCACTGCCACCAGCAGCTCTGCCTCTTCTCGTTCCACTTCTCCTATTCCAACTCCTCCACCTATTCCTCCAATTATTCCTACGAAAAATCCTACAATGGACTACAACCGTTTCCTTTTCGACAAGCCGACTTATACCTCTCCCCAAATCTCCTCCGAACAATTGTCAGAATTTCTCCTACGTTGCGACGAATTTTTTAATACCTTCCAAACTGACGACAAGATGAAAAAGTCTTATGTCTACAGAAAACTCTCCGATGCCACCAAAACAGGAAAAGATTTTCTGTCACATTTCTACCATCTCACATCCACTTCTCGCCAAACTTACGCCCAATTCAGGGATGACCTTTTAAACAAAATGCCACGGGATGTGCCCGATAGGAAGAGCAAATTATTGGACGCGTTATCCATGACGCCATTTCCACATGAACCCCCTACCCGGTTTGTATTACGTGTAAAGTCTGCTGCCGGTACGGACTGGTCAACATTTCCAGAGGCTACTACCGTGAAAACGTTATTAGAGAAGCTTGACACCAGTGTCAAGATTTTTGTCACAAGCAAGAACCTAAAAATCAAGAATTTTACTCATCTCCTGGATGCTTTGCGCCAATACGAGGCTTGTACTACTCCTCATCAAGATCACAGTACCGCCACTCTTGAGACCCCAGTCCTTCCTTCATCATTGGAACAAACTCTGGCCACGCTTCTTGAGAAAATAGAAAAATTAGAAGCTAAAGACACTCCAATTATGGCAGTCACTCAACATGCTCAGCCACAGCGCTCACAGTACAACAACTTTCAACCTGGACTAGGTTCTAACATTCAACGAACCTACACGTGTTACAAGTGCAACCAAACCGGCCACACAGCCCGGTATTGCCCAATTCAACCTACTCAACCTCAAATTCCAGCTTCTCAATCCCCAGAAATTTGCGGGCGTTGCTCCCGTCCAGGCCATCATGCTAACCGTTGCCGACAGCCAGTTGCCATACATTACCAACAATTTCCACAATATATGCAACGACGACGTGAAGAGAGACAACAGCAACTACAAGGCCAGCCTTTAAACTCCAACGGGCAGGCTCCACAAGGCCTGCCCCGACGCCAGCTTCTGCCTATACAAGCTGCAGACCACCAAAACTCACAAGACAGCCACTAATAATTCCTTCTATAACTCAATGTACTACTAACATCAGTGTACACTCACTCTCCTGTTCCCTTAAAATCATTGTCAGTATAAACGGTATAAGCCTCCCGTGTCTTATCGACACAGGAGCAGCTGCTTCGTTAATCCATCCATCATACGTACCTCAAGGCTCACACATCACCAAGACAAATCTCACACTCATAGATGCCTCAGGAAATCCCATGCCCAATACAGGACTCGCCCTTGTAAAGATCAAAATAGGACACTGCACGTTTCTACACCCTTTCATAATTGCTCCTTCCACAGCACTCCGCTGCATCTTGGGAACGGACTTCTTATATTCTAAAGGAGGATTCCTTATCAACACTGAGAAAAATATCCTATTCAACAAATTCACAGGAAACATCCCGTTAATTCATACTCTCGTACAACACGATAATGCACTTAGAGAACAATGCGAACTTCCAGTACAACTCATACAAAACTTTTCAACCATGGCACAACTGTCAAATACATCTCATTCTAACAAAGACCAGGAAGCTACCTTCCTGCCCAACCCTTGGTTCACATCTCCTACACCACCTGCGACCTCTTTTCCAGTCTCCACGTCTACACAAACTCTTCCTCTTTTTCAAGACACAGCTTCTCAAACAATTTCTACAACGAAAATTCAACCTCAACATAGAGTTAAATATTCACAGCCTGAAAAATATTCTCCAACTCCAGACATATCTTCTGATGAGACAGACCAAGATTACTTCCATCGTTCCACCCATCCACTTCGCCGACGTATTTCTACATCCCGCAAAATTACTCTCAAAACTACACCTACTCCCATATCGTCTGTCTCAGCTAAACCCGCTACACATTCCAAAATTACAACAATTCCTATCCTATGTGTTTCCACTACCATGGAAGACGATGTTCTCCGCGTCCATGGAACACAGATCATTTCACCCAGGTCTCATGTAACCATTGCCACCATTCACTCAATTGAACACACTGCGCCTGTATATTTCCAACCGCATGACTCCTTGCATACACAATTCCATATCCTTGCTCCTCATGCAATACTCAGTCCTGAATCTAAATTCTTCCTTCTCACAAATCCAACTTCTATGACTATTACCTTACCAGACGGTTTGGGTCTCGGAAATTTAACACCTTTCGACACACAGGATAATTCCATGAACCCCATACATATCAATGCGATCAATGCTTCTCAATTAGAGAAAGAAATAGATTCATTTAAAATCAATCCCGAACTACATCAACAGGACCAAAACAAAATTCGTACATTATTGAGAGAACACAGGAGCGCTTTTGCTTTCCATCCCCACGAGCTTGGCAAATGCTCAACAATACCCTTCAAAGTAGAACTTCAACATAACAGTATCGTAGCTCATAAACCCTATAAGACCTCCTCATACCAAGATGCCATTATTGATGCAGAAGTACAGAAATTATTGGACAATGACATAATTGAGCCCTCCACATCGCCTTTCTCAAGTCCCGTAATAATAGTATTTAAGAAACCCAATGACCAGGGCATAAGGAAGCCCCGAATGGTCATTGATTTCCGATCCCTCAATGCCATCACAAAGGCTATGCACTGGCCATTGCCTTCCATTGACGAAATTCTGAGACGATTACAGAATCAGAAATATTTTTCTACACTCGACTTAGCCTCAGGATTTCACCAAATAACAGTGGATGAAACCTCAAGAGAAAAGCTCAGCTTCATCACCCGAAACGGCCAATATCAATATAAAGATATGCCATTCGGTACCAAAAACTCCCCCTCTCATTTCTGTAGAGTCATTGATGTTATTTTAGCAGATCTCAAGTATAACACAGCTATGGCCTACGTCGATGATATCGTCATCTCAAGTACCACAATTGAAGACCATATTTCTAAACTGAGAAAAATCTTCATACGCTTCGCACAGCATAACCTCAAGTTTGAACCAACCAAATGTAAATTTGGTTACGAACAAATAAATCTGCTCGGCTTCACCATCAATGCCTATGGAATTCAGCCCTATGATGATAACCTCAATGGTTTACGAATGATGCCAGTTCCAACTAACATCACTACAGTCCAGTCTTTTCTTGGATTGGCCAACTTCTTCCGGAGATTTGTGCCCAATTTTGCACATATCGCGGCACCACTACGTGACCTCACGAAAAAGAACATCCCGTTTCTATGGACTCATGAATGTGACCAAGCATTTCAAGCTCTCAAAAATCTATTACTATGCAAACCAGTCTTAGCACACTACGATCCCCAAAAGGAAACATTTTTATATACGGATGCCTCCTACCAAGGCCTCGGAGCATATCTGACCCAACTACACCCTGATGGTTTAGAACATCCAGTTTTCTTCCTCAGCCGACGTTTAAATAAATATGAGGCTAAGTATCATATACGACTTTTAGAACTTTTGGCCATTACATGGTCAGTCATGAAGCTAAAAGAGTACTTACTTGGGATACACTTTACAGTGCGCACAGATCACCATAGCCTGTGCTATATCATGAAGAGTAAGGATAGCTTGGACCCCAAGCTACAACGACTGCAACTTCTATTGATGCCCTACGACGTTACTATAAAATATGTCAAGGGTACAACTCATAAGGTCGCCGATTGCCTCAGCCGCAATCCTTTCCAAGAGCCCACACACTCCCAGACCGACGATGAAGCATGCCTCTCCGTTCATACAATTGACATTAGTACTCTCCAACAAGAACAGGCAAAAGATCCAACACTCCTGGATATAATTAATAAGCTTCCAACAAACTGGAGAGTACGTTCAACGTACGCCCTTTACAATAATATCTTGTATAAACATAACAAAAAACTTGGAGAAAAATCCCTCCTGATGATACCACAACACATGGTCCCGGACATTATTAAACGTCATCACAACCCAGTGTCCCACACGGGACACACAAAAGCCCTGAGGGAAATACAACATAGTTACTTCTGGAAAAATATGAACCACGATGTCAAAGATTTTATCCAATCTTGTCAATTCTGTCAAGAAAGAAAATCTCCCCGTGGACAAAAGCAGCCAGGAGAGTTTCAATTCATTCCAATCCCCCTTAGACCGTTCGAAACAATACAACTCGACGTTCAGGGTCCATTAACAAATAAAGATGGACGTCCAAGATATATAATTACTGCAATTTGTTACTTAACAAAATTTCTTGTAGCTGAAGTTGTACCCACAGCAGACGCTTCCGCTATAGCCAAATTCATCTTCAACAAAATAGCTGCTGTCTATTCCCTTCCCGAAATTATACAGTCCGATCAAGGAACCGAGTTCAACAATACAGTTATTGCGGAACTTTCAAAAATATTTGATTTCAAGATGCAGTATTCCACAGCCTTCCATCCCCAGAGCCAAGGGCTCATCGAGAGAACCCATCAGACATTAGGAGACTGCATTGCCATATACAGAGCTGAACATAAGGCCGACTGGCCTCAAGCACTTCCAGCTATTACATTCCATCTCAACAATACCCCTCATAGCTCTCACGGTTTTACACCGTTCTACGTGCTGCATGGTTTTCATGCACGCACCCCTTTACGAAATGCTTTTCCGACTTTCACTCCAACTAACCCTAATGTAACTGACATGTCCAGTCTTTGGAAGAATACACACGCAATTTTAACTCGTCACAGAGAAAAGTACGCTGAACGCGTAAATAAATCTAAAAGAACAGTACACTACAACATCGGGGACAACGTTCTACTTGAACACACGTCCATACAGCCCGGCACAAGCACAAAGTTACTCCCAAGGTGGAAAGGGCCATTTTCTGTTATTGACCAACCCTCTGCAGTCAACTATACTATTAGAGCATCTGTTGGTAACACTGTTAAAACCCTCACAGTTCATGTGTCCAGGTTAAAAATATTTTATGAACGCCCCAATGTGTTCAATACTAAATCTCTGCTCAATAATGACGATGCACCTCCAGTGCAGGATGCTTCAACAAATCTACAAGACATTCCTCAGGAACTTACTAAATCTACAGGAGAACTACCTTCTCCAGAACCTGACATTACTCCTGAACTTATTGCTGAACAACCCTCAAGTCCAGCCGACGTTATTCTTGAACCAAATTTACCTACAGCTGACACTCATGCATTTCCACTACGGGATACAGTGCCTCCATTTCCCGTTCAACAACCTCCTACAATTCCTCCAGAAAATCAAGAGCAACCTCATAAACCTACCTATAGAGAAGCACTAATGTCTGCACCTAAAAATTCTACTGTGGAAATTCCTCGCTCCTCCTCTATAACACTTCCTAATAAACGTGTTAGGAGAACCCAGCAACAATTATTGGAACAAGACTCTCAACACATATTACCCACAGATTTTTATTCCCGTCAAGATTCGGATTTTAGGCGTAGCACAAGAACTCATATCCACGCATTGGACAATTTATTTAACTTCACAGTGGTTAAACCTACCACTAATCACAGTTATCGGCTATAACATCATATGCCTTCAATCCCACTTCATTTATGCTCTGTACTCAACTTTATTACAAACACTTTGAGACACGGGCTCCATCTGCAACACCAATGATATTGCACAAAAACTTTATCTTGCTGACATATTTACTAATATGTATTTATTCTGAGTTCCAGAACACATTTCCGCTGACTATAGCAGACTTCTCAACATGACCCACATTCACGGATGTTCAGGTCCGCAACCCCTATGATGAAAGCAAACACACATGGGACGCCATGACATTTGCAAGTCATCTACAATCAAGAAAAACACAAAAAAAAAAAAAATTAATTCTTTATTATATTTCATTACTAACAATTTTTTCCTAGCTTCACAAACACTTTAACATAATTCTCACACATCACATTCTTATATTACACACTTAGTAATTTTTGTCCCAATTCTATACCTATGTACTACGAGCTGCAGCTCCCAACACATTTTCCTTATTTCAAGAATTTGTAGCTGATCACTACATTTCGCCTCTTCCCATTAGACACCCTGTACACACACAAAATTTCTGTAAAATCTATTATACACACACTTTCAAGTTCATATTATAAGCTATTTTTCAATTTCAATATCACTAACCCAATACAAAATTGTTACTCACCGTATATAAGGTCTCCATCTTGCGAATTCCCTCTCCAAATGTTACTCAATTCTGTCTTAAGAATTCTGGGGACAGAATTTTCTGCCACTACAGGAAGTATATACTGACTGATTGTACTACTAGTGTCTAAAACTAACGATGTTCTAATGATAATACACATTTTTATACGAATATTATATGTTAAAATGATAAAATTTCAAGAAATAGTATTTACAGAGCTGAAAAAAGTTTATTCAACTAAAGTGGAAACAATGGGGACATTGTTTGCCCTTCCTGGTAGAATGTTAAGTAGTTTTGTAACACTCAATAAATGTAACGTCAACTACGCCACTACTATCTCCCAATACGGCACTTGTCGGCCAATGTACCTACGCATGGAACGCCATGTAATCAAATGGCGCTCCGCTAGGTACATATGTAGAGGAAGACTACCCTCAAGTTAGCGTGCGTTTGAAGGCAAAAAGGTGGCAAGTAGCTACTTTTAGGCATCCTTGCTAAGCTTAGACATAGGAATTAAGGATAACGTAGATTTCCGACATCCAGAGTTACTTTTCTGTGTTGAGGTTTCCTTTAAAAATGTGTAACTAAATATTATTGGTTCAAACTTAAACCTTTGTAAATACTGGAGGTGGGCACATTTGTGCTCACCTCCGTATAAAACCTCGTGCCTCCGTAGGTACGAAGAGGAGAGCAACGTCAGATCTTGAGCTAAGCAGAGCAAGGGAACGCGTGTGAGACCAACTAAGTGTATCCATTCACGCACTATAGTGAAATAAAGTATATCCTGTGAGTAACTACATATAAGTACATACATGACTTATTTTTCGTATCTTGAGACCATACTCCCGAAATCCCTCACTCCAAAGCAAGTGCCTCTCTACCGTCTACATTTTCCCCATCATCTCGGCTCTCACTCTCATTACCATCAATATTCCCTTTAATTTCCATAATCGGCTCTTCATTACATTTTTCTCATTACGAACCCATCAACTACAATATTAATAATAACAATTTCCAGCAGGGATAAAGACACTGTTGGAATTTACTTCTATTTGCAACCAATCTTATTTTGATTGTGCTAATTCCATTAATTCAATTATTTGCATTTCTCTAGGGAATTTTATTAGAATTCAAAAAAATAAAAAATAATTAGTTCAAAGCATTAACACTTTTCATGTATATGTGCATATAGCAAAACCAGAGGAATAATTATTACTCTAAATAACACCCATCATATTTTTCTGTTTCTGAATTGTTTTGGAGAATTGTCGTACACCAAAACTGCTTGTTTACTTACCACACCTTTAACTTGTCACTGTCACTTTTTGCAGTCAAATTTGAAATTAAATGAGCATTGGAGGTTTCCTGTGCTTTCCAAACAAGTATTCACTACTGAATCGAAGTTCACTTTGACAGCTATAATTAAGCTGCAATAAACAAGCATTAATTATGCTGTATTTAGTATAGATATGTACTATAACGAACTATTTTAATGGCTCAATATATATTTCATCACTCATAATATAAAATAGTGACTCCCAAAGAATAGCAAAAGATATGCCTGTTTATTGTTTCAAGATCAGTTTAGGAGTGATGGACAGAATCAGACGACATTATATAATTGTAATTAGGAATAAATTGATTGGTCACAATAATATTCAGTTATTGACTCTTAAAGATATAAATAAATGAATGAACTGCTGACTGATGCTGGGTTAGCAACACAACAGTTATAGCGAAATAGTAACGAATAAAATTTTCGTTACAGTACATACATACTTTCTGTTTTGATAATACGATACTTCTCCTCTTCTTGACTATTGTAAGCTACTTATTAAATTAACAGTATATAATTAAATAAATTATGTTTCTGCAACTAAAGTTAAACGCGAAAAAATGTACGTTTCACTAGACATTTACCCGGGTAAATTAATGAACACGAGTGATGCTTAAATTGTAGGGACTTCAATACTGCTTTTAGAATACTTTTCAAAACCAACTGCCAAGTCTACATGCTGGGAGTATTATTATAATAATTATTTGTTGTTTTCAAAAATATTGTAACTTAGACGTGTAATCTGCAGTACAGAAAAGAAATCTCCTGCGCATCTCGTGTCTGATAATTAGTATCTTTTTGTGCACACTAGGCATGATATTATCGTTCATTTTTAAACTATAGTTTAAATCGTTATCGTTTATTCAAAAATTTCCGATATGGATTTTGAGGAACGATATGAATGATAAACTTTTATACCGTAAAAACATGGTGGGTACTATAAAAAACAATGCTAGTGGGCTTCTTACAGTTGTTCCACGTACCTGTTATATGTACAATTGACGTGAAATTCATTTTTTTGTGTATATTTAAGAAATATTATTAGGGACCAAAATTTACTGTTATAGTAAAAATACCTATATATTAACAGTTGTCATTCAATTATAAAAAATCCGTGTGCAACCCCGTCACTGTATCCTCGCTTTAAATTTTCTCAGCAAATCGTCTCAATGGCATCTCCTCTTCTTCAACTACTTGCTATTTAATATTATTAATAAATTATCTCAATAATTATTGGACGAATTCGTTTTGCATTTTATAAGTTTTTTAAAAAAATGTGTGAGGAGAAATGCAGACATGCCGTGCAAATTTCCAGCTCAGGTCAAATTTTGTAAGGGAATGAGTGATTCATAAAAAAGATGAGTTGATGGCGGCTTACGGGTTGCTTCTAATTATAGGCCGGAGAAAGATTGTTGTTGTTCTTAGATAACAGTACAGAGTAACGAAACAGTGTAATAGTTAGTTTGTAATGGTTCCAGCTTTATGATCCAGGGCATTTGTGCTATGGACATGCAGTTCTAGTAATTATCGCTAGATTGTGCGATACCTTATTGTGACGATATATCATTTGAAAAAAACGAGAATTATTATCGTTCAATATCATTCGTCAAAAATGTACGATATTAAAGAGAATATGGTATCGTTATATCGTTAATATCATGCCTAGTGCACACTAAGATAATGTATAATAATTATTTTTAGTTGGACGATTGTTTTGGTCGTGAGGTTTATCACAGCTATAGTTTTCGTTTTTGTTTGAGAATCATTTATTTATTTCTTATTCTGAAGTGACCAAGAAAATTCAATTCCTGACACACTATATCACTTGAGACACATTTGCACAAATCTTCCCTTTAGATCAACCGCGATCCGACTATATGCTTGTGTAAGTTCGTTTAAGGAAAGTTCGTGGCGTATGCGTTTCAAAATGTTTACAGCAAATTGAATCCTTGTCTAAAACTGACAATACTATTGGAGCACTTGTCTCAGCCCCTGTTAAAGTAGACTACATGGTAAATAGAAAAAGGATGAAATATGATACAGAACAGAATCATTGCACTGAACAACTGAATTGTAATTTGTAGTTAAATAGGAAAAAAATATATTAGTCATGCTAAGACTGGATGACTATTTATTAAGGCACTGTTGCAGTGCATAGTATATGAAACGACAGAATTTAAACTATATTTCACAAATAATCAGTATTACAAACTAAGGCTGAGAAAATTCCTTGGAACTTGTGTGAATGGAAGTAAAAATTCAGATTTTAATTTAAACGCCTACTAATTGCCTTAACCAAATGTTTAGCTAATTCTAACACACGTACTATATCGTACTATCATGATTAGCGATGAAAATCATAGAGTCAGTTAAATTGGAAGGAAGCAAAATATTATTGTCAGAAGTGGGATTCGAACCCACGCCCTCATTCGAGGACCAGAATCCTCAAACATCTGCATTGCAGACAAGCTTTCACTTGAGTCTGGCGCCTTAGACCGCTCGGCCATCCTGACATGTTGAAGGAGTAACAAGTGGAATCTGCTCCAGTTTTCCTAGCACTTCTATTCAACTATTTTTATCACTGTATCAAATGTCAGGTTTTATCACAACATTGTGGAAGTTTTGAAGTAGCGATTCTATAATACACATATGTACGTCCATAGTTATTTAAATGCATGCAATAATATTTGACGCGAAATTAGCAAATATTTCCAAACATTTGTATTTTTTATTGACCTATTACAAGTCAGTTCCATTATACTGTGATATTGTCACGATCAACGTACTTTTGCAAATCCCACAAATTGCAGACATTTTCAAGTATTGTGCAAGTCCGTCGTAAAAAAGATTTTCAAGATTTCAATTATTGCTTAAAATCCCATATTTGGGATTAGAAAGATGCGGAACACTCACTCAGCACTTGTCACCTCATGACTTAATTTTTAAATCATCCCAAGACTAAGCCATGGAAATTTAAGCGGTTAATTTAGTATTAATAAATTCTCTTAAACGACTTTAATTATGATTCATGTAATGCAGAGACACCAAATTAAAATCTTTACCGAGTATAATTAACACATTAACTCGGCATGAACATAGAAAAAAACCGTAAGATGCTCTCAATCCGACTCGTGTTTTTTTTCATGAACCGCTACTTTTGTAGCATTTAAAATACTAGTAATGTGAACGGAATTGAACATACTCCTCAGGTAATAATTATTGTTACGTCTGTGAGCTCATTCCCCTTTAATGTAATGCTAAACATATGAGCATAGCATATGTATAGTCTGGTCTAGACTCACAGTTGAATTCCTAGGAGTTTGTTCAGTTGAAATTTGAGGACGGCGGAGGGGAAGACTCATCCGGAGCTGTTTTGTTTTCAATTGCGGAATATAAAATGATATTTTTACTGAAAGTGGGTCTATTAATTGCAATCTTATTTATTGGAAATTCCCTGGAGGATTCTGTTCCGGAGATGTCTACAAAGAAGGAGGACTCCAGATTTTTTGAATCCCTTTCTCACAATACTTTCCTAACTTCGGAAACCGTCCCGTGGACAATCACAGGACTTTTAATATTTATCCCGATACTTTGTTTCGTGACTTTCCTTCAATTTTACTTGACAATGTACGGCCCATCAAATATCTACACTGGACCAACCATGTACCGTAATTTACCTGACTGGGGTCACTCGGCCTTTCAAATCCTCAAAGGTTATTTTTATAATGATTATTGTAAGCATAAAAAGTTTTGAAGAAGTTGTGATAATTATTTACTGTGTTGTATTTTTTTTTGGCTTACATAGCAATCTACAATGAACCAGCAGAGGGTGGAATTATCGATTAAATTGTATGGTTTTCAAAGTATTTTCTACAAAATGAGTTTAATAATTATTGTTATTACAAAAAATTCGCTTGGGATGTGACTCAAAATAATTCTAATATATATAACACTGCCTCAGTCAACCGGTTTAACTTAAAATAAAATCTCCAACAAAGTGAAGTAAAGTCTATAGATATATTGTGAGAATCTGTTATTTATTATTACACATTTTTGTTCACAGGCTATATATTACTATTAAAGTTTTTTTTATAGAAAATTTTGTATAGAAAATTTGCCAACCGAAGTCAATGACATAGAATATTGTGACGTATTTGGCCAGCACCAATTTATTTCTATAATCAATTCATGTGTTCCACAAGTTTAGCCACTTCTGCTTCAATGCATGACCTAAAGGCAGCACTGAAATTAATATCCGAAAGTAGACTTTTATCGAATACCGTTACAAAACGGTGGTTTCCATTAGCCCCCCCAATGCAATTGGATATACCTGAAAAGATTATCATTCCCACGAATTAATGGATTAAAAGACCAAAAAGACATATTTCATATTTTAAAGAATCCCATAATTATAATTACCTAACATGAATACACACTTTAAACTTCACTAAAGTTAAATTATATATTAAGTTAGGTTGAAATTCGCTGAAAATGTCAAACTTATTCTCAAATTTAGTGTTCAAAGCTGTACAAAAAATATGATTTTAAGACAGAAGCAGGAACTTTCATGGAAAACCGGACATGTGATCATTTCAATCTCAAATCAATATAAATTTGGTGTTACTCACCAGTGCCTGGAACAGGAGATACCAGAAAGAACATGTCTTTAATGACGATCCCAGAATCCTTCGAAATTAGTTGAAGGACTGGGAAATTTGACTCTGTAAGTGAGACTGCTCTAAACGTTCCGGCCATAAGCACTGAACGAAGTTTTATAGGTATGAAAGACAACAGCCAGTACATACAATGTAGTCCAATTGGGGCAACCGACTCTCGAATTTCATTAAGTTTCCCATCCATGTCCATTAACCGGTCTACTAGAGAGGGTGATTTTATCCGCCATGGTATGATTGTGATCAAGCTGGAAATAATTTTGTTTGAAATACATTCAAATAAGTATTATTTCATTTCATATTAATGACGTATTATTCATACGTCATTTAGTAATATCCAATTGTTATCATATACGAGCCTTCAAAGTTTTACTATCCTTTATTTGGTTAAAATTTAAATGGGAGCATATACTGAATAAAATATTTTCTGGAAAAACATCAAAATATAAAATACTAAGGAAAATACATTTTGGAAAAATACACAAAATACAATTGCTTCAGCCCCTTTCTCTGAATGTCATTCCCTTTTTGTAATCACAGATGGCACGTTCATATATAATTATAGTAACACAGTTGTAATTTGTAATGAGTCAGGATACAAGCATTATTACCCAGCAGGAAAATACTTTATTTCAAATACAATTTGTATCATATGTTCATAGTACATAATTAGATGCAAAATATTTTTCTAATTATTGCAATCCCTTAAAATACTAAGTAAGTACAAAATACCCCTGTATACCTGAAATATTTTAAAATACTAAATACAAATCACTTGAGTTCAATCTTACAAGATACTTTGAGACCTCAAAATATGGATTTTCAAGTACTTACTGTATTTCAAATTACGGCTTATATGTATGTAGCAGCTGCTGTGATATAAAATAACTTACAAATGATTTCCAGTAACACTCTTATGCTGAGTAGGCATGGGTACTACATATGCAGACGTCATTTCTTCCGGGACGGGAATATTCGCTCTCTCCAAGAAGCTTTCCAGTGCCCCAATAACAATTGATTGAATCACAGCGGCGTGACTGACACCGAAACCAGATTTAATATCATGAATCCGTTTTAAAGATATAGCTTTACCAATGCTGACAACAAGCCTCGGCGGGAAGGGTAGCTCAGCTCCAGGTTGGTTTTTGATTCGCGATCGCATGCTCATTTCAATGAAGTCAGATGGAAGTTGGAGCCACATTAAAAATTGCTGGTACCAGCTCTCTCCGGAACTTTTCAATGTGAATCTGGGAAATGGAGCCTGGACATCAAACCATCTTCGGAGAATTAGTCCCCAATTACGACCGTCCATAAGCAAATGACTAGCCCTAACGATAATTTCCGTGCTGACGGAATCATCATATCCCGATGACTCACAAGCAGTAAAATAATTTTGAACAACCAATATCTCCCAAGGGCTTCTTCTAGCATCCCATTTGGAAATAATTAAACTTCCCAGAACATGTTCCAAGTCCTTTTCCCAGCATGGACTTGGTAAGCTTAAATCATTTTTGAGATCGTATTCCCGAAAATGCTCCTCTAGTTTGAAATTAGTCCGCTTCCAAAAAGCATAACCAAAGAAGAATGTCCAGGTCCATTTAAGTCGGTCGTACTCAGAAATCCCGTTGGAGTCTTTTGCCTCGATAATTCTTGACTGAAAAAGTTTTTTTAATTTTTCTGTAGGGACGGACCCATCCAGGGTCATACAAATCACAATATTCATATCAGCAGTCGTGGGTCCAAAAGAAGCACTTTGACTGTCCCGAGTGCTTACTATCTCAACAAGTTCAGTGGTAAAATATTTTGCAAATATAAATACTAGCCAGCGCACTGGGAAACATATCAGGGCTACCAGACCTATAAGGGCAACTTCTAGAAATATTTTAATGCCAAATACAAGCATCATTTTAAAACTAAGTGAAGATTTCAGTAATTACTAAAATTGAAATATATTGGCTCACAACTAAATCCGAAGGGGGAGTAGAACAAAAATATACTTAGTACGTATTTCATGCTCATCATCTAATTTATACTCGCGTTCTCAAAATTTCTCATGAGAAAATATCCACGCTAATTTGTACGTATTAAGTGGCAGCTTGTGAAACTTTACAAGGAAGTAGTAATCAAGCAGGATGAAGATATTTTCATAGCTTTTCCTGCAATTATCACCATTTAATGGTAAAACACCTGCGTAACCTTAAAACTAATGTGCACAGGGTGGGAGAACACCAAAGTCTCACCCTAACCCAAAGAAAGTTAACTAAAGACGTAAAATATTTCTCTCCCCAGTTTGTTTGTAGGATATTCTTTAGAGGATTTTCACGGGGCCAATTTTGATTCTGTCTGGCAATCCGCCCGTCAAGTAAAGTCAATTTTTTTTAATGAATTTTAAATCCAAAATTTTTTCATTAGATTTGGTTTAAAGTACTTTTATGAACCTCGGTAGCTAGGAATGCTAGCTTCCCAGGGGCTACGCCTTATTATTTTCCATATTTAAAATTGCCGTTGTTATACTTTACCAGTTTCGTAAATTTTCGTCTCAGAAGCTTCGGGAAGACCCAGAGAAGGAAGAAATTTGATATTGTGACGGACCGCTTAATTGAAAAAAATAATATTATTGCTTCTGTTAAAAACATTTTGGGATAATAAATCAACATTTTTGGGTCGTGTTGTCAAATTTGGACTGAACAGATCTTACAAACCTTAAATTAATCCCCATCCAATTGGCTACAATCTGAATGTTTTCAAATACTTTAATCACAGTCCCATCTGCAATACAAATGGAATGTGGTAGAATGTACCATGAATAATTCAAAAAATCTTCTCTAATAATTATTACAGATGATTTTTGAAGACACTTACAGACAATTCATTACGTGGATGCATATCAGATAGCTATTAGATATGTAAGCTCAAAATTTCCCGTGTCAAGACTTTGCAGGGACAAATATTACTGGAATAGGGAAATAATTGTCGAATTGAAACATATTTTAAAAATGATTGAAAAACTGATATTGAGAAATTGTGAGAAATAATCTGGCGAAGGGATTAACTTATTTCTTGATTTAATCCTGTATATGAGGTAGGGGGGGGGTGGTGTTTTGTGATAACCAGTACTTTGTGTACAAGGGAGTATATGCTATAAATTTAAATTTAAATAGACCAATTAAATGTAATGGCGCGACTTTGCCACTTTTACGGGTTCTCCAATGTTTAAATAAAGTGCATTGTGCGGTAACTTTGATCAGATAATTCAAAATTAAGTTAAATGACCAAAATCTCCCCAAAAAAGCCCTGAATAGCATTCCCTTGTGAACTTTACTAATTAGTTATAACAACATGTTGCTTTAAATATTTCCCACATACCTAGAAGCAATTCCGGTTTTTGGAAATTATATTAGAACCTCTCCACAATAGAGTTTTTTTCAGACAGCGTTGTTTCAAACAAGTTTTTTTAATAGGGCGGTTTTTGGAAGAGTGTTATGTGTTTGCTATATAATGCATACCATGCTGTACAGTTCCAGAGGCGCATGACCTAATTACTTGATGGGAGAGGCAATTTTACAATATTTTATGAGACGACTCATGCGAAGGATTAATGTTTAGTGATTGCCATGTTTTTTTGATTCTTATTCCTAAATTGGAAGCCAGTGATAACTGCAAATGCTTAACAAAATATGTTCAGTAAAGGTATCTATACTATCCTAATCCAAATTTTTCCTTGTATAGATATATAAAACCAAGCAGTAATTTTATTATAGAAACATTAAATAGGGTTTGCTTCATCTGTACTTTATTATTTAGATATTATTACCTCAGAAAAATACGTTGAGTTGTACTTATTTAAATATTTAAAACCTTGAGCCTCGGCAATTTATGTTACATACGGAAATTGATTTCTTCATTTGTGACACTATACATATATAAATTTATAAGAAATAAAACAAAATTGAAACAAAAAGTAATACGAATTTCACAGACATAACCTCTTCATGTAAACAACGGTCAAACCAAGAAAAGAAAAATAATGGGGGCGCAATTCCTAATGAGAGTAGTAACAGTGTCTGTAAATATTACACATCAAAATTCCACATTCAGTTTTCTCATCCTAATCTGGGCCAACCATGTACCGTAATTTACCGGACTGAGGTCACTCGGCCTTACAAATCCTCAAAGGTAATTTTTACTTTGATTTGAAGCCCAATATTTTTTAAGACGTTGCAATTATATATATATAGTGTATACAGTGAACCAGCAGAGGGTGGAATTATCCATTAAATTAAGTGGTTTAAGAAGTATTTTCTCCAAAACACAGAAAAAGTTTAATAATTTATTATTGCAAAGAATTCACTTGGAATGTGACTCAAAATAATTCTAATAAATTACACTGCCTCATATTCGATAATTATTACTCATTCTTGTTCACAGGCTATAATAATAATTATTTAAGTTTTTTGAAAATCATAGAAAATTTGCCAATAAAAGTCAAGGACACAGAATATTTTGTGCCGTAATTACTTTGGCCAGCACCATTTTTTTTCTACTCAAATCATATTTTCCACAAGTTTATCCACTTCTGCTTCTATGCATGACCTAAAGGCAGCACTGAAATTAATATCCGGAAGTAGACTTCTATCGAATACCGTGACAAAGCGGTGGTTCCCATTAGCCCCCCCCAATGCAATTGGATATACCTGAAAAGTTTATCATTCCCACGAATTAATGGATTAAAAGATTAGAGACATATTTCATATTTTAAAGAATCCCATAAATATACCTAACATGATTACACGCTTTTAACTTTACTAATCTTAAATTATATATTATCTTTGACCGAAATTCGTTGAAAATTTCTAACTTATTCTCAAACTAATGTTAAAAATTGTACAAAAAATAAAAATTTAAAATACACGCAGAAACTTTTAATAGAAAGCCGTAACTGTGATAATTTCAAGCTCAAATCAATATAAATTTAGTGTGACTCACCAGAGCCCGGCACAGGAGACACCATAAAGAACAGGTCTTTAATGACGATCCCAGAATCCTTCGAAATTAGTTGAAGGACTGGGAAATTTGATTCTGTAAGTGAGATTGCTCTAAACGTTCCGGCCATTAGCAATGAACGAAGTTTTACTGGTATGAAAGACAAGAGCCAGTACATGCAATGTAGTCCAATTGGGGCAACTGACTCTGGAACTTCTTTAAGTTTTCCATCCACGTCCTTTAACAGGTCAACTGGAGAGGGTGATTTTATCCTCCATCGTATGATTGGCATCAAACTGGAAATGCATTTTTTTAAATACGCCAAAATAATTAATGCGTCATTTAGTACAATTCAAATGTTGTCATATAAATTACCCTCCAGTTTTACTACCACATATCTATATCTTGTTAAAATTTAAATAGGAGATATAAACGTTGGTATGTTCAACGCAGTAGGGTTCGACGCTGAGGGTTTACTAAATATGTTTGGGCTTTTGCTAGCCCAATTCCAGTAGTTGCAGAGCCATGCAAAATAATTTCTCCGCTTAGTCCGAATACTGAATAAAATATTTACTGGAAAATCTCAAAATGGAAAATATCGAGGAAAATACATTTTACAAAAATCAATATACAAAATACGGGATTAAAAATTAAAAAACAAAATGTTATTAAAACTAATTTTGCTTCAAGCACTTTCTATGAATGTGGCTCCCTTTTCGTAATCATAGATGACACGAAGAGCATCATAGGTGAAATGGGTGATGGGACAAGTATTTTTACCTTGGAGGAAAATACTTTATTTAAAATAAATATTGTATGATATTCATTGTAAATACATATAAAACATCTTTCTACTTGCGATCCCTTAAAATACAAAGTACAAAATAACCTTGTGCTTGAAATTTTTTCATTTTACTAAATACAAATTGCATGCGCTTTAGTTCGGAGTTGAACCTTACAAGGCACTTTGAGGTCTAAAAATGTGAATTTTTAAATACTGTATTTTAAATTACTGTTTGTACTCTGAGAAGCTGTGTTATAAAATAACTTACTAATGATTTCCAGTAACACTCTTATGCTGACTAGGCATAGGCACAACGTATGCAGACGTCATTTCTTCCGGGACGGAAATATGCGCTCTTTCCAAAAGGCTTTGCAGCGCCCCAATAACAATTGATTGAATCACAGCGGCGTGACTCACACCGAAAACAGATTTAATATCATGAATCCGTTTTACAGATACAGCTTTACCAATGCTGACAACCAGCCTCGGTGGAAAGGGTAATTCAGCTCCAGGTTGGTTTTTCATTCGCAATCGCCTGCTCAATTCAATGTAGTCAGATGGGAGTCGGAGCCACATTAAAATTTGCTGGTACCAGCTCCGTCCGGAACTTTTCAATGTGAATCTGGGAAATGGAGCCTGGACATCAAACCATCTCCGGAAAATTAGTCCCCAATTACGACCGTCCATTAGCAAATGGCTAGCCCTAATGATAATTGCCGTGCTGACGGATTCCTCATATCCCGATGACTCACAATCAGTGAGATAATTTTGAATAACCAATATCTCCCAAGGGCTTCTTCCAGCATCCCATTTGGAAATACATAAACTTCCCAGAACATGTTCCAAATCCTTTTCGCAGCATGGATTTGGTAAACTCAAATCGTTTTTGAGATCGTATTCCCGAATATGTTCCTCTAGCTTGAAATTAGTCCGCTTCCAAAAAGCATAACCAAAGAAGAATCTCCAGGTCCATTTAAGTCGATCATATTCAGATTCCCCATTGGACTCTTTTGCTTCGATAATTCTTGACTGAAAAAGTTTTTTTAATTTTTCTGTAGAGACGGACCCATCCAGGCTAACACAAATCACAATGTTAATATCAGCAGTCGTAGGTCCAAAAGAAGCACTTCGACTGTCCCGAGTGCTTACTATCTCAACTAAGTCAGAGGTAAAATATTTTGCAAATATAAATGCCAGCCAGCGCATTGGGAAACATATCAGGGCAACGAGTCCTATAAAGGCAACTTCTAGAAATATTTTAATGCCAAATAATAGCATCATTTTGAAGTTAAGTGAATAATTTACAACTTAAATTGAAATATATTTGTTCACAGCTAAATCCGAAGGAGATGAGTAACAAAAGTATACTAATTACGTTTTATGCTCAGTACCTAATTTATTGTAACCTTTTAAAATTTCTCATGAGAAAATATGAAAATATTCGTACTATTCGGTACGTGTTTAGTGTGCAGCTTGTGAAACTTTACAAGGAAGTTGTAATCAAGCAAGGTGAAGCTATTTGTATACTATTTGTAGTTTCTACTTCATGTATCACCATTTAATATTTATTTAATAATAAAACACCTGAGTTACCTCAAAGCTAATGTACAGAGGGTGGCAGGACACCAAAGTCTCATCCTAGCACAAAAAAAGGAGCCATGCTTAAAATACCCCCAGTTTTTAGGATATTCTTTTAAGTATTTTCACGGGGAGAATTTTTGTAGTCACTTTGGGATACGCGTGACGCAAGTAAATTTTTTAATGAATTTTGAATCCAACAATTATTCATTAGCTTATTTCTTGAGTTAATCATGTAAATGAGGTTGGGGAGGCGGTGTTTGAGGATAACCAGTACTTTGTGTACCAGTGACTCCGTGCCATGCATTTAACTTTAAATATACCATTTAAATGTACTTGCTGTATGACTTTGCTTTTTTATGGGCTCTCTAATGTTAAGATAGAGTACATTGTAAGGTAACTTTAATCAGATAATTGAAAATAAATTACATTACAAAACCAGTCACTTAATTTATATCCCTGTATAACATTCCCTTGTGAACGTACATAATTACATAACACGCAGCTTTAAATATTTCACACATGTTCTAAAACAAAGTCCGGTTTTTGGAAGTTTATTAGATACTCTCCTTTACAATACGGTTTTTTTTTGCAAGCAACTTTTGGTGGCGTTCTGTTTGTTATGTGTATGCTACATACTGCTTCTCACGCTTTGAATTTCAAGACCCATGGGCAAAATACTCGATGGGAGGGGTAATTTTACAATATTTTCTGAGATGACTCAAGCGAAGGGTTAATTTTTAAAAGGATTTCCGTGTTCTTTTGAAACTTGTTCCTGAATTCCCAGCTAGCACGGAACGTTATAATGATATCCCAACCAATTCCTAAAATTCACAATGACTTCACAGGATTGAAATGTCGTGATTCTGACTTCTTATGAATTTCAGCAAAATGTTTAATTAAGGAGGCTGCTCTAAAATAGCTCGCAAAATAACTTGACTTTATTATTATTATTATTATTAAATAATAATTTATTAAAAGTAGGCATAAACGCAGGATAATTTCCAAGTATGTTAAATCACAATTAGATAGGGAATGAAGCAATAGTACAGGTTTTCTGGGTCACAATGTTAGTTTTATACAGTGAATTTCCTATATAATGGTTTCCTCTTAGACAGCATTCCCTTTATTTGGGCACGTTTAAAGTTTCCCTAGGATTACATTTAGATTACATTCTAGTAATATACACTTAGGGGTATCCCTATATATTGGCAGGTATTTTGTCATCCCTTGAGAACCACTATATATGACATTCACTCTAGCAACAAAAGTATATTCTATTAGATCTGTAGGTTTTGTATGCATAATATGCTTAGAGTAGTATTACAAAGTAAAGTGACATGGCAAGAATATGTAATAGTGAGGAAGCCATACAATAAATTACGAAAATGTGTGTTTGGTCTAACAATTAACATACAATGTAAAAACTGAATGTAAGGTTGTCTACGTCCCTCGGCCGTGCATTAATCGCCTATTTTGCTTAATTAAGTAACTATATCAACAGTGATTCCCAGGAGTTATCATATTCAGTATTCTAGAAATTGTTACTGTTTATAAATATTTATGTTTCCTTTGATTCATTTGTGTGCCACATGTTTATATTCTGAGGTACATACATATGTGAGGTCTGAGTTAAAACAAAAGCATAAACTTTCATGGACAACCGCACAGGTGATAATTTCAAGCTCAAATCAATATAAATCTAGTGTTACTCAACAGAGCCTGGAACAGGAGACACCATAAAGAACAGATCTTTAATGACGATTCCAGAATCCCTCGAAATTAGTTGAAGGACTGGAAAATTTGATTCTGTGAGACTCCTCTAAACGTTCCGGCCATTAGTAATGGATTAAGTTTTATAGGCATGAAAGACAAGAGGCAGTAGATCCAATGTTTTCCAATTGGGGCAACCGACTCTAAATTGTCTGTAAGTTTTTCTTCCACAATCAGTAACTGGTCTACTGGAGAGGGTGATTTTATCCTCCATCGTATGATTGGCATCAAGCTGGAAATACTTTTTTTGGAATTACATTGAAATAATTAACACGTCATTTAATACATTCCAATCGTTATCATATATGAGCCTCCAAAGCATTACTACCCCTTATTTTGTCAAATTTTAAATGGGAGAATACTGAATAAAATATTTTCTGGAAAAACTGAAAATACTTTTGTAATTGCACTCCCTTAAAATACTAAATACAAAATACACCTGTACCTGAAATATTTTGAAATACTAAATACAAATCACTTGAGTTGGATCCTACAAGATACTACAAGATTTCAAAATATGGATTTTCAAATTACTGCTTATGTAGCTCTGAGCGTCTGTGCTATAAAATAACTTCTTTCTTAATATAAATAAACGAGCACTGCACAGCCAGCATTTGCTGGCTCAGAAAGGCAGATGTAAATAGGGTAGGCAGTAAGTAGTTGAATGCAATGGCTAGCTGAACATATCTATGGTCATCTATACAGCTAGAGCGCGCGAATATTTGAATCTTACCATCACGACCACTGTCACGGACACTATCCACTCGCTCGAATTAGAAGAGAGGATCTCATGCTGACTATAAGCTTGGGTAATACGTATGCAGACTTCATTTCTTCTGGGATATTGAGCCTGGACACGAAACCATCGTTCCAAATTATTCCCTAATTTCAACCGTCCATTAGGAAATGGCTAGCCCTAATGATAATTACCGTGCTGAAAGAATCATTACATCCCGACTCGTAATCAGTGAGGTAATTTTGAATAATCAATATCTCGCAAGGACTTCTTCTAGCATCCCATTTGGAAATACATAAACTTCCCAGAACATGCTCCAAGTCCTTTTCCCAGCATGGATTTGGTAAGCTCAAACCGTTTTTGAGATCGTATTCCCGAAAATGCTCCTCTAGCTTGAAATTAGACCGCTTCCAGAAAGCATAACCAAAGAAGAATGTCCAAGTCCATTTATATCGGTCATATTCAGATTTCCCATTGGAGTCTTTTGCTTCGATAATTCTTAAATGAAAAAGTTTTTTAAATTTTTCTGTTAGGACGGACCCATCCAGGGTCACACAAATCATTGTATTCATATCAGCAGTCGTGGGTCCAAAAGAAGCACTTCGAATGTCTCGAGTGCTTGCTATCTCAACTATGTCAGTTGTAAAATATTTAGCAAATAGTAATGCCAGCCAGCGCATTGGAAAAAATATCAGAGCTATTACTCCTATAAGGGCAACTTGTAGAAATATTTTAATGCCAAATACGAGCATCATTTTAAAGGTAAATAATATTTTCACAACTAAAATTGAAATATATTGTCTCACAGTAAAATCCGAAGAGGGAGTACAATAAAAATATACTCATTACGTTTTATGCTCATCGCCTAATTTACTCTATCTCTTGAGATTTCTCATGAGAAAATATTTGTGCTAATTTGTGGGTGTTAAGTGGCAGCTTGTGAAACTTTACAAGGAACTTGTAATCAAGCAGGGTGAATATATGTTTATTGCTTTTACCTCAATTATCCCCATTTAATGTTTATTTAATATTAAAACACCTGCTTAACCTTAAAGCTAATGTACAGAGGGTGGGAGAACACCAAAGTCTCACCCTAGTCCAAAGAAAGTAGCCACAAGTAGAATATTTATCTCCCGAGTTTATATGATATTCTTTTGAGGATTTTCAAGGGGTCAATTTTGATGGTCAATGGGGATACGCACGTAGCGTAACGTAAATTATTATTTTTATTTATTTTGTGTCCAACAATTATTCATTAGACTTGGTTTAAAGTTCTGGTATGATGCTCTCCTAGGAATGCTAGCTTCCCAGGGGCTACGTCTTGTTAGGTTTCCCATTTAAAATTGCCTGTGTTATACTTAACCAGTTTCGTAAATTACGTGCTCAGGAGCCTGGGGAAGACTCAGTGAAGGAAATGATCTGATATTGTGACGGACCGTTTAATTGAAAGAAAATATT
Source organism: Allacma fusca (assembly GCA_947179485.1). Lineage (NCBI taxonomy): Eukaryota > Metazoa > Arthropoda > Collembola > Symphypleona > Sminthuridae > Allacma > Allacma fusca. The sequence goes on from OX359245.1 coordinate 66,059,625, forward strand.
ATTGTTTCTGATAAAAACATATTGGAATAATAAATAAACACGTTTGAGTTGTGCTGTCAAATTTGGACGAACAGATCTTACAAACCTTAAATTAATCCCCATCCAATCGGCTACAATCAAAGTGTTTTCAAATACTTTAATCACAGTCCCATCTGCAATACAAAAAATGCTCTGATCAGTAATTTAATATTGAGTTATTTACTGGCATTGCCTTGAAACTGAAATTTATCCAACCTTGGTCCTTTTTATGGGCCAATTGAAATGAAGCTGCGTCCGTCATCACGACAATTTCCGAACCAGTGTCCCCCCCACAATTGGCACATTTCACAGTGACACACTATTTTTGCCAGAATGCTTTTGATTTTGGTGACCATCTGGTATAATCCGACTGTCCTCAGGAAATTATAATCGATCAAATTTAAATACACACAAATACATACGGCGCTGTTCAAGAAACTTACAAAAGTCCTGATACAAAGCGTTTACGAATGTGGTACAATGTACCATGAATTACAGATGATTTTTGAAGACACTTACAGACAATTCATAACGTAGAGTCATATCAGATAGCTATTAGATAAGCTCAAAATTTCCCGTGTCAAGACTAATGGCGGAACAAATATTACCGGAACACTGTTGGCGATTTATTATGTTTACAAATAAGTATTAGGCTAAGTTGTCATGCATACTCAATAAAAAGTGGATTGGGAAAACAAAAAATAAAACATTTAGATTTTATTGCGATTTCCAAAAATAAAAAAAATCATCACATCAAATAAGGAGTGGACAAAGCTGTGCACAACCAACGCGTTTTATAAAGCAACCACTTAAGAAAATGTCCCTCTTGACATTTCGTTCCTTTGCGCCCAGACACAGAAAAGTTGCCGTTTTACTATTTTGTCCGTTCCGGACGTGACCAAAATTACGAAACCCTGACCATTCTCCATATCCCTGGTGTCGCCATCAGGCAGTTTTGTGCGAGGAGAGACGTAGGAAAGTTGCCGTTTTACTATTTTGTCCCTTAAGGACGTGACGACAATTACGAAACCCTGGCCATTCTTCCTATCCCGGTAAGAAAAACGAGGTGACGTTTCCGTGTCCCAAGACAAGGGAAAATTGCTGCTTTACTATTTTGTTTACTAGACCAGCGTTTAACTAACTCCAGTCATGGCATGTTCCTCTAGACATTTCGTTCCTTTGCGCCCAGACACAGGAAAGTTGCCGTTTTACAATTTTGTCCGTTCAGGACGTAACGACAATTACGAAACCCTGGCCATTCTCCATATCCGTGGCGTCGCCATCAGGCAGTTTTGTGCGAGGAGAGACGCAGGAAAGTTGCGGTTTTACTATTTTGTCAGTTCCGGATGTGACGAAAATTACGAAACCCTGGCCATTCTCCATATCCCTGGCGTCGCCATCAGGCAGTTTTGTGCGAGGAAAGACGCAGGAAAGTTGCGGTTTTACTATTTTGTTCCTTCAGGACGTGACGACATTTACGAAACCCTGGCCATTCTTCCTATCCCGGTAAGAAAAAAGAGGTGACGTCCTTGTGTCTCATCACAAGGGAAAATTGCTGCTTTACTATTTTCTTAACTAGATGAGCGTTTAATTCACCCCACTCATGTCATGTTCCTCTAGACATTTCGTTCCTTTGCGCCCAGACACAGGAAAGTTGCCGTTTTACAATTTTTTCCGTTCAGGACGTAACAACAATTACGAAACCCTGGCCATTCTCCATATTCGTAGCGTCGCCATCAGGAAGTTTTGTGCGAGGAGAGACGCAGGAAAGTAGCGGTTTTACTATTTCGCCCGTTCCGGACGTGACGAAAATTACGAAACCCTGGCCATTCTCCATATCCCTGGCGTCGCCATCAGGCAGGTTTGTGCGAGGAAAGACGCAGGAATGTTGCGGTTTTACTATTTTGTTCCTTCAGGACGTGACGACATTTACGAAACCCTGGCCATTCTTCCTATCCCGGTAAGAAAAAAGAGGTGACGTCCTTGTGTCTCATCACAAGGGAAAATTGCTGCTTTACTATTTTGTCAAATAGTTGGGGCTGATAAAAATCCAAAGCAGCTGCTTAGAAAAAATATTTGTAGGAATTGAAGAACGTCATGACCCGGATTGTAAATACATGTACAATAAAACCTGTATATAATGGCCGTTCATATAATGGATTTCTGTTAATAGTGGTAAGATTTTAGTTCCTGATCCCACCTCCTGTCCTTTGACATAGGAAACTCACTCCATATAATGGTTTTCTATTTAGTGGAAACCTGCTCATAGTGGACTAATGAGCATACCCCTTCAGTTAAAAATGCAGCTTGAAGGACCTGTATATAGTAGTCAACGAGTCAGAACAAAGGAATATAACTCGCGTGAACCCGAACCAATAACACAACTGCTTGAGTTTAACTCAATTAAAGGCATTCGGACTACGTTTTTAAGTATTTGAAGTGGTTTCTTGTTGTATGTATATGTACTACATGAAATAATTAGTATACATTAGGTCAATTGTATTTAAGTTCTCTGTTTCTTATTAGTACTTTGAAGTATTTAAAATAAATTACTAGTGGTTTTTATTCATCATTAATTATTAGTTGCTTAATTATTAGAGAAAAGAAATTAAATAATTTTGTAATGAGTTGATCGAAATTACGTTTTTAATTAAGAAATAAGTTTTCACTCTCTCTAAGACTTAGAATTATTGAAAGTGTTGAAAATGTGAGTTGTGTGAGAGTGAGCTTGTTGAAGAACTACAAATGGCCAAAAAATTAGCGACTGTTTAAAAAAGTAAAAAAACTGATTTCCAATAATGTATATAAGTAAGACTGTCGGATTCGTGCTGGTGAACCTGTATGTGTATGTATTTATATAGTGACTCCTGAACACCATGTACTTATGTAGTTTTCCCTGTCTATAGTGGTCCCTAGGAAAACCATTATATACAGGTTTTAATGTACATTGTTTTTGTAACGCATGAGAGGTGGCTCACAATGAGTAAGTTATTACAAAAACTGGGCTAAAACTAAAGTAGTATTATTATTCAATAAAAATGAATAATAATATTATTGAATAAGGTTATGCGTTCAAGTTAATGATGACTTTTTGCAAAGCTTTCACGCCACTAGGTTTTTTGACGATAGTTTGTCTTTGCTTGCCATTAAACAGTTGCCGTTTTACTATTTTGTTATATTTAACCTATCCGCCTATATATATATTGATATGTGCGACTTAATTAATTAAATTAAATGCTTGCATGATATTTTCAAAGGTGTATTTTATTTTACCAAGGTAAGCTATGGACTTTGGAAAAAAACGAAAACGAGGACAGCCACCTAAATCATGGGAAGAGAAAGGAGAGGTGGCAAAGAGAAAAGACATTTATGCTTTTAGCGAGACGTTGATGGATGTACCACGTGAGAAACTTTTACTTGCAGTTGCTCGAGTAGTAAAGCAAAATGGAGATAAGGACTTGGCGGACATTTTAGAATTTGTTTCGGCTAACAAAACACATTCAACGGAACTAATGACCAAGATTAAGATGAAAATAGACAACGTTAATCAAATTAGTCCACAAAATGCGCTAGCGATGCTTTTTGACGCGAATTTGGGGAAGTCTTTCTTCATTGCTGTACAGCGTGCTGTGAATTCTTGCGGTAAAAATGTTGTACCCTGCTACGACAGAGTACGTCAGGCAAAGACTGATTGCCTTCCTGCGTTCAGTTCATTCTCATTTGGGGATACTTTCGCAAGTGTTAAACTAGCTGCGCTGCTAGAACATACTGCTCGAAGAATTTTGGAACACCAAAAAAGCGTATTTTTACAAGAAAAGGAAAATCTGACGGATCGTATTCTTACGTTTATATTGTCTTGGGGAATGGATGGTAGCAGTGGATTTTCCAACTATAAACAAGGTTATTCTAATGATGGTGTTGCTAACGAAGATTCATCACTATTTGCAGTTACACTGAACCCATTAAGAATTCAGGATGGTGAAAGAATTTATTGGAATAACTCTGCTCCACAATCGTACAGGTTTTGCAGACCAATAAAAATTATTTTTGCTAAAGAAAGCAAAAATTTGGTTTTGGATGAACATAAAGATATTGTGGATCAAATTTCCAAACTGGACATTTTGGAAGTCCAGCTGAGGTCTGACATTACCGTCCGGATTAAATTTAACTTGAATTTCACCATAATTGATGGCAAAGTATTGTCATTTATTCAGGGAACTTCTAATCAAGCGTGTCCGGTATGCTGGTGTAACCCAAAACAGTTTAACGTACCCAGTAATTTAACAAACAATTTGTTTTCGCCAAAGCCAAACAGCCTTATCTATGGACTTTCATGTCTTCACGCTTACATTCGGGGCCTCGAATATTTCTTGAAAATTGGCTATCGTATGAAATTTAAACAATGGCAAGCAAGAGGTGGCCTACAAATTCCATACAAAGAAGAAAAGGCTCGAATTCAGAAAGAACTCTGGGAAGAATTGAAATTACGAGTTGATTATCCTAATCCGACTGGAGGAACATCCAACGATGGGAATACAGCCCGTAGAGCATTCCAGAACTACAAAACATTCGCTCGGATCGTAAATGTCAGAGAGGATATCGTTCGTGACTTCAGAACGGTTTTAATTTCCTTGTCGAGCCAGTTCCCGATAAATCCGAACCGTTTCAAACTTCACTGTATTTCGCTCTATAACAAACTTATGGTTGAGTACAGTTGGTACCTACTGCCATCAAGCATTCACAAGATACTAATTCACGGAGCAGAAATAATTTCAGCAAGTCCATTACCGGTGGGGATGTTAGCTGAGGATTGCGCAGAATCGAGAAATAAATGTTACAAGTTTGATCGCACATACAGAGCTCGCAAGACTAGTAGACTTGACACATTGACTGATATGTTTCACAGATCTTTGGGTACTTCTGATCCTTTGATATCCAGCATTTCGCTGAGACGGAGAGCCATAGTAAGAAAGCGGAAGACGCTTCCCACCGAAGTTATTGCTTTACTAGACGAAACGGAATGTGGGTTGACACCGGTCCCGCATGATGAATATAATATGACCGAGCTACCAGATGCTGTTGAAGAAAATCTGGTTCTAGAATCTGAATGCGGTTTGTTACAATAGTATATATGGAATTATGAACCTTAGAACATTTAAACTTAGAAAATGTGGTAACTTGCTTTTTGTAGCAATCAATTAATTTTAAGGAATAAACATTGTGACTGGTAATATTAATGTATGTTAATTATTTAGTATTAGATTGTGTTTAAAAATATGTACTAAGCGTCTCCTGATTTCAGTAAACAACACTAATGTGAGTGTGGTATGCCTGACAGCCTGACGAATCTTAAATGTTTCATAAACTTAAAACAAGAAGTTGTGCATCAACTGTTACTATACTATTTCGTGAAGTAGATTCATTTGAACTGAAAATTTTAAATTATTTTTTAATGATTGCAGGCAATTTCAGATGTACATCTTTGTTTCCTGTGGAAAATGCATTTAAAAATATAATTTTGACCTTTGATTGTTTGAAAAAATAAAAAGAATTGAACTTGTAATTGTTTGAATTATTTTAAAAATATTTTTACCAGAAATGAATTTAAATTAATGTTCAGGATTTAATTCAACTTGAACAGAAATAATTACCACCCAGTGTGCGGAATAGGGAAATTGTCGAATTGAAGCATATTTTAAAAATTATTGAAAAACTGATATAGAGAAATTGTGAGAAATAATCTGCTAAAGGGGTTAACTTATTTCTTGATTTAATCGGGCAGCAGGAGTAGTCCAGCACTGAATGTACTCAACTACCATCGCTGAGGAATGGCTTCAAAGCCCAGTGCCCCTGCTGTCGCGGAGGTGAGGGAAAGAGAGAGATAGATGTTGGGTTCTGTGGGATGTACTGCTAGTTAGCACACACCCAACGCTCACTTCAACGTGAGTGGATTTACCGAGCCATTGGGATAGTGGTGTCCCTGCCATAGCTTGACAGTGCACCCACAGTTCGTCGTGGGATATTATCTCCTTCTATGTTACCTTGCTCTCTCTCCTCCATAGTTTAAGCAAATTAGGTTAAGATTATTGGGCTGCGTCCCATCCCCCAATTAACATGCAATGTAAACAATGAATTGTAAGATTGTCATAGTATGTGTACTTAAAGACAATAAAGAGATTTTTTTTTTTTTTTTTTTTTATTTCTTGATTTAATCCCGCTATCAGGTAGGGGGGGTGATGTTTTGTGACAACCAGTACTTTGTGTACAAGGGACTATATATTTATATGCCATGTATTTAAATTCAAATAGACCCATTAAATGTAATGACGCGACTTCGCCACCTTTATGGGCTCTCTAATGTTTAAATAAAGTGCATTGTACGGTAACTTTGATCAGATAATTCAAAATTAAATTAAATTAACAAAATCTTCCTAAAAAAGCTCTGAATAACATTCCCTTGTGAACTTTATTATGTAATTAGTTATACTAACATATTACTTTAAATATTTCCACGCACTTTTAAGGAATTCCGGTTTTTGGAAATATATTTTGACATTTAGAACTAGCTTAGGACATACCCTATTTGATTGTTATAATTTTTAGCGAAAATCTTCCGCTGCTGTATCCAAGAAAACCGCAATACTCTATTTGACCCGTAGGTTTCGAATGTATGTTATTTTAAGAATAATATTATTAAGTAAATTAGCATTAAACGAGTATATAATAGTGAGGCAGGAGTAGTTACAACAAATTCTGAAAAATTGTGCGTGGGCTTGTTTTGATCGTTTCATGGCTGCCTGTTCATAATTATTCTGGTGTTTAATGTTTGTGTGATTACTCCATCACCGGCTCTACTAATGGAATAGATCAGTTTTACAATAGTATTCTGCTGGACGGCAAGAATAGTCCAGCACTGGCTGTTCACAACTACCATCGTTGAGAAATGGCTTCAAAGGTCAGTTTCTGCTGTTTCCTGCTATGTATCGTGGATGTGAGAGAAAAAGATATATGTTGGGTTCTGTGGGATGCATTACTAGTTAAAATATGTATTATAAAATATTTTCTAGAAAAAAGTCAAAATAGAAAATACTAAGGAAAATAATTACATTTTGGAAAAAATCAATATACAAAATTCTGTGACTTCAGCCCCTATCTCTGAATGTCGTTCCCTTTTTGTATTCAAAGATAGCACGCACAGCAACATTGTTGTAATGAATCAAGATACAAGTATTTTTATCCATGAGGAAATTACTTTATTTCAAAATAGTTACATTTAATTTTAATATCATCGTATTCATAGTAAATAGGCACAAAATACTTGCAATTCCTTAAAATACTAAGTACAAAATACCCCTGTACCTGAAATATTGTAAAATACTGAATATAAATCCCTTGAATTGAATCTTACTACATGCTATGAAATCTCAAAGTACAGATTTTATTTAAATACATGCTAATACATGGTTTTGTTCGACGCTTTTCGAGGTATACTTTATAGGTCCCTCACAAATGTTTATGGATAATAATAATAATAATAATAATAATAATAATAATAATAATAATAATAATAATAATAATAATAATTGTTAAAATAAAAATGACACATGTGCTACAGATTATTTTTTAACTCTTACCCACAAATAATAATGTAGAGATTCTAAAGACATACGATATATACAATTTATAGATATAGCCAATTTTTCGAATTCAAGCTTATTTTAAAACTTCTTAACAAGTTGATCTTGGGAAAATTATGAGAAATAATCTGTTAGGAGATTAGCTTAATTATTAATTCCTTATACATTATGAGTTAGGGAAGGCGGTGTATTGTACCAACCATTATATGTGCCCCATCAGTGATTACCTAAAGTAAACGTTTCTGAAAGGGTATACCGGCCCAATTACTTTGCCATGTAATTAATTTTAAAGAGAGCAAATAAATGTAATGGTGTGATTTTAGAAGTTTTATGGGTTCTTTAATGTTTAGATAAAGTACATTGTATAGTAACTTTGATCAGATAATTCAAAATAGGTTAAATTACATAACCAGTTTCTTAATTTGCAGAAGCCTTAAATAACATTCCCTTGAGAACCTTAATAATTAGGTACATTACCACTTAGGTTTAAATATTTCACTCATATCTAACACGAAATCCGGTTTTTGGAAAAATATTAGAATCTCTCCTTCACAGTACAGGTTTTTTCAAACGAGATTTGGCGGTTTTCTTTGAAAGAGAAAGAAACCAACTTCCATTCCGTAAATTTTACTAGTAATTGTCCCGAGTAATTGTCCCTGTGCTACACAGGGACAATTACTCGGGGAGATGGTATACTGTGAGTGTAGAAATTAAAAGCTAAACGGCTTACGATCTTACGAATCAAGCCCTGTCATGGAGACTTTTATTGTATGCCATGTGAGCTTATTGTAACAGTAGCGCGCGGAGCTTTAAATCAACGGACAGGTAGTGCTCGTTAATAATAAGGATAACCCTTTAAACCATGACTTCCCACATTATGTGTGTGCTACATCACGTTCCCCACCCTGCAGAGTTCAGTAGGACAATGGATAAAATATTGGGTGGGAGAGGCAATTTTACAATATTTTATGAGACGTCTCAAATGAAGGGTTAATTGTGCAATATTTTCTATTATTTTGACACTTAATCCTAAATTAAAAGATTGTGATAACTGAGTGCTTAAAAAAATATATTCAGAAAGTCCTTATCCAATTTTTTCCCGTAATAATATATGTACGCCCAATTAATATGAAAACATTAAATAGTGCTTGCACTTTCTGTATTTATTTGTCAAATATTTCCTTCGAAAATTACGATTTGTTGTATCTAAATATTTATTTAAAACCGCGAGCCTCGGCAATTTCTGAGACGTACCACAATTTAACTCTTAATAATGCTATGTATTTATGGTCAAAATCCACGATTTAAAAAGACCAATATCCGTTGATTAAATGATCAATGTCCACCTATAATTGGACTGTGATCCCATTGTCAATACTAATTATTTCCTAATTGTTCTTCATAGAGTATAAAAAGGGGTCCAAAAAACTCCAACAAATACAGTCAGTCTACTGCCATTATTCAAACTATAAAAATTCTTTAGACAAATTATTTCCGAAAATGTTTCATCATCACGTGTGAAATAATAATTATACATACACATATATGTAAATCTAAGTATAAATATACATATGTAATTGTTTCCAAAGATAAAAATCTAAAGGTCAAAGTCTATATAATAAAAATGTAGACTTTGACCCCATTAAAAATACATTATTGATAATATATTAATGCATTCTTAATGACTCTTTACCTGTATAAAAAGGTGTAAAAATCTCGAATAAAACAGTATCATGTCACAATTCTAAAAACTCAAACCACTTGTAGTTGACTCAAAATTTATTCTTCTCGTACATACTCAGCATATTCTCCACATATAATCATTACTCTCATTTCCACCCAAACCACTTTTACTCTCATGGTAGCATAGAGCGTTGGTTCGATTGAAAACATTGGACTTAACTCTGAGATTGCTTGAGACTAATCCCGTATCAATTCATTACCTCTAAATACACCATTACAGGTTCCAGCGAGTAATTACACTCACAGTCAGCCCAACACATAAGAACCAGCCTACCAGCCCAAAAGTATTCATATTCATATTTATTACGGATTCTTTTCGGGCGGCGCCCATATCATCCAAACATTGCAATTACATTTAAGGATTGAATTAATACTTAAAACTAAAACTATACCTATAAGTCCTTAGTCAAATAAATGAGAAGATCATTTCTGATTGAACAGTTGTAAATGAATTTAAAAATATCACATATGAAGTCCTTGGATGGGTTACTAAAAATTGATAGGAGAGATACCTCGGACTTATAACTATTAATATTATATTTATTGAGGAGAGATTGCCTGGGGAGGTCATACATTCGACAGCTAGTCAAAAGATGTAACAGGTTATCCTCTTCCTGGCGATTGCAGGAGATGCAAAGGTCTGGATAGGAGAATTTGAACTTTACTCTGGAAGTATATAGGGTACGCGAGTTTAGTCTGATGTTGGCAATTAATCTTAGGTATTGGAAGGGTATATTATTGGTTAAATAACTGGAAGTGGAGAAATGAGATTTAATGAACTTATAGCTAGGGATATATGATGAGAAATTGATTCTATCCAGATCTTCCAATATGAAAGCATCATAAATGGAAGCCATGATGTATTTAAAAAACCCCGCAAGATACTCGGCGGATTGGAACTCCCATACTGAGGCAAAGCCGTGTTTGTAAAGAATATATTTAATTGAGTTTGACCAGGTCACCTTGTTTTTGTTTGGTAATGGGTTACGGCTTATGAGTTTTAGCCTCTCATAGCAAATTCTCACCAACCTGTTCTGCGGCATCAAGAGTATTTTGAACCAGAACTTCAGTGCTGCCTTAATAATACGATAGAAAACCTTCACCCTACCCGTTTCGACGGAGTATCGTTGGGCAACCATAACATTTTTCAAGGAATTGGCTTTGAATAATTTCCGTTTCTGAGGAAAGGTTAAGGGACCAGATTTCGGCAGCGTAGGTCATAGGAGGAATGACCACGGTGTCCAGTAGCCTCATTCTGGTATCCCATGAGTCAGTTTTTGAGACACTTAGGACTTTTAGGGTGGGACCAATAGTAGATAGTGCTCTACATTTCATGTCCTTTGCTGCTGCCCGGAAGGATGCTGTTGGAGTAAATGTAACCCCCAGATATTTATCCGAAACTATTTGGATTTTAAAACCCTTCAGGGACCACGACCATGAACGTGGCATAAAACCTCCATTCCTAAAAATGATTACTTTAGTCTTGGACAAATTAATTGACAAGTAGTTATTGTCACAATATTCATCAAGAATGCAGATTTTATTTTGTAGACTAGTTTTAGAGTCCGCCAGTGTTACGTTATCATCGGCCAGCAGTAGGTGGTTGACAGAGTTACTCCCCCCTAATCCCACTGGGGTGGCACCTTTTAGCTCGAAGAATTTGTCCAAGTCAGCAATATATAAGGCAAAGAGTAGTGGACTCAGGATGTCTCCTTGCAGGACACCTTGTGAGACATTAAAGGGGCGAGTGTGATCACCGCCCACCCTTACTTTCAGGACTGCACTGTCATATAGTGAAAATAACACTTTGATAAACTTGGAACTGATTCCAAGTTTATCAAGTTTCTTCCACAAAAGGGCATGATTCAGAGAGTCAAACGCGCGAGCTAGGTCTACAAATAATGCAAATAATTTACCCCCGGCGGGCTGTAATTTAGATTGGATAATTGCTAACAGGGTAAAGATCTGATCAACACATCCCCGGTTTTTCCTAAACCCTGATTGCGTCTCTGGGAGAACACCTTGTGATTCGCACCATGAAGAAAGCCGGTAGTATAAAATTCGAGTAAATAGCCCAAAAGTATTCAACAAGGCATTAAACCCATATAGGGGCGAAGATTCAACCGGGAGAAAGATCCAAACCATGAAGGCGCGAAGATTCAACCGGGAGAAATACCCAATTCATAAAGGCGCGAAGATTCAACCGAGAGAAATACCCAAACCATATAGGGGCAAAGATTCGACTTGGAGGGGCAAGACTATAGTTTCAATGCAGTACCAAATTATAAAGGGGAAAGCGGAACTACTCAGGATACCAAACAACATGCAGAAACGCACAGGACTCACAAATTGAAAAATTAAACGGAATAAACTATTTAACTTGGAAGTTAATAGTTTCAAACGTCCAACGAGCTAGTGGCCACTGGAACGTCACTGCTGGAACCGAGGGGCGACCTGGCAAAATCGATGAACCAGATGAAGTTGCCGCTTGGGATAAGAGGGATGTCAAGGCCATGAGGCATGCAAAAGATTGATTCAAGATTGTGCGTGACGAGATTGGGGTGAAGTATTATCGAGATCGGATTTTTGGACCCTCGGCAGAACAAAAGGAAGGCCTGTATATAATGAAATTTCGCCTCATAAGTCAAGAAACTTACGCCATGATGTCGGACCCCCAGATGTCAAACCATTCGCATCGATGATTGAGCCACATCAATATGACGTATATTCAAGAAACCATACGAAAGGATGCAGTCAAGGGTATTACTCTGAATGACGTCCAGGATAGGATTCATGGTGAATCCTGTGAAATCGGGATACAAACCCGAAAACCATTTCCAGACAAACAGAAACCGAAATCAACCAAAATAGGTGAAGTGATTCACGCAGACCTAGCAAGGAAAATGCGAGTTCCCACAATAGGAGGAGCTAACTACTTTCTCCTAATCAAAGATGAGGCAACAGGTTTTCGAATGGCCTATTTTCCGAAGAAGACAGATGAAACTGCCGACAACCTAATGGAATTTATGAGATTCATCGAAACCCAGACGGGTACCAAGGTAAGGAAATCAATCTATGATAACGGAACTGAATTCATAAATTTAAAACTCGAACTATTCTTTTCTGAACGCGGAATTATTCATCAAACAAGTGCACCATATTGTCCCGAAACTAATATCGAATTGAACGAGAAATTCGGACAATCAAAGATTGTGCCACGACTATACTCTTGGAATCTGGTGTTCCAAAATGCTTATGTGGAGAAGCAGTAGCAACTACCGTCTACATACACAACAGACTACTTGACAAACAAACGAAGATAAGACTGCGTCCGAGAAATTATTTGGAAGCAAACCATCACTAGATCGTCTTCGTGTATTTGGAAGCAAAGCATATGTTCATATCACTGATACAAGACGAAGTACGTTTGATCCAAAAGGCACTAAATATTTTATGGTGGTATACACTGCTATCAGAAGAAAATATCGACTTTATGACAAAACAAATCACCATATCATAGAGGCTTGAGAAATGTCAGCTTCCAGGAAGACTTACCGAATCAAGGAAACATTCCTGTCATTATCAATGACGAAAATACAAGTACAGACAACGCAGAAGCTACGACTAGTACTAGGAACAAAGAAAATAAAGCAACACCAGGTTCAGGCTGTAATAGTGTCAATGATTCTGGAGTGTCTACCTCGAAGACTTCCTTACAGAAGACGAATTCTTAATGACGAATGATGAATCAGAAACTGGAAAACCAATCTTAAGTAAAAACACACCCTGTCCAGGTTTCCTGATTAAACTGTACCATAAAAACCTTTTCGACAAAACAAGGTTACGGGATAGATCCACATAATGTGACATGTAACCACCTAAGAGATACCAAGCATTTCTTAGTAACATCAATCAAGAACCACATAACTACGAAGAATCACAACATGTTTCAGATAAAAGCAAATGGCTCGAAGTCATGGATCAAGAGATGATTAGCCATGAACAACATAACACATGGAACTAAGCACCTAAACCAAAAGGTACAAAAATTCTTAACAGTCGCTGGGTATACAAAATAAAGCAAAATACCAACGGAACAGGTATCGGAAGGAGTACTCATCGTCGTGGTAATTAGTCATTACATAATGACCATCATTAACTACGTGATAGTTTGTCAATGTGTAATGTTAACTACTTATTAACCTATGCGTAATGTCCATATGCGTAATGTTTACTTGTCATCACACGCAATATTTTAATAGCCGTCTTTTACATAAAAAGGCTCACATCCTTCTTGTAAAATACAGTTGTAACACAGTCATAATACAGTTGAACAGTCAGTCAAATAAAAATCTCCCTTGAAACTAAAAACCTCTGAACTTTTATTTTCACAACATGGTAACAGAGCGTTTGGTTCCGACCTACTGACCTGAAATTTTCTGAAATTCTGGTTTCTTGCCGTGTGTCGTCCATAATTGGTGACATTATTTTAGTTTATAGCCAAAAAGTGTTGGGAGAAATGTGCTAGAAACGTATGTTGAAAATAAGTCATTAGATGTCAGAAAACGGAGAGAAATACTAAAATCAAGGGTAATTACACACGGTGCGAGAGAATCAAGGATTGTTAGCCCGACATACCGAGCTGGCCGATTTCTCGTGGGATCAAATTTACGGCCTAGGAATTAGCACAAGGACTGCAGCCGAAGGGCCGAAACCAAGACTTAGGACCGATCTTCACAGACCGAGAACCAACTGTTCATCCTGAAAAAGACTGAGGCCAATAAACAAATTTGGCTGTCAAGAAGACTAAAAGCCAATATACAAATTTGGCTGTCAATTTAAAAAGACTGAAGTCAATAAGACTACTCAAAGAAATAGTTTGGAATAAACAGAAACAGGTCAGATATTAATATAATCAACTGACCTTAAGGCAGAGATCCCGAAAGGAAGAGTGTTAAGTCCAGGCAGACAATTCAGAGATCTCAAAAAAAGGAGGACTGATAATCCAGGCGGACTATTGAGATCCCAGAAGGAAGATTGATTACGTACCAAGCGGATAACAGAAATCCTGATCAGAAAACTGACAAATCCAGTCGGACAACCGAATGACAAACAAAATAGCTAAACCATGCCGTATCACAGACCTTCAGTAACCAAACTAAATGGTGCTAAACATGCACATTGGAGATTGCAGATGAAACTAGTTCTACAAGCTAAGGACCTATGGTCCATTGTAAATGGCACCAAGACGCGTCCAGAAGGCGAAACTGAAACAAGTCTACGTGCAGCCATCGCATGGGATAAACAAGATGTGGAGGCTCAATCACTAATTGTACCTACTCTAGACACAAAGCAAACAAATCATATCCTATCCTGTGAGACGTCAGCAGACATATGGGATAAATTGGAAGGACTTAACTCGGATTATAGCATCTTAAACCGACAACAGACGATGACCAGGTTCTTAAACTATAAAATTCAATCAAACCAATTACGGATGGACGCTTACTCCGAGATTGAAGAATTATGGAGAACTTTAAATGAAATTGGTTGCAATGTTGACGAGACTATGGCAGTTACTAAAATCGTTAGTAGCCTGCCAGACCAATTTATTGCCTTAAAAAAGACATGGGATAGCGTACCAGCAGAGCATCAGTCAATGGTCAGTCGGTTAGCTCGACTTAAAAAGGAGGAATTGGAAATAAAAGAAAATATTTCCTCCGGTAACGCAAGATCAGCAGCAGCCTAAGCATACAATGCTGAACAAGACAATGAACGAAATAATCCGAAGAACTATGGACAGAAACAGATGGAGTGCTTTAACTGTCACCTTAAAGGTCACATGAAGAAAGATTGTAGGGTGAAGAAACAATTTACATGCAATTATTGCAAAAAGTTTGGACACTTGGAGAAGGACTGCCGACTAAAGAACAGCAAGAATAAACCGATCGATCAACCTAACAAGGACAACAAAGTCATGGCATTTATGGGGTTTAAAGGAAATCAAGAAGATCATCAAATGGATGCATGGATATCGGACTCAGGAGCAACCAGGCACATCTGTGTGGATCAAAAGCTGTTTATCACTCTAGAGATGTTTGAGGAACCCCTACCAGTGTACCTCACTGACAAAAATTCTATTGACGCAATAGGATGCGGAACAGTGGCGCTCGAAGCCAAGATTGAAAATGAATGGGGACCTTGTCATATTCATGATGTATTACTAATTCCAGGTTCTGTTAACCCATTCTCTGAATCCAGGATGGCTCAAAAAGGTTATACCATAGTGAGAGACAGACGAGGTGTGGTATATTACACCAAAGATTATGAGGGACCCGAAGGAATCCTCAGTAATAACTTATATATAATGCTGTTCAGGCCAGTACAGGAACATGCATTAACTACGAATCTAAATGCAGCCAGGCTCTGGCATAAACGAATGAATCACATAAACATGAAGTACATACAAAACTCAGTAAGGCGTGGCGCCATTACGGGAATTCAATTTGATGATATTCAAGAAAATATCAAATGTGAGGATTGCGAAATTGGTAAACAAACAAGATAGCCAATTTCAGGGAGGGTGGACGTGATAGTCTCTACCCCTACAGGAGACTTTAGTGCTAAAATCCCCATGAATCAATCAACAACATGATCATTCCCAAACGGAAGCTAAGGGAACGTTCAACACTTAAAGCTCCGGACTACTATCAAGCACACTTAGCAAATATAGAGAATGAACCTTTGAGTTACAAAGACGCTCTGAAATCTTCTGACAAGGACTTATGGATCATGGCCATGGATAACGAGTTCAAGAGTCATCAACAAAACAACACATGGACGCTGGTCAAAAGACCTAAAAACGTCAAGTTATTGGACAGTCGATGGGTCTACAAGATCAAAAGAAAGAATGATGGGACGATAGACCTCTACAAAGCAAGACTGGCCATTCGCGGATACAAACAAGAATATGGAGTGGATTACATGGAGACATTTTCTTCCGTTTGTAGGTATGAATTAATTCGACTTCTACTCTGTCTGGCAGCCATAAATAAAATGGAAATTAAACAATTCGACATCAAGACAGCCTTCTTATATGGAGACTTAGAAGAAGAGATCTACATGAAACAGCCTGATGGACTCCCTTCAGACGATACAGATTTGGTATGTAAACTAAACAAGAGTCTATATGGACTCCAACAAGCACCAAGATGCTGGAACAAGACATTCACGAAATTTCTCAACAACTCCAACTTTCAAACTACGACTTGTGACCCAAGTATCTTTTTTGGAAACGTTAACGGTTTTGCAGTATACATGACGCTATATGTTGACGATGGACTCATTATCTCGTCAAACAAAGAAGTCCTAACTAGAGTACTTGACGGTATCAAAGAAACCTTCGAAATCAAGATTGGCCCCCCAAGTGTATACGTTGGACTTGAAATCAAGCAATATGGCAATTACATCATAATAAGCCAAGAATTCTACATCAAGAAACTACTTGAGAAATTTAATATGATAGATTTCAAAACGGTCAACGTGCCGATGCAACCAAATACCGATTTAGTGCCCAGTAGCGAACCCGAAGAAGAAATTCCGTACAGACAACTAATTGGGTCATTACTGTTTCTCGCAAAAGGATCAAGACCGGACATATCCTTTGCGGTGAACAGACTAGCTCAATTCATGAATGCTTATGATACATCCCACTGGACAGCAGCCAAAAATATCCTAAGATATTTGAGGAAACCAATTAATCTTGTAATTACCTATGGCAACGAATCAGGTATGGAACTTTTCGGATTTACGGATAGCGACTATGCGGGCGACAAGCTTCAACGATGATCTACTAGTGATCATACTTTCCTAATCAACGGCAAACCAATCAGCTGGTGCAGTCAGCAGCAACCAGTAGTCGCAATGTCCTCAACTGCGGCTGAATATATTGCTTTAGCCTCCAGAGCACGTGAAGCAGTCTGGCTCAGACGATTTCTTGGAGAATTAGGAGTTGCGCCAAAAACAGCTACAGTCATCTGTGTAGACAATCAAAGTGCTATACGACTAGCGAAAAACCCTGAAATGCACAACAGGACTAAACATATCGATGTGAGATATCATTTCTCACGAGATCTGGTTGAAGAAAAAGAAATCCAACTAGAGTATGTTGCCACAACGGAACAAGCGGCAGATGGACTAACCAAACCATTGACCAAAACAAATCATGCAGACCGGAGCAGGATAATTGGATTAACATGGATCACGATATTGGCAATACTATGTTTGCCACTATCTATGGCAATCAGTGGAAAAGGTGCTCCGATTCTATGGGCTCAAAGCAATGTAGCAGTAGCAAAGGGACATCATCAAGTACATCTGTTGATAAAATTTTGAAGCCCTTGTGATCTAATGACTAAGAACAACACACACAAGGAACTGCTACCATTTGCCTATCAACGATGTCAAGAAATGTATCATAAGATGTTCATCCATGAAATTGAACAAATGTGTCCAAGGCAACATTTTGCTAAAGTTACACGCAGGAAGAAACGTATAGTCAGCATAGCTCTTGCAACTATATCTGCAGTCGCTGTTCTCAGCTCAGGACCAGGAGCTCTTGGAGCTGGACTATCAATAACCAATCGACAAGAAAATCAAGATTTTCAAATGAGATTAAAAGATTCAAAAAAATTTCTAGAAGATTCAGTAAAAATTCTCACAAGTAATGCAAAAACTTATAAGAGAATACAATCCGACTTCAACACATCAATGGCAAAGATGAAAGAACACCAAACAGACTATGATGAACTGAAGTTCAAATTAATTGCCACAAACCATGCCATCTCGTATTTAACCCATCAATTACTAACCGGTCAAACTATTGTTAACGAAACGAATAGACTATGGCAACGTGGAAAACTCAACGTCGAGTTGATGGACTATCTCACCCTCTATTTTCCATGTAAAGAAAAATGTCCCATTCGTCTTGGACAAGCCCAGAAATGCGAGATTTCAAAAGATAAATCAAAACTGACAATCAGTATGGATTTTACCATACCAGTACTCTCTGAAGATCTATTCATAGTGGAAGTAAATTCCTTCAAACTAATGATAAGGGAAGGAAATCAAACATGCAATGTGATGTACAATGGACCACCTAATGCAATTATCGCTCGGGACATGGACTGTGTAATTGAAACAGACATCAAAATGAATCCCAGACCTGAAGTGATCCTTCCTGGATCTCAAACATGCAAAAATAAAGAGGCGTTTGAAGGATTGAAATTCTTCTCAATTGAGAAATGACGCTCAAACCTCTGAGAGTAGTGAAGACGAAGAGACTATTCCATCTCCATGGAATATAGCGTATTTATCAAGCGAAACCGAAGATTCCGAAGATGAGAATCCCACACAGTCAGATCTGGACTTCATCAATGACAACGAAAGCAGTGACGCAAAGTGGGAAGAGGACAACCGCCATCAAAGCGAAGAAGGGTTAGGTAACATACAGGTCACCTTTAAAAACGATCTGGTTGTCAACAGGAGAAATCTCTCATATACTTTAGATATGGACACAGGCAACAGCGAGGATTCTAACATCGTGGGAGAAAATCAACCCAACAGTATCCAAGCCGAAGAGTAAGGGAGGGTATCGGAAGGAGAACTCATCGTCGTGGTAATTAGTCATCACATAATGACCATCATTAACTACGTGATATTTTGTCAATGTGTAATGCTAACTACTTATTAACCTATGCGTAATGTCCATATGCGTAATGTTTACTTGTCATCACACGCAATATTTTAATAGCCTTCTTTTATATAAAAAGGCTCACATCCTTCTTGTAAAATACAGTTGTAAGACAGTCATAATACAGTTGAACAGTCAGTCAAATAAAAATCTCCCTTGAAACTAAAAACCTCTGAACTTTTATTTCCACAACAACAAGCAATGTTTACAAAGCAAGACTAGTGATAAAAGGATACCGTCAAAAATATGGTATTGATTACCTCAAAACATTTGCCTCAGTATGCCAGTATGAGTCAATTAGACTTCTTTTATGTCTTGCAACCATGTTCAATATGGTAATGCAGCAGTAGGATATAAAAACAGCCTTTCTATACGGAGACCTGGAGGAAGATATTTATATGAGGCAACCCGAAAGATTATCCAATAGAGATACGAACATTGGTTGTAAACTTAACAAAAGTTTGTACGGACTCAAACAATCTCCAGATAATTTAATCAAAAATTCACCAAATTCCTGAGCGATTTCAATTTACAGAGAACTTCATGTGACCACAGCGTTTACGTTGGAACAATCAAAAATAGAACCGTGTATCTGGCATTATATCTAGATGACGGACTTTTATTTCAGAAAATAACGAAGCTATATCTGAATTTATCGATGAAATACAAAGATTGTTTGAAATTAAAACCGCAGATGTAAGTACATACGTTGGACTAGAAATCTTACAAGAAGCAAGGACTGGAAAAATAAATATTGCCCAAACTACAACCAATAAAAAAACTTATTGTAAAACTACAACATTTTAGACTGTAAAATAGCAAACGTACCTATGCAACAAAATTTGAATCCGGCCACAAGTCTACAACCGGATGATTCGTTGCCATACAGACAACTCATAGGTTCAGTACTATTCTTGAAACAATGTTCTCGCTTTGACATTTCATATGCGGTCTCCAAGTTATCACAGTTCCTGAACGCCTTTGACAACAGCCATTGGATAACAGCCAAATATATCTTAAAGTACTTGAAAAGAATCATGCACCTCGGTATAAAGTATGAACAGAACCCCAATTCTGAATTTATTGGATACTCTGACTCGGATTACGCCGGAGATAAACTACAGAGGAAATCAACCAGCTGAAATATATTCCTATTTGGGTATGGAGCTATTAGCTGGTGGAGTCAAAAACAACCCGTAGTAGCCGTATCATCAACAGAAGCAGAATACATAGCCCTAGCTTCAGCGGCTAGAGAATCCATAAGGCTCCGAAGATTTTTGGGTGAAATAGGTCATCCCATGGCATCACCGATACCAATTTGGGTTGATAACCAAAGCACGATTAGACTTGCCAAGAATTCAGATATGCACAATCGTACGAAGCATATAGATGTACTTTATCATTTTACACGAGATTTAGTGACAACTAATGAAATTCGAGTATAATGCGTACCTACACATCAACAACTAAGCTCGACATGGTTTTTATTTTTACTAATAATATTGATCCCCATAAATGTAAGAGCTGTTCAACAAAAAGAAATTTAGATACTTTGGCGAAAAAGTGAAAATAATATCACAACTGGACATACTCAGATAGCTCTGGCAATAACATTTATAAGTTCATGCAAAATACTAACACAGGACAACATTGATTCAGGACTACTCCCATTTGCAAAAAAAAACAATGTACCCAAATGTATAACGATATATTTATTGGACAACTGGAACTAATATGTCCTACCAAATATAAACACAAAATATGATACGAGAGAAACGTGCTGTAGAACGAGCTATAAATATCGCCATAGTTGGAATGTCTGCAATCATTGTATGGGTCTAGGAGTTTTTGGACATACAGCGTACACATCAAATCAATATCCAAGTCCAGGTGCGTATGATCAGCTGATATCGGATGACCAAAACGAAATACGAAGACTTGAACGAAGGTATTTATAAAACAAGGAAGCAATTAAACGACTTCAGCAAGATTTTAAAACGGCTATGGAGAGCTTGTCAATACATCAAAACTACTTTGACGATATAAAAAATAAGCTAATAAACGCCCAAATTGTACTCCCTAAACATCAAATACAATATGAGTTCCACGCCGAAATTTCTCGGAGGAACAACTTTCTATAGAAGACCTAGTAGAAAAGTTTCCACCAAGGCAGGAATACATTGTCATCTACCTCACAAGTAGCGGCGAAGAGGAGGACAAGACAAGTGATGAAGAGGACCAGTACGAGCCGGATTTCATCAACAACGACGACGACACCATACCATGGCCACCTCCATCACCAGCTGCCTTCGATCCTGAGGCAGACGAATCTTCAGAGAATGAACAAAAAGATGAAGATACAGATTACAATGGACCAGAACAAAAACAACAAAAAGTGGAATAAATTGTTCATATATATTTACCTATATGTGTATTTTTAAATTCAGGGAAGGTGTGAAATAATAATTATACATACATACACATACATGTAAATCTAAGCATATATGTAATTGTTCCCAAAGATCAAAATCCAAAGGTCAAAGTCTACATAATAAAAATGTAGACTTTGACCCTATTAAAAATACATTATTGATAATATATTAATGCATTCTAAATGACTTTTTGCCTGTATAAAAAGGTGTAAAAATCTCGAATAAAACAGTATCATGTCACAATTCTAAAAACTCAAACCACGTGTAGTTGACTTAGAATTTATTCTTCTCATATATACTCAGCATATTCTCTACATATAATCATCACTCTCATTTCCACCCAAACCACTTTAACTCTCATCACGTACTCCAGAATTCCATAAATAATGTGTTCCCATAATTTTATTTTACTGTCAGAGCAAAATTAAAACAATAACTGCTATGATTTCGAAAAACTACATAGAATAGTCTATGTTCTAAATGTTAGCACCAACAGTTTATATAGGCAACGAGCACAGTACAATACAACAGTTCTTGCACATTTTTGGGATCTGAAATGAATTTACAATAATCTCTTTTTGTGTGAAGTCGCTTAGCTTTGAATTGTTTTTATTGTTTCATAATTGTTTATACTCCAACAAAGCCCTTAATATATAGAAACACGACGTGGTGATATATTATTAGTAAAAGTGTGTGGGATGTTTGAAATCTCAACCTCATTTCATAAGTATCCTAAATATACATATTGTTAGTTATACCGAGTGTCCGAAACTGCAACAATATACTGTTGTTTAATTTTAACTAGACTAGACAATGGTTAGTATACGTTACATGTAATATACATCATAAATTATACTGAGGTTATTATTGGTACGGCTGTACACAAATTCCCTTGCGCGTTATTAATAAACAAGTTTGGTACTTATTGTATTGTTCAACCTACATAGGAATTGAAATGTGAATGAAAACGGATGCATGCACACAATGTCAGACAAGGCGGATATGTTTTGAACCTATTGAAGAAATTCAATATAGCCATCTGTAACCCTATAAGTGTACCTACGCAGCCTAACACTACTTTGTTACCTGGAATAACTGCTGATAACGGTCTTCCCTATTGTCAGCTGGTGGGGTCATTATTATTCCTGTGCAAATGCACTCCACCTGACATCTCGTTTGCTGTCTCAAAACTGTCACGGTTTCTATACTCTTACAACCAGGAAAATGTTAAAGCAGCTAAGCAATAATATAATTACTTTATCTTAAAGGTACATCAAATTTTTAATTTGTTATAATCCAGGATAAACATTAAGACTGACCGGATACACCGACTCTGATTATGCTGGAGATAAAACGGAAAAGAAGGCGACCAGTGGTCAAGTGTTCTTTCTGAGAAAACAGTTCATCTCTCGGACGAGTCGCAAGTAACCATGTGTTACAATGTCCTCTGCAGAGGCTGAGTACATTGCATTAGCGACGATTCTTGACTTGGACCAAATTGATTTTATCCAGATATTGCCCTGGAACAAATATAACAATTATTGGACCAGAACAACCCTAGACAGCAGATGTCTTTACTTTATCCATTCCTGCCAACTTCCAAATCAATGAAGTTATATATGAGGTAAAAACTGTTTAGGTCAGACACACGATGAAACCAGATCCTCTATTTACTATGAAGGCGAATTAGCATTTTCAGCCTTCACTAAACTGGACAGCGCTTATTAAGCTATTAGAGAAT
The DNA here is from genome assembly GCA_947179485.1 of Allacma fusca. Taxonomy (NCBI): domain Eukaryota; kingdom Metazoa; phylum Arthropoda; class Collembola; order Symphypleona; family Sminthuridae; genus Allacma; species Allacma fusca. The sequence continues at coordinate 66,082,947 of OX359245.1, forward strand.
TTCACCACGAATTTTAAAAAACTGACTATTGCACCAGAAATCTATCATTACATTAATTACTGGTCAACTTTGTCTTGTGTGGTAATAATTATAGCTCTGATTATTGCCATAATGACCCTTGTGAAATACGTGAAAATGCCTAGATACGCGCATGTTATGATGCCAAGAAAGGTAGAGCTTGAATTGCAAGAGTTGAAACGTTGTAGAAAATATCATACGATTCTTTTTTAAAAAGTAGTCACTTGTGTGGGCAAATATAGATTAAATATTTTTGGTGTTCATATAACACGAATTTAATTTTTGGCAATGGCTAACTTTACTTCCGTTAAAAATATGACAAAGTTAGGTGAATCGGGGATAACTATACGACCTTACACTCATGATTGTCCAGAACTAAGTAATTACTAATGACCACTGGAATGGTTTCAATTTTCAGAAGTATCTAGTTTTTAATTTCGACTAATGGGATCTTGGGCTCTATATAAAGCAATTAGTTTCAGATTTTAAAATCATCATTCAGCAATTATATTAGTTCCACACAAGAAACTCAGTGACCCTACAGATATAAACTGGTGCGACCTATATTATAGTAGCCCGGGTGAATACATGGGTCCCGTAGATGCTCCGGTAGATTCTCCGGCTTCTTCGAACATTTCTGATTGGGCAGGAGAGCTTAATGCCAGGGACGGGTCCCTCTCAGCCCTTTTCCACCCACAGTGGAACCCGAAGACAATTCATTGGTGAAGAAAATTCCCGGGTGGTGCCTCAGTCATCACGGAGGTCTATACTCCAATTACCGTCACCGTCCAGAACGATCACAGACGGATAACCTTTGGAAACTTTAGGAGCAGTGAGGAGTTGGAGGAACAAGAGACCAGGGAATTAGAAGACTCGGAACTGCCTTCTCCGAAGCAGCCTCGTCTGGTATGCGCTGAAGGGAAGGTGTAAGAAATATGGTCCACCCTCATCTCTGGAGCGTATATACTCCTCGAACATCCTGAAACATTCGGGACCTTGTGTCCAGCTAGTTTTAACTAGGCTGAACTATAATTAAAAGTTGATTGTATGTAATGTGTATGTAATGAGCTTATATGTTTTTGGGCATAAACCCCCGATACTTTTTGTTGAATAAAACAATTACTATTGAAGCCATGCAGCTTTTAAACTTGTGAGAAATATGGACCACCCTCATCCCTGTATATACATATATACGCTCCTTGAAGATCCTGGAACATTCGGGATCTTCTTTCCAGCTAGTTCTAACCAGACAGGACTATAATTAAAAGTTGATTATGAGTAATTAGTGTTAACCTGATTGTATGTAATGAGTTGATTATCAGCGGTAATGAGTATTTTATCATGTGTTTTTTGGGTATAAAACCCCCAACATTTGTGTTGAATAAACAGTTACAAGTTACAACTTATGTCTCTCAAGAATAACTCCCTTGTGTACCGCATATAATTATTCTCTCATGGTATTAGAGCGTGGTTCTGACCTATTGACCTGAAAATTTCTGAAATTTTGTTTTTTTGGCCCTTTCTCGTCCATAATTGGCGACATTTTTTTTGGTTTATTGCCGGAAAAGTGTTGGGAGAATTGTGCTGGAAGCTTATGTGGGAAAATCAGTCATTAGTCATCCAAACAGAGAGAGGCACTAAAAACGATTAGTGACCAAAGTTAATTACACACGGTGCGAGGAAGTCAAGATTCGAGGGTGGATGTATCAGCTGGCCGACGACTCAAGGTTGACGATTCAGATAGCCGCCAACCACGGAAAGACGTTTCAAGACAGCCGATATTGAAAAGGTCGGGCATACGAATTGGCCGACAACAACCGGAAAGGTTAGTAACTCATCCGTGGAGCAGCTATAAAGCGCAGGACGGAATAACCCAGCAAGCGGTGCAGAGCAGGACAACCCGAAGACGCGATGTCGAAATCATTGGAAATTCACAAGATAGTGAAACTAGGGGAGGACAACTATAAAAGATGGAGATTGCAAATCTCACTCGTTCTCCAAGCCCGTGGATTGTGGACCGTTGCTAATGGTACTGAAGGACGACCCGAACAGTTGAATACAGCGCCAATAGATGCAGATGTTCTTGCAACATCACAGGCGGAATGGGACAAACAAGACACGGAGGGTCGAGCAATTATCGTATCTTCAATTGATGAGGTGCAGACTAATCATATTTATGATTGTGCAACGGCCGAGGATATGTTCCACCACCTGGAACAGATCAATGCTGATAACAGCGCCCTCAACAAACAGGTCACACTTGCTAAGTTCTTTTCATATAGAATGAATTCTAATGAATCACCAGTTCTAGCGTTTCGGGAGCTAGAGGGATTGGCAAGGAGCTTGGATTACATGGGATCCCCTGTGGACGAATCCATGTTGGTCAGCCGTATCGTAGCCAGTTTACCCGATGAGAAGTTTCATGGCTTCAAGAAAGCCTGGGCCAGCGTGCCATTATTTGATCAGACAACTTCAAGGTTGCTGACAAGACTGAAACAGGAAGAACTGGAGCAAAAGATGTGTGACCAGACAGAAAAAGGAAAAACAGGTACCCAAGCATTTCTGTCGAAGTTCCAGCAGCCGCAAGGGTCAAAGAAGAATTTTAGTAGACCGGATAATAAGAAAAAACCTGTAGTATGCTACAAATGTGGAAAACCCGGGCATATCATGAGGAACTGCAGATATAGAAAACCTTTTGATAACCACAAGGAAGGAGGAAACCGTAAGGAAACGGCCTTCATGGGAGTAGCTAGCAGCAAGGCAGACGAAGGTACCATCTCTGAAGGATGGGTGAGTGATTCCGGTGCGTCTGCCCATATGTGTGGAAATATTGAACTATTTTCCAGCTATGAACCTTACGAAGTACCCAAGCCAGTGTACTTAAGTTCGAATGGTTCAGCCCCGGCGCTAGGGGAAGGCTCCGTACATCTGGAAGCATTAATGGGCAAGAAGTGGAAAAACATTGTCCTACAAAATGTGTTGTACCTACCCGGTGGAGCTAATCTATTCTCTGAGATTGTCATGGTGAATAGAGGATACAAAATCCAGAGGGATCGAAAACAAACTACCTTCAATAAGAAGAATGAAAATGGACCAGTGGCGCTGAAAACTGGTAACCTATTTTACATGCAATTTCGTCCCGCCCGTCACTATCACACAGCATTAATGTCAGCAGACAGATCAGCTGTATTGTGGCATCAAAGACTTGCGCATATCAACCCACAGTACATCCAGAGGACCGCTGAGAAAAATGCAGTCCTTGGCTTTGAACTGAAGGATGTCCGAGGAACCTTTAAGTGTGGATTGTGTGAGGAAGGAAAGCAAGCGAGAAAACCTTTCAAACCAGTTGTTTACCCCAGAGACACCAAACCGGGAGAAATGCTTCATGGGGACCTTTCAGGGAAAATGCCTATACCTTCCTTGGGAGGTGCAAACTATTTTCTACTATTAAAAGATGACGCTACTGGATTCCGCATTGTGTCATTTCTGAAGACCAAGGATCAAGCTTGTGAAATGATAAAGGACGCCATCAAAATGTTGGAATCACAAACAGGACTCCGGATGAAAGTGTTCAGGTCGGATAATGGAACTGAGTTTGTTAATGAGAAAATGACACGCTATTTCAGGAAACATGGAATAATCCATGAGACGATTGTTCCATACTGTCCCCAAATGAACGGGAAGATTGAGCGGTAAATGCGGACAATAAAAGACTGTGCAAGGACCATTCTTCTCTCTAGTGGACTACCTGAAAAACTCTGGGCTGAAGCAGTTGCGACAACTGTCACCATACATAATAGAGTTCTAGATAAACAGAGTCCTGAGAAGACAGCATTTGAGGCCATCTTTGGTAGGAAACCATCACTAGAAATTGTGAAAATATTTGGAAGCACCGCCTATGCCGAAGTACCAAAGGAAAAGCGTAAGGTTTGGGATCGAAAATGTGAACGCCTTGTTCTAGTAGGATACGACGGTTTCATGCGGAAGTACCGTCTTTACAACGAGGCAACCGGAAAAATAACTACGGAAAGGAATATAACTTTTCATGAATATATTCAAGAAAACGATGCAGTTATGAGTCTCACTCCGATAGACGAAGTTGAGGAAAATTATCATCCAGGGAAGGATGAAAATCCTGACGCCGAAAGCACGGATCAAAATCCAGATGTAAGTGACAACGATCCGAATTCAGATGAAGACAGTGCGCATGCAGATAAGGATAAACAGGAAACACCCAGGAACTCTTCAGCAGATACTGAGGTACTAACTGACGATGAATCAACGCCGCTGGGACCTCAGTCCATTTTAACGGATGACGAAAGTACTCCACTAGCAGGTACTCCATCTACTTCTGGTGCTACCTGGCGGAAATATAAACTAGTCTCAAAAAGGAGGAAGACCACGATTCCTGTTCCTGGTGACCACTCTCCTAGATGTCTACGGGACAGGGGAACTTTGAAGAAGCCAGATTATTACGCAGCAAAACTGACTAATATTGAGGAACATTCAGATCTTGTAGATGAAGTCTCATCTGAGCCTACCACTTATGAGGAAGCGATTGGATCAAAAGATAGCAAACATTGGATACACGCAATGAATGATGAAATGGACAGCCATGATACAAATGGAACCTGGGATCTTATGGTATATCCCAAGGACAAACGGATACGTGTTCTTGACAACCGCTGGATTTACAAAGTTAAGTACAATCCTGATGGGACAGTGAGCACTTACAAGGCCAGGCTGGTTATCCAAGGCTACAGGCAGATCAAGGGCATTGATTAAAATGAAACGTTTGCTTCAACTGTCAGGTATGAGTCAATTCGATTACTCCTAAACATTGCAGCATCACAGCGACTCGCCATTCAACAATTCGATGTAAAAACTGCGTTTTTACACGGAGATCTGGACGAGGATATTTACATGGAACAACCTAAAGGATATGAAGTAGGGGGTAACGTAATTTGCAAACTGAAAAAAAGCCTGTATGGACTGAAACAAGCACCGCGGTGTTGGAGTCAAAAGTTTGCCAATTTTTTTTCTCAATTCAACTTGCAACCATCAACCAGTGACCCTAGTGTCTACATTGGGAACAAAGATAACACATGGATCTTTTTGGCTTTATATGTTGATGACGGGCTGATCATTTGCAAATGTGAAGAGATGATCAAACAGGTCTTGTGTATCATTCAGGGGAGCTTTGAAATCAAGATCTGCCCACTTTCAACCTACATAGGAATTGAAATGGTCAAAACTGATACAGGCACACTATGTCTGAGTCAAGGCGGATATGTTTTGAACCTACTGAAGAAGTTCAACATGGCCAACTGTAACCCTACCAGTGTGCCTATGCAGCCTAACACTATTCTGTTGCCTGGAATAACTGCTGACAACGGCCTACCCTATCGTCAGCTAGTGGGATCATTAATATTTCTGGCCAAATGCACTCGACCGGACATCTCGTTTGCTGTTTCAAAACTGTCACAGTTTCTAAACTCCTACGACAAGGACCATTGGAAAGCAGCTAAGCAAGTCTTACGTTATCTTAAAGGTACATCAAACCTGGGTATTCGTTATAATCCGGGAAGAACCTTAAAACTGACCGGATATAGCGACTCTGATTATGCTGGAGATAAAACTGAAAGGAAGTCTACCAGTGGCCAAGTTTTCTTTCTGGGAAAACAACTAATCTCCTGGACGAGCCGTAAACAACCATGTGTAGCAATGTCCTCCACAGAGGCTGAGTACATTGCTCTTGCATCGGCTGCTAGAGAGGCCATCTGGCTGAGACGATTTTTGAATGAACTTGGTTATCATCAAGACCAACCTACAACTATATTTGTAGACAATCAAAGCACGATTAAGTTGGCAAAGAATCCGGAACTACATAGCCGGACCAAGCATATTGATGTAAGATACCACTACACCAGAACCCTGGTGGAAGCCGGAGAAATCCAAGTAGAATACACCCCAACAACGAGTCAGAAAGCAGATGGACTCACGAAGGCTTTGATGAAATCAAAGAATGGAGCCATGAACGAAGACTTGGGACTTGTTGAACTTCTAAACGGGTCATTTGGATTTAATCCAAATATAAAAGCTAAAGAAGAGATCCAAAATACGGAGAACAATAAAATAATCCGAAAGCAATCATTGCCTTTACTCCTTATGAACACCATTATCATGATAATGGTCTGGCTCGTGACAATGACGACTGCCCTAACAAGCAATGGAGGAGTTCCAGTACTATGGAGAAATAGCACAACCCAGGTCACCACAGGGTACAACGAGTTTCGACTTCTGATTAATTTCATTAATCCGTGTACAATCATAAACGATATGGCAATTCACGTTGCTCTAACTCCACAAGCAAGACGAAAATGCGAAGAATTGTATAATGAGATGAATAAATTAGCAGTGATGTGCCCTCCTAAAACTTGGTCGCATACACTTACTCATTTAAAACGGGAACCTATAACTCTAATCACACTAGCTGTGATTGGACTGGTCACTGCCATAGGCCTAGGAACTGCTGGAGTGGTAACTGCAGCTGTCAACCGTGAAAGAGTATCGGAGACTACGAACATCGTTGAAGAACAACAAAAGAAACTTGACGCTTTGGAGAAGGATGTAATCAAAAACCACAACTGGCTGAAAGCACTACAAAAGGACTTTAACACAGCAATGACGGGACTAGAATGTCACCAAAAGGATTTTGATGAACTTAAAGGAAAAGGTATTTCATCAACGTATCTGATTTCATATCTAACAAGCAGATTGATTCTAGGACGATTCGTGTTACGTGACGCAGCAAGAGCTTGGAAGTCCAAGAATGTAAGCAATCAATTCTTTGATTATTTAAATTACACACTTCCGTGTGGAGATTTGTGTCCTTTGAAGCATGCAGAAGCTCGTCGATGCGAACTTTCAATGGATCGCAGAAGATTGTCAATGGACTTTGTGACACCAGTAATAAACACAAATCTTACACTAATAACTGCGGACCCATTCCACTTTATGTTACGTGTAAATAATCAAACATGTACTGTGGACTACACTGGACCTAAACATGCAATTCTATCAGACTCTGAGAATTGTGTTTACACCCTGGCAATTAACGAACCCATCACGCATGACCTGATAATTCCACCTACCAGGGGATGTCAACCCTTGATGAGGTATTCTCAAGGATCTAAGTACTTTTCAGGTGGTAACTGTCAAGTAAGCCAACCTCTGGACCAAATTGATTTTATCCAGATAAAGCCTCATCATGGCCAATATTTTATATATTGTCCTGATTCAAATATAACAATTAATGGACAAGAACAACCCTGCCCAGCAGATGTCTTCACTTTACCCATTCCTGCCAACTTCAAAATCAATGAAGTTGAATACGAGGGAGAAACTCTTCAAGTTAGCCATAAGATGAAGCCAGATTTTCTATTTACTATGAAGGCGAATTGGCATTTTCAGCCTTCAATAAACTGGACAGCGCTTATTAAGCCAATGGAGAATTCCACCACAAATATTGAAAAACTGACTACTAGACCAGAAAACCATCATTATATTAATTACTGGTCAACCATTTCTTGTGTGGTAATAATTATAGCTCTAATTATTGCCATAGCAGCCCTCGTGAAATATTTGAAAGTACCTAGGTACGCACAGGTTATGATACCAAGGAAGGTGGAGCTTGAATTGCAAGAATTGAATCCTGCATCAAGCGCTGCAGAACATGTTATGTAATTCAATTTTCAAAAAGTAGTCACTTGTGTAGCTAGATGTAGATTAAATATTTTTTGGTGTTGGTATAACAAAAATTGAATTTTGGGGAAATAGCTAACTTTACTTCCGTTAGAAATAGGCTAATGTTAGGTGAATCCGGGATAACTTTACTGCCTACAATTAACGACGGTCCCAAATAAGTAATCACTTATGACCCCTGGAGCCGTTAAGAAAATTTTAAATCCGACTAATGGGCTCTAATGATGTCGTGGACAAATTTTTGGCCCTATATAAAGCGACGAGTTTTGGATTCAAAATCATCAGCCAGCAATCATGGGAGTTCCACATAAAAGCTCTAATGACCCTGCTAACATAGACTGGTCCGATATGTGGTTTGAGGAACAGGGACAAGAGGTTCTTGATGAATACTATGTCCCACCGGATTCTCCAAACTACTCGGATTGGGAAGGCAAAATTAAAGACTGGGACGCAGTCCCTGTCAATCCAAGTCCTCCCAGTGTGGAACTCGAAGAGAATTCGTGTGACGCCTCAGTCGTCACGGAGGCCTACACTCCGATAACCGTTACCATCCAGAGGGATTCGCGACGGATAACCTTTGGGACCTTCAGGACTACAGAGGAGTTGGAGGAGCAAGAGGCCCGGGAATTAGAAGAGAGCTCTGATGACTGGGAACCGCCTTCTCCAAAGGAGCCCCGTCTGGGATGAGCTGGAGGGAAGGTGTGAGAAATATGGACCACCCTCATCCCTGTATATACATATATACGCTTCTTGAAGATCCTGGAACATTCGGGATCTTCTTTCCAGCTAGTTCTAACCAGACTGGACTATAATTAAAAGTTGATTGTGAGTAATTAGTGTTAACCTGATTGTATGTAATGAGCTGATTATCAGCGGTAATGAGTATTTTATCATGTGTGTTTTGGGTATAAAACCCCCAACATTTGTGTTGAATAAACAGTTACAAGTTATAACTTATGTCTCTCAAGAATAACTCCCTTGTGTACCGCATATAATTATTCTCTCAAAACTTCCTTGTATCGCATAAATTATTCTCTCAAACCAGCATCAGCCAGTATTCCTTTAGATTTCTACATGTTACTATCCAAACATTCTGAAAACTATTTCAACTTGTTTTGGCAAGACTATTATATTAAGACAACATTAATATATACAATGTGTTGATTAAAAATATTTACTGAGTTTGTTATTTGAAGGAAAAGGGGACCAACCTCATACCTTTATAATATACATGTATTCATTGTTATAACATTCGGGAACATGTCCCCACCTGGTTTAATTAGACTGGACATTAGTAATTAGAGTTGAGTTGATTGTTTGTTATGAACCTTTTGTAAATTTGTAACGTATATTTTTTCATGTTTTTTTGGGACAGAATGTGAAACATACATATGTTACACCGTTTAATCACCATACGTATCTATACTATGATTGCATATGTAAAAATCACAAATATATCTACATTAAATTATGGTCAAAGTCCATTGGTCAAAAGATCAAAGTAGACTTATAATTGGATCCCTTTAAAATTTCATTAATATTTTACTAATTAAGACTTACGTGTGAAATCTGGGATAGGTTGGAAAACCTAAATTTAGAATAAACTACAGCACACGTAATAAAAATCTGTAAACTATCAGATTGGACAGGACCAACTCTTGGTCGACGCTTGCATGGAGCCAGAGGAAATATATATATAAGCCAGGCAAACTAATTCATTTGTCCCTTGTGCGGTCCATGGAACATGTCTTTCATTTTTTTGTTGTATTTCTAGATTTCTATTGTAGCAGTAGTAATCACAAACAAATAATTCTGCCTTTCTTTCCATTTCTATTACTACGATAAAGAACTGTGTAGAAGTGTAAAATGTAAAATGTAAAGGTACTATATAAAAGGTCGTAAAGGTGTCTGTATGAATGTATAATGCAATATCAGAAATGGAATCGGAATTCATTGAAATATCATTAAATTATAATACCAATACCGATACTTCCTTTCCAATTCCGATTACAATTCGAATACCTAATTTTACAGTACTTCTAATTCCGATTGCGATTCTAATACTTTAAATTTTCGGATTATTTTTCGATTCCGATTCCAATTCCGATTCCAATTTTCAACCCTGATTATAATCATGTTTATTGCGATTGAATGATTGTCTAAATGAACGAGTTCAGAAATAGACCATTATTAACTAATTTAAATTCTAAACGTATAATATAGTTGCAATATATAGGTAAAACAGTGTTGGAAAAACCAAATTTGCTTTGAAGAATGAGAGTACAATACAAATATCTAAACGTGCTGGTAAAATGGAACATAAAAAGTATAGAGACTATCTACAGTAATGAAGAAGTAGAAAAATATGCTGATGATTCTCCCACTCAATTTGCTCACAAGTTCATCTTTGAAGAATTAGAAGATAATACATCATGGGTGGAATTGCTGGCAACAACTGAAAACATGGCCGTCAGAATCAGACATCAACACCAAAATGACCAATTTGTTCAATTAGAACGTTTCCAAACTAGAAACATATTTTAGGACAAAACGCCAATTTGTATTTTCAACACAGTTTTGATGCAAGTCCCATTATAGAATCTCCTAATGAGTAATCAATTGACAGGGGAAGAGTAGTGTCCAGGGAAAGAATATACACACTAGGCAAGACTAGTTATTAATGGCTTTAATGATTGTAAGGGCTTAATATATTCTGAATAAAACACTCCGTATAGCTTGACCAACTGTTATTTGCACAAAATATGTCTCTCTCACAGAACCTGGATGGTAACCTCGCATCCAGTAGACAATATGTTAGTGGTCGTGAATCCAAACATTTTTACAATGTCGTCTTTAAGTAATCAATTTGACAAATTCTCAAATCATTCTTAATCCTAAGCATCATCAGACATTAGGTAAAAAAAACAAATGATCACTCATTTTCCAGCATATTCAAAATAATGGGGATTCGCATTCTAGCCTTTGGTGTCCTTACAACTATGTACTTGAAAAGAACAAAATGAAGTGTCCGGCGAGTCCAAGCAGAAAAGTTTACTTATATTCTTATACTTAAAGTGATTTAAGTTGTTGAATATAATCCATGCTGGTATTAAAAATTATTATGCTGGGTTTCTGAGTTACTGTGTATACTTGTTATATTGACAATTATTGGATCACTCTATAGTAGGTCAAAACAAGGAGCGTTATTAATTAAAAGCTCGAAAATATACAATTTGTTGTCTTGTGTAATTTTGTACTGGATCCCTCTCTAATCAAAGTTAACAACTTTGCTATTGTGATTTGAGGTAATTATTTACTATAGATTATTTACCTAAGATACATGTTTTGGGAATACTTTGGTGATATAAAGTGTTGCTAACCTATGATATGGCTATATTAGATTACGACCCTAATATATCCTTTCAGGGGTCGGATTTTTGTAAATCTCCCTGGAAGATTTTTTAAATTTTCCCTGCTGGTCATGATGTCCCTGTTCGAAGCAAGTTTAAAACTCCCTGTTGACAAAACAATTTTCGTAGTACACCCCAACAAATTCAAAAATCCTTGCTGAAAAAAAGGTCAACAATTTCAAAAATCCCTGCTGACAAAAATTGTTTTCCATAAAACCCCTCAACAATTTTAAAAATCCCTGCTGACAAAAATTGTTTGTTTTCCATAAAACCCCTCAACAATTTTGAAAATCCCTGCCAAAAAAAGGTCAACAGATTTGAAAATCCCTGTTTGCAATCCCGCTGAATTTTTTTTTCCCTGGGAAGATTCTTCCCGTCTTCCTACATATATCCAACCCCTGTATTCTTTGAATCGAATTGATTATTGTGGGATAGCACATTATAATATATGATGTCATAGTGTCCACAGTTCGTTTCGTAAACTGAACTCTAGACTCTTCAACTCACCAGCAGTTCGTTATAGTAGTTAAAAGAAAAACCCTAATTGCTTAAAAGACGTTCTCCTTATTCACGTATAAAGGGCTAAAAACCCAATTAAAAATATAGTCCATCTTAGAAACCCAACAAAGCCAGTTGGAGTCTAAAAATGTATTTACCAAAAAGAAACCTCACACAATTCCCATAAAAATAACGCATCAAATCATCATTGAAGTCATCATATCACTCTCACTTAGCCCTAATTGAATTCCAATTCCAATTTTAAAAAAACTGTTTGGAATAATAAAATATTTTTAATTGCATAAATATTAAATAATAAGTGCTAATATCTCTTGCCGTTACTTCATAACTGATCATTTAGAGGCTACAACTGGTTAGTAATTCAGCAAGGAGAAATTTAACTGGCTCTAACTTTTTCAACAAAAAAATATACAGGTACACTCACTATAGCAGTGATGAAATCGTTGCTTGAGTGCATATACAAATACTTGTTATCGGTACGCTGGTTGGAGACAAAAGAAGAAATAAATAATTTGCTACCAACGCTGCATTTCATAGCGATCAAGTGAAAGACACTGATGGTAAAGGTCTGCATGATATTTTAGCTTCTACAAAGAAGGTCACATAATTAAATTTAAGAAAATCACATTACGTACATAATTACAGAAAGTAATCGATAAGAGGCTGCCTAAGTAGAAGCTTCTTTTTATGCTAACAAATTATATTTCACTACTGTATATTTCATTTACAACATTATTGTCTCCTCAACTTGAAGCATAACATGAGGATAAGGAATCTAGGAAGCTATAAGGATTTATCATGTATTGCTTCCATATGTGTCTTCAAACAAAGAGTGCACATTTTTTCTGACAATACCATTTTATCCTAAACTCATTCTTTGATATATTATCTAATCACATATTTCCAAATTGTTCACCAGTGTTGTAAATCACAGAATTGTACTTGCTTTTGAATTTGTTTTGTCACCTGTATTCATTGCTTTGTAGATGTTAACTTGAATATATAGTTATATCATATTTAGATATGCTGATTTTGTAATATGTTGATATTTTGACTCCTGTGGTATTATAGACAAGATCATTTCTGTTTAAAAGATTTTACTTTAGTTGTCCTTGTATCATACAGATCTGATATTATCCCCTGGGATGTCTTGGTCGTTATCTTCAAACAGTTTTTGGAGCACTTTTTGGAAGTGGATTTTCTTGGAGCTTTATTAAAGCGGATCTATGCTTACGACTTCCTCCCCGTGATTTTGGTACTGTTAATCAAAAAAGGTAAACAATATTCTTCGTAGATGGTTTCAACTGTATTAAATTGCAGCAGCATCTCAGATATATTTTACTGACGCAAATTAATTGTTATAATATTCAGAGTTGCAGAAATAAAAAAACCCAGGTTTTATGCCTGCTCACATGAAAATTTCATGGAGATGACAAAAGGCCGAAAATGCCTTATGTTGAAAATGTCCAGCATTTTGGACAATTTGGACAGGTTTATTCGGTAGTTTGACAAAATCATATACACTATAACCATTGCTAATCATTTAGCGTAAACGTTTGAGCTTTTAATAAAATATTCGAGCCCATCCAGTCTGAAGAAAGTTTTAATGTTGATTTGCTAAAAAATTCGATTTGTTCAAGTCATTATTTTTGGTCAGTGGTTTAAAAAATTAAATATTTCAAAAATCTTTAAAAATTTTTCAACAATTTTTTTTTTTTTGATTTTAAACGTTACAAACACTCTGAGTTTTAAAAGAAAGATTTGACTAGTGCCTGTGAATATTTTAATTTTTTTAAATTGTGAAAAATACAACACAAATAATTTCTTTAAAAAATTAAGTTTCAATAATACATAATTTAGGATTTTATAACTTTATTACATAAGACCTTGGGGATATGAAATATTTCAAAACTTGGAGCTTGCATAGTAAATCATATTGACCTAATTAAAACACTAATAATTCTTGGAGTTTAAAATTTTACAGCACAAAAATTACATTTAGCTGATGACCAGTTTTGAAAGTATGGAATTCTTGTTAATTTTAAATACTTTTGTGTTGCATGTTTGAAATACTGTTTTGTGATTTAGTACGCAAAGTTAGTAGAGCTCTTATCGAAAAACGTGAGGCGAAAATGCACAAAATGACTGCCCTAGGCTAAATATGCAGAAAATGCCCGAAGTGACCAAAATGCTATAAAACGAAAATGTTCAAAATGCCATAGCATTTTCAAATATGCAACTCTAATAATATTAGAGTCGATTTTACCTACGAAGATGTCTCAAACGGTAAACTGCAGTCAGATTAAAATAGTATTTTTTATATATTTATCACAAAAAAATTAATTTAAAAAACCTTTAAATATTCAGTATTGGCATTCTAACAATGAAACAAACTGTTACATGGAAGCAAACATGAGTAGGACTTTTGTTACTCTATATTGAAGACTATACTATTAATTTTCCTTGCTGAATCTTAAGTCCCCGCAGAAACGATTTAAAAATTTTGTGCTGAAAGAAAGGTCAAAAAATATAAAAATCGCTATTGACAAAATTATTTCCTGAAAATATATCCATATTTTAAAAAATCCCTGTTCATAAAGTACAAGTTCTCGACCAAATCCGTATTAAAATCCCTACCAAAAAGATCGCTCACGAAAATTGTATTATCTTTAATTGAATTCTTCTGAAATTTGCTACAAACCTTGTCTTTTCAAATATCTTTTCGAGGCCACTTGTTACTTTAAAAACTGACAATTTAAAAGTTTCACTCCTGTTTGTAATTTTGTTCCTCTAGCGGAATTTGATTAACCTTTACTCCTGTGTTCCTAGTTAATGCCACGTGTCTTAACGTAAGTCCTATCATACAGTAATTATATATTATTATTATTATTATTAATTATATAATTATTCAAAAGCTCATCAAATATCCTACAAATCAGAGTTAATATATTAAAACCGCTGTGATTTTGAATACTGATACAATTTGTGATTAAATTATTTGAAATAGAATTTGCAATGAACTAGTGAAATTATGTGTTTCATGTACTTATATATGTTACGGCTAGAGTTGAGGGTAAATGAGACGAGCCATTTTCTACATTCCAAAACTCTGTTGTAAGTTTTAATGAAAAAATTCGACGTAACATTCCAATAAACTTGCATCAATTAAATTTTGAAGATTCTCTCAAATAAGTTGCCAGAATATATTCAATAATATGTTTTGTATGTATGATTTGATGATTTTACCTTGTAATTAGTTGCAAACGTCTACCAATCCATTTTGACTTTCGTATGGATATTTCCAGTTGGATTTTTGAGCAAAACATCTACACCGCGAACAAACGCACATAACAAACAAAAAATGTTCTGGCGGAATGGCAAGAGTTTGTAGAAGTTTGTATTATTTTTTCAGTAGAATTTCATTCAACATTTTCACATTTTGAAGCTTTACGGTTTAAAGGACGGATTATTTTTTTTCGTTGGTTTTCTTACGGCGGTGTCACTTTATGTATCGGTAAATATGTATATTGCATATGCACTGTGAAATCACGCAGTGTTTACTCTTTCGTATTGAAAATGTTTTAAGTTTACGCATACACTTACATATGTTTGGTAAGACCTTAAATATAATGGAATAAAACGCCAACATGTTTGCCACAATTTCTATTGTTCTTTTGATCTCAGAAAGGTGATAATTTATGAGAGCACAATTCAGAGATTAATTTTGTCAACTTTGGAGTGACACTTAATTTGAAGTAATCTCCTAGGTTTATGAACTTATGCAATTTTTATTACAAAACTTGTTAAAACCCAAACTCTAAAACAGAATAATCTTTTTACTTGAAGTAATTTCTCTCCAAAATGATAGATACTTCAATGATTACTTTAAAATTTGTAGGTGTAAGCTCAAGGAATGGGAATAGAATAATTTACTGCGCAGTTAAAGATTTGAATGTCAAATGGGGAATGAAAATGGAACAGGGAAGTTCTGACGCTTGTAATTAGTCTAGTCATTAGGACTAGTGTAATTTTAGCTCAAAAGTATTTGAAGCCTAAGGATGCTTCACTAAGTCACACCTTTTAAAGGTAATCTCGTCTTATACATAAATACTACGGACAACTGCCTTTTCTGGAAGCTTTGACGCTTAAGCAGATAATTACATTTTAATGGACCTTTGTATATGTATTCAATGTAATTATACGTATATATGTTTTTACAAGCCCCACATATAATTATAATATTTATGTGTATCTTCGTGGAAATCAGAGCCAATGCTATTATTGAGCCCTTAGCTATTAATAATACTTGAATAGTAATTATACTCAAAGGTGAGTGCTATACGCGGATGTTTACGATAGATGTAATTGGAAATTCCATGCAGTTGAGTCATTACTTCTTGGTCAACAAACAGGACGGATTTTCAAAGCAATTACTTTAAACGAAATTGTTCAAAGATATTTGGGAACCATCCTCTCTGATGACTGCGGGCATTACTGTGTTATTAATATGTAAGAAATGTTATGAATTTAGGCTCATTTTCGGTACTAAATTACATAATGATGGTGATAATTCCAATAATTAATTTTTCCAATCATTCAAATGTTGTTTAAAACTATAAGTTTTATTTATTTCACAGCTCTTTACCTATAATAGTGGTATAGATACGTAGCCTTATTTTATGCTGCCGAACCTATTTAGTCAAAATTACACAATTAAATGCATAAAATTACAACTCCATCACCTGTAGACGTAAATAAATGTAATCCAGAAAAAATATAGTGGCACGTAGTGTCTCTAACATGTAATATTCTTAAATACGATACAGGTTTTTTTTAAATCTGCAATGTCCAATCTTAAGAGCCGCTGGGGGCAAATTGTTCTTTTTCTCATGGGCTTTCGCAATGAAAATTTGCAAATGGTAAGGAAGAATATGAAAGCAATTAAGGATACTCCTCTTGTAGGGAGTTTTTAAAGGGGATTTACAGGCATTGGCGAGAAGGCCTATATAACGCAAGGTCCTCACATAAGGTCCATAATATTTGATGCCTAAATTGATTGAGAATTTTTAACGCTGGGAATTCTCAGCATGACAAGGAAATTGGATTTAATGAGAAAAAGTAAGAAAAATGTGGACAAAGAGTCATTTCTTTATCATTTTTTCAAAACCTCTCTAGACGAATTTGGGCATAAAAAACCCAGTGTCAGAAAAACAATGTGTAATCTGCCCGTTCCTTGTACACCAAAAACGGGTCCCATGGTAAATAACGTCAAATTAAGTGCATAAATGTGCGCTTGCCTTGGCTTAGTATGCGTACAATCAACACGGTCGTTATATAAATCGCAACTTCTCAATCATAAAAACCATGATATAATTTAATTTACGCGCCCATATTAATAATAATATTTA
Organism: Allacma fusca; assembly: GCA_947179485.1. Classification (NCBI taxonomy): domain Eukaryota; kingdom Metazoa; phylum Arthropoda; class Collembola; order Symphypleona; family Sminthuridae; genus Allacma; species Allacma fusca. The sequence goes on from OX359245.1 coordinate 66,100,066, forward strand.
CAGTTTGTGCCCCCAATCTATAAAAACGTAATTGTTCTTAAAATCGTCCGTGTATTTGTAATGAGGTTGTTGCGTATGTTTTCAACTCACTAAGGTCCATATAAGTACGCTTTATGAATATGTGTGAAGCACAGAATTGTATAGGGTTACCATAATCATGCTCCACTCCCTGTAGCGTACCCCTTAAAAGGGAGGGAGTCGCGTTATAATTGATTTCCCCTCTTTGAAGCAAGTTCTTTTCCAAGTTTTTTCTAATTTCCCTAATTCAACTGAATATACATTTAATAGGTCAGGCAAAGTTAGGATAATATTTGTTTATTTTTGGATTCCCACATGTTTTTTTCAAATGATGTTTTGGTGCTCGATTGCAGGAAATTCTATGGGCTTTCCAGGAATTTTTTTGTTGGTTAATACAATGAGAATTGCGGGCAGGACCGGAAAAGACACGGAACAAGGTTGTAGAAATTATGTTCAAGAAAAATTACTTGATCCAAGACAATATCAATGATTTGAAACGCGAAATACTTATTACAGTTATGTTTATGCTAATAAGTTTTGCAATATCCGGAAAATTTTGAAACTAGTTTGATTCCTCTGAAATTAGTGAGTTTTACCAAACTCCCAACCAAATTTTGATTTCTCGACTTGCACAAATTAGTGAGACCCGATTGGGCCAAGATATTAAAACATAATTTCAAAAGGTTAAAAACGTTGGTGATTCTCAGCGGTGTCTTTGCCCAAACTATTTTGTCAAACATCCATTCGGATATTTACAGGGGTCGGATTTTTGTAAATTTCGCTGGAAGATTTTTTTTCGATTTTCCCTGCTGGTTGTGATGTCCCTGTTTGATGCAAGTTTAAAACTTCCAGTTGACAAAATAATTTCGGTAAAACACCTCAACAGTTTAAAAAATCCCTGCTGTAAAAAAGGTCAACAAATTTGAAAATTCTTGCCCAAAAAAGGTCAACAGATTTCACAACCATTGTTTGTAATCCCGTTTGAGAATTTCCCTGCTGAAAATATTTTTCCCCGGGAAGATTTTTCCCGCCTTCCCACATAAATCCGACCCCTGGATATTTACTTCCCTCAGAAAAACTGGTACGGTTGCATAATGGAAGTGAAACCTGAAAACACGTATTCCGAGGTTGGATGCAATTCGCTGCAGCGCTTATCCATCACCTCATTATACTGTGTGTCAAAATTTGTTAAAATTTGTTGGTGGGTTCTACGGTTATAATTAACGCACACACGTGACCGAGCCTGCGGTCTGGTGGTGTAGTGAATCTGTAAGGTTGCAGAAGAGTCGGCTTTCGACTCTAGCTCACCCCAAAATAATTTCAGGCTTTCTATCTTTCCCTATACACTATCGATATGCAAATGAGGTCTGGAGGCCTGTTGCGCATTCTTGGAAGAATATCAGCAGGAGTAGTGTGTGCCGTACACTGATAATGATTCGTAAGATGAATCAGTGTATTTGCATATACTGCGACTGCTGATATCTCGGATAAGATTGTGTCCGTGGCATGTCCCGTGTCTCCTCCCTTGTCTGCATATCCTCTGTCTCTATCTGTAGCTTCACATTTTCACTCTCTCTCTATAGCTAAGTCTGCGTATGTGTGTGGTGATATACATGCTTGCGAGACTGCGGGGATGCTGTGTGTAACACCGGGTATGTGCTTTGAAACTGTATGTGCTAATGTATAGCGGACTGCACACGTAGCGGGGGCCTAGACCTCTACCTTCGGTTATTAGTCATATAATGACGAGTTTACATGCAGGCCTGTGGTTGAGTAAAGTGTGGAATGGGTGGCCGCCCCACTTCACAGTACACAGCTAATGGGCCAGAATGGCTCCAATTTGTAGAAAAATTATAAGAATAAAGGAGGTAAAGAAAACTCTGTAAGACCTGAGGGTAAAAATCGGAGTATAAACCCCACATTATTATTATTATTAACGCACAAACGTAAGATCACTTGTAGTGTAATCAATCCATCCAACCGATTTTAGGTGAAATTAGGAAACTAGTTTGATTCCTCCCGCAAATTAGTCAGACCCGAACGATTGGACCAAGACGTTCAAACAGAATTCCTTGACTTTACAAAGGTTGGTGTCCATAAGCGGTAGCCTATTGGTACCTGTGTGCGTAAGAGCACCCTGGCTGCTAAACTAGGTAACCCCGTTATTAATTTTGTATATTTGCGGAAAGTACTTTCCCGATCTTCATTTCGGATATTTAGTTTCCTGAGATAGAATACGACGATTACTTAATGGAAATATTTACCATTTTGGTTGGACGGCCAACATAGTAAATTTAAAAGACTTTTCAAAAGGTAGACAATTCATGACAGTGGTCTAATATTTAATTTCACAGAAATTAATGTATTTTATTTTCGCACACATGGTCTTATTGAAACAAAGAGGTTCAGAGTAAATTGATACTTTCCAATGACCAGATTAGGAACGAAACTTTCGATTGCACATTAAGAATGTAAGTTATGCCACAGAATAGGTACATTAAAACTAATGCCTGAGTCACCAAAACTCAGTGCATATTTATCGCACACGTGTAATCCGTCGGGGGGTTCTAACGTAAATATACGCAGTCGATTGTTTTCCAATGCACTAGCCTTGACTCAAAATCTTTTTTTCAACAAAGTGAATGTGTTTGTACCTCAACTATTCGGGAAACGTATTCCTAGTCAGAATTCTTTAGATGAGTAAAACAAACGCATTAATAGATTAAACAAATATTCCTTAATCAGAAACTCAAATAAGCTCATCTTTAGCATTGTACCTGTACACCATCATAAGGTGTAAATCCAAACACAATTATCTCTTAGTGCAAGGAGTTCATGCATTGAGAAATTCTTATCAAAGTATCTTCAATTCCGGCATTAAATAATTTCTAGCTTTAGCAAACGAAACAACCAAGTATACATAATTATGCATAAAAACACTTCAGGCGATATTAACCGTGTGGCTGAAATTTCAGACGACATTTAAAAGGTTGAACAGAAGCTACCAAGACAAGTAACTGTACCCAAATTATTTTTCAGTAATTACATCTGTAGCTTCGGTAGTAGCATTTTGGAATTTATTGTCCATGTATAATTTCAACCAATAGGATAAAAGGTATCTTCGACATGCTAACTTTGAACGATTTACAGATTAACTTCTTCATTACAAGTTGGCTTTGCAAAACGGCTCTCCTACCATTTATTAACTATTCTATACCCGGAAGAATACCCTGACTTAAAGCAGTTATTTGTCAGTATTATTTACCTAACAATGGCCTTTATCTACGAGTGCGGTTTGATGGTACTGATCTCCATGAACGTGGAACTGGCAGAACTATTCTCGCGTATGCACAGCCTTAAATCCAGGGATGCTAGGAAATCACATGGTAACAAAACCTTTCAACATATTCAATCACAACTTCTCAATCGTAAAAATTCACAATCAAATTAAATTTACACGCCCATAATATTAATAAAAATTATTACAGTTTGAGACGCCAATCTATAAAAACTTAGTTCTTTTTAAGATCAAATCCATTTTAAAATAGATTCACTTCTCTCTACAGGTCTACTAACACTTGATAGGGGTGAAACTCAGCTAAAAATGCAGGGAAATTTATTTCACCTTACATAGCTAAATAATTCCTTATTATCATACCATTGATTCAATTTGGGAAATCTTCCCGCGTCCAGGATGAAATTTATTAATTACACAATTAGTACATGAATTCAACTCAACATATTTTACCAATGGATTTTCTAAATCAAACTCTATTAATTATTATTAATTATAATTACAAAATAGTTTAAAGTTTAATTACCTTATCTTCAATAGGCACAACGTATTACTAGACTAGAACTAGACAATTCTTTGTTAATTCCTTAAGTCTATGATCTATACAAACTCTACAAGTGATATTTTATTTCTATCTCAGTATCCTATTATTCCCAAACTATAAATTACCTGTAGATGGACAGGCTCCATGCTACCAAGGCTGGCTAATTCCTTAGGTCTCTTTACTAGACTACGTTCTTAAATTCTCAAATACTAACTTAAATCTTCCAAGTACAAATACAGAATTCTCTAAGAAAGATAAGAAAGATACAAGTAGGTGAGACAACTTTCTCACACTACAGGGACTAAGTATCTAAGATGTTTAGGAGAGGTCCAGCAGAGCTGAAGCCCGCTTCAAGACCAAATACTCAGTCAGACCTTTTACGAGAGGCGCGCCGACATTCTGGCGCCGAAAGTATCATAAATACCTATTTTGGACAGTTAGTTCTTTTTCCAAAATCTCTACCACATGATAATACATGTGTGTCCAGGTATTGATTTTTACTGTCGCCTCTTTTATTGCGAATGAGTTAATTTTTTGTCTACTCCGTCGTAACTTTAAGACTTCCTTATTTCCTCCACTTAATCTCGGTAAGTTGCCTTAAGAACCTAGCCTCGGAGGACAAAACAATAACACGTGTCACCGATTTTGCCCTCTCCTCCGGACCTTCTAGAAAATTCCATTCCTGTTCCCAAACCAAGAATATCCTCCCCAAATATTTATTTTACTCAAGGAATAAGATCTTCCAGAATCTTTCGTGGCTAAGTTTCTGATTTTCCTGTTCATCGTATTGATTAATTTTAGTCCGCGCCCCTTTTTAACCATAGGGCTCCTATTCTTATTTTAAAAAAAGTACGTAACACACTGGTCACCATGAATACTTTAAAAAGTCACTCAATATCCGAGCTGATTATAATTTTCCTGCCGATCCGTATATACACAGTTTTTCCAGGAGCGGTGGGTGTATTTTGTATTGAGACTAAGGCAGCATATCTGATCTATTCTGTCGTACCTGAGAACGTGGCTACTTGGTGGGTATTTCTAATTACACTGGCAATGGAAATGTGGGGGCTAGTGGAGATCATTTCAGGTGCCTACGTAGGTGCTTACATCCTCCTGACTTTCGCCGTTCCATATATTTGTAATGAGGTTGCAGCGGGGATTTTCAAGTCAATAAGGTACACAAATACGCTGCATGCACACATGTGACGGAATACAAATCTCATTTCTGTCGTAATTTTGCGAAATCAAATTCTTGTGCAAACGCTGAATTATTTAATCAAAATGTTGTGTTTGGTAATAGCGATATTTGGATTGTTTGCGGGAATTCGTTTCCAGGCAGAGCATCCTTATTTCGCAATGGTTATCACCTTTGTTGGTTTCCTTGGACCGATTTATTTTACATTCATCTACGGAAGGTGCTACTTGATACAGGACAACATCAATGACTTGAAGCGCAATATAATGATTATTGTTATGGAGAGTGATGACAAACAAAAGAGCTACTTTGAGCGGGTTTTGAAAGGAATTCCAGCAATCGGAATCAGAGCGGGAAGTTTCTATACATTGGACAGAACATCATCTCCTGAATTCATGGATTTTGTAATCGGTCAAATTGTCAGCTTACTTGTAATGTAGTTTAATTTACACTATTGTCATTTTGCCGTATTTATTTTAAAACAGTTTAGCCGAATAAATATTTGAAGCATAATTGATCATTTAGAGACTACAACTGGTTAGTAATTAAGCCAGGAAAAATGTAAGTGGCTCATACTTTTTCAACAAACAAATGTGCAGGTAGGCTCACTAAAGCATCGTAGCTTGAGTGCATATACAAATATTTGAAATTGGTTCCCCGGTTGGGAAAAAAGAGGAATACACGTTTTATACCAACGCTGCATTTCGTAGCGTTGAAGTGAATGACCATGATGGTAAAGGCCTGTATAATATTTTAGCTTTGGAAAAGAAGCTCACAAAATTAAATATGGGAAAATCCCATTTCGTACATAATTATTATAGAAAGTAATCGCTAAGAGGCTGTCTAAATGGAAGCATGTTTTATGCTAATAATTATATTTCAGCACAATTCACTTACAACATTAATGTATCATCTACTTGAAGCACAACAGGAGGATAAGGAATGTAGGAAGGTGTAAGAATTCTTCATGTATTGCTTCCGTATGTGTCTTCAAACAAACAGTGCACACTGCTCTGACAATACCATTTTATCCTAATATAATGCAATGAAATATTGCATATTTCTTAATAGCTTCATAATGCATTTGAATTAGTTTTGTCACACTATGTTCATTACATTAGTATTAACTTGCATGTATGTATAGCTATATCATATCAAGGTACGCTGATTTTGTAATATGTTCATATTTTGACTCATGTGGTATTCTAGGCAAGATCATTTGTGTTCAAAATATTTTACTTTTAATGTCCATGTTTCGTGCAGATCTGATATTATCCCTTGGAATGTCTTGTTTATTGTCTTCAAGCAGTTTTTGGAACATGTTTTGGAAGTGCACTTTCTTGGAGATTTATTAAAACGGATTTAGGTAATCGTTATTCTATAATTATTCTAATAAAAAAATGTAATCTAAAAAAAATATAGTAACACAAAATGTTTTTATCGTGTAATATTCCTAATAACGATATATGTAGGTATTTTTTAAATTAATTGAAGTTTAATCTTAAGAACCCGTGGGGGCAAATTATTCATTTTTATGGGCTTTGGGAATGCCAATTTGCAAATGGTAAGGGAGAATACGAATGCAATTAAGGGTACAACTATTGTAGGGAGTTTTTACAGGGGATTTACAGGCGTTGGCGAGAAGGTCTCTGACAATTATTTCTGGGAACAATGTAAATACCTCCAGTATTATCCTATTTGGGTAGTATTTCTCTAACATTTCTCATCTGAATTTTTTTCCCGAATTATATCATTACTTTGGGTTGCCTTTCAGTGTGCAATTAAACAAGCGCGTATACATATACAAGAACTACAATGTTGAATATTAACAGAACCAGACAGCAGGGGTCGGATTTTTGTAAATCTCCCTGGAAGATTATTTCTGAATTTCCCTGCTGACTATTATCTCCCTGCTGGTAGGTCCTCAACGATTTCAAAAATCCCTGCTGAAAAACAGGTCAACGATTTTCAAAATCCCTGTTGGCAAAAAAAACCCTTACGAGACGTGAAATCCCTGCCAAATTTGGCCAATCAAGCCAAAAATCCCTGTTTGCTAAACAAATTACCCTGAAACACGTCAACAAATTTGAAAATCTCTGCCAAAAGAAAGGTCAACCATTTAAAAAATCCCTGTTTGTAAAAGTAAATCCCTTCCCTTTGAGATTTTCCCTGCCAGAAATATTTTTTCCCTGGGAAGATTCTTTCCGTCTTCCTACAAAAATCCGACCCCTGCCAGACAGCTTGGTGACTGATTTTCTTTCTTCAGTTTGTTCTAAAAATGGTCTAGTGACGCCAGTCCTTACAAAACAGTTCCTCTGGCGCTGTATAATGTGCCAAGAACGCCCCAATCGCTTATGTAATTACATAAAATATATACCACAGTCGTTTGAACTCTGCACACAAGACTGGAATTATGCTGGAGAAAATTATATTGAAGCAGAATAAAAAGTTTTTAAAATTAATTCACCCTTCCTTCAGCCTTCCTCCTAAAACAGCACGCCTTCATTTCGAGACTTCATTTATTGAAAATTACAGAAATCGTATCAAAACGTGCATAAATTTGGAAGACGAAGTAGTTTTCCTCAGCCGTATCGTTACATATGAATGACATGAATGAAAGATTATGCCAATACCTAAAAACGTTCAATTTTCAACCTTGTATTTTATGCACCAGGCATCATCCGCATAAAGCCTTTACTACATCTGAAGTAGGAGTGAGCATAACGAGACAACGAGACGAGATCAGACCTGCATTCGAACCAAATATTTTCAAATTTCGTATTTGGTTTGTATTTGAAATTCAAATCCAACTTCAATTGGTTTATTAATTTGTATTCGGTTTATTTATTCGAATCAAATTCATAAGACTATTTGAATCCGTCAACCGAATAAGACATCAAATTTGAATTTGAATTTTATTTGATTTTCGAATAAAATTCTAGATTTGGATTGAATTCGGTTTGAATTGGATTCGAAGTGGGTTTTTCATTTGAAGAAATTATTCCAAATTATTAACACTAATTTATCCTTGTTCCATTATAATTTTATTTTCTCCAGAAATTTCAATTTTTTGATAAGTGATTGCATGTTTGTAATTGTAATGCTACCAGAAAGTATTTAATGTACCCTTAAAAACAATGTTGAATGTTGTTATTATTTATTTTATTCGGATTCAAAGAAAATGTTTACAATACTAGTAAAAACGAAACTAGCGTCAACTAGAAAATAACAATATAACAATTACAATTTATTCAGTCGATTTGGCCGAAAAACCAATAAAACTAAACATTCAGGATGTTTTACTTAAGCATTTGATTCATCTAATTCACCCAACATCTTACTGACAATATCATTAAGTCGGCATTGCTGTAAATCTGATTTCTTATTAAACTTTAACCAAGCTTTCAGGCACATGCAAATTTTTATTGTTACAGCAAGCATTGCTAATCTCTTAGAAGTAAGCAAGTCAGTTCCGGTAGAGAAAAGGCTTTCGACTGGAACACCCGTTGCAGAAACCCCCAAAAAATCCCTAGCCATTTTTGATAGATCTGGATATACTGACTCATTTTCCTGCAAAACGCAGAATTTAAAGCAGTTACTTAAAAGCATCTACTAACAGAGAGCGTACCATGGACTAACTAAGTAAGACTAACCTTCCACCACTCTAAAATTCCGTTTTTCACAGAAGCAGAGGTAACTCGACCTGAGCTCAAATGCTTTTCAAGTTCGTCCCGAGAATCAATTCTAGCCCTTTTCATTTGGCTATCAAAAATATCTTCATCTGCACTATCATCCGAAGGAGCCTCTTGTCGTTTGTAGAATTTAGTCCAGTAGGCCGCGACACGTCTAAAACAATTTGTATACATGTAGAATATATCTTTAAAACTTAAAACAAAACATGTTTACTTTTTGAAACCAGGAACTAGACTTCCATAACCATTGGATTTGTGCCACTCAAATTTGCACCTCGGATCTAAAACTATTAATTCATTAGGAATTATTTATTACAATTAAAAAATGAAATTGAATAAGCTATAAGTAATGTAACATGTAATCGCATTTATTTTATCATACCGATTCCCACAAGGTAAATCAACGCGTCAGATGAAGGATAATATTCATTAATTTTTTCACAGGCGTTTTTAGCTGCATCAAGTATGCATTTGCTATGGCCACTATTTTCCTGTAAAATAAAATATTCGTATGTACAAATAATTACGACATCAGTAGCATGTGCAATACTTTACTTACATTGTAGGACTCCAGGTGATTATATAGAGCCATGTAGACAACTGCTGTCAATGACATGGAAGGAACTAATTGTTCCGAAAGTTTGTTTGTCATCTTGTTGAAGGGCTGAAATACGTAATAAAAAAATCATAAGGAATGCCATAGAATTTCGCATAGTTTTTAATTACAGTAATTAAATAAAAATCATTGCAAACCTCCAAAAATGCTACCATTTCGTTTACTGTTTGCCATTCATCATCTGAAAGTAAGTAGTTTCGAAGTGTTTTCTCCGTTCCCATAGTGGCCTCAAGTGCCGTTATGTAAATGTTAAAACGTTATTTCTTATATGTTATTTCTGAACAATGCTTTACAGTGCGAAATACTAAAACATGGTACCACAGGAATTGAATAAGTAATACACATTACAGTGCTCATAAAAAAATTACAAAGTATCAATTTCTAAATGAAAAGGAATTATCTTCCTGAGCTTCAGACATCGTTCCAGCATCTTAAAAGTTGAATTCCATCTTACTTTCATATCATTTACAACTTCTACTGTCTGAATGTTTAATGTCTCACAAAAATGCTTCAAAGATTCCTTCAACAACCCTGACCGCTTAATTTTTACAACTGCCGTTTTTAGCTACAAAATGTAAACAAATATTTAAACATATGGACAACTGGTAATTATTTTTAATCCGTGCAAACATCTGTTAATCTACTCACTCTCCAGTAAATTGACAACTCTTTTGATGTCGGTATTTCTTCCTCAGAGCTGTATTCTATCTCCAATTCATCAGTTGGCTTTTCAACTTCTTTTGGAATGGCTGTTTTTATTATTGCTAAAGCGGCTTGGCAGGATAAGTTGACGATGTGAGCCAGACAACGGACACGCTGGTTTTTTGCAGAAAATGGAATATCCTGTAAAATTTCAAAGCAAAGTTCTTGGATTGAGATTTTTCCATTGTAAATTGAGCATCGTAATTTAAATTTGTGCAAAAATGTATTAGATATATCGTGGTCAATTTTAGTCATCGACCGTGGAGGTACATATAATTGATTTTACCCTCAACGATAATTTTTCTTCCAACTCAGTAACCATAGTATTCATATTCGAAGCGTTATCACAAGTAATTCCGAGAATTTTGGAAGTAATTTTGAATTCATCTAGTACACACAAAATGGATTTTGCTAGATTTTTCCCAGAATGAGAACCTTGAAGTATGTCCCAGTCCAGTACTACTTGTTCGTAAGTCCAGTCTTTGCTTATAAATGACGCAAGAATTCCTTGAAAAGATTTGCTGTTTCTTGTTGACCAACAATCTACTGTGATGGAAATTTTTCCCGGTGCAGACTGTAATTATGTTAACGGTATTAGTGCACTAGTATAATATAGAGTAGCTATTGAGCTAGAAATTAATGCTTTAATCTAAATCGCCTTCATATTTTTAATATGAAAACATACCTGGATAGTATCCATTAATTTTAGATTCTCTTCATTGTACATTTTAACGATGAGATTCTTTATGACGTTTCTCTGAGGAACTTGCGGAGGAATGCTTCGACCATATTGACACAGATTAATAAATGACTCAGCTTCCACAATCGTAAATGGTTGATTTGTAAGAATTACAAATTCTGCGATTTTGTGCTGAAATTCTTGTTGGGAAAAGTCCACTCCCTTCTGGAAAGCTTGTATAATCGTACTGGGTTTTTTTATTTTGGGTATCTGCTATTTTACTGGAATGCCTGGTTCTTAAGTGTTGAAGGAGATTTGTAGTAGTACCTTTCAGACATTTTGTAAAGTTCGATCTAAATTGTAGAACAAAATATAGCTATAATTGCTTAAAATAATTTGCATTTCAGCATTTTACTAGTCATGAATATTGTTAATGTCACAATTGTGTAAGCAACAATTTCAACTAAACTTACTTGCAGTATTTACACTGGTAGCGATTTTCCTTGAAGCTGAAATGTTCATGAGCAATCGATTTATTTTTTCTCGTAGTTGCACTAACTGTATTTTCTGGATCGTGTGGTGTTTGTGTATGATCCATTTTAGAATTTATTTACACTTTATTATAATTATTAGGGATCACCAATTCCGCGTATACTTTTTTCTCAAGGCTGGAGGAAGCCTTCACAAAACCTAACAATGAAGGATTGTGAAGGAAGGCTTCCTGAACATTAGCCCTCTAAGGCCGTGAAGGCTTCCAGGTACACGACATATCTATAACGTGTAAGCATAGCATATGAAACGACATTTTGCTGCTCGCGCAACAATGCAGCCAATTCGTGAACTCACAACTGACAATATGTGCCCGCTCTTTTCACTGCACTGAATCCTGCTGGTGCAAAACGTTTTTAAGCGGGTTGTAAATTCAATTTGAAGGAAGGCTATTTTTAAAAAGAAGGCTGAAGGCAAAAACGAGTAAATATTTTGGAAGGAAGGGTGAAGGAAGGCAGATTTTTTAGAGGACTTTATTCCAGGACATGTTGAAGGGGAAATTTTTACTGAATTTTCGCCTTCGAAGGCTTGAAGGAAGGCTATTTCTTTTGCGCATCTCTGCTTGAAAGTGGTAACAAAAGACAACTCTCAACTGTTTTCATCAGTAGTGAGTGTAATAACTCTAACAATTACTTTCATTTTACATACATAGCTGAACTCTACAGCAGAATTTTCTTTTATCCGAACTGTTATTGTCCAGCTGCATTATTGAGCGGATGGAATACCTGGCTCCTAAACCAGGTACTACAGTAATTTCATACGGACATTTTGCAAATCAGTGATTACAATATTTAGGATTGCATAAATGAAAATGCCCTGGGTTTTATGCCTGCCCACCTGAAAATGCCCTGTAAATGCCAAACAGCCGAAAATGTCTTACTTTGAAAATGCCCAGCATTTTGGACATTTTGAGCAGGCATATTCGGTAGTTTGACAAAAACATATACACTTTGAATACTAGTTTTAGAGTAAAAATTGGAGTTGTTCAAGCCCATCCAGTCTGAAGAAAGTTTTAATGTTGATTTTCTAAAAAAATCCATTGTCCAAGTCATTGTTTTTCTCATTGGTTTAAGAAATAAAGAAAGAAAATATTTCAAAAATCCTTAGATATTTGCAATACTTATTTGCCTTTGAAAGCAACAATCACTCAACTCTATTATACATAAATGACTTTACTGAGTTTTAAAAGAAAAATTTGTAAAGTGCCTGTGAATATTTCAATTTTTGATAATTATTGTAAAAAATACAACACAAATATTTCTTTAAAAAATCCAGTTTCAATAATAATTAACTTTATTACATAAGACCTTGGTAGTGTTATAAAATATTTCAAAACTTGGAGCTTGCATAGTAAATTATATTGACGCACGTAAAACACGAATTCTAGGAGTTCAAAAATTTTACAGTGCAAAAATTACATTTTGCTGATGACCAGATTTAAAGCCATGGAATTCTTTTTAGTTTTAAATACTTTTGTGCTCCATCTTTAAAATAAGTCTTACAAAAGTCTAACAAAGTCTTAGAATTATATGTCATCATTCATGCGAACGAGATTTCGAAATAATATAATTAAAATTATAATTTGTTTTTTATACAATTGTCTATTTAAACATCTGTTTTATGATTTAGTACGCAAAATTAGTAGAGCTCTTACCAAAAAAAGTGGGGCGAAAATGCACAAAATGCCTGCCCTAGGCTGAATATGCTGAAAATTCCCGAAGTGCTAGTGAAACTAGTGAACTAAATGTTTCATTTACTTATTTCTATAGGTTACAGCTAGAGTTGTGGGCAGATGAGATGAACTATTTTCTACATTTCAAAACCCTGTTGTTTTAATGAAAAAATTCAACGTAAGATTCCAATAAACTTACATAAATTAAATTTTGAAGATTCCCTTAAATTAGTTGCCGGAATATATTCCTAATATGTTTTGTATGTATAATTTGATGGTTTTACCTTGTAATTTGTTGCAAACATCTACCAATCCATTTTGAATTTCGTATGGATATTTCCAGTTGAATTTTTGAGCAAAACATCTACACCGCGATCAAACGCACATAACAAACAAACAATGTTCTGGTGGAATGGAAAGAGTTTGTAGAAGTTTGTATTATTTTTTCATTAGAATTTCATTAAACATTTTCACATTTTAAAGCTTTACGGCTCAAAGGACGAATCATTTTTTTTCGTTGGTTTTCATACGGGTATGACTTTAGGTGGCGGTAAATATGTACATATATATATATTACATAAGTACTGTGAAATCACGCAGTGTTTACTCACTCGTATTGAAAATGTTTTAAGTTAACCCATTTTTCGAGTTTGTATATGCATTTACATATGTTTGGTAAGACCTTAAAAATAATGGAATAAGAATCCTAATTATACTCAAAGGTGAGCGCTATACGCAGATGTCTATGATATATAGGTAGATGTAATTGGAATTTCCATGCAGTTGAGAGTCATTATTTCTTGGTCAACAAACAGGACGGATTTTCAAAGTAAATACTTTGAACGAAAGTATTCAAAGAAGTTTGGGAAACATCCTCTCTGATGACCGCAGGTATTACACTAATAATCAATTGATGAAGGGTAGTGTTCGTAATTAAAAGCTTGCAGATAATAAATATTTTTGGTAATATGCCTACGTAAGCAAAAAAATGTTTCGTTTTTAAAAATATCTATGCTTGAACCAGTTTGTTTTCAATGAGAGAAATACGTACTACATCATGTGGTTCTACACTGGACCAATGAGTCCACAGTCCACATAATTAGAAGTTGAAATAAGACAATATGTGGATAGATATGTTTTGAATTTCATAGCTGCACATACACATGCACTAGTCTAGTCAAGTCTAATATTTGTTGGTTGTGATATTGACTAGTCTAGTCTAGTCAATTCACAATGGTTTCCAAGACATCCTAGTCAAGTCAAGTCAAAGTCACTTTTTAAGTCGAAAATACTAGTCAAGTCATTCTAGTCTCCTAGTCACTTGCATTTTATTATCGTAACTGTAGGTGCCTTTTTATTATTTGTCTTATTATTTATTTATTAGCTAAATCAATTCATCACCAAACCCTGAAAACAATATCAAAGTAGTTCTTATTTTAACAGTTTTAACTGCGCAAGTATGTATGAAGGGAATGTTTCATTTATTTGGAGAAAATGAAATAATCATCTAGCATGAATAAAGAATTGAAACAAATTGTGAAATATTTTGATAATCGGTTGAACTGAATAAGTTGATGAACGGTTAAACCCCAGGAAATTAACGGAAAGTTCCATTTCATCAGTCCAGTTTTGTTGCGTCTGGTTAGGCTTTCCTAGTTAGTTTTCTAGGTTAGGTTTTTAAATTAATAAATTATGTGTACAATATTTGTTGCTCCAACTGCGGTGGCTTAACAGAAGCTCTGTGAGCACGAGCAATGACCGACAGCTCAGAGAATAGTCCGAAATTAGTTACCTTGTCGTGATCTTCTCTAGATGTGATTTCATTTAGTTGTTCGTTTTCTGTAATTATTTATTTTGGGGACGGAATTTCTGGCGATGCTTTACTTTTCAAGATTTCTATGGCTCCTTCTTTAAACGATTTCTCACTACCTCAGATTTATTTTTGTATGAAATTGTTACTGCATTAGCTTCGGCCTCAATCATTTAGGATATTTACTATACAAATCTGTATGTCTGGTGAGATTTCACATATTTTCGACTTAATCGAGGGCGATTCATGATTTAATACTTTAACATAAATGAGTGTTTTTATTAAATTACTTTAGACATACATGACGTATATAGTACTGTTGCTGCCTATATTGTGCAATGAATTAACGGCTTGAATAATTCAGTTATGCACTGCATTTTTTCAAACTCAATTTATTAATCGTTAAAGGACGCAGTTACAAGTCCTAATATGGGAATTTTTTTATGGCTTGGAGCCTTTGTTATGGTTAGAAGTTTCCCCATTTCCTCCTAAAACTGCTTCATTGAATGATTTAGGCATCGTTTGAAGACATTCACAAATTGACTAGACAAGTTCATGCACATTGTTCTCCTAGTCAAGTCAAGTCAATCATTATAATTTCTAATGCAAGCCTAGTCTAGTCAAGTCAATTCTTCACGGTATTAGGTGCTTGCTAGTCAAGTCAATCTAGTCAAATTTACGAAAATCCTTAACTAGTCTAGTCAAGTCTCCCATTTCCTAGTCAAGTCTGACTAGACTAGTGCAGCAGTGTTGAATTTATTACAATAACATTTACAACTTTATGAAATATTTCTATGGGCGCCAGGCCGATGGAAAATTATTTTTCCATCACCTGTCTTTTTTACTCCCGAGGTAAAATTTCTCCAAACTTAATTTCCGTTCTTACAGGTCTTGTCCACAACTTGTAACGGAGAGGCCTATGTAACGCAGTGCCTTCACATTAGGCCCATAATATTTGGTGCCTAAATTAGTTGAGAATTTTTAACGCTGGGAATTCTTAGCATGACAAGGAAATTGGATTTAATGAGAAAAAGTAAGAAAAATGTGGATAAAGAGGCATTTCTTGTGCTGTATTTTTTCGAAGCCTTTCTAGACGAATATGGGCATTACACAACTAAATGCGTATATGTATGATCCAGCTACTGATTTAGTGAACCTGAACAATACAAGTAATACTTGGGTAAATACAATCCATCAGTGGAAAATTCTCCTGTATACGTATAGAGGTATGAGTGTGGTAATAGGACTTCAAAATGAGTACGCATGAAAATACTCTGAATGTACTTAAAAAATATTTAACAAAATATTTAAACAAAAGCCAATGTCAGAAAAAAAATGTGTAATCTGTCAGTCCCTTGTACACCGATAACGGGTCCCAAGGTAAATAACGTCAAATTGAGTGCGTAATTGTATGCTTTCCTTGGCTTAGTTTTAGTATGCGTACAATCTACAAGGTCGTTGTGTAAATCACAACTTCTCAGTCATCATGGGGTCTCTGCCACAATGAATTATTTGATTAAATTGTTGCTTTTAATAATGGCTATGTTTGGTTTGTTTGCTGGAATTCGTTTGCAAGCAGAGCACCCTTATCTTGCAGATTTCATCACCTTTGTTGGAATCCTTGGAGTCCATTACTTCACACTTATTTATGGAAGGTGTTACTTGATCCAAGACAACATCAATGATTTGAAACGCCAAATAATGATTACAATTATTATATTAATGTTAATCAGTTTTTCAATATCCGGGAGATTTTGAAACTAGTTTCATTCCTCCCGACCTCTCTGAAATTAGTGAGTTCAACCAAACTCCCAACTAAATTGTGATTTCCCGACTTGCACAAATTAGTTAGACCCGATTGGGCCAAGATGTTAAAACATAATTTCAAAACGTTAAAAAAGTTAGAGTTGTTCAGCGGTAGCCCACAGGTACCTATGTATGTATGTATATGACAACCTGGCTGGTAGGCCAAGTACCCCAGTTAATCATTTTGTGTCCTCTTGCTCAAAGTACTTTGCCAAACATCAATTCGGATATTTACAGGGGTCGGAGTTTTGTAAATTTCCCTGGAAGATTTTTTTCGATTTTTCCGGCTGGTTGTGATGTCCCCTGGTTTGATGCAAGTTTAAAACTTCCAGTTGACAAAATAATTTCCGTAAAACAACTCAACAATTTCAAAAATCCCTGCTGTAAAAAAGGTCAACCGCCTTCCCACATAAATTCGACCCCTGAATATTTACTGGCTTGAGAAAAACAGGGACGGTTGCATAATGGATATGAAACCTCGAAACACGTATTCCGAGGTTGGGTGCAATTCGCTGCATCGCTTATCCATCACCTTATTCACTGGTGCCCTATTCTAGTCCGACTTGACTAGGAAAATAGGGAATAGACTAGACTAGTCGTTAATAGGAAGCGAAACGAATAGACTCGAATAGACTAGCGATATGCGAAGTTTAGAAGGACTAGACTAGAATAGACTAGTCATGTAATGAAAACACATAGAATAGAATAGACTTGACTAGGAAAATATACCTATTCCTGCTCACAGATTTCGCTCAAATTAGGCAGCATAGTGCGAGCTCTAGCACTCGTTTTCACAAAAAATGCTCCGTATTCTTTTGTCATAAATATGTACATGACCTTTACGCATGGAAACGAAGGTGTGTCCTTGCTTCTTGCACTCCAGCAGCAGATAGCAAGTAGTATTTCGTCGTTGAAGAGGCTGATTGTGTGTAAACTAGTTTCATTTATGACTGAAAGCAAAATTGTATACACGCTGTACAAATAATTATATTTATTATTTATACGTAGATCATTGTACTTTTGGTGAAACCTGTTGAAGATAATTTTACTTGTAATCAAAACGCATCTAATTCATTTTAGCCCTTCACCGAAGACTTGCTCAGCCCATTTATAACTTTTTACAAGTATAGTATAGCTTTTTAAACAAAAATGAAAATATTACCGTGTATGAAGACATTTTTTTACATTTATATTTTGGGATCAAATTTGCTTTAGTAGCTCCTTTTTAGTTTTGATAAAAGTTGGTACACAGGCAGTATATCAGTAGTAGATTACGAAACATTGGCAAACAATTTACAACGAATCTCTAGTTCCCGAGATATGAGTGGTCAAAGGTCACATTTGTTACTAAAGCATAATTTTGGGATTTAGCTAATAAAAACTAATCTGATCGTCCAAAATTGAATATAAACGTTATGAGCCTAATCTAACATAGATACAAATTCAAAATAATTTTATCAGTAAAATTCAAATCCGGAATTGGAAATTTTCGGTTTAGTTCGATTCAGTTCGAAATTTTGAATTGAACTGAATTGGGAAAAACTGAACTGAATTGAAAATATAGTTTCCATTCAGTTCAGCATGTGAATTGAAATGAAATGGAAAAACTGAAATGAATTAAACCGTTTCAACCACTAGGTGAAACCGGTTGAAGATAGGTTTGCTTTAAATCGAAAGCGCATATAATTCATTTGAGTTCTTCAACGACAACTTGACCACCCCATTTATAACTTTTTTTACAAGTATTATATAGCTCTTTCAGCAAAAATGTAAATATTACCACATGAACGCATGATTATTTTAATTTATCATTTGGGAACATGTTAACTTTAGTAGATCCTCACTTATTTTGATAAAAATAAAAATTGATACACATGCAATATTTCTGTAGCAAATTACGAAACTGAAAGAATTTTTGTCAGCAAATATCTAGTTTCAGTTTTTTAATCTGCTACTGAAATATGGCGTGTGTACCAATTTTTATTAACACCCATGAGGAGCTACTACATTAATCTTAAGCTATCATTTTCAATTATGAGCAGTTAGTTTTAGTTCATAAGTGCTTGAGTTGTCAATTGTACTCATTTTTGAGCTGCACAAGTGAGTGCACTCACCGGGGAAATCTGCCAATGTTTTATTTGCGACGATTAGTCGTCTGTAATTTTTATGTTAATAATAGTGCGAACTTTCTTTGGAAGGAGCGCAGTGCCAGCACTCGCATTCGTTTTTTTAGTTCATGAGTGCTTGACATGGTTCTTGCACTCATATATTTGGTCTACACTGGTACATGTACTGACTCAGGGAGTGTGCCCAGAAGTACTGAGGAAATCTAATGTTTTAGTTACGAGGATTTGTTGTTGGTTTGGTTCACCAAATGTTGGGGGTATTTTTTATTACAAATTGTAATGATTAACTGGGTGCATATACCGTCTTTCGTCCCATATTATACCTCTCACCCAGCTATCTGACAGATTCCTCATATTATATCCTCATCCCAACCTTCCCCATTTTATCCATGAACTTCTGAACCCAAGACCAGGATCTTAGGGTTGCTTTTAGTTTGAGGCTTGAATAGAAATTGAATAGGAATAGGAACTGACTAGGAGTAGACTAGGAATAGACTAGGAATTTTAAGAAAATGTGTGAATAGGACTAGACTTGACTAGCGCGAAGAAATTTGCAGAAGAATAGACTAGAATTGAATAGGCAAGGGCAATCCTCCTAAAAAATATAATAGACTAGACTAGGCAACATCGTGGGCACCAGTGACCTCATTATATGTACTGTGTGTCAAAATTAGTTAACATTTGTTGGCGGGTTCTACGGTTGTAATTATCGCACACACGTAAGGTCACTTGTAGTGTAATCAATCCATCCAACCGATTTTAGGTGAAATTCTGAAACTAGTTTGATTCCTCTGAAAGTTAAAAAAGTTGGTATGCATCAGATGTAACCTACTGATACTTGGTACCTGTTTATGTAAGAGCACCCTGGCTACTAAACCAGGTAACCCCGTTCATCATTTTGTATATTTGCTGAAAGTACTTTGCCCATCTTCTTGGCGGATATTTACTTTCCTGAGAAAAAATGCGACTGTTAATTAATGGAAATGTTTACCATTTTGAGTTGGACCGTTACTGTAATATCGTAAATTTAAAAGAATTTTCAAAAGGTACTTCATGACAGTTGTTTAATATTTAATTTCGCACAGATTAATGAATTTTATTTTCGTACACATAGTCTTATTAAAACAAGGAGGTTCGGAGAAAATTGAAGCTTTCCAATGACTAGATTAGGAAAGAAATTTGCACATTAAGAATGTAAGCTATGCCACAGAATAGGCACATTAAAACTAATGCTTGAGTCACCAAACCTCGACTCCCACATATGTACTTATCGCGCAAGTGTTATTCGTCCAGGGGTTCTAACTTAAATATACGCAGTCAATTATTTTCCAGTGCATGACCCTTGATTCAGAATCTTTTTATCAACAAAGTGAATGTGTTTGTACCTCAACTATTCGGAAAACGTATTTCTAGTTAGACTTCTTGAGACAAGTAAAATAAACGCATTAATAGATTAAACAAACACGTAGATTCCTTAATCAGAAGCTCAAACAAGCTCGTCTTTAGCATTGTACCTGTACACCATAATAAGGTGTAAATCCAAACACATTTCGGCCATGGTGTAAGCGTAAAAGAAGTATATAACGGCTATGAAATAAAAACTGGAGTTCATGCAATGAGTAATTCTAAGAAAAATATCTTCAATTCCGTCATTAAATAATTTTAAACGTTAGCAAACGAAACAACCAAGTACATATGCATAAAAACACATCAAGCGATACTAACCGCGTGTCCGAAATTTCAGACGACATTTAAAAGGTTGAACAGAAGCCACCAAGACAAGTAACTGTACCAAAAATATTTTTCCGTTTATCTGTAGCTTCGATAGTGGCATTTTGGAATTAATTGTACATGTATAATTTCAACGCGTAGGATATCAGGTGTCTTCGACATGCTAACGGTGAACGATTTACACATTAACGTCTTCATAATAAATTGGCTTTGCAAAACGGCTCTCATACCATTTACATTTGATATTTCAACCATCGCGCCAAAGCCGTCTCCCTCAAAATTTGTGTGGGGGTATTGGTACTTTAGACAATTTTCGATGTGTTTATTTTTGTCCTTCAAAGTATTCCGATTTATTCAAACTATTTTATACCCCGAAGAATATTCTGACTTCAAGGAATTATTTGTCAATATTATCTACCTAACAATGGCCTTTGTCTACGAGTGCGGTTTGATGGTAGTGATCTCCATGAACGTGGAACTGGCAGAACTATGCTCACGTATGCACAGCCTTAAATCCAGGGATGCTAGGAAATCACATGGTAACAAAATCTTTCAACAAATTCAATCTCATACAACTTCTCAATCGTTAAAATTCACAATCAAATTCAATTTACCCTCCCATAATATTAATAATAATTATTACAGAGACGCCAATCTATAAAAACTTAGTTCTTTTTAAGTTCAAATCCATTTTAAAATAGATTCACTTCTCTGTACAGGTATACTAACACTGGTCACCATGAATACTTTAAAAAGTCACTCAATATCCGAGCTGATTATCATTTTCCTGCCGATCTGTATATACACAGTTTTTCCAGGAGCGGTGGGTGTATTTTGTATTGAGACAAAAGCATCATATCTGATCTATTCTGCCGTACCTGAGAACGTGGCTACTTGGTGGGTATTTCTAATTACACTGGCAATGGAAATGTGGGGGCTAGTGGAGATCATTTCAGGTGCCTACGTAGGTGCTTACATCCTCCTAACTTTCTCTGTTCCATATATTTGTAATGACGTTGCAGCGGGGATTTTCAAGTCCATAAGGTACACAAGTACACTGGTGCCCATGAGCTTGACTAATCTAGTCTATTCTATTTTTTCGGAGGATTGGCCTTGCCTATTCAATTCTAGTATATTCTTCTACAAATTTCCTCGCACTAGTCTAGTCTAGTCCTCTCCACAAGTTTTGCTAAAACTTCTAATCTATTCCTAGTCAATTCCTAGTCCATTGCTATTCAATGATAAAACTCAAAAAATCCCCATGAAATCCTCAAATATAATGGACGGGGGAATGCCCTGGTCCTGGTCTTGGACTCAGAAATTCGTTGATAAAATAAGGGAGGTCGGGATGAAGATATAAAATGCGGGATCTGCCAGATAGCTGAATGAGGCGATATAATCAGGGACGAGAATACGGTATGCGTTCGCAGTTAAACATTACAATTTGTAACAAAAAATATCCCCAAATATTTTGTGAACCAAACTAACAACAAATCCTCATAAATTAAACATTAGATTTCTTCAGCACTGCTGGACACTCTAAATCCGTGCAGCTTAAAAATGTGTGCTCGAGTACCACATCAAGTAATTACTCATGAACTAAAAATGATTGCGAGTGCTTACATTGCACTCCCCATGCAGCACTGAAGCGTATAATAAACGTCTAAAAAACGAATATGCATGCATTAGATAAACGTAGATTTAACGTTTAAATGAAGTTTATTAAACGTATATTAAACGTTGCCGTGGCCGCATGTTACAACTAATTTTAAACGTTAGCCCCAAAAACGTTTAATAAGCGTTTATGATTAAACTTGTTATGTATGTAAGGTGTGACATTATAATTTCTAGTTATTATTTATTATCTTTACCTACTAACAAAAATAGACAAATTTTATTTGTAACACAAATAAATATTATTTATTTAGACAATAGCGTAAAAACAAGGTAATCATATTTATTTTCAATTACACCACATATAGACAACTGTTTTAATAATTACGTAAATTTTATTGTAATATTACGTAAAGAACTTGTGCATACTATTATATTTTAAAACATCAAGACTTTAATCCGTCATTACGTGCAAAATATTATGGCCAAAATAATTTAGTGAATAGTGTGTAATTATTTACGATGACTATAAAAACCATTTAAACTTTGTAAAAAAGAATTAATCTAGTTCGCACTCATGTTCGTTGTCTTCATCGCCGATGCGTGAAACTGAAGTAGTTGAATTAGTGCATCCGCTAAACAGACATTAATTTTTAAAACAGGAATAAGAAATATTAATTTTAAAGACATGAAAGCATTAGTTTAATTTTTGTAAATCAAGTAATTTTTACGAAACGGGGATAGTTTCAACCAAGCTTTGAACGCATTTTCAATTGATATTAAACTTAATTTTCGGTCAAAAAATTCGAACACAGCTACTGGAATAATATTTTAATGTTTTTCATTATAACTCTAAAATTAATTCCGAACTCTCACCTTGCATTATTTGCAAAAACAAGTTCGATTAATTGATTGTGATTGTTACGTAGTGCAATATCACAGATATTGAAATCTCGAAACCTAGTTTTGTTGCCTCTTCCTTCCTAATTAAAATTTGAAGCCACGTTTTTTGACATTAAACGAGACAAAACTTTCCTAGTTGCATTTCCGACGTTCGTTACTCCAATAGCGGTTAGAATACTCAACTGAATATACAAAAAGATTATATTGAGCTTAATAAATTATTATACATTTAGTTTAAATTGTATTTTGTGTTACACGCACCTGCCGCTTGCTGGTATTCTTAACCTCCTGGTTAAGTTTTAGCATGTGTTCCATTAACTGGAAGCGAAAATGAGCAGATGATTGCTTCGACAGCCCGTGCATTCTTCTGAATTTGGTTCACCTGCCTGTGCAAGAGATCCAAAAGTTCCCCATGTTGCTGTTGGCGCAACTTTATTTTTCCAAAGACTTAAGAATCGTTTGAAGAATATCTGTAGAAACAATTAGTCGAAATAATTGGCAAAAATAAAGCAAAACTTAATTTAAGCAAAACAATATATGTACTATTTGCCTGTAGGCAGAGATCAATTCGAAGGTTCCGACATTTGTTTAGAACAATGGTTGGATTGGCCAGTCGCAGAATTGTCGGAAAACAATCGTTGGTCTGAAGGATCATTTCGAAAGAGATGGCGAGATCCCAATAGTTTGTCCACTTTATTGAACATAACATTCTGAGGGGAAACAGGATCAGGAGATGACGCACCAGCAGAATCTGGAGAGTCTAGTTCAACAAGTTTGGGTGGAGATTTCATCGCATTCGATTTTGAAGAAGCATTATCGTCTTAGTCAGATAAAATAGGGGGACTCAATACTTTGCGTTTTTTTAAAACTTTTGTTACTCCTCGTGGAACGTTTCTTCGTTTCCCAACTCCCGTTTCGGCGGAAGTAGAAATATCAAAAAAAAAATTCCAATTTTCGGGTTTGCTGTCTGGCTTCTAAAATATTGGCTAGCAAAATATATTTTAAAAATTAGTAAGTAGAACTAAAGTGACTGAGATAATTAAGAGTACGACTTACGGAATGGTCCCCAGTACTGGGTAATAGCAAACTTGACCCAGCTCTCCTGAGGCTTCTTTGCTGTAGATATAGCCCTCGAAATATAATTAATAGATTCAGTTCTTGGTGGCCAAGATGTGTTGGTTTGATCCATCCAACTTGATGGTACCGTTTCAACCTCAACATCTCCTTTCCGGGATGTAAATTCATTTACAAAATACATCTAAAAATTATATCAATTATTCCTTATTGCTATGTAGCAACGGGTACACTACTGCAGATTCGTCATTAAAGCGGAGCATCATATATTTCGTTTTTATATCACTAATGGGAATAACAGTAACTCTAAATCTTTTTAAATTCACTTTGTAAGTTCCGAGGGATTTTGAATGACATGGTTTTGTAAAATAGTTACTTATGTTTTCAAATATTTTCACAACTAGTAACATATTGTCTAACTTGTTTCCCACAATATTCAGTACTTGAATGACCTCTCCACGTTTGCATTTAAACACACTATCACTATTTTTTACGGATACTTTAAAGGTTTTTGTAATCATTGTAACAAATTGATATTTAAAGCCAGTATCAAGAATAGGGCCGTTTTCATGAGGAAACAAAAAACGTGGGTTAGTAATTTATATTTGTTGGGATGGTGCCATTTGCCTTTCCTCCAATCTTCTTGATAGTTGTTGCAGTGGCTTATTTTTTGAACGTAACATTGTTTTCAAAAATTGTAGGTTATTTTCGTATTTAAATCCACTAAATGTCTCGAGTGGGCCAAATCTTCATACCGATTTGCTTAAATGCAGAAGTCCATGAATGTTGTACGATAAATTCTCCTGGCTGTAAAGGTATGTGAAATTAGCAATAAAATATTCCAGTAACTGTTGTGCATAAGATCGGTACTTTTCCAGCATTTTAGATTCAGAAAAAATGCGCAAAGCGACATGCAAGCATGAAAAATGGTTGTAGTATTCTTCATGCAATATTCCTTTCAGTACAAAAGGTCCAGTGTATAACATAAATAATCGAAGTTCTGTCGCTTTCCAACGTTCCTGTTCTGAAAGTTCTCGATGTTTTCGGGCGAATTCAGAGCAAATACAAAATTTTAAAGACAATAAGCGTGATGAAATTTGGGTTTTTTAAACTGCGAATAATTTACAGCGTAATATGTTTTCCTTGCTCCATAATCTCAGCAGTTTTCGCATTACTCCTAAGTACAATTGTTGCATTGGATCATCTGGAAACTGGGATACCATGCCAACTCCGATAGCAAGCAAATCTGATTCTCCATTATGGTGGCTTTTTTGGTCTTGATTTTTGAAAGAATTTTCTTGGCCTGAGAGTTAAATGTCACGCGGTCTCTGTAATATGTTCCTTTTTGCTCGCATTTGCCACACCCGTAGTAAGCATTATGCCCCTTAATGCATGTGATGAAGGAGCGAGCAGGAGTATCACATACAAATTTTCGTAATTTAATTTGATAAAATTTATTATTATGTTCAACTCCTTCACGAATATCAAACATTTCATTGATAAAATCTTGTAGAAATGTATTGGCACATTTTGGTTTTTGGTACCCTTGGTAAATTCCTATTATAAATGGAGCAGAATTCGGAACATTTAAAACACATCCTTGTATTGGCCAGAACTGACTGTTGCTACTTCTTGAAATTGGGAGTCCATCGATGGAAATGTCCAGCAGAACTTTTTGGTTATTTTAAAAATCCTTCGGGTGGCTTTCAATAACCTGTTTAATCCATTTCCAAACTCCAATGTGGCAATACTGTCCTGGTTCAACCCATCTAGTTAGAGTTGTCCGTGGCGTTTTTAGGAAGCTTCGAGCATCTGTCGGAAGTCTAGGTATATCTAGATCGCTCAGAATTCGCAAAAGACTCGTTAGAGCATTTTGATTAACTGGATAATTAATTGCCCATTCTCGGAGGCTGTTCGGAAAATTGAGCGACTCATTCTTGATTTTTGAACTATTATTTCTGCTTGATGTTTCACATGAATCAAAAAATGGATTTTGTGAAGACTCACCTCTGCTGTCAACAGAACAATTGTCACAGTAAGGAGAATTGTTTTGGTCATTAGATACTAAACTTATATCTGAAAACCACAATGCACGATGTTGTTAACTGGAACATCCTCGCTGTAATTAACTGATGACGTATATGAAGATAGTACCTTAAAACTCTTTACTGCTTCTGAGACTTTTCTTTTAGTGGTTCTTTCTTTTCTTTTCAACATAGTAATAAATATTAATTTCACAATGTAAAATACAAGTACTCACCTCCTTTCTGTTCTTCCATAAATTCCGATAACCGAATTATTACACAAGTTGAGGGAACACTTCTAGTAGTTACGGAGCCACAGATGAAAACAAGGTGGCAATTTGTCTGTTACGAGTGAAGAATAGTACGCGCATATTCTTGATCTCTTTTGTTGCTTCTACTCCTGTAATACACGTTAGCATTTGCACCTATGTATATAGCCCGTGATGCCTTCTGGTATGTACGTTAATATAAAATATTCAAAAATGAAATCTAAGTACTATAGAAATTAATTATTATGTTATCCATAGTCACAGGTACGGCAATAATTTCAACAATAAATGTACCACCAACATTTATCATTAAGGCTAAATTATTAGTAGCTAAAAAGTCGGAACGTTTTTTAAACGTTTAAAATACGACTATTTCGAAATTTTTTTCTTATACGTGTCCTAAACGTTGAACATAGGGCAAGGTGCTGCATGGGTCCTTTCAAAGAAAGTTCGCACTATTGTTTGTAACATAAAAATTAATGACTAATTGTCACAAATAAAACATTTCACAATTTATTCAACACTGCTGGCACAGTTCCTTTAGCACTCCTACTTAATAATAACGCCTACTAATATTTATCTATTAATGCATTTTTCATTGAATAATCACTTGTCGTATTTCTGGTCGGGTTTTTATTCACCGATCACACCACGCTGATATTCAATTTTTGATGGTCAGTTTAGCTTTTGAAAGCTAAATCCAAACATTATACTTTAGTACCGAATGTGACCTTTGGCCTCTCATATCTTGCACCTTTTTCTGACAAAATTTCTTCTAGTTTCGTAATTTACTACTGAAATATTGCATGCGTACCAACTTTTTTAAAAAGTGAGGATTTAGTCAAATTAACTTGTTCCCAAATGACACGTAAAAAATCACGCCTTCATGCGGTAGTATTTTTATTTTTTATTTAAATAGGTATACAATTCTTGTACAAAATTATAAATGGGATTACTAAGTCGTCGGTGAAGAGGTAAAATGAATTATATGCGTTCTCGATTAAAAGCAAAACTATGTTCACCCAGTTTAACCAAAAGTATAATGATCTACAATCTACATACATGCAAATGCATTTGACTAGCGTTTGCTTTTGATAGAAAATGAAAATAGTTTACTTAATCTCTTTAACGACGAAATACTACTTGCTAGCTGTTGTTGCAGCAAAAAACAAGGATATCCTTTCGTTTCCAAGCGTGAATGTCGTGTACATATTTATCGCAAAAGAATATGGAATAGTTTAAGCAAATGAGTACTTGTGCTTGACCTGTGCAGCCTAATTTGAGCGAAATCTGTGAGCAGAAATAGGTCTGTTTTCCTAGCCAAGTCTATTCTATTCTATGTACTTTCATTATCTGACTAGTCTAGTCTAGTCTAGTCCTTCTAAACCACGCGTATCGCTAGTCTATTCAAGTCTATTCATTTCGCTCCGTCTTAACCACTAGTCTAGTCTATTCCCTATTTTCCTAGTCTAGTCGGACTAGACTAGGGCACCAGTGCACAAGTACACTGCATGCCAAAGATGTAGGTTTTTTTCCCACTCGCACTCACACTCGCACTCCCATAGAGAAAAAATCCACCACTCCTACTCTTGCCAACTCGCAGTCTTACTGAGAATGTAAAACTCCTACCCCTACTCTCAGCGCTAACTTCAAATCTCACCACTCGTGAGTTACTCAATGTTTTCACCGAAATATTTGCAAATATTAAGACACAAATTTTCCTTATAATTATGAAAGCGAATACTAAGCACAAAATAGTTCCATCTAATTTTATAGTCAAAATTCAATCACAAATGCAAATACCGACGAAGTTTACAATAATTGACTATATTTATAATAACAACGCCTGGAAGTATGCTCAAGATTTATTTCAAATCTGTGACATATTTTGTCTTCCAATGCATGGCTTGTACATAAGTCGGCATTCCACACTAATATTTGTTTAAAATTATGAAATATTTCCCAATAACCGCCAATCCTTTATAATCAAATCCAGGCCGTGGTGTCTGTACACAATTCAAACTACGCGGCACAACCCACCATAGAGCTCATACTCTATGCTGTACTATGGATTAGTGCTGTCCAGTCTTGAAGTTTATCAGTCCCAGTCTTTTACAGTCTTTTATTTACAGTCAGTATTACTTACAGTCAGTCTTTATGCTAAACATATCAGTCCAACTCAGTCTCAGTCTCAGTCCCAAGGAAATACTTGGGTCAAACTCCCACTCAGTCCCCAAGGATACAAAATGGCGCTAATTTCCATCCTTGGGCTTTAATAATGGCGCGAAAATTTAAAATTGCTTAATATTACATACGCGCGTTGTATACATGAGTCTTTTTATCAGTCTCAGTCAGTATTTTTACAAAATGTAACAGTTTCACTCAGTCTCAGTCTTTTAAGAGTCAGTCTTTTCGTTTTGCCAATCAGTCTCAAACTCTCACTCAAGACTGGACAACACTACTATGGATCACAAATATAATTTTGCATTCTATGAAAACATTCTACCTATATGTATAACAATAAGTTCTAACTATACGTATAATAATACATTCTACCTATACGTATAATAACATGCTGAGTACTTCCCTTCCCTATTAATACAATAGACAGAGCGACTGAGAGTACAATCTACAGTAAAACTTGTCTATAGTGGTTTCTCTAGGGGCAACCAAATTTGACCACTATTTTCAGTGGCCATTATACTGGGTATAGTGGTCCAAACCACTATATACAGTGCTTACAATTAAATAATTATTACGCACTGGTAATACATTATTGGTTGCTCAGAACGAAATATTTTATTAAAAATTACACTTTATTAAAGTAATCACTAATTTTGGACTGCTTCAGACTTTTATTCTTGTTCCGCGCGAGAAATTCTTGAAGGGAATGTACGCATTGGTGGGCTTGAGCACAATCGTCTTCTTGATTCATTATCCAACTTGAAATCGAATCTAAATAACGTTCAATTTTGTGGCTCGTTGGGATTTCTTGTCGAACGATTTCCGGATCATCTTCTCCTTCCGACAAATCCAAATCAACCTCGTTAGCAACATTCTCTCCATTATTGAATTGAATTGAATTGAAATTTATTCAGGAATCTTTTCGGGCAGCGCACATATCATCCATATCGTATTGCTATACAGTTACTTACATATCATCAAACAAATAAATTCTTGTTGTACAATTGTAAATGAATTTGAATATATCACATAAAAAATCGCTCGAAGGGTCTCTGAAAAGACGTTGTAATGAGGTGATGTTATTAAATTTAGAAATATTATATTTAAGTTCAAGGAGTCTTCTGGGGGTTTCAAAAATGCGGCATCTAACTAACAAATGGAGTAAGTCATTTGGTTCTTGAAGGTTACATTCGTTACATATATCTGGTGAGGTAAGTTTGTATTTAGCTTTTATCGTATACAAGGAGCTTGAGCCCAACCGAATGTTAGCAAAAAGACGGATGTATTTGAAAGGAATATAGTAATTTAGGTAATTTGACGTGGAAAAATGATTGTTTACTAGTTTGTAATTTGGGCGCCAGGAGGAGTTAACAACTTTATCAAGATCTTCATTTGTCATTGAGTCAAAGACCACTGCCATGATATTTTGATAAAAGCCTGCCGTGTATTCAGCAGACTTAAACTCCCATACAGAAGCAAATCCGTATTTACATAATGTTTTCCGGAACATTCTCTCCATTATGGCGTTGAATTATTTCTTCGTCGCTTACTCCTTCGGACGTAACTATCTGTAGTAACAAAAATGTTAATAGAATTTGTAGTTTACTAGTAGTTTACTGTACAGCAAATTATATGCTACGTCCAAATTAAATTAAACATAACTTACGTGGTCATCAATACGAAAATATTCGTCAATATCCATGTCCCCACAATCCAACCGCTGCAAAACAGAATCGTCGATAATCTCTTCTACCCCGTCTGATTCGAAGTAATCCGGAGGATCGATAACTTTAACAATTTGTGCATGACGAAAACAATTGAAAATGGTTTGATTAGATACTTGCGACCAAGACGATGCAACCAGTTTTATTCCCTCCAGAAGATCGATTTCAAATTTGTTTCCAATGTCAATTTGCCCAATAATTTTTTTCAAAAGTTGAGTGCGGTACCGTTTCTTTAATGCATGAATGATTCCCTGGTCAAGAGGTTGTATCTTGGATGTTGTATTTGCTGGTAGAAATTCGACTCGGATAATTCGAAACGTTTCATTCACAACGTGAGCAGTGCAATTGTTCAACAAGAGCAAAATCTTGCATTTTTTAAATCGCATTTGAAGATCCAAATTTCGAAGCCAAGTCAGAAAAATCTGTACATAAATTTATGAATTAAATGATTACAAATATAAAATATTAGAACTTATTGTTCACTCACGATTTAGCAATAATTACCTCTCTGACCATCCATGCTTTTTTATTAAAATAATAATTGACCGGGAGAGAGAACTTTTTGATGGACTTGAAGCATCGTGGATTTTCATATTTGCCGATTACAAGGGGTTTTGGCTTCTCGGTTCCATCAGAATTACAGCATAACATTACGGTTATTACTAGCTGTGAATCCATTTTCACCGAATTTTTCAGCAAAAGATTGTGCCTTTGCTGCCAGCATCGGACCATTAACAGGGATGAGCTGATGTCTCATTGATGACAACCATTCTAATATTGCTGTGTCGGTTTTTGGAAACTTGCATGTTCTGCTTTTTTCCCCTTGGGGCCGATACGAGCGTAGTCCGCACGAATTTTTATTTTATCCGAGTATATTTTTTGTACTGATGATTTCGACATTTTAAGATCTTCTGCAACTTGCTTTTGTGAGGCACCATTTTCTAATAACTCTAATATTGCTATTTTTTTTGAAAGCCGAAGAGATTTTCTATATTTTGCCTTAATTGTAAGTCACTTTAAAATTACTTCAAAAAATGATCATGCCGAGCACAAAGAAGCAATCACTCTAATCCCAAACACCGGTTCAGAAATGTATGGCATGGAATGTTCATGACGTTCCACAAGTTGAATAATTTCGCGCGATTTAAATTTACTGTTTTTTATTCGGACCATTGTATGCAGAGTTGAAAGCATGCATTTCTGTATGAATGGGCAGAAATTCCAGTCCATTATTGACAGGGGACCATTATATAAAAAACTATTATATGCGGGGTGCACCTAATGTTAAAAGATAGAACTTCTGACGGGGAAACGTGATATGGGCCACAATAACGAGGAAACCATTATATAGCCGGCCACTATAGACAAGTTTTACTGTATTCTCCATCGGTGAGAGAGATACCAGAGGGAGTCGGAGTACATTCGATTGTACATCGTATAGGAAGAGAGAGAGAGTACATTCGATTGTACATCGGTGAGGAAGAGACAGTACATTCGATAGTACATCGGTGAGAGAGAGAGAGGCGGAGGCGGAGAGCACATTGGACTGTACACAGAAGCGGGG
This sequence comes from Allacma fusca, assembly GCA_947179485.1. NCBI lineage: Eukaryota > Metazoa > Arthropoda > Collembola > Symphypleona > Sminthuridae > Allacma > Allacma fusca. The sequence continues at coordinate 66,131,857 of OX359245.1, forward strand.
GTGAGACGGAGAGTACATTCGGTTGTACATCGTACATGGAGTGAGACGAAAAGTACAGTCGAATGTACATCGGGGTGCGCGATGGACGGAGAGTACATTATATTGTACATCGGAGAGAGACGGATTGTAAATTCGGTTGTACATCGAAGATGGAGTGGTACGGAGAGTACATTTGGTTGTGCATCGGTTAGAGACAAAAACTGATAGTACATTCGGTTGTTCATCGGAGAGAGAGAGAGACAGATGACATTCGATTGTAAATCGTAGTGACGGAAAGTACTTTTGATCGACTTGGTATTTATTTGCCATCATCATTTTTTACACATCATCAGATGTATGTAGCATTTTCTAGAGCTACGTCGGGAAAGGATGTAATAGTCAATAAGACGCATGTGAAAATTGTACATTGAATAGCGACGGTGAGTACTGTAATTGTACATCGGAGAGATAGAGACGGAGAGTACAGAAATAGTACATCGGAGAGATAGAGACGGAGAGTACAATAGTTGTACATCGGAGAGATAGAGACGGAGAGTACAATAGTTGTACATCGGAGAGATAGAGACGGAGAGTACAATAGTTGTACATCGGAGAGATAGAGACGGAGAGTACAATAGTTGTACATCGGAGAGATAGAGACGGAGTGTTAAGGCGAGGACTGATGGGAATATGTAAAATGGGAATCTGGTTTGCCGTTGCTATACTTGTTGCAATTGAGCTGATCACTCAAACTTTTCCCTATGAATAAATGCCAGTTACGTATAAAATCACCCGGTGGCTTAGATTACACTCGCTGCTTATTTATTAGGGTTCTTTGAATCAAAACTATGATTTATTATTAATTTGTAGTCCAAATGCCGCTTGTTGACTCCAGCCCGCTTCGGAACGTGAACTGCAGAATAACCAACAAAGTGTCCCAAATCAATAACTGTTCTAATTAGCAATTAATAACAATTACTGTGGCACTGTAATTACTGTTCTTAGGAAGATCACTGCAGACTTGGCTGCTTATGATTATGTGCAAAATTCTCTCAGTTGAGAGCTTACCAAAAATGTTCGTGCTCGTGGCTTGATTCGTGAATCGTCAATGAATGAGATTCCAACCGTCTTGTCCGAGTTGAGAAAAAGAACCGCGTGGTTCTGCGAGGAGAACTGGGGCTCTTCCAACGGTCAAATCCTTTGTCTGATTGTGAGACTCTTTTTTGGAATGACAGTTTTAACGGCTGACTTGCAGTATTTAACTGCCAGGATGAAACAGGAATAATGCTCCTGTACTTACTTACATACACGTACGATCTGGATCGTACATTCCCCGCCGGCCTTGAAACGTCGTTTCGAAAATATTGAATGTGGTCGGCTAGTCAGGATTTCTCGGTGAAATCCTCTTCAGATTGGGAGGATGATTCCAGTGGTAGGCGACTGACCTTGGCGACTGGACGTTTGAACACCCCATCTTGAGTTTTACAGGTTACTACCCGTACTACACCATCAGCTCCTGGATATGTCTCTTCAATAATCCCTAGTTTCCACATCTGTGGCTTCAACTGGTCGTCTCTCAGCAGCACTATATCTCCCTTTTGAAGGTTCGGCTGTGGCTTCAACCATTTCGGTCTCTGCTGCATTCGGGACAGATACTCGTTCGACCAGCGGCGCCAGAAGTGTTGTACAACTTGCTGTGTGTGCTGCCAGCGTGAAAGTCGATTCTCCTTCAGCTGCGTGAGATCTGGCACTGGCATTGCGTTCGTATTAAAAAATGACCCGGTGTCAGTGCAGCGGGTTGATTCGGATCAGCGGTATTCGGGCAGAGTGGGCGTGAATTAAGACATCCTTCGATTTGCACAAGAATGGTCTGCAGTTCTTCGTAAGTTAGAGAGCCCGTCCCTACTACACGCTTGAGATGGAATTTTGTGGATTTGATCCCGGCTTCCCAGATGCCTCCCATGTGAGGAGCTGCTGCTGGATTAAATTTCCATGAAATTCCGTCCTCTTGTAGCATTCGTTTAGCGGCTTCATTTACTTCTGCGCTGATTACGACTTGCAACATTTCCTTCAGTTCGCGGTCTGCTCCGACAAAATTGCTTCCATTGTCACTGAAAATGTGACTTGGCTTCCCACGACGAGCAATAAATCTTTTTAGTGCTGCCAGGAATCCCTCTGTGGTGAGGTCTGAGACGAGCTCCAAGTGAATCGCTCTTGTAGCGAGACAGATGAACAGCGCTACATACGCCTTATAGGTCTTGTTGCTTCTTATTTTCATGGGACCCAGTGTAAATGGACCTCCGTAATCAACGCCTGTTTTGTTAAATGGAATTGACGGAACGAGTCTCGCTGCTGGAAGGTCTCCCATAAGTTGGTTTTGCTGATTCTGACTGAATCGGAAACACCGAGTACACTTCCGAATCTCTCCTTGCACGAATTCCTTTCCTCTTGGGATCCAAAAACGCTGCTGCACTGTGTACAGTGTTAGTTGGAGTCCTGCGTGAAACTGCTGCTGATGAATGTGCCTGACAATGAGTGTTGTCAGATGTCCCTTTGCTGGTAACAGTAACGGATGCTTTCTGTCAAATGGTAATTGTGCATTGCAAAGGCGCCCACCCACTCTTAGGAGTCCCTTCGCATCCAGGAAAGGATTGAGAGCCAAAATGTTGGATTTTGCGCTAACGTGTTCTTGCACTTCGAGTGCTTTGATTTCTGCTGAATACTCCAATCTCTGTGCTGTATTTACCCAAAGGAGTAAAGCCTGCTGTAGCTCTTCAGTGTCAATGGTCACCTTTAGCATGTTGAGATTATTGTATCTTTTTAGTTTTAAATATTCCATGAAGCGCTTCCACACTGCTGTATGTTTCTCGAGCTTCTTGAGGGATGAATACCTCTCCATAAATGCAGCATTGACCTTCACGTGATGAACGGGAATTTTCCGGGCTTCATGAACTGCTTCAATAATTACTGCAGTAGGTGGGACACTTAATTCAGCTGAATAGTCTTCCAGTAGTAGGAATGAAGGAACGTGCCACCATAATTTGTCTCTTACAAGAATTTCCGCAGTTATCCCACGTGAGGCTACGTCAGCGGGATTTATTTTGCCACTAATGTGATGCCACTGATTGGGATCAAAATGATTCTGAATTTTGGTAACCCTAATGGCGATGAAGGTTTGCCAGCGCTGCGGGGCAGCATGAATCCAGTCCCGGACTATTGTTGAATCAGTCCAGCAGATCTTAGCATCAAACTTTCGTTTCAGTGCTCGTTCCACTTTAACCATCAGTTTTGCCAGTAGTATAGCTCCGCAGAGCTCCAGACGTGGTAGACTGATTTTCTCGAGTGGTGCAACCTTTGACTTGGCTGCGATCAAATTGCATTTAACACCTTCCACTGAGGTTGTTCTTACATACACAGCAGCAGCATATGCCTGCTCGCTTGCGTCACTGAAGCCATGTAATTCGGCTGTTATGTAATTATGTTGCATTACATACCTCCGAATCTCCAATCCTTCCAATGAAGGCAACTGCTGAAGGTAGGTGGTCGACTGCTGCATGAATGAGTCCGGGAGGATCTCGTCCCATCCCAGTTGGATCCCCCATATTGACTGCATGAAGATTTTGGCTGCGACTGTGACTGGTGTCATCAGTCCTAGTGGGTCAAACAGACTTGCAATCTCAGAGAGTACAGCTCTCTTTGTGTTGCCCTCTCGCTTTACCTTCACCTCGAATGCAAAGTAATCCCTGCTTGGGTGCCATTTCAATCCCAGTGTCTTGATGGAGTCATCTGAGTCTATACTCAACGGTTCCATCTGCGTTTCTGTAGCATGTTTCATTGAAATGCTCTTCACACTTGACTTCCTCTGCAGTAAGTGCTCGTTTTGAACCTAATTCTTCTAAGTTCCAAAACCTCTCAATTGCTGTGTCCAGGTTGCATTCAACGTGGTTGACTTGTACTGCAGTGGGTGGCTTGGTGCAGGTGGGACCGAATACAACCCATCCGAGTGTTGTATTTTGCGCTGTTGGAGACTGTTTCCCCCCTTTGATCAGGCTTTCTAACAATAAGTCAGGCAAAACGTCTGCCCCGAGCAGCATGTCGACCTTCCGTGGCTTAATGAAGTCTGGATCCGCCAGGCATAAATTCTTCAAGTGAGGCTATGAATCTATGTTGCACGGATTGTTGGGAAGATCGCTTGTGACCTTCGTAAGTACATACGCTTCGAAACTTACATTGTTGGCATTGAACCTGGAGCACATTGACACTTCAGTTTTGGTACTGGCTGTCCCTGCCCCTGCTGCTGCTATCCCAGAAATGTCTACATTTGTCTTTATCTTCTTCAGACCTAGACGACTTAAGCAACTGTTTGAGATGAAACTTGCATGTGACCCTGTATCTAGCAAGACTCGACACTCTTGTATATTTCCATGGGAATCTTTCACATGAACGACTGCAGTCCCTAAGAGTACGTTTGCTGGGCTCTTAGCTACATGTGACTGGATCTGAGTTTCGCTGGTTTCCACTGCCGTAGGTTGCTCCCGGTGTAGCAATGTGTTGTGCTTGCCATTGCATGTGCGACAATTTGACGAGGAGCAGTTATTAGCTGAGTGACCTTTCTTTAAGCAGTTAAAACATAGGTTAGCTTCTTTGGCTGCTTTAATTCTGTCTCCCACAGCCTTCTGCGTGAATGATTCACACTTGTACACAGTGTGCCTTTGATCACACAGTGGACAGTTCTGCGATGCAGCCGTGACTTGATGAGCCTTCGCTACATTTTTCTCATGAGGCTTATTGTTAGCTTGGATCCTTGCATCCAACTGTTTGTGCCTGTTCCTTGTCGTGCAAATAGAGTCCAAGGCAACAGCATGCTGCGTTAAAAACTTAATGAAGTCAGTGAATTTGGGTACCTTTGTGTCCGGTAACTGCATCTCCCAGCGACGTCGGGTCTCTGGGTCCAATTTTTGACTGAGTATAAAAATCAGCAGGTCATCCCAGTGAGCTGTGTCCCTGTGCAGATTTTCTAGTGAGCGAAGAGCTTCATTGGTAGTGTCGATGAATCTGCGTAACTGCTGGGCCGATTCCTGCTGTATCGGTTGCTGTTCCAGTAGTCTCTGAATCTGGGCAAAAACAATGACTCTTTCGTTCGCATACCTGTCTTGGAGAGCGTCCCAGGCTCCTTGATAGTTTGCATCAGTGACTTGGAAGTTTTCGATCAGCCGTGCTGCTTCTCCCTTCAATGCTACCTTTAGATATTGAAGTTTTTGAGCCGCTGATAAACTCGAGTTACTGTGCACCATTGAATTGAATAGGTCATGAAATGACTGCCACTTTTGAATGTCACCGGTGAATACAGGCAGTTCCATTTTCGGTAAATGAAATTCAGCTTTGACTGCAGCCTGTGGATTTCTCACTCGCAGCTTCTCTTCAAATTCTAGGAGAATTGTGGTCAGATCCATGAGCCTCTGCTCTGTTAACTCGTGGTCAACCTGATGAGCATCAGCTTCTGCTAGATCAGCACTATTCGCTATGAGGGTTTCGTGTATTGCTTCAATATCCGCTTCAAGCTTTTTCAGTTTGCTTGATTGGGCCTTTACTACTGCTGCGGTGATAGTCGTATCATCGTAGGCGTCTACAGCTGTCTTCAACCTCGTTAGGCTGGCCTTTAACGCCGTTCGTCTTCTGATCTCCGCCATTTCGTATTTCAGCAGCCACTAACTCACCGAATAAATGTACCGGTTTTGCACTTCACCGAAAGATCTGGTTCGAAGGACCAATGTTAAGGCGAGGACTGATGGGAATATGTAAAATGGGAATCTGGTTTGCCGTTGCTATACTTGTTGCAATTGAGCTGATCACTCAAACTTTTCCCTATGAATAAATGCCAGTTACGTATAAAATCACCCGGTGGCTTAGATTACACTCGCTGCTTATTTATTAGGGTTCTTTGAATCAAAACTATGATTTATTATTAATTTGTAGTCCAAATGCCGCTTGTTGACTCCAGCCCGCTTCGGAACGTGAACTGCAGAATAACCAACAAAGTGTCCCAAATCAATAACTGTTCTAATTAGCAATTAATAACAATTACTGTGGCACTGTAATTACTGTTCTTAGGAAGATCACTGCAGACTTGGCTGCTTATGATTATGTGCAAAATTCTCTCAGTTGAGAGCTTACCAAAAATGTTCGTGCTCGTGGCTTGATTCGTGAATCGTCAATGAATGAGATTCCAACCGTCTTGTCCGAGTTGAGAAAAAGAACCGCGTGGTTCTGCGAGGAGAACTGGGGCTCTTCCAACGGTCAAATCCTTTGTCTGATTGTGAGACTCTTTTTTGGAATGACAGTTTTAACGGCTGACTTGCAGTATCTAACTGCCAGGATGAAACAGGAATAATGCTCCTGTACTAACTTACATACACGTACGATCTGGATCGTACACGGAGAGTACAATAGTTGTACATCGGAGAGACGGAGAGTACGGAAATTGTACATCGGAGAGATAGAGACGGAGAGTACAATAGTTGTACATCGGAGAGATAGAGACGAAAAGTACAATAGTTGTACTTTGGAGAGACGGAGAGTACAGAAGTTGTACATCGGAGAGATGAAGACGGAGAGTACAGAAGTTGTACATCGGAGAGATAGAGACGGAGAGTACAATAGTTGTACATCGGAGAGACGGAGAGTACAGAAGTTGTACATCGGTGGGAGACGGAGAGTACAGACGTTGTACATCGGTGGGAGACGGATGGTACAGAAGTTGTACATCGGAGGGATGGAGACGGAGAGTACAGAAGTTGTACATCGGAGAGATAGAGACGGAGAGTACAATAGTTGTACATCGGAGAGACGGAGAGTACAGAAGTTGTACATCGGTGGGAGACGGAGAGTACAGACGTTGTACATTGGTGGGAGACGGATGGTACAGAAGTTGTACATCGGAGAGATGGAGACGGAGAGTACAGAAGTTGTACATCGGAGAGATAGAGACGGAGAGTACAATAGTTGTACATCGGAGAGACGGAGAGTACAGAAGTTGTACATCGGTGGGAGACGGAGAGTACAGACGTTGTACATCGGTGGGAGACGGATGGTACAGAAGTTGTACATCGGAGAGATGGAGACGGAGAGTACAGAAGTTGTACATCGGAGAGATAGAGACGGAGAGTACAATAGTTGTACATCGGAGAGACGGAGAGTACAGAAGTTGTACATCGGTGGGAGACGGAGAGTACAGAAGTTGTACATCGGTGGGAGACGGAAAGTACAGAAGTTGTACATCGAAGGGAGACGGAGAGTATAGAAGTTGTACATCGGTGGGAGACGGAAAGTACAGAAGTTGTACATCGAAGGGAGACGGAGAGTACAGAAGTTATACATCGGTGGGAGACGGAGAGTAGTAATCGTACATCAAAGATAGAGCTGCGGAGAGTATATATATATTGTATTTATTACACAGGAGAGAGAGACGAAGAATTATAATTTCACTTAACTATGATTTTTTGATGTGATATAATGTGAACTATTTTGTTGTTTTATTGGAATGGAATCCTCTTATACTAGATTACATTGCCCTGCGAAGCGGGCTACCTTTCTATCTTTTATCGTGGCCGTGGCAATGCTAGCTTTATGCGATTAATACAATGGTAAGAGAAATAGTGAGTAGCAAAGCATGCTACTCCTACTCCTACTCTTTTTCTATGCTTCGATTTATACCACTCCAAATCACGAAGTTTTTGGCGCCTTCACTCCTACTCTTTGCCTTGCTACTCCCCTGTGAGTGTGAGTAGGAGTGTGTTGAGTGCACTCGTCACTCGCGAGTAGCCCCCATGTATGCTGCATTCACCCGTATACAAAATCAAATTTCTGTGTCAAATATACGAAATCATATTCTATGGCTTTACAAACATTTCAATGTTTCCAGATCCGAGAAAAACCCGAAATTTGCACAAATTGTTAGGTACTATCGCCGGCTGGTGCATATGTGTCTGGACATAAAATTATACAATGAGGCCTTTGGAACTCTGAATTATTTAATCAAAATGTTGTGTTTGGTAATAGCGATATTTGGACTGTTTGCGGGAATTCGTTTCCAAGATGGGCATCCTTATTTCGCAATGGTTATCACCTTTGTTGGGTTCCTTGGACCCCTTTATTTTGTATTTATGTTCGGAAGGTGCTACTTGGTGCAAGACAACATCAATGACTTGAAGCGCGATATAATGAATATTGTTATGGAAAATGATGAGAAATAGTGGTCCCAATCTTTCAATTCAATTCAAAAAATTCGTTTTGATTCAATTCAAGTTATGAATTGAATGAAATACAATGATTCGATTCAATTTACGATTCGCAGGATTCAATGTGATTCATTTCTGCGTGCTGAATTGAATCGAATGTTGATTCAAATCATTCAGGCAGTAAAAGGTGGTAACATAAACATTTTATTTAAGGATTATATTATGTCTACATAAAACAGCGGAAGAATATAAGTCAAACTGTTTCACTATCACTGAAATTGTCAATACAGTGAACTCTCTATAAGGGATACCCTTATAAGTGATGTTTTGATATAATAGATTGGGATTTGCAGTCACGTTTCCCATTTACAAATGTATTACACTATGCTTATAGACATGTTCATTTGGAGGAGGTTACCAAATCTTTGGAGCGCGGTTCAAGTTTGAACTTCAAAGCACATTGGTGCTTAGCTCATTTTTGTTTTCCTATGAAAAACCACTGAGTGCAAGTTTATACACGTCAATAAATCTCAGGTCATATTACTATTAGATTCAGTACAAGATATATTTTATTGCTAATTTACCTCTACAATGTAATACAGTAATTTTGACTTATTTTTAGTGGATCCTCTTCCAGGTTCAACATGCCCCGTAATGTTATTGGTCCCTTTGACCATTTTTCTAACAGTTACGTAATTACTTTTTGTGGTCTTTTCCTCTAGCCAAATATTCTGATCTATTTTCAAAGAAATTAGCAATTTACGACGTCGAAAAAACTTTCATATTTCAGTTTTAATTTCACAGTCCTGTATGTTTCAATGATAATTAAAAATGAGCTAAGCACCAGTATCGGAATTCGCGGATATTTATGCAGACTCCCTCCATGACATGCGCAGAGAAATCTGAACATGTCTATAAGGGACAAATTTTGTCCGACGCATGAGCATCCCTTATAGCGATGAGAATATTGTCGACATGACCGGAAAAGACAGATCAAGATTGTAGAAATTATGTTTCAAGAGTGAATTTGAAAAAGCTGCGGAAGAAAAGGAATTTGTAAGGTCGCCAATTTTGGATAGACGGTCCAAAATTCAGGCAGATTACTTGGAACGCTGGGTTTGTAGCATTTTTTAGAGGGAATCATTTAAATTAAATATTAGTTTCCCAGAAGAAAAGTGCATCCTCAGAAATCATAACTGGGAGCAAAATTTAAAAATAGCTTTAAATTGATGCTAAACATGTGATGTAAACAATGAACTAAAAATATTTCCAGATATATCAGGCATATGATTTCACCAATCCTGCTCCGGGGTCATATACACGATTCTCAATGTGAAGATCAATAAATATAAAATAGCATCATGGTAAGCCCACAGAATCTTATATAATATGGAGCTAAAATGTATGTTCAATTTGAATTTTGGCGCCGAATCTACGAGCCAATAAGCAATCTAATTTAAAAATTAGTAAAAAAAATAAAAGAGAATAGGTGCTAAAAAAGCACAAAAAATATAAACACATCTTCGTAAATAAGTACAGAAAGTAAAAGAGCATAATCGTAAAAAAACAACAAATAAAAAAGCTTCTTCGTAAATAAGCACAACAAATAAAAAAGCTGCTTCGTAAATAAGCACAACAAATAAAAAAGCTTCTTTGTAAATAAGCACAACAAATAAAAAAGCTTCGTAAATAAGGACAACAAATAAAAAATCCTATTCGTAAATAAGTTCAAAAAGTAAGAGTATAATATTGTAATAAAGCATCTTTGTAAATAAGTACAAAAAGTAAGAGTATAATATTGTAATAAAGCATCTTCGTAAAAAAGTACAAAAAGCAAAATGTAGAAAAAGCACAAACAATAAAAACAAGTATCATCGTAAATAAGTACAAAAAGTAAAAGAGCATATACCATGTTCGAAAAAAACCGTCACATCGTTCTCATGCTCCTTTATTATTAGCAAATAAAAATAAACAACGAATGAGAGCCAATTGTACCAGCGATCGGATTTATATATAAATCTCCCTGGAAGATCATTTCGAATTACCGCGCTGAATCAAATGTCCCTGCAGGGAGGCCCACAACGATTTCAAAAATTCCTGCTGAAAATAAGGTCAACGATTTTCAAAATCCCTGTTGACAAAAATAATTTTCTCTGTAAGACGTCAAATCCCTGTCAAATAAGGTCAACCAATCTACAAAACCCTGTTTGCCCAACAATTTTCCCTCAAACATGCCAACAAGTTTGAAAATCCCTGCCATAAGAAAGATCAATGAATTTTAAAATCCCTGTTCGCAAAATAGAATCCCTTCCCTTTGAGATCTTCTCTGCGAAAAATATTTTTTCCCTGAGAAGAATCTTCCCGTCTTCCTACAAAAATGACCCCTGAATCAGACTATCCATCACGTTCTCTGATGCTCCTATCTTATTTGCAAATAATTTCTTTTTTAAAATAAATTATTAAAGCATTATACAGTAGTAATAGCGGCGGGATTGTCACGGACAGCCATTCACCACCAAGACGGCCCACTCTTTCAAATTAGACGAGAGAATTATTTTTTTAAATTAAAAAATAACTTATTAAAGCAAGATACAGTAGCAAGGGCGGCAAAATTGTCACAGTCAGCCGTCCCGGGGTCTCGCGACTTGAGACTTTTGGATTTTCTTAATAATTACACTTAGCATCAAGGTAAAATACTAGATGACAGAAATGAAACTTTTCCAACAAATATTGTTTTAAGAAGGTTGTTAGTCGTTAAATTTACTGATTTGTAAAAATGTATGCGGGAAGAACTCCCAGCCGTGGTCTGGGGATCAAACATGGGACATGCGCAGGGCATTAGTGTGAAGTTCCACAGTGCGCTCAACCACAATTTTTTGACTTGTTTATCAATTTTTAGCATTTTAATTGGCTTTTATTCTATCTATCTAGACTATTATCATGCAGGTTTTAATGTTACAACAAACCAAGACGTCAAGCAAATTTCCCTGCGGAGCAGAGGTTTTGAATAGTGTCATATATAAAGCGTCAAAACGTTTTTTGAAAAAAAAATTAAGTGAGTACCAAAAAATGAAGAAGATAATATTGTGAAAAAATCTGGAAAAGAATTTGCTAGAAACAGGGGTAGTGCGCTCAGTGTTTCGTTCCTGAAACGAAAATTTCCACTTCGTTTCCGTTTGTTTCAGTTCGTTCCATAAACATTTCAGTTCAGTTTCAAGTTTTGCTGAAACGAGCGTTTCAGTTAAGACTCTGAAACGAAACGAAAAACGCATTTCAAACGTTTCAATTGCAAATTAAATTCTCCTGTAAAAATGCGCGTGTCACGAAAATTTTGCTTTGGTATTATTTTATTTCTTGTGCATGTGGACGCTGTATTATATAGAATAGATCGGTGAAATCTTCTTTGAACAGTTAATGGGCTTAGAAAACCATTGAATTCTGATTTAAAAAATAATTAGTTAGCAAGCAGTATTCGAATGTAGTTACGCTTGTATAAATTAAGAAACTTCGTATATTTTATTACGTCTTAAAAGTTGTAGTTTGTTCAGCTTTAAATTTAACTTATTAACCTCGGGATTGGGATTAACGAAATATTTTGTGGGGCATGATGGATCCTACTTTCAACGCGGAAACTAATTGGAGTTAACCGAACTACCAAAGCTAGATTTACTTTTCGAAGTATGACTGACGTTGTAGGAACTTAGACTGAATGGCGGGTCATAACATGTTTGCAATAATATAATAAAATGTCAAGCTTTTTAAATTTTCGAGCCTGAAACGATCGTTTTGCGTTTCGTTTCAGTTCATAGGAGCTGTTTCTTTTTTATGAACTGAAACGAAATCATGAATTCGGTTCATTTCAGTGTCTAAACTGAAACGAAACAAATTTTTTGAAACGAACTGAAACACTGGGCGCATTAAAAAGGGTAACCATATATTTTGGAAGTTATTTCTGTATTAATATCTGTTTATGCGGTAGCGTGAATAAATGTACGCAGATATTAACAACGGAGTTGAATAGGAAAGAAGTGTTTATTTCCAAGAAAGCCGAATGTGAAGAGTTGAAGGTTGAAGAGAGAGAGAATAAGAGTAGTGATAGAAAAATGCTACTCCCGAAGCAGAAGGAAAGATTCCCTTATATACGGGCACGAGAGTGTGTCTCAGCGTGGCAAAGGTAACGGCTGCAGAAGGATTAGGTTGGAACAGGATGATTCCAGTGCAAGCAGGAATGAACAGGTTTGTACAGGAATGAGCAGGTGTTGAGACGGAGTGTAACGGTAATACACGCGTGATATTTACACAGGGTGGAGTGTAACGGTATAATATACGTAATATTTGCACAATTCCCTTATGCGGCTACAGAGATGAAAAAACATAATGGCTACCCCGTAAGTGAAATTAAATTGTTGTAACCCAGTTGGCTCTACGGCTTTCAAACCGGAAAAGAAACCATCAACTTGAAAATTTCAAATGAATTGTCGTTGGTTCAGATGTGGCTGGATATAAAATTTTACAGTGAGACCTTTGCCACAATGATTTGTTTGATTAATTTGTTGATTTTGCGAATAGCGATATTTGGATTGTTTCTGGGAATTCAATTCCAAGCAGAGCGTCCTCATTTCGTAGTAGCTATTGCATTTGTTGTAATCCTGGGAGTCCATTACTTTATATTCTACTGTGGTAGGTGATACTTGGTCCAAGACAACATCAATGATTTCAAGTCTTGTCAAGAGATGTCCAAATTTCCGTCCTCAAAGGACAATTTAAAAAAAGCCTTTATTCTTCCGATCAATGAATGAAGCCTTTAAAATTATTTGCCTTCCATCAATCCTCCTTCAATTTTTATGTAATTCACCCTTCCTTCAATCTTCCTCCAAAAACAGCCCTCCTTCGTTCCGAGGCTTCATTTATTGCAATACTGCAAAATTATAGAAATCATATCAAAACGTTCATGGACTTTGAAAACGTATTAGATTTTATCAGAAGTATCGTCAAATATGAATGAGATTAATGAAAGTTCATGCCATCACCTAAAAACGTCCACTTTCCGGCACCAGGCATCAAACCGCATGAAACCTTTACTACATCTGAAGTAGGATTGGGCATAACGAGACAGCAAGACGAGATTCTTGTTTGTGCATCAGCGAGAGAGGATGAGACATCTCGTTTTATTAACAGAAAATATCTTTTGAAATTAATTCTTGGTAGAATCCGCAATAAACGGAAACTTCAGGCGTTTTTCTGTACCGTTGAGACAATTAAGGCATTTTTGAACCCTTGGTCCTAATTTTGATTGTTGGAGGTGTTGATTTGTATTTTTCAAGATCTGCTTGCTTTAAAATGTAATGGTTGATACCGAAAATTAATCTACCTGCGTTTCGTGTTTGTTTCGATTAGTAAAATTAAATAAATTTGCATGTCCTGTCACCAGACTTTGTGAAAATACAATTAAGTATAATATCGTTCAATAAATACCATGTTTTTGTCTTGTTTCGTTTGTCTCGTTTATTGCTTACTCCCGCTTTTTTCGTTTTCACAAAACCTCGTTCTCTTATTTTTTCCGAAAACGAGAACTAGACAAAGAGAACTTTAAAACCAACGAGATACTCACCCCTAATGTGATGGCTCATACGCGCCCTTTCTTCACCTTCGCCTAACATTTACAATTTTAACTTCTTTGAAGGCTTTCTTCGATGGCTGGACATGTCTGGTCTTGTCTCCTTCGAGTGATACGCATCCTTTACAATGCGTGGAATATCAAGAGCGGAAGTTAGAAAACTGTGGGAAACAAGGATTCTGGAGTTGCCAAAGATTTGATGGAGGGTCCAGATTTCGGAAAAATTATTGGGAACGCGGGGTTTGTAGCAATGTTTATGGGGAATCATTCCGTTCGAACCAAACAGTTTGGTCTGGTCTAAATGTCTGGTTCATTTAATATTGTCTAGTCTAAATTAAATCTATTTTGCATGGGATTGATAAGTATATGTATGTACCATGTATGTGTAATAATACCCGTGTGATCTTAGATCTCTTGATTTGTAGCTGTAAGCTCTAGGAATGGGAATAGAATAATTTACTGCCCAGTTATAAATTTGAGTGTCAAATGGGAACGAAAATGGAACAGGTAAGTTCGGATGCTTGTAACTAGTCCAGTCATTAAGACAAATGTAATTTTAGCTCCAAAGTATTTGAAGACTAAGGATGTATATATCCCAGGATCCATATCCATGCGTTGCTGGCAGTAAGTTTAAATTTACCATTGTAACTGTTGCTCGCACCAATGATAAAACTGGAAATTACTACTTATTGCGGCAGTAAAATTGATTTTATGGAATTCAGTACTATGTATATTGGTGCCTAAATTAATTGAGAATATTATAAGAGTCAAGGTTAGAGTTACTCCACCTGAGCAACATTCCTAACCTAATTAACTATTTGATCGTGCTGATTATTAAAGTATCGAGATGAAATCAATAGACTTGAATTTGCAACTCACACAAGTATGAATAAAACAACCCGAAGGCTAGTAGTTTATTCAATTAGAAACGGAAACGGAAATAATAACTTCATCGACAAAATCAGTCGATGAAGTGATCAAAAAATGCGTAACACATATTTTAGTACTCACTCGTATGTATGTTTCAAAGCTCATGTTACTCGAGTGCGGATTTTGCTGTACACGGTCATTAACATACATAACTACAGAATTGTAAATAGGCACTATAAAATGTGTTTAATAAAACCAAGACATATGCAACTATGATCTACGTGATGATGTGATACTTAAACCACGGAATTCCCAGATAGCAACTTCAATCTAATCTACACTAACAAGTAACCCACGCCCCATATAAATTATATAACCTTAAGTATTTTTAAAAAATTCTAACTTAAATCCGGTTTCCACTGGAAACGAGGGCGAGTTGGCCTGAACCAAGTTTGCAAACATGCTTATATTGTATTTTAAGGGATTTCAATTAGGTTTTACGCATTTAATTTTTTTTCGTGAAATTTGAAAATGAAGTTTCCTTATGGGATTTAACATGGGAAATTTTAAGTTGGACAGGGTGCACCCTTTGTTCACGAATTAGAATTTAAATCTTCTGCACGATTTCCCGCGCAAACCAGGGCGAGATGGCACATACTTTTGCTCTATCTGGGACATGGGGCCAGGTACCTAACCTCCCATAAAATTTCATTCCGATCCCGAGTGGGCATGGGGCGTGGGTTACTTGTAAGCATTGGTCGTGTCCAAAATCATGATAATAAACATGTTCTATCACGATTAAATTCATATTAAAATTCATTGCTACATGCGACGATTTGCCCAGAAGGGGTTTTCCCAGAATATTTGCTCATTTTTTGATTCTCGCATAAACGTTTTTCAAATACAGCTTTGGCGCTTGCTGACATGAGAATATATTGGTTTTCTGGGAGGTGATTCATTTGTTTATACAATGAGAATATTGTCGACATGACAGGAAAAGACACAGATCAAGATTGTAGAAATTGTTTTTCGAGAGCAAAATTGAAAAAGCTGTGGAAAAAAAGGAATTTGGAAGGTCGCCGATTTTAAATGGACGGTCCAAAGGTCGGAAAGCTTACTTGGAACGCTGGGTTTGTAGCATTTTTTATAGGGAATCATTTAAATCAATTACAAATTTCCCAGACAAAATAGTGCATCCTCGGAAATCATAACTGGGAGCAAAATTTAAAAATAGCTTTAAATTGATGCTAAACATGTGATGTAAACAATGAACTAAACATTTTTCCGCTGCTTCATTCTTCCGTCACGTTTAACCCTTCAGACACGGTAGGACTGAGGCTCTTGAAACATGATTTCACTAATCCTGCTCCGGGGTCACATACACGATTTTCAATGTGACGATCAATAAATATAAAATAGCATCATGGTAAACCCACAGAATTTCATACAAAAAGCGTCGAAACGTTTTTTGAAAACAAATTAAGTGAGAATAAAAAAATAAGATATTGTGAAAAACAATCTGGAAAAGAATTGGCAGAATCAGACGGACAGAGAAACAGAGGTAACCATATATTTTGGGAGTTGGCTCTACTGTTTCAAAACCGAGAAAGAAACCAACAACTTGAAAACTTCAAACAAATTGTCGTTGGTTCAAATGTGGTTGGATATAAAATTTTACAGTGAAACCTTTGCCACAATGATTTATTTGATCAATTTGTTGATTTTGATAATAGCGATATTTGGATTGTTTCTCGGAATTCATTTCCAAGCAGAGCGTCCTCAGTTCGTAGTAGCTACCACATTTGTTGTAATCATGCGAGTCCATTACTTTATATTCAATTGTGGGAGGTGATACTTGTTCCAAGACAACATCAATGATTTGAAGTCTTGTCCAGAGATGTCCAAATATGTCTAAAATGTATTCCAACGGCAATTAAAAAAAAATCGATATTCTTCCTACCAATGAATGAAGCCTTTAAAATTATTTGCCTTCCATCAATCCCTGAATTTTTTAATTAATTCACCCTTCCTTCAGCCTTCCTCCAAAAACAGCCCCCCTTTGTTTCGAGGCTTCATGTATTGCAAAATTTTAGAAATCGTATCAAAACGTTCATGGACTTTGATCAGAAGTAACGTCACATTGTGCTTATATCGTACTCGAGGTTCAAGTACTTTTTCAATTACTTTTGTAAATTTTGGTTTAAATAATTAGCCGCAATGAATGAAATTATTCATTGTTTTTGCTATTATTGCTATCCTTTATATAGTACGCGTATCTTCAACGATGAGCAAAATTGCCTGTTTTGCTGATAAATTCATCGTCTGACATCACCGGTGTAGCCGATGTGGTCGCATTTCTTTACCTAATGATAGTTAACTCTAATTGAGTTTTACCCATCAAATGTTTGAAACAAATAGACAATATTGACATAGTGTCAGAACTGCCAGCTGTGTCATTAAAAAAGTTGATATTAAAGTCTTCCTTATCCGAAATATTTTTAACTATTACCATTAATACGTTATTGAAGAGAATTTCTTAAACCTTGTTTCCTGTATTTTCTGTATATGTTGGCAACTCGCCACAATTGTTTATATAAACATACACAATGATTCTCTGGATAGCCTACAAAATTTTCGACAAAATAGAACTAAAACTTATTGTTTGTATATACTTCAAACACTGGATAATCAAAAAAGGAAATTTTATAAAGCTGACATTGCTTTATACTCTTTGAACCGTGACCTCAGGTAAATGAGTAAATTTAAAAATATCTAGGGTGAAATCTCCCGTATCCCTTGGTAGATCAATCTCGCAAATACCCATGACAATGAAGTCTACCCTTGTAAACTGATTGTGAACTAAAGTTTCAATACTGTAGCAGCAGCGGTTAGAGTTCTATATACCATACGACTATACCATTCATTATATGTTCAGTAGTTTCATTGAAGTATAACTTTCCATATGTACATGTGTTATACAGATACAAGGCGGATCTCGGTTCACATCAAAATAACAACCAATGATATAGGATTTAAGGCATGACTTTTCTACGCATGATTAGGTGGAAGTACTCGAGTACTTTTTGAATTTCAAGTACGAGTACCAAGTAATTTCAAATTCAATACTTGTACTTGTACTCGCATCTTGCTTTGAGTACTTATGATGTACTTGTTACAATACTCGGTTCAAAATTACTCAAATACAAGTACTCAGAGTTACTTGACCCGAGAGTACGAGTACATGATTTGTTGTGACTCCGTACTCGACCCGTACTTGTACTCGCACTTGAAACTCGAGTAGATACTCGAACCCGTGCGGAGCTCTGGTCACATATGAATGAGATTAATGAAAGTTCTTGCCCACACCTAAAAACGTCCACTTTCCGGCCTTGTATTTTATGCACCAGGCATTATCCGTATGAAGACTTTACTACATCTGAAGTAGGAGTGAGCATAACGAGACAACAAGACAAGAATCTTGTTTGTACATCAACGAGAGAGGATGAGACAATCGTTTTATTAACGTTTTTCTTTACCGTTGAGACAATTAAGGTATTTTTTAACTCTTGGTCCTAAATTGTATTGTTGGAGGTGTTCATTTATATTTTTCAAGATCTGCTTGCTTTAAAATTTAATGCTTGATACCCAAAAATAAACGACTTGCGTTTCGTGTTTGTTTCGATTAGTAAAAATAAATAAATTTGCATGTTCTGTCACCAGACGTTGTGAAAATACTACAGTAAGTATAATATTGTTCAATAAATACCGTATAATGTTTTTGTCCTGTTTCGTTTGTCTCGTTTATTGCTTACTCTCGCCTTTTTCGTTTTCACAAAACCTCGTTCTCTTATTTTTTCCGAAAACGAGAACTAGACACAGAGAGCTTTAAAACCAACGAGAAACTCACCCCTAATATGAAGGCTACTTATACTCTTCCTTCATCTTCGCCAACATTTTCAATTTTTAGTCTTCTTTGAAGGCTATCCTTCCATGGCTGGACATGTCTGGTCTAGTCTGCCTTGTCTCCTTCGAGTGATGCGCTTCCTTTACAATGCGTGGAATATCAAGAGCGGAAGTTAGAAAACTTCCGGAAACAAGGAATTCTGGAGCTCGCAGTTTTTTGATGGAGGGTCCAGATTTAGGAAAAAATAGTGGGAAAGCTGGATTTGTAGTAATGTTTATATTCAATATTGTCTAGTCCAAATTATATTTATTTTAGATGGGATTGATAAATATATGTACATATATCGTCGCTGAAGAGGTAAAATGGTCTACATGCATTATCGATTAAAATCAAAATGGTCTACATGCAAAATGGAATAGATGCGTCAAGTTTTAAAACAATATGGTCTACTTACATTTTCGTCTAAAAGCAAACTGGTCTACATACAATTTCGCTTAAAAGCAGAATGGCCATTAT
The DNA here is from genome assembly GCA_947179485.1 of Allacma fusca. Taxonomy (NCBI): domain Eukaryota; kingdom Metazoa; phylum Arthropoda; class Collembola; order Symphypleona; family Sminthuridae; genus Allacma; species Allacma fusca. Next base: position 66,150,980 of record OX359245.1, read on the forward strand.
GAAAGTATACACGCATGTAGACCATTTTGCTTTTAGTGAAAACTGCATGTAATTCATTTTGCTTTTAGGAAAGCTTGCAACTATTCCGTTTTGCCTTTAAGGAAAAAGTCATGTAGACCATTTTGCTAGTAGTCAAAATTGCACTTAGATCATTTTGCCTCCTCAGCGACGATATCTCCGTTTTGGACTTGACCATTAGGATCGTTGCTATATATACAGCGGATTGTCGGACATACTATGGTTTGCTAAAACTAGCCAAAACTGCTCCCTGATTTCACTGGTTCGTTCAATTTTTCGAAAGGCAGAGACCTTAACGAATTCGTTTCTGTTTTTGGAAAGTTCAAGATTTGATCACGCCCGCTGTGATTTAAACAATTGACTTTGCAAAATAAAACCCGCTTAAAACCCCACCCAATGCACAATAATTAGTTCTCCCTTCCTCCCTCCAAATAGTGCAACTTCAGTACTTCAGTAAATAATTTTCTGTGGACATTTTTAATAGAGAAAAGTAAATTGCCAATCTTCACCACTGATATTTACTTACTTGAGAAAAACTGGGAATTTTTTATACTTTACAAAAGTTGGTATTCTTCAGATATTGGACTCCTGACCTTAAGAGTTAACAGAAGAAAACTCTTTTCATGAGTGGTGATTGGGATAATCCTGAAAAATACTTTAATTTAACATATGTACACATATAGCTAAACTCTACAACGGAAAACAAAATTTATCAGTGCTGAAATTGCGCAGCTGCATTATATCTGCACAGCAGATGGAGCACCTGGATCCTAAGCCAGGTACTCCAGTTCATCATTTTATACGGGCATTATTTATTGACTAGTACTTTGGCTATCTCGGTCACACTTATTTACCTGCCTGATAATATATGGGACGGTGACGGTGGTTGAATGGAAATACCTGTCATTTTGACTTGGACGCTTTTATGCAGTAAATGTAAACGCATTTTCAAAAGATAGTTTATGAGAACGGTCTAATATTTGCATGAATGTTATTTTTCCACACAGATTATTTTATTAAAACAAAGATACTCGGAGTAAATTGACTTTTTTCAATGGCTGGATTAGGAACATTTACATTTGCATATTTTGCTGGCACATACTTATTAAAACTAAAGTTTCAGTCAAAGTAGTCATCGTTCCGCGATTATTTAGGGCTTTCACTGATGGCTGCGACAGCCAAAGCCATCTCTCCTTACCCTCGTTAATGTATAATGTTGAGTTCATTTCAAAAATAAAAATGAAAATTGTTTAAAAAAAGCAGTATTGAAATTTTTTGAAAAATTATGTTAGCATAGTACTGACAGGTATGTGCAAGAACGTTTCATTGAAATCGGTGGACCAGTTTGGGATAAAAAAGGACTTTCTTTGTTTTTATTTTTTAACAATCCGACTAATGTATTTCAACCAATAAGGAACTCATTCGAAGAATTGGACTAAAGAATGTTTAAAAAAATTTTGAACAAAATCAAAATAGCTTGGGCGGAAAACTGCGGGACAGACAGACCAACGGACAACAATGTTTTATAAGGGGTTGACGCCGCCCTAAAACCTGGATTCCTACTTGGCTCTGACAATTATCTGTAGGTATACCGAAGTTGGGTTGTAAATAACCTGGAGTTCGTTACTTATACCTGCTTATTTGCCTTGATTCAAAATATTCTTTTAACAAAGCGGATAAATTTCTGCATTAATTATTAACGAAAACTTTATCAGAATTCTTTAGACGGGTAAAAAAACGCCTTAATTATGATTAATGGACTGTACAAACAAATTGCAACCACATGTGTAATTCTTAATCAGAAACTCAAATATGGCGTCTTCAGCACTTTACTTTTTCGCTGTCATAGAGTGTAGATAAAAATGTATTCCTCTCATAGTTTAAAAGTAACAGTATATAGTGGCTATCAAATGGATTTCGGGTTCATAACTTGAAGCACTCTAGTCAAAGTATAAGTTCAATTCCGACATTAATTCATTGTAAGCGTTAGTAAACGTACCAACCAACTACACAAAATCTTTATAGAAATACATCATGGGATAGCAACATTGTATCTGATATTTGAGATGTGACTTAACGAGTTGAACAGGGTGCACGGCATTTTGTTATTTATTGCTCAAGTATAATAATCAATTGTAGTAACTAGGATAAAAAGTATTTTCAACATGATAATGTTAAACGATTTAGAGGTTAAATTTCTCGTATCAAATTGGCTTTGCATAACGTTAATCCTACCATTTACGTGTGAAATTTCAACCATCGTTGCAAATGCGGCAACTTTAAAATATACGTGGGGTTTTTGGTACTTCCGGAAATTTTTGGTATTTTTATTTATGTCCTTCAAAACATTCCGCTTTATTCAAACTATTCTATGGTCACAGGAAAACTTTGACTTAAATGAACTGTTTGTTTATACTATCTACCTATCAATGGGCTTTATTTACTATTGCTGTTTGGTGGTAGTGATCACCATGACCGAAGAGCTGGCAAAAATATACACACGTATGCACAGCCTTAAATCCAGGGATAATAGGAAATTCCAGGGTACAAAACCCTTAACATATTACACCTGATAAAATTTTTAATCATATAGTTTCCTAGATAAAATTTTCTAAACATAAATTGCATTTTAAAATAGATTCCATTTTCTTTACAGGTCTGCTCAAACTAGTATCCGTGAATAATTTCAAAAGTCACACGATATTCGAGCTAATTATAATTTTCTATCCATTTTTTATATACTCAATTATACCGGGTGCGTTGGGTGTGTTTTCTATTGAGAAAAAGGCATCATATCTGATCTATTCTGTCGTGCCTGAGGAGATGGAAAATTGGTTCGTATTTGTCATTACATTGGTAGTAGAAATGTGGGGTCTAGGGGAGCTCATTACGATTGCCTACATTGGTGGTTACGTCCTTCTGTCTTTCGCCGTTCCATATACATGTTTGTAATTAGGCTGCAGCGGGGATCTTCAGCTCAATAAGGTACGCACACAAAGGGTGTATATGCACACATGGGATTTACAGTCATTAATATCCAAAATTACATTTCTGTGCACTTAATTCAAAATGATCTAGAAACGTTTTAATGGTTCTAGATCTGATGAAAACCCGAAATTTTCACAATTTGCTGAGTAGTGTAATCGCTTGATTTTTATTGGTCTGGACATAAAATTATACAACGAGACAATTGCAACAATGAATTATTTGGTCAAATTGTTGATGTTAGTAATCGCGATATTTTGATTGTTTGCGGGAATTCGTTTCCAAGCAGAGCAACCTTTTTTCGCAATGGTTATCACCTTTGTTGGTTTCCTGGGAATCTTTTACTTTGTATTCATGTACGGAAAGTGCTACTTGGTGCAAGACAACATCAATGATTTGAAGCACGACATAATGATTACGGTTATGGAACATGATTTGAGACAAAAGAACTACTTTGAGCGGGTTTTGAAAGGAATTCCAACAATGGGAATCAGAGCGGGAAGTTTCTATACATTGGACAGATCATCGACTCCTGAATTTATGGATTTTGTCATCAACCAAATCGTCGGAAATCTAATTCTGAATGATTACTCTCCCTGTATGATATTTGTTAGGAAAAAATGTGTTGTAACAAATGGTGCACTTGGAACAGATATAAAAATGTTCTTTTCTCAAAAACGTTTTTAACATTTAACCATTTTGACATTTAGGACTACCTTCGCGTATATACATAATTACATCTGATAGTATGTTTTGCTCTTGATGAATTAATGATACTTCTTGGTTATAAAATCCAACTCTCTCACACTCTAACGTCCAAATTATTCTCTGAATCTTATTGAAAAACAATTATTAAAAAGTGTCACCTATTAGCAAATCAAACTGGAACCTGTCTATTTTACATTTGTGGGTTTATGTACACCAATAACATATTACTATTATATCATTTTATTTTAATTTTTTTTATAGACGAAATGAGTGAATTTGCTCCCCTTATATTTATATACATATAATTTAGCTGTAAACAGTGCGAATATTACTATCAGGGACGGGAATTCAGGTTCGAATCGGAATTCGAATTGGAATTATATTCAAAAATTTCGGGCATCCGAATCGATATTCGAATCGGAAAAAAGTTCACAAAGGTATTTGTATTCAAAATTGAATTAGAATCAAAACAAGGGTATTCGAATCGGTATTCGAATATTTTTTCATGAACTCCGATTCCAATAAAATATCGATTTCATTGGATTTTATACTGCCGCATGCGGGAAAATGTTTATAGGAATCATTTTTCAAAAACCGCACACATGCGACTATAAAGCCCAAAGGCGAAGTAACGAACGTTTGGTAAACGAAAAGTGTATGCTTGTTAATGGGCAGTAAATTAAACCCCGTTTTGCAAAAATTCCTACAAACAGGATGAGATAGCCGCATGGTGTAGGTCTTACAGGACTATTAGGTGAATCAAGTTTCTCATTTCTTAAATCTTGCTCTCATCATGGGGAAACCTAAAACTAGTTCCGTAGAAGTACATTTTAGTTACGATGTGTTATCAAACAAATAATCCATTTGCAAATACGGTGAGAAAGAACTAACTGGTAAAGCAGTTAGACAGGTTACCAGATTACTCCGAAGTTTTTAGAAATGTTACGGGATCACTCCTTACTTTCCAGTTACTGAAATTTCAGTTGAGCGTGTGTTTTCTGCGCTTAAATTTATAATAGTAGATTTGCGTTGTAATTTAGCCGCGGAAATGCTTAATGTGTTATGTATCGCTTATGTTTTTGCGATTAAATTGCTCTTTTGAATGAATCCCCATTTTTTGTAAGAATATTCGAAAAGTATTTGAATCGGAATCCAAATTCAGGAAGTATTCAAATATATTGGAATCCGTATCGGAATTCAAATTTTTAAGTATTAAAAAAAATATTAAAATTGAAATCCAAATTAGAAAGTATTCGAATCCGTATTTTTCCGATATCCCTGTGTTTCAAAAAATACAGTTACAAAGACTTGGTCTAATATTAATTGCTATTGAATAATGATTCCACTAGTCCATAAGTACCATAAGCGTTTCATTCATATAAAATAGTATCGACTTTCGAAAATGGAAACTTCTTACGGGATTTAACATGGGAAAATTTAGGTTTGACTTTAGGGGGATCATTTGCTCACGAATTGGAATTTAAATGCATAAACGTATGTATAGATAATTACTATACATATTGTTATGCAATTATGCTCAAAGACAACTATTTAAAAATACCAAAGTCCATTGATTAAAGAATCAAAGTTCACCTGTAATTGGACTTATCCCATTAAACAAACCATTATCAATACGGGTTTTTGATTGGTAAGATAATGTTTTTGTTCGTGTTTTAGTTAACTATTTTTAATTGTAAACGAATAACGCAGTTTCAGGATCCATAGGCAAGACAATGCGAGTCCCACACAATGACTAAACGTGATGGTAAAATGAACCATTATAGAAGAGCCAGACTAACCACCCACCCAACCCAACATTGGGGTTTTTAATGACATCTTCAAGCCCATTCAGTCTGAAGAAAGTTTCAATGTTGATTTTGTAAAAAACAATCTTATTGTCCAAGTCATTATTTTTGGTCAGTGGTTTAAAAAAGAAAGAAAGAAAATAATTTAAAAATTCTTAAAATTTATGCAATATTTATTTGCTTAAAAAAGTTACAAACACTCAACTGCATTACAGGTGACTTCTTACAGTGAGTTTTAAATGAAAGATTTGACCAACGCCTGTGAATATTTCAAATTTTGATAATTGTAAAAAATACAACACTAAAATTTCTTTAGGAAATGAAGTTTCATTAATAATTCATTTTGGATTCTATAATTTTATTACATAAGAACTTGAGGTTATAAAATATTTCAAAACTTGGAGCTTGCATAGTAAATTATATTGGAAAAAGTAAAACACTGTAATTCTAGGAGTTCAAAATTTTACAGTGCAAAAACTACATTTTGCTGATGACCAGTTTTGAAACCGTGGAATTCTTGTTAATTTTAACTACTTTTGTGTTGCATTTTTAAAATAATGTTTGATCGCGAAGTCTTAGAATTATACATCATCATTTGTGCGAACGAGATTTCACAATAATATTAATTTATATTATTAATTATAATTTGTTTTCTACAAAATTGGTTATTTAATTATACTGTTTTGTGATTTAGTACGGAGTAGATTAGTAGAGCTTTTATCGAAAAAATGCACAAAATGCCCGAAGTGCCCAAAATGACATTTTCAAATTCGCAACCCGAATAATATTACATTAGATTTTACCTTGAAAATGTGAGTGTGTGACTCACACTCACTTTGCACTCACTTCACACTCCCTTCTAACTTACACGATTGTTAAACTGAAGGGAGTCCAGGGTGTGACATCCATGGAGTGATGACGTCAGGGAGCTTTTGCTGGGACCTGCAAAAAAATAAAAATTAAAATGTAGGTCATGGGAGGAAAATGTAAACAAATTTTTTTCCCATGAAATATTATTTTCCTCCCTTCATATCCTTATCCCCAAATAAATAAAATGTAAAACCCCTTACCTTATGTACCTTCCTTGAAATCCCGGACCCTTCCCAAAGTATAAATAGGGCTGTTTTTCTCCAACAACGCAGACTTGTAATGAGTCTCCCGTCCATGAGTTGCTCGTGGTGAATTTTCCGGGGAAATCCCAGGCTCTGTTTCTCCGACCTCTGGTCTGGAATTAATTTAAAAACCGCGGTTTTCCCGCTGGTCTTACCTAAGCCCTGCCTAAAAGGCCCTCCTCCGTCCAATCCCACTCCAGTATTTCTTTCCGGTGGCGAATTTAAAATTCACCCAGACCGGTTACCTGTTGTAGTTGGAGTATTGTATCGTTGTTTTTTTGGGAAAATTAAAATTAAATTAAAAGTACATTTTTTGAGTTTCATTCTGAAATTTTGATTTTTCTTGTGTCCGAAGTCCCTGGTTTCGTGTGGAAAACTTTATGTAAGTTGTCTTTTCGTTTTTATTATTTTTTTGGGAGGATTAATTTTTTATAGTGTCAGTGGGTCAAACCAAACCTTCCCTCCTTACCTATACCTAAATTTGGCATCCTACAAATCCTTCCTTAGTTTAAATTAAAATATTTGAGTCCGGTCTTAGGACCCGGATATTTAATTAAAAGCATTAAAATTAAAATTATAGCGTGGTCCTCAACGTTTTGCCCCCTTGTAATTAATTGAAATTTGGGCTTAATTAATTACCCCTTTCGTTATTTTATTTAAAATTAAAGTTAACTCTTTTAATAAAGTCCGGGTAACTCTGTTACATTATCCCCTTAAAATTAAAAGGTTATTCTTGTTTCAATTAACTTAAATTAATTAAATTAATTGAAGTCGTTAGTTCACCTAAGCCCAGTGGGACTAAACTAAATCTGCGCGTAAATTAATTGAAGTAGTTGACCACGTAAGCCTAATGATGCTAAAGTAGTAAAGTAGTAAGTTACGTAAGCCGGTACAGCCTAACTTAATTTTTGAGTTTAGTATTTTTGAATAATTCATGTGTCAACCCTCACAGAAAAAGTCTGCATTAAATTTCTTATCAAATAAGGTCCCTGACGCTGATTATATTATGCTAAATTGAATTCTACTGAAATTTGATACAAATCTTTACCTTTCAATTATCCTTTTGTGGCCACTTGTTACTTTAAAAACTGATAACTTCAAAGTTTCACTACCTTTTGCAATTTTGTTAATCCAGCGGAATTTGATTAACCATTACCCCCGTTTTCCTCGTCAATGCCATATGTCTTAAAGTTAGTCTTATCATACTGTATATCACTCAGATGCTCATCAAATATTGTAAATCAAATTCAATATATTAATACCCCTGTGAACTTAAATAATGATACAAGACGGCAAGTCATGGTTAAATTATCTGAAATAGAATTTGCAATGAACTAGTGAAATTAAATGTTTCAATTACTGGATTTTTGAGCAAAACATTTATGTACACCGCAAACAAACACACAAAACAAACATTGTTCTGGCGGAATGGAAAATGTTTGCAGAAGCTTTGCATTATTTTTTCAGCTGAATTTCGTTCAACATTTTCATACTTTAGAGCTTTATGGTTAAAAGAACGAATTAATCTTTTTTGTTGGTTTCCTTACGGGTGTCACTTTAGATGGCTATATATATACATAATTGTGTATGTGCTGTGAAATCATCCACGTGTTTACACACTCGTATTGAAATTGTTTTAAGCTAATAGATTTTCAGAATCCTTATGTACATTCTGTATGAATGGTTTGGCCTTCAACATAATGGAACAACACGCCAACTGGTTTGTCACAATTTCCATTGTTCTTTTGATCTCAGAAAGGTGATAATTTGTGAGAGAACAATTCAGAGATGAATTTTGTTAACTTTGGAGTTACACTTGATTTGAAGTAATTTCCCAGGTTTATAAGCTTTTGCAATTGTTATTACAAAACTTGTTATAACCCGAACTATAATACAGTATAATCTGTTAATGATCCGATGCTGGTAGCGAAACCAAAATCTTTTGCTGACAATATAGCCAACGAATGTGTACACTCTTGAACGCACGAACCAATAATATAAGTCTAAAACATTCACAAATTACAAATTACTTTAATAAAGTGTAATTGTTAATGGAATATTGCATACTGAGCATGCATGAATGCATTTATTGTGCGTGAGAATTATTTAATTTTAAGTACTGTATATAGTGGTTAAGACCACTATGGTCCCTGTTAATAGTGGTAAATGTATTTTTTTATTTTTTTTATTTTTCTGCGCCTAAAATTTTTAATTAGGCCTTCTTTAAAGGCTAGTCTTCAAACGCTGGTCATTTGTTGTCTTGACTGTGTTGTCTCCTTCGAGCAAAGTGTCTATAATACGCGGAATATCAAAGGTGAAAGCTAGAAAACTGTGGTAAACAAGGAATTCCGGAGTTGGTTATTTTTTGGAGGGTCCAGTGGTCGAAACAATTAGTAAAAACGAATTTTAGGGTGTGTATATCAATGTTTTCGACATGCTCATTAGGTTGGTAGCTATACAGTTGAATCGTTGTGCTTCAAATCGCCCTCCAAATAGTGAGTTGTAGCATGTACAAACCGGCATAGAATTGGGTTGCTAAAATAAGGGAGGAATTGCATAATTTAGGCTACGAGATGCCTTTGGAGGATTTATCAAAGGAATGGGTTAAAACTAATTTCGACGGAATAATTGAAGCAGCCACTGCCAAATCGTATATGGAAGATGTAGAACGCATTATTGAGTCAAATAGTACACCATACTATAAATACCTTCTGAGAAACACTAATTATTCCGAATACCTAACGACAAATCTGCCATTATATAAGAAAAAGCTGATAGCTAATCTAAGGCTAGCCAAGGCAGAAAAATCAGCGATATGGTGCAGGAACTATTGTGGTGTAGTGACAAGTATAAATCAGTGCTCTCTATGTGGGGACGGGAAGGAATCGTGGATGCATCGATACGTAGAATGTATTAAGTTATCACAACTTAGAATAAGAATATTATGTAGATATATGCATGACTCAAATAAGGCCAAGGGTTTCAGGAGCTACTGTGTTCAGGAGAGCCCTCAGTGTTAAATGCTGTTTATGAATTCTTTTATGAAATGTGCAAACTATTTTCAAAATGATCGGAAATGTATTAGAATGATGCGTCGTAGTAATCAAAATATTATATTATAATCATAAATCTATAAAGTGTGAATAGTTTTAGGAAAAATGTAAACTTACAAATCTGCAATATGTATAATTACCTATTGTATACTTGTGTATGAGCCTATCAAAAACACAATAAACATACATACATACAAATAGTGAGTTCCTGTCTAACCAACCTTCTGCAAGTTAGTAGTCATAGTAGGACTAAGATGTTAAAGCAGAATTTCTTAACGTTAAAATATTGGTGATCCTCCGGGGTAGCCTATAAGTAGATAGATATATAATCTCTATATTCAGATATTGTCCTACTGTTCTCGAAAATGCTAACAAACGACAACTGCTTATATCAGTAGTGAGTGTGATAACTGAAAAATATTTGCATTTTACTTACAAATAGCTAAACTCCGCAGCAGAATTTTCTTTTATCAGAGATTAAGGCTCCTTACAACTCAATTTATTGAGCTAGTTGAAACTGAATTTGTAATTGAAATTGAGTTTTCAATTCAATTTATAGTGGTAATTTGTAGTTGATTATTTGTAAATCAAATACTTGAAAAATAATCAATTTGTATTAATCAAGTAGAAGCGTCAATAGTTGAATTGTCAACTACAACTTTCAAAACTTAAGCAAGTTTGAAATTGACTTGTAATTGGGATTAAATTGAAATTGAATTGAAATTGTTTTTTTTAATTCTTACCCGTGTGTACCAAAAGAAAAACTGGTTATGAAAATAAATTCGACTAAAATAGTCTTGGCTACATCTGATCAATTTGTTTGCTATGAAATTAAATTAAACTCATTAACCTTCCAACTGCAAACTAAGAACGCCATTATCAGGTCTGTCGATTTCGTATGGTGCTCTTAAAGATATCGTTCGAATTTGTCCCTGGAATCGTATTTACAACTAATCATTTGAATATCAAACAGATTTTCAGATTCGGTAATGGTTGGTTCCCCATTAGGTTTGTATTGGAGTTACTTTTTCAGTGTTTCGTTGCTTTTGTATTAGAAGAAATAAGCATTAAGGTGTAATTTTATTTGAGATGTTGAGTAATCTCCGCGCTTTGATTACACATTCCTGCCTTTTCGCGCATTCTTGACTTAACATTTACTAGTTGTCAATTATCAACTTCAACTATCAATTTTTGGCAACGCAGCTATTTGAAATTGAAATTGTGGAAGTTCCAATTTTTATGACTAAATTGATAGTTGATTTGTAATTGAAATTGAAAAACCATTTTTATTTGAAATTGATTTCAATTTACAGCTGTTATTGTCCAGCTGCATTATTAAATAGATGGGGTACGTCGATCCTATGCCAGGTACTCCAGTAAATTATTTCATTTTTGCATAGAGAAAAGTACTCTCCAATCCACTGCCAATATTCGTCACAGTAATTTACTTGCACTTACTCCTTGACACTGTGGTCATTCCCCCGGACAAATGCCTCCGAAATCTGGTCTATCAATATCCCCTCTGAAATGGAAATTATTCAAAACCAATTTTTGAAGAAAATGTTATGGTTGCCTCAAGGTACTCCCTCATACGCTCTCAGAGTTGAAGCCGGAAGAGTAAGTCTTTTTCCGGGTTATAAAGTGGGCGTTACGCTACTGGTTCAAAATTTTACTTATGCCTCCTAGCAGATTAGTTAGAGTCATTTACGACAGATTACGATCTGTTTGTTGCAACTATAGTTGCAGAAACAAAACGCCTTGGCCAAATTTTATCAGAGACCTCTTAATCAATCTCTCCGTTTGGGAATTCCAGTCGGCAGACTACCTAGCCGGATTTTTCAAAACTATTGTAGCAACTATTTTTGATTCATTTGTGTATGAAGATCTAGACAAAATCAATTCATCCACCTCCCTGCCTAACTATAAATTAATTAAATCACTATTTTCAACCTCTAACTATCTCACCTACAACATTCCTTTCCATTACATCCGTTTATTCGCTAACATCAGGTTGAGTTCTCCGACACTTTATACTACCAGAGTGAAATTCAAATTGTCATTTCCGGACCTCTGCATTGATTTTAACTTTCAGTAGCAGGATTACCTCCTTCATTTGCTAACGAGTTGTAGGATGTATGATCTTCCCAGGCGTTCACTTTTGGGGAAATATTATATTTTTAATTATAAATCTGAAACCTCACTTCTGTCTCTATTTAAAAACCCTTCCAAGGATCTTATGTGCGATATTTTTAAATTTATCTTTAATTGTACGATTAGGAGTAACCTCCTTTTCTCTATTTCTCTCAATGTTTGATGATATTGTATGGATGATATGGTTGCCGCCCGAAAAGAATCCTGTAATAAATATGAATATGAATAATTTACTTGCACTTAAAATATTTGACGGAGGTTTAATGGAATTGTTTGTCATTTTGACTTTCCCGCATTTATGCAGTAAATTTAAAATAATTTTCAAAAGGTACTTTATCACTGGTCCAATATTTTAGTGAATGTTATTTTCCCACAGATAATCTTATTGAAACAATGATATTCTGAGTAAATTGAAATTTTCCAATGACTGGATTAGGAACATTTGCAGTTGCACATTTTGTTTGCACATCAACACTCATTTAAATAATAAAGGATAGCCATAAGCTAGGTACTATGTCCGTATTTTCCCAGAATGCACGTATTTTTAGAGAATAGTTGTACATTATAACTAAAGTTCGAGTCAAGAATTTCATTCGTACGCGATTATTTAAGGCTATCGCTTAGTGTTTCTGAAAGGTACCAAAACGTAAACTCGATCAGACTAGTTTTCCCGAACAAAAAAAATCAATTTCTGTTCCCGAAACCAGAACCGATATTTTCGAGTCCGGGTAATTTTTGCCTTCCCGGGACCGATCCGGAAAATTAATCCGGTTCCGGTTCCTTTCCGAACCGGCAGAAAATGTATAGGATTCATTTTTGTAGAAGTCAAAGTTGTCGGGCTTTTCAAATTACAGTTGACAAATGCTTCACAAATACATGCTTTGCGCTTACATTCAAAACGGCAGTTTTAACAAACCCTTTACGAAAGCACGGTTTTGATTTTTGCACCCGAATTTGGACCGAAATGTAAAGGTTCTTTAAGCCGTTGACCCAAAATCGTACCGAAATTTAACGGTTCTTTAAACCGTTGACCCGAAACCGTACCGGAACCGAAACCGAACCGGAACTTCGAGAATTCCCAATAGCGAACAGAAACACTACTGTCACTTATGGCGGCAATAGCAAAGGCCATCTCTCCTTGCCACGTTTAACGTATTATATTGAGCTCATTTCAAAAATAAAAATTCAAATTGTAAAACAGAATTCAATTTTAAACATTTTTGTTTTAAAAGTGTTAGTATAGTACTGACTGGTATATGTAAAAAAAATCTTATGAAGTCGGTGGAATAGTGTGGGGTAAAACAAATATTTCTTGTTTTTATTTTTTTACGTACGAACACACCGACCTACTGTATTTCAAACAATAGTGAACTAATTCGAGAAAGTGGACTAAATAATGTTTAAGACAAATTCGAATAAAATCGGGCAAAAAGAATGGTCGGGAAATTGGGGGACAAACAAACTTACAGGCAACAATGTTTTATAAAGGGGATGACGTCACCCTAAAACCTGGATTCCTACCTGGATCTAACATTTACATATACCGAAGTCTGGTCGTTACTTATACCTGCTTATTTACTTGATTCAAAATATTCTTTTTACAAAGCGGATATATTTCTACATCAATTATTAACGAAAACCTAACCATAATTCTGTGGACCGGTAAAATAAAAGCATTAATTATGTCGTCGATGTATCGGACCTTATCTCCAATTTTTTCTATTTGTGGTTCTGGAAAGGTGCCCAGTTCAGCTAGTCTTTATCCATTGTTATAAAAGCGCATTACTGTAATCTCAACTTAGCTAAACATATTGACAGTAATACACATAATTTTTCTATCCCTATGTTTGGCGAGTTCATGTGTGTGATACAGCTAGCCATCGTAGCCTTGTTTGAGACATTTCTTGGCCACACACAATTTGCGTCAATTATTGTTGTGTTATATATAAATTATTGACCGTTTTCTGCTTCAGATTACAAATTCTTGCTTACCTTGACAGTGTATTTTAATGCCTGCTAATCTTAAAATCGTATTGCTTTATCATTTTGAAAATGAACATTGACCTCTGCACATCTGTACCACCTCTGGAAATGTACAGCTATAAAATGATTAGTTTTTTAAATTTTGGACTTGATGTCAAATGACAGTTATTATCAAAACTACTGAATGTATTTCAACGAAATTGTTTGTGAATATTGCTGATGTAAATATTAATCGTTGCTGATTATGTTGTTGCCGTATAGTTTCTATAAACCTACCTATAAGGGCAACTTCTAGAAATGTTTTAATGCCGACCAGTTTCGTAAAATTCAACCTCAGGAGCACACTTCAGGAAAACCCAAAGAAGGAAGAAATTCGATACTGTGATGTGTAGTATTGCGATATTTTAATTGAAAGAAAATATTATTGTTTCTGATAAAAATATATAGGGATGGATAATAAATCAGAGTTTTTGGGTTGTGCAGTTAACTTTTTACTTGATCTGCTATTACAAACCCCAGATTAATCCCCATCAAATTTTGTCTACCATCTCAGTGCTTTCAAATACTTTAATAACAGCCCCATCTGCAATAATAGGTATGAGGTGATCAGCAATTCGTCATTCTAAACTATTTACAGGCAGGGGTCGGATTTTTGTAGGAAGACGGGAAGAATCTTCCCAGGGAAAAAATATTCCTGGCAGGGAAAATCTCAAAGGGATGGGATTTATTTTTACAAACAGGGATTTTTAAAATCGTTGGCCTTTTTTTGGCAGGGATTTTCAAATTTGTTGACAGGTTTCAGGGAAATTTGTTAAGCAAACAGACAGGGATTTTTGGCTTGATTGGCCAAATTTGGCAGGGATTTCATGTCTTGTAGGGGATTTTTTTGCCAACAGGGATTTTTAAAATCGTGGACCTTTTTTTCAGCAGGGGTTTTTGAAACCGTTGAGGACCTACCAGCAGGGAGATAATAGTCAGCAGGGAAATTCAGAAATAATCTTCCAGGGAGATTTACAAAAATCGGACCCCTGTTTACAGGTTTTGCTCTTGAAATTGGATTTTTTCCAACCTCGTACCTTTTTTAGGGGCAAACTGAAACGAAGTTCTCTATTACAATCTTTTTGATGTCTGGTTGTCTGCTTGTCCGTCATCACAGCATCTGCCCAACCAGTGTCACCACACTTGTCAAGCATTTTACAGTGCAACATTAGTTTTGGCAGAACCCGGTTGAGTTTGGAGACGATCGGGCGTCATCGTTTGACCTCAGGAAATCGGCAACATTTCATAATTACATGTTAATACATGGCACCGATGGAGATGCTGTTCGATGTATACTTCAAAGGTATCGGCATACAATTTTTATGAATAATAATAATAATTTAAAAAGAAATAATAACACATGTGTTGCAGATAGTTTTTAAGACTCTTACCTACAAATTATAGCGTAGAGACACTAAAGACATCAGATATCTCCCAGAAAAGTTCAAAATTTCCCTCGTTAGGAATGATTGTATAAAATCGAAAATAATATCTATGTATGGAAGGATAAATCAGAATTTGCGTTACCTGTATTTTATTATTCAGATGTTAACTCAGAAAATTGCGATTAGTTGTATTCAGTGCTCGGACTGGGTACGGGTAATACTCGGGTAAATGGGTACGGGTACAGGTATGGGTACTACCCGGGTACAGAAGTTGCGTACTCGCAAGTACGCGGGTACTACCCGGGTACTCTTGATTTTAGGCAATAAAGTGGGTACAGGTACGGGTATATACGGGTATGGGTACTCACTCAGTGGCAATCGGGTAGTACCCAATGGGTACGGGTATCACTATGTAAAATTCCTGTACCCGTGGGTGCTGTACCCGAGTATTTTTGGGTACTTCAAGGATTCCTGATGGGATAAGGCCTACCAACCGTGGAGTTGCTTATTTCGTAGTATACAGATACTTGCGTTAGTGACAGAGCCAAGTGGCTTCGTCTCATTTATGATTACGTGGTAGTTGCAATCTAACGCTTCTAATAATTCATCCAAGGAATCTAATAAAGAAATGCAGCGTAGAGTCAGTGAAATCATCAGTTTATCGACTTAAATAGTGAAGCTCATCAACGAAGAATTTCAAAGGGGAGGTTCTTGGGATTCAATTTAATTAGCTTCATTGGGAGCTTAACGTTACAATTATTTGAAGGCGTATTACGAGATAAGATCGGAATAAATATACATTTATTAGTAGATCCATTTCTTAACGTTACAAGTACCCAGGGTTGCCCATTTGAAAACGCCAAGGCATTTCATGCAGGCAATTTGAGCATTTTCAATGCTGGGTATTAATGACACTGAGTATTTATTGAGGTGAATATTTATAACATTTTAGAATGAAAAATATCATTCCTTGCACGCAATATTTATATTTCAGTCCCTTTGATTAATCTTGATAATTTTGATGTTAAAAGAACTTGACAGACATCTGAACTTGGCGTTCAAAACTTCCATGGGGTTGCATTTTAATCCTATTATGCCTGCATTTTTCGAAAATCTCCGTCTCGGGCTTCATAAATGTGAGAGACAGTTTACGAATGTTTGTTTTATAAAGCTGTAATATAAAATGAATATTCAATATTGCCTCCCACATTTATTTCCTGAAACCGCAATATTTGACTTGGAAAAATTATGATCAACTCAATTTTTCCGTATAACATTTTCTATACACAGTGTTTGATTAGCCGTAAACGATTAGCCGGGAAAAAAATTTGTTCTTGTTCTCCAAGTTAAAAAGAAAGTTATGGAGAGTTTAGTATTAAAGAATCCGTCGCAATTCCAATTAGCGAGTACACATTTCATTTCATTCAGCAAGTTATTATTTTGGGGTAGTAGAATTTGAATTTCGTCAGTGTTTATTAAAAAAATAACAAAATGCCTGAAATAATATTTTCAAAAAATTCAAATAGGATGTCTTTAAAGTCTAGGGAAAATTCCCAAAATCCCGGACACTTTTAATGGAGGTCAAAAAATATACGAATTAAAAATTTTCAGCTGGGCAGGCTAATGTCGTCTGGGATTTTAAATCCGCCAAACTTCCAGTACCCGAGTAATACCCGGGTACACACAATAGATACTCGGGTACGGGTACAGGTTTTGGGTACATTACGGGTACGGGTAAATTGTGGGTACAGGTACTACATTGTATTTTCAGGTACGGGTACGGGTACTGAAATAATTAACCCGGGTTCTCGGGTATGGGTACGGGTATAGGTACAGCATTTTGTCTTACCCGATATTCGGGTACGGGTATGGGTACGGGTACACGGTTTTTGTACCCAGTCCGAGCACTGGTTGTATTTAAACCCGTGAGACTCGGCAATATATGATGCACACGACAATTGAACTCTTAATTAATTTTTGACGATATACATATTCGAATTTATGAGAATCGAAAAAAATTGAAATAAAAAGTGTTACGAACTTCACAAACGATCCACGCACAATCTCTTCATTTAATAAAGGATCAAACCACAAAAATTAAATATTTGTTAAGCAGTTCCTGATGAGAGTAAAAACAGTGTAAATATTGCACATCGAAATTCCACATTCTGTTTTCTCATCCTAGGATGACAATATTTTAAAGCTGACATGTTTAAGACACCATTAAAACGAGGTTTTGATTTCAGGTCAATCTCTTATTGCTTTTTTCTGGGATAAATCAAAGATGTGCAAAGTAAGCAGCTTGCAATCGTACATTTTATATCCACGTAGACTAGCTAGTAGCATCAAAAAATATTTTTTGATAATCATTTGAACGAACATTGAGAGCACTTGCGAAGGTTCGCGCTCGTGTGAATTAACAATTGAGTTTAAAAAACAAAAGTCTGATGTGTAAACGTGGATACTTCACAATGGAAAGGTTTTCTCTCATTGTACGTTTTGACGTGTCTCCTTAAATCCAAAACTAGTTGAAATAGCAAAAGCATATAGTGAACATTGAAAGGTCTTTCAGTTGTATGTGTTTGTACATTTTGCAAAAATACTAACACGATTTTTCACTCAACGAGATCAATTCTTTGATTATACCCCTATTTGGCTATACTGATTTGAACACAGTTGACTTTTGAAAGATTCTTCCCCAAATGGATTCTCATAGGCAATCTCCAAGATGTTAGTTTAGCAAACTTCCTCTGAAAAATAGAACACTCATGGGGCGTTTTCATTGATGTGTGTTCCATGTGGGACTTGAGGCCGGAAAGTTGAATGAAAAACTTACCATGTAAAATTGCATTTGAATTGCCCAGTTCTCTTTTTTTTAACTCCAATGTGAAATTGATGAGTAGATTTTGTAGAAAATTTGGAAAAACAGTCTTCGAATTTGCGTCAATTTTCACCTTTGAACTTTGCGGTTAACAATGTCGGCAGGTGTATTTATGATGTTCTATATGAATTGAAATTGTTTTTTGTTAATAAATTTTGAAAAGCACAATGTAATTATCTCTCTTCCCAGGGAGATATTATCTCAAGAATCAATGTTGACAGTGTAGCTAAAATTTGGTTACTGTTTGTATTCACAAACTATGGAATTACAACGCTTCACGGCAATAAGTGATTTTGTCAATCCCGCTTGAAACACCATGTGTATTCTTTTGACAACAATGTTTTACTTAAATGTTTTGACCCCGAAACGTCGCTACGTTGTTCTAGGGTTATGTACACTCATGAGTTTAGTAAATATAGGAAATATAAGCTCTGTCAAGATGAATTACACATAATGATCACGCTACATGTATGTATTAGATGGGATCATGGCTCCCCAAATAGCTTGGGTCGATATATGGAGGATCCAATGCCTGAGGCATATTTCTTTCGCCGAGACACTTGCAGTTACCTTAAATTATGTACTTACGTTTTTTATGCTTGTGTTTGAGTAATGTCGTAGTAGCGTGGTAGATCCGCTTAGTAAAATTCCCTTCAAAAAAACCCTTTTGAAATGGTCGTTATGGAAGGAACATCGTAGCTGTGTTGTGAGCTGCTGACTTAAAAAGCCTTTCTGAGACGTACGATTTAAATGTTAGACTGATAAGTAAGGTTGTGGGGTTTGATAACACCATATTCTGTGTAATTCGTGTGCTTCAAATCTATTAAATTCAAAATTTCATGGAATACTAAATAAACTTAAAAAATAATCGCACAAATATATATGTATGTAGATCATACTTGCAGTCGTTCAGTTCATAAAGTGGTGAACTGAACTAGCCTGTATTTTCACTGTTTTTGAATGAACTTGAACGAACTAGCTAAATGCAAAATTTTGACTAAATGAATTTGAATTGAACTCAGCAGAACTTATTATGAATGTGAACGAACGTTTGTAGTACGTTCAAGTACCACAAACTGAACTGAATTGAACTTAAAAGTCCAGGTTTGAATATAAACGTTTATATTCGTGAACATAGTGCGAATATTATCTCTAAATTGCATGACCATATATTTTATAGTTGTAATCTCAAAAACAAGCACGCTGATTTTTAACTATTCATTTCAATGACATTAAATTACAAATCAAAGAAATAGTTATTTACAAGAAAGCCGGTATCTTACATTTAATAACGCATATTTGGCACATTTTGGATGAAATCGTATGGAATAAAATGCGCAATAATTGTTAGCATATTTATATGATTTATTAACTTGGAATAGCTTGGTTTTCTAAGATTGATCACTTACCGGAAAGCTCAAAGTCAATACTGCTTTCAAAACACCGGAGATTTGAAAGTAGTGATCTTATCAGTCATTTAACGAAAAATGGTGCTTTAGTCAATGTTCAAAGTCAGCTATAAAAATATAACTAAATGCCACTTAAATATGCCATAAATGCCTTGAACTAATTGGCTCACTAATGACAAAGCGAACTGAACTGAAGGACCGAAAAGAATATAATGAATTGAACTGAACTTTGAAAAAATGCTGCAACAGTGAACTGTACTGAACGTAACAACTGGAAAGTACGCAGTGAATTGAACTGAACTACGATAGGTTTTAGACAAGGGGAACTGAACTTAACTGAACGGCACGAAAAATTTGGTGATGTGAATAGAACTGAATTTGAACTTTGGACCAAAACTGCAAGTATGATATATATAGATATTCAATTTCATGCTCAAATAAAGGTGAATCAAATTTCGGGCTAAAAATAAATACACTTTTATCAATGTCGACTAATGACAAGTTCAGCAAACATTAGATCATTACGTCTGTCAAATTGTTAACATAACGGATGCACAAACGGCTTACGTTTAAATTATGCATAATTTGAATCAAAAGATTAGCTGGGCAAATTTGAAAAGTTATTTTCGAAAACAACTAAATCAAAACTGTAGCAATAGTTACTCATTCTAAAGTAATATATCGCATGCCAAGATTAAATCCGACACACAAATATTTGTTTATTTGACAGATCTGTTTGATAATTAAATACAATAAACAACTACGAAAATCAAACACGATGTGAAATGCTTGACTGATAATGACATGGAAAAAGGTAGATTGTCATTCTCCAAAACTTTTACAAAGTAAAGGGCTTAAAGAATATAATAAATAAGTATGAAGCAAATAAACTAAATAATACCTAATTAAATAATATTAGCCATAATTAATAACTAATAATGAAACTATTTTGACTTTAATTTACTGTATGTATAGAGCAAAATATGACTAGCTTGCATGTACATAGTTGTCAACAAATCTGTATTCCCGACATACAACCAGTGCTCACGGATGTTCAGCTTTTTAAATCAGGATTCCAAACAGAGGTAAAACATTTTGAACACAATAGACTATTTTATAATGTTAGGTAATTATTAACGTATGAATTCATACTATGCATGCAGATATATGTAAGGGCATCAAAGTTAGTTATCTAAAATTATGACTCGTGTTATTCTGTGTTATTGGATTTAGCAGCTGCGAATAATTTTTGGCAACAATAAAACCTTTATACAATTGTGAATATCTTTAGTTTCTTCCAATTTACAAACGTTAGTTGCTCCACTTTTTCATTCTAACTTTAGCAAACACAGTATACTGAAACCATTCAATGGCAAATACCAGGTGTATTGCTAAGGCTCTAACTTCATCATAGAACAAAAGACATTCATTTCCAGATGAAGTATTCAAACTCCCAATAACTGCAACATGTAAGATTAAATACAAGTATGCAGGCCTCTTAAATGAAGTTACCTACAATGTAAAACCAGATTCCATATTTTATGCACAAATAAGTGGGGTCCTTTAACCAACAATTATGGGACCCTTCTGCTCTATTCTGTATCTCACATGAACGAATCTACTACATTCTCAGATCAGGGGACACCCCTTTTTCTGGACAACTACACCAGAAATTACAATGATAATAATACTGGATAGCAAATTAAAAAAATAAAGCCCGAAAACATCTAGGTTTCCCTACTGCACGTACATTACAAATCCTAATTAACCTTACTATAATATATTTAAAAATTTGTCAAATTAATGCTGATTGGTAACTAAAACTAAACATAAACTTTAGTATAATTCCGAATCAATTTCCGAAAACATGATCCGATACGAGTATCAGGACAGTGGAGAGCCAGCTAACAAGCGTCAACGAATGGAATAACATGCCGATAAGACTCATCACAACGGGAAGGTACTAAAATATGTTCACTATAGTATATTGCAAAGTCTACGATCTTGAAATTCATTAAATGTGTAGAAACGTTATAAAAATCGCTGTTATAAATCAAAGTGTATGGACATTTACATATTTAAAATAACCGCATTTGAACGAAGTAGACGAAGTAGTAGTAGTAAAACGTTTTTCGATAAGTTGTATTTCTGGTGTAAACAGGAAATTGATTACATATGTACAACGTGACATATCATTTCAGTCAGGTACTGTATGTTTGATACGGTATACAAACCATTGTGGATATGATTCAACCAAAATGGATATGGATTTTCCAAACACGCTTTCTTCTTGTTATTGTTTTATCAACTTGTCTAGTTTTCGTTAATGTAGTTTCATTTCTGAAAACGTTGATAATATTGAAATGAGTTGTAATTTGTTAATTATGAGTTCGTGATAAGTTATTCATTTTATTTAACGATGTTTTGGTCATAAAACCCCATTATGTTTTCTGAATAAATGATTTACAATTGATATCTTTTCTTTATAACTTTTTTTGTCTATTTGGTGTCTTATTCTCTCAATTTAAGCAACGAAAAACAGTACAAGTACATTTTTGGCGATCTAAAACGCGGTTACAGTAACGTCTCTTTTAGTGAATTTAGTTCGCTCTGGATTGTTTTTAATATTTCATAATTGTTGATACTCTAACAAAGGGATTAAAGGAAACACGACATCAAGATGGATTTACAGCACCAGTGTGTGGGATGTGGGACATCTGATACACATTGCATGAGGTCCGTAGTATATATGATGTCATTTTTATGGAGTGTCCAAAACAACAGCAATAAACTCTAGTTTATTTTTATATAGACTACACAATGAATAGTATTCGACCGACGTAATATATATTTATATATAATATATAATAATGAGTTTATTATTGACACGTTAGCGTATAAAACGTTGCAGTTTTTCAATGATGACGTTTCTTACAAACTCACTTTATTAAATAATTGCAGTTCCTCCGGTCCGAGTTATTCTTTCATGGCACCTGAGTCATTTTACGCTATTCATACTAAAATTTCTAGATTTTCGTTTTTGTGACTGTGTCTCGTCTAAAATGGACGACATTTGTTTGGATTATTGTCGAATAAAGTTTGGGTGTACTGTTATGGAAGAAACCAATTTCAGGAGAAAAATCACAAATTTCAACAAACATATGATATTGATTACCTAGAAATATTGTAGTGTGTGAATTTGGCGCTCTTGATGGAGATAGGTGGAAACGCTGAAAAGCGTTTGGGGCACCTGTGAGATGTATGTATGTACCTAAAGCATAGCATTCCATTGTATGTATATGTATTTAATTGTGTATGAAGCTCAAAGTCCATTGATTAAAAGGACCAAAGTCCATTCATTAAAGGATCAAAGTCCACCTATAATTGGACTTTGATCCCATTAAAAACTCATCAATACTATACTAATTTGTCACTCCTCAAGTATAAAAAGGGGCCTAAAAAGCCTGAATAAATACAGTCTTCTGTCACAATTATAAGAACTAAAACCACTTGTAGTTGTCTCCAAATTTATTTTTCACACATACTCAGCATAATCATCAATCTCACTTTCAAACCCAAAAACCACTTTTACTCTCAGCACCCAACCAATTGTCAAAGCGTTATGTACAAGTAGTGTAAATAAATGGAAATGCACACTGCGTCTCGTTTAAAAGATTCGCAAAGAGTCAGTGTGTGTGCAGAGTACGAGCATGACAGTCGAATAGAGTTAGCTCGGCAGTTGGATATTTTGAAAACTCTGAACATTCTCAGGACTTCCACAAATCAGTTCACCTCGGTTTTATTTTATTATTTTTCTCTAATTCTCATTAATTGGGGAATTGATGCAATTCTAAGAAGGCATTAAGTATGCACAGGGATACTTACTTACTTGTTAGCTTACCCTTGCTCACAATTAATTATTTCAGGTGAACTAATTCGTGTTTTATTTGATAATGAGTAGTAAGTAAGGGGCGAAGCTTACAACATTTGCCTCTGTATGCCTGTATGAGTCAATTAGACTTCTCTTATGTCTCACTGCCATGTTTAACATAGTGATGCGGGAAATTGGTGTTAAAACAGCCTTCCTTTGCGAAAACGAGAATATATGTATATGAAGCAGCTGAGCTTTATCCAATTGAGATGAGAACTTAGTGTGTAAACTTAACAAAAGTTTGTATAGATTCAAAAAATCTCCAAGATGTTGGAACCAAAAGTTCACCAAATTCTATCTCTGAAAAGGCTATTTTTGAAGTTATAAATGAAATACAAATTTATTTGAAATCAAAACTGAAGATGTAATTACATACGATGGACTAGAAATCCTACAACAAGCAAGAACTGGAACACTAAGTATATCCCAAACTACATATATCAAGTCCTTGTTAGAAGACTACAACATGACAGATTGTTAAATAGCAAACGTACCAATGCAACCCAATTTGGATCTAGTCCCAAGTCTAAAACCGGTTGAAGTGTTGCCATACAGACAACTCATAGGTTCACTCCTAATTTTGGCTAAATGCTGGCCACACCCTGGCATTTCACATGCGGTCTCCAAGTTATCCATATTCTTTCATGTCTTGACGTACTAAAAGCAACTATGCACCTCAGTATAAGGTATGAACCGAACAAAACAAAACGCTTCACATAGTACCTCATCATCTCAGTAAGTAAACCTAAATTATATTTTCTTAGAAAATTTATCCATATCACAAACGAAAATATGATTTTAATGAACAGTGACATGTATGAAATTAAAAACATTTACTCTCCAAACCATCAAACAACAATAACAGTTCCGCATCGAAATTTCTCGGAGGAACAATAACCTCTGGATAAACTTCCCACAGAAGAATTCCCACACAGACAGGAATACATCATCATTGATCTGGAGAGCAGTGACGAGGAGGATAGCAGCAGTGACAAGAAGGATAGCAGCAGTGACGAGGAGGATAGCAGTACTGACGAGGAGACTGAGGAAGAAGAACCAGGCGTATCAGCCCAGGAAGGCCTCAATGCTGACGACGACGATAATATTCCCTGGCTACCCCCATGTTAGAACGAAACGCCCGTGAGCTTGATGACCTAGACCCACCTTCTCCTAAGCAGCCCGTATTTTGTGAGTTTAGGGGAAGTTGTGGGAAAAATTTTCATCCATGAATTACATAAATTTGTTTATACGAATATTTGATATTATATTCTAGCTAGTTTTATATACTGTGGACAAACATGTTTGTAATGAGTTGATTGTGAATATGAGCTGATTAATATATATTATAACGAAATGTTTGGCTACCAAAGACCCTACAATTTTAGTAAATTAATAGTTACTACATTATTATATTATTTATTATTATACTGTATTATTAAATTCCTGCATTATAAACTTGTCTCCAGTGCATGAATAAATCTCTTGTATATGGCTTAAAGAGTTGGAATACGGAACCTAGATAAATTCGAGGTTCCACTGAATTCTCCAAACTATTCTGATTGGGAACAAGGAATTTAGGGATTGCAAACGGAGCAAAGTCATTTCAGTTCTATTCCACCCGCCGTGGAACCCAAGGAATCCGACGTGGTCAGTACTCAATCTTTGGTGGCAATCAACGTCACAATCACGGACGCTTGAAAAAGCGTATTGTTAACTTTCTACTGGATCACTTACGGACGGGAGGTACACCAATCCCGGCAATTAGTTGACAGTTGCCAGCTTTCACCTAAGCAGCCCCAGCTTAGTTGAGCTTGGGATAAGGTGTTTGAAGAAAAGGGTCAAACTTATCACTTAAGTGTATACATATATATACGATTATATATGTTTATATATATACATATACATGTAATGGCAGTACTGATAATATGTGATGTGATGATTGTTAATGTGAGTTTATAATATAAATAACTTTATTGTTTTAAGTGTAGACCCCACTGCAGTTTTAAGGAATAAACAATCACATTTCAAATCTTACAGCATAACAGCTTCATTGTGTAGTAAAAATTGATTTCCTATTTGATTGTTTGTAATGAGATTATTATGAATTTTTTCATCTTTTATAATGTGTTTGGGAATAAAATTCTGTGAAACATATGTGTTTCTTAAGTACAAAATCTCACTATATGCATATATATATACTTTAATTGTGTATGTACAATTCATGTTTGTATATACATACATATATTATTGATACAAAATTATGCCCAACGTTTACTAGTAAAAAAAACCAAATATCACTTGTTGAAATATATTTCGAAGTGTAATTGGGTTTTCATCCCATTAAAACCATTATCATTAAAGTACGAACTAAGGCCTAATTGTTTTCCTTGAAGTAAAAAAAGGGGCACAAAAGCCCCAATAATCACATTCGCTAGCTGTTGATTTTCAAAACCTTAAACGCCCAGCATACCGTATGATTCTGTATAACATTTTCATTCTGATATACTTCCTAATTCCTTAATTAATACTTACACAAAATTGCTCGTCACTCTCATGGTAGCAGAGCTGTTCGATCGAACAATTCGGCTTAACTCTGATTGCCTGAGACTCTAATCTACCTCTAATTACACCATTACAGGTTCCAGCGAGCAGTTATATGCAAACGCAGCCCAATAACATAAGAATCAGCCAACCGGACGCAAAGCAGAAAAACCATGCAGGTGCAAAACAAACGTATTTAGAGCCTAAAATTGAACAGTAACACCTGGATCATAGCACTTAAACCAACAAATATTAAAATTCTTGAAAGTCACGTGGTACACAAAAAAATTAGGCTCCTCGAATGTCTTGCCGCCATGTTTAATACGGTGATGCAGCAATATGATGTTACAAGTCTTTTTATACGGAGACCTGGAGGAAGCTATAATTGCTAGCTGATGACGTGATCAAACCGAAAGCACTTCAATCTAACAAACGGTTTTAGGTTAGTATCGAAAGTAATTTCTGTATCCTAAACTATAATATTTTCTTCTATTTACGTATTGAAACATCATCCATATCACAAACAAAAATATGATTTTAATCAGTGTGGATTTTACTTTTTCAACATCAAGTAACACTGAGAGTATCACACAGAAATAGGCAAGAATAAATCGAGCTGTCAATACCCGAGTCATCGACCTCTTAACTAGCTGCGAAAAATAAGACAAGACAAGTGATAAAAAGAAAGAGTATGAGCGAACCTTTATCAACAACCAAGACACAGACACCGTACCACGGCCCGCCTTATCGCCCCCTTCCTCAGACGCAAATATTATCCGAATCTTCGACACATAAACAATTTAAGGAAGGTGTGAAATATATATGTGTAAAATTCATATTTACATAATACATAATTAGTGTAAGTCCATTGCTTAAAGTATCGAGGTCAACCTGTAATTGAACTTTGATTTCATTAAAACAATTATCAATACAATACTATATAAGTCGTAACTGTTTTTCTTCACGTATAAAAAGTGGCTTAAAGCCTAATAAATACAGTTGTAAGCTGTCACTGCTCAAAACCTTAAAAACTGTACAGGCCACATCATTCCGCATTACGATGTCATTCTCATATACTCCATTATTAATTAATTACTGTTGACACAAAATCACCTTACTCTCAAATCCGATTAATTTTGTGGAATAAAACAGCCACATTTCAAATTAACAAATCAGACCGAATTCCATGCATATTTGTTTTTTCGCTTTATATACAAACACAATATTGTCCTATTATATAATTTCATTGATGTCATTCATAGATAAACTAAGTCAATTTTTACTTCCATCATATTTTAAAATTATTACAGTGAAACCGACGCATAACGTACACATGTTAATTCCCCAAATTATTCCGATCGAAGCCTTTTTAATGTAATCTTTAAATCTATGTGTATTCGAAAAGAATACTTTGTAACATATTGAAAAAACACTGCGACGAATTATTATAAGTAATAACTGGTATAATCGCGTTATCAAAAGTAAATTCAACTAAGATATATTAACTTGTTGAGTGGTTTAGTTTGGCCGCATGAGCAAAGAGATTACATTTCACTTCCATCTGCATCATGGAATGCATTGCTCGCATACCAACGCATAACCCTTTCTAAGAACAAGCATTGTATCATATTTTCAAAACTTTTGATAAATCAAATAGTTGGCTTTTGAAAAACTGCAATTAACAACTATATTTTTGTGTGACATACCCATCTGTGTTATTACAGGGAGACACCAAAATTCTCTCCGGATTAATTATGCATTTTACGCCAATGGTTCTGTAATGTTTTTTTAGAGCGATGTGGAGCATCTTGGTTTTCCCCGTGTATTACTCATGGGGAGTTTTAACCTCATCTGAGGATTATTGCATTGCTGATGACATTACCAAACGTCTTCTAATCTTGTACTCAGACCTTGCCACATAGATAGAATTCCGGAAGTTATTTTGCACCATGATGTACATCGCCTTTTTATTATTTGATAGCCTACCCGCTTTTCTCATTTGCAAATAATGCCTCAGGTGAAATATTTCCTTTGAATAGTTTTTGAGACGAATCAGAAGCTAACAAACTGATTTCAAGAATACCAAGGACACGGTTAAACCGGGACTACTAGGAATATAGTAAGATAAACCCTAACAATATTTGAAATTGTTTGACAAAACAGCGTTACGAGATTAAGAGACGGTCAATAGTACAGCCATCTCAACGGTACCCAGCACTGTGGTGTAACATCAATAAAGGATCAAATTACCCTGACGAAGCCCACAAAAGCCCAGACAAAGCCAAATGACCTTTATCCATGAACCAAGACATTATAAGCCATGACAAAAATAAAACATCGAACTTGATACTCAAACCCAAGAATGTAAAATTTGTGTACAACCGATGGATGTACAAACTTAAACAAAATAGAACAGAAGACCTGCATAAATTAAGATTAATAATTAAAGGGTAGGACCAAAACATGGTATTGACTACCTTGAAACATTTCCGTCTGCATACCGGGATCAGTCAATACGACTAATCCTGTCCAATGCTCTCATATTTAATATGGTTTAAAAACATTTCAATATTAAAACGGTGTTCTCAAATGGTCATCGGGAAGAAGACATCTATGTGAAGCAACCAGGAAGATTATCCAACGGAGATTAAAACTATGCAAACTAAACAAGGGTGATTATGGATTCAAACAATCACCTAAATGCTGGAATCAAACAATTTCCAACTTCCTAAGTGACTTCAGTCTTAAGAAGACATCATGTAACCACATCATCTACTTTGAACCAATTAGCAACAGCACGAATTATACACATATATGTATAACGTTAAGCAAGTGTATATATGTTGTGTCGACGCAAGATCAAAATCCACAGGTCAAAGTCTGCATAAAACAAATGTAGAATTTGGACCTATTAAAACGTCATTAGTGATAAGCTACTAATTCATTCTTAATGATTCTTTTTCTGTATAAAAAGGTGTAAAAACATTGAATAAAACACAGTCTACCGCCACTTTCTAAAATCCAAATTCTCTGTAGTTTGACTCCTTCAAAATTATTTCTTTCAAACGTAACTTAAATATCTCACAATATGAACTCATAAAATCATACTAGCCACTTTTACTCCCACAAAAGTGATGCAGCGATTTTTTGAAATTAAGATTAAAGGTGCAAGGTCAATAAATGTTGCACAAACTGCATTTATCAAGTATTTTTAGAAATTTATAACATGACAGACTATAAAACAGCAAAAGTGCCAATGTAACCCGATTTGGATCTAGTATTAACCTTGACACCGAATGAAACATTACCATACAGGCAACTCGTGGGTTCACTGCTTTTCTTGGCGAAGTGGTCATGCCATTATATCTAATATGCGGTCGACGAGTTATTGAAATTCGTGCACTCATTTGACAAAAACCAATGGTTGGCGACCAATCGTGCACTGAATTTCTTGCAAGGAACTGCTCCACAGTATACGGTATGAAGAGAATCCCACCTTTGAAGTAAATGGATCCTCTGACTCGGATTACACTATCGGAATCAACCCGTATTCTTATTAGGAAATGACATTATAAGTTGATCAAGCCTAAAACATCCACATTTGAATTCTATGTGGAAATAACATGTAACACTTTACAAAATAAAATTGCATCCACAAGTAAATAATTTCAAGTAGGAATTCAGAAAAACAACCACACAGTGGTTATGTTTTCATCTTGTTTCTATGTGGAATATCATACAGTTTTGAGTGACTGGGTTGCACAACATATGTATGTCTCTCTCACAGAACCTGGATAGTAACTTTCCATCCATTAGAGAATGTCCGTGCTCGCGAATTCAAACCTGGTTACAATGTCGTCTTTAAGTTGTCATAATGACTGATTCTAAAATCATTCTTAATCCTAAGTATCATCAGACATTTGGTAAAAAAGTTATCATCCAACTCCCCTCGCATTCAAAATAATGAGGTTTCACATTCTAGCTTTTGGTGCCCTTACTACTATGTACTGCAGAAGAACAAAATGAAGTGCCAGTGAGCTTAACTTTGGACTCTTCTGCTCATTAACAATTCATTATAGTAATATAGGGAAAACCCTAATTGCTTAAAATTCGTTCTCCTTATTCAAATATAAAGGGCTAAAAACCAGTGATGGGTAACGTTATTGGTTAACGTTAATGAATAACGTTATTATCGATACAGTCCTAGTAACGGTTAATTAGAAATAACGTTTAACATATTCCCCTTGACTAACAAAAACTTAACGAAAACCGAAACCCCTGGACAGCAAATAACATAAACCGAATCACAATAACGTTATTATCCGTTATTGAAAATCTTTAATAAATGATCTAATTGTATTTCTGATAATGATACACAAGTATACATTTGCAAAAATATAGAAACTTCCATTTTTCCATTTCCATGTTAGATTTAATTTTACTTTTTAAAAATTCCGGGTGATTACAGCATGTCCAACATGAATTTTACCATGTTAAATCCCATAAGAAATTTTTATTTTCGAAAGTCCTCTACGAAACGTGGTTCTAGCTACCTTCTTGACCTTAGATTGGTCAATAATGATCACAATTAGGTTTTTGGCCTCATATTGGTCCATGTTGGCCGCAATTATTTCTTTGGCTTCTTTGCTCATGAATTAGGTCTTAAAACTTCTGCGCGATTTCCCGCGCAAACCAGGGCAAGATGGCATAAACTTTTGGTTTCGCTGGGACCTTGGACCAGGTACCTAAGCTCCCACAAAATTTCATTCCGACCCCGAATGGGCATGGGGTGAGGGTTACTTGTTAGAGAAGTTTTATATTACTTTAAATCCAGAAAAATACTTTTCATCAACCGTATTCACTGTTGTTAATACTAACCGTTATTAACCGATTAACGCTATTGAATCCAACTGCTAACCGTTTATAACCATAACCGAATTCATAAAAAACCAATAACAAAACGAAAACCGAATTTAGACTGTCATTAACTTTTGAGTACTTAACGTAAACCCAAATTTTCGGTTACCCATCACTGCTAAAAACCCAATTAAAAATATAATCCGTCTCCGATACCCAACAAAGAAAGTTGTAGTCTAGAAATGTATTTACCAAAAAGACACCTCATGAAATTCCCAAAAAATAACTCATCAAATCATCATTCAAGTCATCATAACACTATCATGCTGCTTTGCTTTGTTGAAAATAGTTTTCATTTGATACATATGAAGTAACGAGTAGTAATAGCTCTGGCCGTTACTTCATAATTGATCATTTAGAGAAAGCCCTCCATAATATTTTGGCTTCTACAAAAAAAGTCACATAATTAAATTTAAGAAAATCGTATTAGGTACATATATACTTACTGCAAATAATCGATAAGAGACTGTCTAAATTGAAGCCTGTTTGTATGCTAACAAATTATATTTCAGTACACTTAACTTATAACATTACTGTCTCTTCTACTTGAAGCACAACAGGAGAATAAGGAATCTGGGAAGCTAAACGAATTCGTCATATAATGCTTCTGAATGTGTTTCCAAACAAAGAGTGCATACTGTTCTGACAATACCATTTTATCTTAAACTTTGATATCTTGATTGATTGATTGAAGATTGAAACTGAGATCTTTGATAAATAATCTAATTACACATTTCTAAACTGGTTCAGAATTTTGGGTGACTTTAAATTTTTTTTGTCACTTATATTCAATGATTAGTAGATATTAACTTGGATATAGAGTTATATTATATTTAGATACGCTGATTTTGCAATACGTTGATATTTTGACTCCTGTGATATAATAGACAAGCTCATTTCTGTTGAAAACATTTTACTTTCATTGTCCTTGTTTCGTGTGGATCTGATATTATCCCTTGGGATGTCTTGTTCATTGAGTTCGAGCAGTTTCTGTAACACCTTTTGGAAGTGGATTTTTTCATTAAAGCAGATTTATTCTCATGACATCCTCCCCATCGATTTTGGTACTGTTAATCAAAAAAGGTGAAAAATATTCTCAGTAAATGGCTTCAACTTTATTAAGTTACAGCAGCACCTCAAGCCAATTTTACTGATGGAAATCAATGGTTATAATATTTAGGGTTGAAAAATGAAAATTCCACGGGCTTTATGCCCGCCCACCTGCAAAAGCCCTGTAAATGTCAAAAAGGCGAAAATGCCTTACGTTGAAAATGCCCACAATTTTAGACATTTTGGCCACGCATATTCGGTAGTTTGATAAAAACATATAAACGTACACTTATTATTAATGATAATTTAGCGTGAACATTGGTGTTCTTAATGACATATTCAAACCCATCCAGTCTGAAGAAAGTTTTAATGTTGATTTTCTAAAAAAAATCTTGTTGTCCAAGTCATTATTTTTGGTCAGTGGTTTAATAAATAAAGAAAGAAAATATTTCAAAAATTCTTAAAAATTTTGCAACTCTCGTTTGCTTTTAAAAGTGACAAACACTCAACTTTATTACAGATGACTTTACTGCGTTTTAAAAGAAACATTTGACCAGTGAATTTGAATATTTAAAATTTTGATAATTGTAAAAAACACAACACACAAATTTCTTTAAGAAATGAAGTTTCATTTATAATTAATTTTGGATTCTATAATTTTATTACATAAAAACTTGGGGTTATAAAATATTTCAAAACTTGGAACTTGTATAGTAAATTATGTTGGCCCAAGTAAAACACTATAATTCTAGGAGTTCAAGATTTTACAGTGCAAAAACTACATTTTGCTGATGATCAGTTTTGAAACTATGATTTCATAATAATATAAAATTATAATTTGTCTTTTATAAAATATATTTAAACATACTGTTTTGTGAT
Organism: Allacma fusca; assembly: GCA_947179485.1. NCBI lineage: Eukaryota > Metazoa > Arthropoda > Collembola > Symphypleona > Sminthuridae > Allacma > Allacma fusca. The sequence goes on from OX359245.1 coordinate 66,183,827, forward strand.
TTAGTACGCCAAATTAGTAGAGCTCTTATCGAAAAAAGTGCGGTGAAAATGCACAAAATGCTTACCCTAGGCTAAATATACTCAAAGCCAGAAGTGCCCAAAATGACATAAAATGAAAATGTCCAAAAACCCATGGCAATTTTCAAATTCTCAACCGTAATAATATTACAGTAGATTTTACCAATGAAGATGTTTCGAACGGTAAGCTGCTGTCAGATTAACATAGTTTTTTTTATATATTTACCATATTAGTAGCGTATAACCACATTTAAAAATGTTACTCTATCTTGAAGACTACTATTCATGTTCCTTGCTGAATCTTAAGTTCACGCAGAAACGATTTTAAAATTATGTGCTGAAAGAAAGGTCAAAAAATAATTATATAAATCCCTATTGACAAAATATTTTCCTGAAAATATTTTAATATTTTAAAAAATCCCATTTCATAAAATACAAATTCGCGAAAGAATCCAAATTAAAATCCCTAACAAAAAGATCCCTTACGATAATTATATTATCTAAATGATTGAATTCTTCTGAAATTTGCTACGAACGTTTTTTCAAACATCTTTTCGCTGCCACTTGTTACTTTAAAAATTGACAACTTCAAAGTTTCACTCCTTTTGCAATTTTGTTAATCTAACGGAATTTGATTAACCTTTACCCATGTTTTCCTGGTCAATGATATGTCTTAATGTAAGTGCTATCATCCCGTATATCACTCAAAAGCTCATCAAATATCCTATAAATTTAAGTCAATATATTAATACCCATTTGATCTTAAATACTGATACAAGGCGAAAACACATGGTTAAATTATGTGAAACTGAATTTGCAATGAAATAGGGAAATTAAATGTTCCAGTTACTTATATATGTTACGGATAGAGTTGAGGGCAAATGAGACAAGAAATATTCTACATTCCAAAACTCTGTTGTAAGTTTTAATGGAAAAATTCAACGTAAGATTCTAATAAACTTACATCAATTAAATTTTGAAGATTCTCTCAAATAAGTTGTCGGAAAATAATTACATGTAATTATGTTTTGTATGTACAATCTAATGATTTTACCTTGTAATTAGTTGCAAACGTCTACCAATCCATTTTGACTTTTGTATGGATTTTTCCAAGTGGATTTTTGAGTAAAACATCTACACCGCAAACAAACACACAAAACAAACATTGTTCTGGCGGAATGGAAAATGTTTGCAGAAGCTTTGCATTATTTTTTCAGCTGAACTTCGTTCAACATTTTCACATTTCAGAGCTTTATGGTTCAAAGAACTAATTATTCTTTTTCGTTGCTTTTCTTACGGGTGTCACTTTAGATTGCAGGGATCAACGTATGTACACATGTACTGTGAAATCACGTATGGTATTTAAACACTCGCATTGAAAATGTTAAAATATTATATTGAAAAGTTAATATATTTTTGGAATCCGTATCTACATATATATATGGTAAGACCTTAAACATACATAATGAAACAACACGCCAATGTGTTTGTCACAATTTCCATTGCTCTTTTGATCTCAGAAAGGTAATAATTTGTGATAGCACAATTCAGAGATGAATTTTGTCAACTTTGGAGTTAAACTTGATTTGAAGTAATCTCCCAGGTTTATAAGCTTACGCAATTTTTATTACAAAACTTGTTAAAACCCGAACTCTAATACAGATTAATCTTTTTACTTGAAGCAATTTCTCTACGAAATGATTCGTCAATGGTTCCTTTAAAATTTGTTAGGGAAAATTTGCTCTAGGACCGCCAATAGAATAATTTACTGTCCAGTTAAAAATTTTAGTGCCAAAAGGGAATGAAAGTGGAACAGGGAAGTTCTGATTCTAGTAATTATTCTAGTCATTAGGACTAGTGTAATTTCAGCTCAAAAGTATTTGAAGCCTAAGGATGCTTCACTAAGTGACACCTTTTAAAGCTAACCTCGACTTAGAGATAAAAACAACAGACAATTGCCTTTTCTGGATACATTGACACTTAAGCAGGTAATTACATTTTAATGGTGCTTTTATGTAAGCATACATATGTACATATGTGTTTATAGGCCCCACATTTAACTGGAATATGTAAGTGAATTATTCTTGAAATCAGGACCATTGCTATTAGTCAAACCGTCGCTATTAATTGTATTTACTAGTAATAATTATACTCAAAGGTGAGTGCTATACTCGGATGTTGTAATTGGAAATGCCATGCAGTTGTGAATTTCTATTTCTTGGTCAACAAACAGGATGAATTTTCAAAGCAAATAATACACGTTGAACGAAATTATTCAAAGATGTTTGTTAACCATCCTCTCTGATGTCCTCGGGCATGGCTGTTAACAATGTGTAAGACATGTTCTAAATTTAGACAAATTTGTTGTACTATATTGCATATATAATTCCAATAATTAATTTTTCCAATCATTCGAATGTTGTTTAAAACTATTGGTTATAATTATATATTTCACAGCCTTTTACATTTAATCGTGGTATAGATACGTGGCCTTATTTCATACTGTCGAACCTATTTAGTCAAAATTGAACACTCAAATGCAGAGAACTACGTTGCCGTCACCTTTAGACGTATGTAAATAAATATAACCTTCAAAAACTATAAATAGTGGCACAGGGTGTCACTGTCATTTTTAATTACGATACAGATGTTTTTTTAAATCTGCTGTGTACAATCTTAATAACTGCTGGGGGCAAATTATTCATCTACTTAGGCTTTGGGAATGTTAATTTGCAAATGGTAAGGAAGAATATAAATGCAATTAAGGGTACACTTCTTGTAGGGGTTTTGATAGGGGATTTACAGGCGTTGGTAAGAATGGCTTTGAGAACTAATATTTTCTCTTAGAAAATTTGTGGGAGCACCTTAAATATCTATGCAGTCCGTTTCGCCTGTCTGGGTTTGTATTTCCCTAAAATTTCCCACTGACTTATCCCGAGTGATATCGGTACTTTGGGTTGATTTTAGTGTACAGTTAAACAAGCACATATACAAGAACTTTTCACTCAAGAGCTTCCGCGTTTATATACACGGCTGAGGTATTCCAATAATTTACAAAACGTTTCGAATGTGTCTATTTTCGGATACATTTCCGATCTTAATTAAAAATAAAAAAAATAAAAAAAATAAATATTTACATAAAGAACAATACACTTCTTAACTTAATTTATTCAACTCAGTGCTCGGCACGGTTACGAAAAATCGGTACCCGTACCCGTACCCGAAGTGCGGGTATTCCAATATCTGGTATCTATACCCGTATCCATACCCGAGTATTCGGGTACAAATTTTTCATACCCGTACCCGCAATGTAATCTCAAACCATGTACCTGTACCCGCATTGTACCCGTACCCGAAAAGTACTCGAAAATTGTACCTATACGCGGGTATCTAAGTTTCGTACCCGTACTCGTACTCGGGTACTTTATATCCAGATATCTCTAAATGTAGTACATAGTACGTTATGTATAATAATGTATGACAGCTTAGTGTGTAATTTTGACTAGGTAGAGCGGTATTTGGTAGTGTATATTTTCATTGAAGAGTAGAAAAACTAGAAGCGTTTTTAAATCGAAATAAAATTAACTTACATACTCGCAGATTCATAAAAATATTATATATTATATTACCAACCGTACAAAATTTAGCTGAATCCTATTCTCCACTTCTATTTTGTTATTATTCCTCGTTGGTGTTTATTTATTTATACTACCTAAAACCTGTTTCCCTGAAAACATATATTTTAGCTACACAGTCTAAAATACATCTGCTGTATGTTTTAAGGTTAAAAGAGTATTAACGCTAAGCTATCTGTATTCAGAAATAGTAAAAATACGAACAGAAGTTTTCAATGTACGGGCATGATGGTATAAAATTCATCAAAATGTCTCAATTCTCAACGTATCCAAATACTCGGGTACAATGGTCGTGGGTACGAGTAAATGACCCCATTATACCCGTACCCGGTGGGTATATACCCATTTTGAAATCCGTGTACCCGTACCCATACCCGTATCCGTACCTGAAATTTTGTGCCGATCAAAGTGTACCCGGGTAGTACTTGAAAATGATCGGGTACACAAAATCGGTACCCGTGTAGTACCCATACCCGTAGCCGTACCCGTTTACCCGAGTATTACCCATACCCGTGCCGAGCACTGATTCAACTACGTCGTTTCTAAAGTATTTGTATTTTAGGAATCCAAATACTTAATTTATGCAATTATGCATTCAATATAAATAGCATCATTTGTATGTCCATATTATTCAAATGGTGTAACAACACCTGGTTACAAGTTCCTCAGGGGCTGCGTAATGTACCAAGAACACCCCAATCACTTAATCTATTGGTAGGATTCCGGGTGAGTCCCGGTTTTATACACACCCGGATAACACCTGCATACTCGTTTTAAAAAAATAGTAATTAATTTCATTCCTGTTAAGCGTTGGGTTATTTTAGTCAGGGTTGGGAATGGGTTATTAATCCGGGATTTAATTAATCCCGGATTGCAAAATGTATCAGAAATATTTAATGTAAACCTAACACAAGTGTTGAGCCAACTTCAGTCTAATCCTTACTCTTCAATCCCAGCTCAATGTTTTCATTCAATCCATTAGACAAATCCAATTATTTGCATGGTAACGAATTAAACCCCAATCCTAATCTAATCCAATATTTGACGAATGATTTGCTGCATCCTAAACTCAAAACCCACTGCTGCCAGTAGTTTGGATTGGATTGTATATACATTTATTATTTGTTTCTAACGTTTTTAAACAGGAGTTATATCTTTATGGCTATGAAAACATATTTATGAAAGACCGTGGTCACTTCACTGTTACTTACTTAATAGGGAATTGACAAATGTTCACCTGAAAATCTTGGACCTTTGGAAATTTTGAATTTTTTCCGTCAATCCCTTAATCCAATCCAAGTTATCGAACTTTTTGCAGTTAATCCTTTAATCCAGTCCAAGTGATAGAAATTTTTGCAGTTAATCCTTTAATCCAATCCAAGTAATCGGAAATTATCGGGTCAATACATTACTCTAATCCAAGTGATCGGAATTTTTTCCCTCAATTCCTTTATGCAATCCAAGAGATCTAAATGTTTTAACGTTACTAATATATATACTTATATACTATAAATGTAATCCTAGGGAAAATTTAAACGCGACAATGTAAATGGAATGCTGTCTAATTGTAAGAGGAAACCACTATATAGGAAATTTACTGTACTTGGAACGCTGGGTTTGTAGCATTTGTTATGGGGAATCATTTGAGTCAAATATCAACTTCCCAGAAAAAATTTACATCCTCGGAAATATATATTAAATGGTAGCAAAGTTTGAAATAAGCCGTAAAGTGCTGCAGTAAAACTAAATATTTTTCTGCTGCTTTGTTTTTCCGTCACATTTAACCCCTGAGGCATGCGGCAGGCTTGAGTCTTTTTAAGCATAATTTCTCTAATCCTGCTCCGGGGTCATATACACGATTCTCAACGTGAAGATCCATAAATATAAAATACCTTCCTGGAAAACCCATAAAATTTCATAAGAAAAGCATCAACATGACATAACATTCGAAAATGATATTCTGAAAAATTCTGGAAAATAACTTGATAGAAACAGGGGAAACATATATTTTGGGAGTCGTTTATTTATGTGGGACTTACTTTATATTCTACTGTGGTAGGTGATACTTGGTACAAGACAACATCAATAATTTGAAGTCTTGTCCAGAGATGTCCAAATGTGTCTAAACTGTCTTCCAAGGGCAATTGAAAAAAAAATCCGTTATTCTTCCTACCAATGAATGAAACCTTTAAAATTATTTGGCTTCCATCAATCCTCCTTCAATTTTTAAATTAATTCATCCTTCCTTCAACCTTCCTCCAAAAACAGCCCTCCTTCTTTTTGAGCTTTCATTTATTGCAAAATTTAAGAAATCGTATCACAACATTTATGCATTTTGAAAAGGAAGTCGCTTTGATCAGCAGTATAGTCACACAAGAATGAGATGAATGAAAGTTCATAAAAATATTTAGTAATTTCAAAAAATCTCGTTCTCGTATTTTTCCCAAAAGCAAGAACGAGGCAAACGAGAATTTTAAAACCAACGAGATACTCACCCCTAATCTAAAGACTGTATACTTACAACCCTTCCTTCGCCTAACATTTGTAATTAAGTCTTCTTTATGCAAAGGGTCGTCTTCAAACGCTGGACATGTCTGGTCTTGACTGCCTTGTCTCCTTCGAGCAATGCGTCTTTACAAAGCGCGGAATATCAAGAGCGAAAGTTAGAAAACTGTTATAAACAAGGAATTCCGGAGTTCGCTATTTGTTGTAGTTTTCAGTGGTCGAAAAATTTAGTGGGAGCGGAATTTAGGGGTGTATATCAAAGTTTTGGACATGTCCATTAGGTTGGTAGCTATACAGTGGCTTGTCAAACATATTATGGTTTGCTCCAGCCAAAACTGCTCCCTGGTTTTACTGGTTCGGTCAATTTTTCTAAACTCAGAGACCTTAACTAGTTCGTTGCTGTTTTTGGAAAGTTAAAGATTTGATGGCCATCATTTTGCTTCAAATCTCCGTCCAAATAGTGAGCTCCTGTCTAACCGACCTCCCACAAGTTGGTGAGACCCGAATAGTAGGACTAAGATGTTAAAACATAATTTCTTAACGTTAAAATATTGGTAATCCTCCGGGGTAACTTATAAGTACATACATAATCTCTGTATTTAGATATTGTCCTATTGTTATTGAAAATGCTAACGAAAGACAACTGATTGCATCAGTAGTTAGTGTGATAATTCTGAAAAATACTTGCATTTTACACACATATAGCTAAACTCCACAGCAGAATTTTCTTTTATCACAGCTATTAATGTCCAGCTGCATTATTGAGCAGATGGGGTACCTGGCTTTCATGCTAGGTACTCCATTAAATTATTTCATACGAACATTTTTTCATAGAGAAAAGTACTCTCCAATCCAATGCCAATCTCCGTTAGGTTATTTACTTGCCCAAACAAAATATGGAACGGTGGTTTAATGGAATTGTTTGTCATTTTGTCTTTCAAGCTTTTATGCAGTAAATTTAAAATAATTTTCAAAAGGTACTTTATCACTGCTCCAATATTTCAGTGAATGTTATTTTCCCACAGATAATCTTATTGAAACGATAATATTCTGAGTAAACTGAAATTTCTCAATGGCTGGATTAGGAAAATTTACAGTTGCACACTTTGTTTGCACGTCAACACTCATTTAAATATTAGAGGTAACCCTAAGCAAGGAACTACGTCCGTATTATCCCAGAATGTACAAATGTAATGTTAGAGAAGAGTTGTACATTATAACTAAAGTTGGAGTCAAAAATGTCATCGCTCCGCGATTGTTTGAAGCTGTCGCTTATGGCGGTGATAACCAAGACCATCTTTCCTTACCCCGTTTGATGTATTATGTTGAGCTCATTTCAAAAATAAAAATGCAAATTTTAAAGAAGAATTCAATTTTGAAAATTTTAAAAAAATAGTGTTAGTATTAGTAACCGGTATATATATAAAAACGTTTCATTGGAATCGGTGGAAACGTTTGGGGTAAAACAAAAATTTGTTGTTTTTATTTTTGTTATTGTTTTTTTTACGGACACACCGACCTATTTCAACAAATATAGCATTAATTCGAGAAAGTGGACTAAAGAATATTTAAAAAACATTTGAATAAAATCGGGCGAATAGCTTGGTCGGGAAACTGCGGGACAAACAGACCCACGGGCAACAATGTTTTATAAGGGGGCTGACGCCACCCTAAAACCTAGATTACTACCTGGCTCTCACATTTATAACGAAGTTGGGTCATTACTTTTACCTCCTTATTTCCTTGACTCAAAATAATCTTTTTACAAAGCGGATATATTTCTAAACTATAGTAAATATATATAAAATATATAATATAAACTAACGAAAACCTAATCAGAATTCTATGGACCGGTAAAATAAGAGCATTAATTATGCTTAATGGACTCTACAAACATTATGAGACTGCACATGTGCCATTCTTAATCAGAAACTCAAATATGATTCAACATTCAGCATTTTAATTTTTCGAGGTCATGGAGAATAAATACAAACGTACTGTTCCTCTGTTCCTGTTCCCACTCCTATTCCTGTTCCCGGTGATCGGGTCCACATGAGTGTGTTCCTGTTCCCGTACCCGATCCTGCGTACTCGTTCCCGTTCCCATGTACCCGGGTTTTACCCGTTCCCGTGACTACCACTGATCCTAAGCCAGGTACTCCAGTAAATTATTTCATTTTTGCATGAAGAAAAGTACTCTCCAATCCACTGCCAGTCTCCGTTATTTACCGTTTTATCAAGTTATTTACTTGCCCCAAAAAGATTCTAGGATGGAGGTTTATTGGAAATGTTTGTCATTTTGACTTTCACGCTTTTATACAGTAAATTTAAAATAATCCTGAATCTAATCATAATCCATATTGCAATATTCTTCATGTCTGTACGTAAACCTGGGGGAATTTTATCATGCTAAAATAATGAGAATGCTATCTAAGAGGAAACCAATATGCAGGAAATTCATTGTATATTGTAGCATAATATAAGGATGTAAACTAATAATTCCTTATGATTTATATTTGGTTCGGTCATAGTTGCAATTAAATTGACACTACGAGATTATGACCTTGGTTTGTGTATATATATTTTTAGCGTGGGGTCTTACTTTTGGTGTTATTTATCAGTAAATCTATACATTGTATTCAATCAATTTTGTTTACAACCACATCCATGTGTTGCTGCCAGCAAGATCGAATACACTACTGTACCTGGTGACTGCATCAATGATAAAACTGGAAATGTTTGGGTAGATGAGGGAAATTGCTACTTATTGCGGCAATAATAACAAATGGGATGGAATTCAGTAGTGTGGCTTTTGTATGTGAATTAACAACTAATTGGTTACATTTGTTGACGTTGTCACACAACAACGGCCTCGTTATTCCTCAAATCTCCCTCCAAATAGTGAATTCCTGTCTAACCGACTTCCCGCAAGTTAGTGAGACACGAATAATAGGACTAAGATCAGAATTTCTTAACGTTAAATTATGGTTGATCCTCCGGTGTAGCCTATCAGTACATAATATATAGATTTATTCCTACTGTTCCTGAAAGTGCTAACAAAATACATACAATTGTTTTCATTAGAAGTGAGTGTGATAATTTTTAAAATTCCTTTCATTTTACACATACGACTAAACTCCACAATAGAATTATCTTTTATCAGAGCTGTTATTGTCCAGCTGCATTATTAAACAGATGAAGTACCTGGCTCCTAAGCCAGGTACCCCGGAAATTATTTCATACGGACATTTACAAGAAAAGTACTCTCCAATCCACTGCCAATCTCCCTTAGGTTATTTACTTGCCCCCAAAAAATATGGGACGAATGTTTATTGTAAGTGTTTTTATTTTTGACTTTCACGCTTTTATACAGTAAATTTAAAACAATTTTCCAAAGGTACTTTATCACTGATCCAATATTTGCGTTAATGTTATTTTCGCACAGATAATCCTACTGAAACAATGATATTCTGAGTAAATTAAAATTTTCCATTGACTGGATTATGAACATTTGCAGTTGCACATTTTGTTTGCACATTAACCCTCATTTAAATATTAGAGGATAACCCCAAGCTACAGGTATACTAAGGGTATGGTACGTCCGTATTATGTTGAGCTCATTTCCAAAAATAAAGTTGCAAATTTAAAAAAAAGAATACAATTTAAAGTTTTTTAAAAAAAATTTGTTTGCATAGTATCCTATACTAACACTATGTTTGAGTAACCTGAACGGTATATGTAAAAAAAGGTTTCATTGAAATCGGTGCAACTGTTGGGGTAAAGTAAAGATTTATTGTTTTTATTTTTTTGCGTACGAACCAGTGGTCGGACTTTGATTCATCAATACAATACTCTAGTGCTATTTTTGTACAGTTGCCTTTACCTGTACTGTGCTTTACTATAGTCTGGATATGATAATTGTTTCAATACAATGCTTTACTTTTAAAAGCACATCGAAATATGTTTCAATACTCTGCTTTACTGCACTAGTTATGCAAAAATAGTCATCAATACTTTGCTTTACTCTACTAGTTATACATAAATAGTTATCAATACTGTGCTTTACCCATAGAAGTACGCAGTGCTGCGATCGGGTCAAGTAATTTGAAAACTTGACCATGAACTTGACTTGACAACGAAACTTCAAGTAATTTTCAAGACACAACCTGAACTTGATAACTCGCGTTCGTGTAATTACTTGACTTATCAAGTTCAAGTAATCAAGTAACTTTTGTAAGACCCGAACTTGATCAAGTAGTTAAATTTCCAAACTTGACTTGAACTTGACTTGACCATGACTTGAACGCGACTTGAACTTGATAATTCAAGTTAAGTATCACAAAAAATTAAACATGGCCACAATAACTTGTCGAACTTGCTGTAGCAAATTATTTCCTTCAGACTGAAAACCAAAACGCATTCAGAAAACAGTTTTACTGCTACTTTTTATTTAAAACCATTCGAGGACAAATTTGAGCGTATACTGAATACAGTAAAAGTTTTATATAAGGGAGTATATAATTTATAAAGGAATTTACCTTATACAAAACGTCTAAAGCATTGTGTAAATGAAAGTTGGGGTCAAACAAATGCATCCCTGATATTCATACATTCCTTATAAGCTGCGCACTTATAACGGACTTTTACTGTATACCAGACGAGCTTTTTATGGTGTCAAGTTTTATTTAATGTTTATATATGTATATATACATATACCTATTTGAGCATTACCAGTACTCTTAATTTAAAATTTAATAAACTAGTATTTGCTTATTTATTAAACGCTTTTTGTAAAGAGCCATCCAAGCTCAATTTATATTGGAATTTATTTACACAAGTTGAAAATAATAATTCTAAGCAGCAATATGAATTATCAAGATAATTCTTTCATTTCATGGAGAGGCCGCTGCAACAACTAACAATGAGCAACGTCTGGTAAACAAGACCTTTATAAAATGGACTGGCATACGCAATCTAAAATTACTTGAACTTGACCATGAAATCTCAAGTTCATGGTCAAGTTTTTTCTTTCCATTACTTGACCCTGAACTTGACTTGAGATTCAAGTAAATTTCTCTTACTTGTACTTGAACCTGACTTGTCTTAGAATGTCATGGTCAAGACGAATACGTTCTTGAACTTGACCCGAAAGATTCAAGTATAAATATTGTCCTACTTGAACTTGACCCGAACTTGAACTTGACTTGAAAACTCAAGTATTACTTGAACTTGTCCGCAGCACTGGAAGTACGTATATAATCGTCAATATTGTATAACCACAAATATCGCCCGTTCATTCTGCTTTCGTTTGTCGTTTTAATGTCGTATGCTAAATGTCTAACGTAAGTAGTTCCTCCGTAAATTTACTGGATGGGGTCCTTTGCGTGTATCAATAATTTGCTGTGCTTTATATGAATTTGTATTATTTATAACAATTCGTTGCTTTGCTTTACTTGCTTTTATTGCTATAGCGGCTTTTCAATACTGTGTCAATAGTTCATGTTATGAATAGATGTAGATACTGTACTCTGCTTTATTGACGAAACATAATGATGACGCGTTACTGTACCAATGCTGTACTTTTATCAATACTGTACTAAAAAGTACAGTACAGTCCGACCACTGGTACGAACACACCCACCCATTTCATCCAATAACCAACTCATTCGACGAAGTGGACTTAAGAATGCTTAAAAAAATTGTGAGCAAAACCGCGAAAAAACATAGGTTGAAAACTGCGGGACAGACAGACCTACGGACAATAACGTTTTCTAAGGGTGTCGACGTATCCCTAAGACCCGGATTCCCATATACTTGACTCACATTAATAAATTATTCCATGTACCTATAAGTATACAGCAGTTGGGTCATAATGTAAATAACGTGACCCACGCGCATATCATTACTTATACCTACTCAGTTGCCTTGATTCAAAAAATTATTTTCTTCATGAACGCAAACCTAATCAGAAATCGATGGACATTTTACTTTTTCGAGGTCATAGAGAATAAATACAAACGTAATCCTCTCATAGTTTAAATCTTGCAGAACTATATAGAGGCTATAAAATGGATTTTGGGTTCATAACTTGAGGAACTCTTGTCAAAGTATAAGCTCAATTCCGACATTAATTCATTCTAAGCGTTAAACTTACCAACAAACTGCATACATATTTATAGAAACACACATCATGGGATAGCAACATTGTATCTGATATTCCAGACGTTGTTTAACCGGTTAAACAGCGCACTTGGCATTTGGTTATTTATTGTTCAAGTATAATAATAAATTGTAGCCACTAGGATAAAGGGCATTTTCAACATGATAACGTTGAACGATTTAGAGGTTAACTTTCTCGTAACAGATTGGCTTTGTAAAGCGTTACTCATACCATTTACGTTGGGTACTTCAACCATCGTTGCGAATGCGGCGACCTCAAAATATACGTGGGGTTTTTGGTACTTCAGAAAATTTTTGGTATTTTTATTTATGTCCTTCAAAGCATTCCGCTTTATTCAATTTATTCTATGGCCACAAGACAACTTTGACTTCAAGGAATTATTCGTCTATATTATCTACCTATCAATGGGCTTTATCTACTACTGCTGTTTGGTGGTAGTGATAACCATGGACGAAGAGCTTGCAAAAATATACACTCTTATGCACAAACTTAAATCAAGAGATAATAGGAAATCACAGGGTAAAAACATTTAACATATTCAACCTGATACAATTTTTTTCTCTTATAATTTTAAGATAAAAGTAAACAAGTATCAACAGTTTCAGACTATAGTCCATTTTTTCTGAACATAAAATCCATTTTAAAATAGATCCCATTTCTTTAACAGGTCTGCTCAAGCTGGTATCCGTGAATAATTTCAAAAGTCACTCGCTATTTGAGCTAGTTACGATTTTCTTTCCGTTTGTTATATTCTCAATTATTCCGGGGGCACTGGGTGTGTTTTCTATTGAGACAAAGGCAACATATCTGATATATTCTGTCGTACCTAAGGACATGGAAAATTGGTTCGTATTCGTCATTACATTGGTTGCAGAAGCGTGGGGTTTAGGGGAGCTCCTTACGATCGCCTACATTGGTGGTTACATCCTTCTGACTTTCGCCGTTCCATATATTTGTAATGAGGCTGCAGCGGGAATTTTCAACTCAATAAGGTACGCACACACACGCTGCATTTCACTGCTGCCCTAGTCTAGTCAGACTTGACTAGGAAAATCTAGACTTGACTAGACTAGGAACCAAAATACAAGTAAAAGAATAGACTTGACTAGACTACGCCTGGTGTTAATATTCTGAGACTTGACTAGAATAGACTAGGGCAACTTCCAAAAACATAGGACTTGACTAGACTTGGCTTGCATGACTTCATGGAAAAGCTAGTCAAGTCACAGTTACTTGAGGCTCCGTCATTTACTGAAAATCAAAACTAGAAAGCCAGCATGAAATTCCAGTGTACACGAAACGTTCATCGTCAGGGACGTTAAGTGTGCTTAAGTATAAGATAACGTTTTGAAGGGTCAAAACAGGATATTGTTCCCTCAGTCATGTGTTTAGGAAAAATCTAGTTTTTAGTTACAATTTATTCTTTAACAAAGTTGCAAAAACTAACTACTTTATTGACTGACTATTGTTAATTTTAAGCTTTCGTACCTGGTATATAGGAATTTAACGTGGGATTTTCTCGGGTATATTATATAGAATTTCCACTGGGACACACCAGGAAAACACATGGTCCAAGTTGTGGAATTCATTGTAGGCTGTACCATGTTATAAATCCATTGTACCAGTTATTAACTCAACCGCAAAATGACAACGTTAAAGGGCACGTTATAAAGACTGGTGCTTTGGTTTGGAGTGGGGTTTTGGACGAATGAAAGAAGTGCCAGCCATGTAATTGGTGTTAATTGCAGAAAAACTGGTGGTGACAATCATGTAAGTTGTACATAGTATGTTTCAAATGTACCTGCAACGTAGGTGGTAGTAATTTTCTGAAACAGGTGCTAACAACAAGGAACCACGCGGGTTCCACCAAGTATGTTTTTCCTCCATCAGAAACCAACTTGGTACTAATTTTTGAGAAACTGGTGCTGACAACAAACAATCGCGCAGGTTTCACAAAGTATATTTGGATATCACCAGAACCAAACTTGGTAACAATTGAACTAAAACTTGGGTAGTGAATCAGAATTTGGGGAATTGGAAACAACCCATCGCCAGAGATCAGATTTTTCTAAATCTCACTGAACGATCATTTCAGAATTTCCCTGCTGAATTTTATTAATGAAATTTAAAAACCCCTGTTCGCGAAAAAGAATCCCTTCCCTATGAGATTTTTTCTGCCAGAAATATTTTTTCCCTGGGAAGAATCTTCCCGTCTTTCCACAAAAATCCGATCCCTGTCCATCGCTTCGAACGTTCAGGCTAGGTCAGTTCGACTGAAAAGGAGTGACGGGGGTCATCACACGACGTCCCACAACAGTTGTCACTTGTGTTGGTGAGCATACAAAGGAAATTGATAACATTTGATACAAGAACATTTTGTGGATATGTATCGTAGCCCTGGTTTCTGATTTCTCATAGTCAGCACTAGTTTTTCTTCAAGTAATACCAACTATGTTCTTGGTGGAATTAAAATACTTGGTGGTACTTATATGTTTTCTCATTGTTAGCACCTTTTTTCCTTCAATTACTACCAACTGTGTTGTCGGTGGGGTGAAAATATACTTGGTTCACTTTAGGTGAATCCTCATTGTCAGCACTAGTTTGGTAAAAATTGATACCAACTGTATTTACGTTTCAGCAAGTGCCTAGTACATTGTAGTTTTCCTATACCTACCAAAATCATACCAGGTATACATATATACAGGCCTCTACCAGGAAGGATAGTTTGCTCGGCGAAAATCTTGCTGAACACAATTTTTGTACTGACATTGTAAACTACATGTGTTGCTTATCATTTGTGAGTTATTGGGTTAAAATAAACATGAGCTAGTTTTTTTTACAAAATGAAATTTTGAAAAATTTGACTGAAATTTTAAAGCTCAACGAGACGTTATATTTCACTGGACAATTTTTTTTAAACAATAGTTTTTATATGTTGCTAATAAAAATGAAGGAACTTTTATAAAAAATACACTGTGACTAGGGGAATAGACTAGACTTGACTAGGGAACCAGCTGCAGATTCAAGACTAGGACTAGACTAGACTATTTATGCTTAAACATACAGCTGACTTGACTAGACTTGACTAGTTGAGGCTGTAAACTTTAAAGAATAGACTAGACTTGACTAGGTAGACTGGCGGGCAGCAGTGCTGCATTTACACACTGCCGAGATTTAATTTCATAAATACCCGAAATTACATTTCTGTACAATTAAACCAAATGGCTTTAGAAACGTTTTACTGGTTCTAGATCCGATGAAAACCCGAAATTTTCACAATTTTCTGAGTACTGCAATCGGTTGGTTTATATGTATCTGGAAATAAAATTATACAACGAGACAATTGCAACAATGAATTATTTGGTCAAATTGCTTCTTTTAGTTATAGCGATATTTGGATTGTTCGCGGGAATTCATTTTCAAGCAGAGCACCCTTTTTTTGCAATGGTTATGGCCTTTATTGGCCTCCTTGGACCAATTTATTTTACATTCATCTACGGAAAGTGCTACTTGGTGCAAGATGATATCAATGATTTGAAGCGCGACATTATGATTATAGTTATGAAAAATGATTTGAGACAAAAGAACTACTTTGAGCGGGTTTTGAAAGGAATTCCAACAATGGGAATCAGAGCGGGAAGTTTCTATACATTGGACAGATCATCGACTCCTGAATTCATAGATTTTGTCATCAACCAAATTGTCAGCTTACTTGTAATGTAGTGTAATTATTACAGTTGTATTAAACAGTACCATATTTAGTCCGTTTTGCGAAATTAACTGCCATAAAATCTGAAACTAATGTATACATGCTACGGAGAGGTGCTTTTGTGTGCCAGAGGAATGAATCGGTTTCAACATTTGTAATCAGATAATTTGGATCAATCGTTAGTATAATGACCAGACTAGACCGTTTGTCAGACACGAGCATTTATGGTTTATTACCCTTACGGATGCTTTCTGTTTTATATGATGATTTTCATGTTTTTAAAATCGAGGTATTATCGCAATAATTCATTGTTCCCTATAACTTCACTATAACCTTTGACTGATACCTCTGTGATCCGCAAAATTGCAAACCCAAAAAAATTCTATTTTGACTAGGGAAAGTAGGGAAAGCTATTATGTACGATTACTCCCGATGTTGGATAATCATTAGGGAAAAATGTGTTGTAACCAATGGTGCACCTGAAACAGAGTGTAAAAATGTTTTTTAAAACTTTCTTAACATTTAACCCAATCATTTTGATATTTAGGACTACCTTCGAATATAACCATTGAAAGTATGTTTTACTTTTAATGATTCAGAGACACTGTTTTGTATAAATCCCAACGAAATTTTTTTATTAAAGCAGTTAACTACACTCTCACTGTTCTACAGAATTAAAAATATCTTGTCTCTCACACTCTCACGTCCAACTTAATCTCTCAATATTATTGAAAAACAATTATTAAAAACAATGGCACCTGGTAACAAATCAAACTGGAACCCTTCTATTTTACATTTGTGGTTTTTTGTACACCAATAATCTATTACTATTATATCATTTAATTGATTTTATTCGTAGACGAAATGAGTGAATTTGCTCCTTTTATATTTATTTTAGCTGTAAACTGCGCAAATTACTCCGATACAAGTCTAGTGTACATCATTTTGTAGAAGTATAAAACCTCTAAACATTTATTGGTACTCTAACAATGAAACAAACTGCTACATGGACGCATGCATGAGTTGGATTTTTGTAACTCTATCTGGAAGGCTACTATTTATTTTCCTTGCTGAAACTTAAGTCGCAAAAACGATTTTAAAATTATGTGCTTAAGGAAAGATTAAAAAATATATTAAATCCCTATTGAGAAAATAATCTCCTGAAAATATATCAATATTTTAAAAATTCCCTGTTCATAAAATACAAATTCTCGAAATAATCCACATTAAAATCTCTATCTATGTATAGTTTGATGATTTTATTTTTTATGTAATTAGTTGCAAACGTCTGCCAATCCATTTTGGCTTTCGTATGGATATTTTCCGATGGATTTTTGAGTAAAACGTCTGCAGAGCGAACAAACGCACAAAACAAACAAACATTATTCTGGCGGAATGAAAAATGTGTGCAGAAGCTTCGTATATAATTTTTTCAGCTGAATTTCGTTCAACATTTTCACATTTTGGAGTTTTATGGTTCAAAGAACAAATTATTCTTTTTCGTTGGTTTTCTTACGGGCGTCACTTTAGACGGCAGGTATCTATGTATGTACACATGTGCTGTGAATTCACGCGTAGTGTTTACACAGTTCGAATTAAATTGTTTTCAGTAAATAAACTTTTAGAATCTGTATCTACATATATGTATGGTAAGGCCTTAAATATAATGGAACAACACACCAACTTGTTTGTCACAATTTCCATTGTTCTGTTGATCTCAGAAAGGTGATAATTTGTGAGAGCACAATTCAGAGATGAAATTTGTCAACTTCGGAGTCACACTTGATTTGAAGTAATCTCCCAGGTTTATAAGCTTATGCAATTTTTATTACAAAACTTGTTAAAACCCGAACTCTAATACAGAATAACCTTTTTACTTGAAGTCATTTATCTACAAAATTATACGTCAATGGTTCCTTTAAAACTTGTACCTGTAAGATCTGGAACCGGGAAGTTCTGACGCTAGTAACTAGTCTAGTTATTAGGACTAGTGTAATCTTAGCTCAAAAGTATTTGAAACCTTTTGATCAAACTTGCAGTTTTGGTCCAAAGTTCAAATTCGGTACCATTCACATTCCAAAATTTTTCGTGCCGTTCAGTTAAGTTCAGTTCACTTTGTTAAAATCCTGTCCTAGTTCAGTTCAATTCACTGCGTATTTTCCAGTCGTTACGTTCAGTTCAGTTAATTCTTGCAGTATTTTTTCAAAGTTCAATTCAATTCATTATATACTTTTCGGCCGTTCAGTTCACTTTATCTGTCATTAGCGTGTAAATTACGATATATTTAAGTGACTTTTATTTTTATTTTTATAGTTTGGAGCTTTGACTGAAGCAAGATTGTTTTGCTAAATGACTGATTAATAACTGCTTTCAAAACTCCGGTGTTTTGAAAGCAGCATTGAATTTGAGCTTTCTGATAAACAATCAATGTAAAAAAAAGCGCTTCTAAATTAATAAATCATATAACTATGCTTACAATTATTGGGCTTTTTAATTCATGCAACTTCGGCCAAAATGTGCTGAATACTCGTTCTTGTGTGTAAAAATCTGTTTACATGTAAGCAATTTGATTGATTTGTAATTTAATGTCATTGAAATGTAATACCAAAAACCTGGGTGCTATCTTTTAAGATTACAAAAAAAATTGTTCATGCAATTTAGAGATATTTTGTATAATATTCTTTTTGTGTTCATGATTATATGAACTTATATTCAAACCCTGACTCTTAAGTTCAAGTCAGTTCAATTTGCGTCACTTTAACGTATGATGAACGTTCGTTCACATTCAAAATAAGTTCTTCTGAGTTCAATTCAAATTCATTCAATCAAAAGTTTGCATTTAGCTAGTTCGTTCAAGTTCATTCAAAAACAATAAGAATTAGGGCTAGTTCAGTTCAGTTCACCACTTAATGAACTGAACGGCTGCAAGTATGTTTGAACCCGTATATTTTACATTTGTGAATTCAGGTACAACAATATTGTATTACTTTTATATCATTTTATTGATTCTATTCATGGAGTGAATTTGCTCCCTTTATATTTATACATTATTATAATTCTATTTATCTTTAGTTATAAAATTTCGGCATGACGTACATATATCTGTAAACCCTGCAAATTATTCCGATCCAATTCTAGTTTTTATAATTTTACAGAAGTATCTGGTTTTTCAGAAAATACTTTATGCCTTATAAATAAATGAAGCGTAATTCGACTAGGTATTAGAAGTCGATCGTGGTATAATCATATTAGCAAACGTAAAAATTACGTTACATAGACATGGTTAAATATTAATTACTATTGAATAATGACGTTTGTTCCCCACGCACATTTTAAGCTAACCCAATATAAATCATGATGAGAACTCAAAATCGTAATTACATCATTTCCGCATAAAACGGGCTATGTATTTTTGCTAAAATACAGCTCACCACAAGTCACTTTGCATAAATCTCAAAATTTTAAACGCGTCAAGCTCCTATAAACTGAATGAATGCAATTGTACCGGGAAAAGAAAATCAAACAACAATCGGAAAGTAACCGTGCATCACAAAAATCATTTGGGATTAAAACTACTGGTCAAACATCTTCTGGGTTTAATAGTTGTCAGGTTCGCCATAAATGGAAATTGTAAAATTCCAAAAAATTAGCAAATATGCACAAGCAATGAACCAAGAAAAGTGGAGCTTGAACTCTATTTTTCTGATCCACAAACTAGCAAATCGAGTCCAGAAAAACTAATAATACTCATAAATCAAGTAGAATATAGATAATCTCTGTTCATTAGGAGCATTACTTTTACATAAGATAAAAACGTGCTCCGCCCAACCAATTAACATACAATTAAAATACTGAATGTAATAAGATTATTATGGTCAGAAGTACTGAAAGACAATATAAAGAGTTCGCAACCGACCATTTATGATTAATTATGTATATTCCACTCAATCAAATCGTATGTTGTGGAAACGGTGGCTTCCATGAAGCATAACTAGGTCCGGTCTAAGTTTTGCTTTATGCAAGATTTACTTGACTATCTGACGGGCAAAAATTTTTTCTAGATTTGTGAATATATGAATGCTGGTAAAACATATTAATGTAGCGATTTGCACGCATGGGCGGTTTCGAAAAAGGTCGGTAACGTATGGTATCCGGGATACAGGAAAATCTGTTTATAACGGAATCACAAGGGAGCTTGGATTTTTGTCCGGTATAAACAGAATTCCGTTATATGATTATAACAGACATTATATGCTTACGCAACTACTTTTGGTGGGGATGAACAAATGTGTCCAGTATAATGAGAATTCCGTTATAAAGCGGCCGTTATAAATAGATTTTACTGTACTTGGGCAAGTGACCCTCAACAGTAAGGCAAATGGACTGTTTGGGCAAGTATGACTCAGTTGGACAGACAAAAATTTTCTTACCGACTAAGGGTCCATTGTTTTACAATTCAGTTGGGCAGATGAAAATTTGCGTACTAACTAAGGATTGAAATTGTTTAAAAATTCAGTTGGGTAAATAAAACATTTGTACAGACTAAGGGTAATTATATGTTTTTTTGAAATTCAATTGGGCAGATGATACTGCCAGTTGACCACCCCTTATGGTTGGACAATTGGTCCTGCTTTTAGGATACTTAGGCATTTAGAACTTTTTCCACTACCGTACATAGGTCAAGTTGGTATTCCACAGCAGTAACCTAAGAGCACAACAACTTCTGAATTTGGATTTCGTACTTTTATTTGTACAAGTGTTAACACATGATATCTGATTCCGTTAATAGTCTTTGCGATCATTCAGGATAATACTTTCTTTGTACTTATTAACTATATATTCCAAAGCAGAAAACAAAGGTACTCCCTGTAAATAATTTTGTGGAGTGAGATACTTTGGCGCACTACTACTCGCTTGAGAAAATATTGAGTTGTGGAATGGAAATATGTATCGTTTTACCTTTGACGATCCTATAATTATAGCAAATACGTATGTAACAATCTATCCGTCTGATCCCCAAAAATTCCAATTCCTCGGGGAGATGTTGAATTATTTCATGCGATAATTCATCATTGTATATGGTTTGTGAATACAAAAACTTACTCCAAATGTGTATACTTGCACGTATTGTAGATACTTGACGATTGACGTAATTTGTTTTAAAATAATGTCTTAATAATAATAATTATATTATTATAATCTTTGCTATTTTGAAAAATATTTTACGTTTTATTTTTATTTAGTGAAACTAACAAATCAGTCCAAGATATGTATAGACCTTCAAATTGAAGTTGTGCATTGAGCTTCGATGAAATTATGAAATACTATTCCAGTTGTTAAATCAGAGCACTTGTGGGGCTATATTCCTTGGTGTTTGTATGTACGGATATGCCATCCAAGGCTGATAAATTAGAAGCATTACTGCATAAATCAGAGATGGGCAAGTGGATAGCCTATCCTTCAGCCTTCATTATAAAATATTGGAAAAACAACCATACCATCTGGGCCATGGGGATTTCCATTCCCTATAGCCCAAAACTAGGCAGATAAATCGACAACCTTTTCCTTCCCTATTTTCCTGAGGCCGTCTATAGGTAACACCTTGCTAGGTTTTGAAGTACATTTGAGTAGTGCTGCTTTTACGATTAAATATTATTGCATTTACATTACTACATGTTCTATTTATTTATCAACGGTAAAACAAAATACTTCCTTGTTCCTTATTCTGAATTTACCAACAACCCCAAAAACCAGATTTTAATAAAATTTAAAGCGGTCCAATCGTACGTTCAGTCGGCTCAGCGTATGTATGCATTGTTCCATGCATTTACTCTTACACAACGAGAGGTACTATTTAACATCACATTCTGACATGATCAGCAACTATTAACACCCTTGGTTTTCATTGACTTTACTATAATAATTAGTGTTATATTTTCTTTCCTATCCTCTAGCCTTTGTAGTTATACAACGCCTACCCTTTGTGGCAACCTCGCCTACATTCTTTCAGCATTTTCCAGCCCGCATATACTATCGCCTATTTATAGGACCTATATATTGGTGAGGTGCTTATCACTGGTATAAATTACATTTGATGACTTTACTCCAGTGTGGACATTATCGTGAGCTTTTTCATGATATTTAACCTTGTTACATCAAAACTCCCACTCACTTATACCACACAACATTACCTATAATTATATATATTAATATTATTATCTATATTATTATTTATTAATATTATCTATATTAATTTTATAAAAATCTGCTTGAAGCAGTTACTAGAGCAGTTACTCTGCACTTTGGTACGCTCGTTTTAATTAATAGATATAAAGCGTTATCAATACAATTGTAATAAATTAATAGCTAAAAAAGCTAAAACAGAAGTTGCTTTTGCGCCCTCAAAAGTTAAAAACAAGTTTTCTGGTTGGATTTGTCAAAGGAATCAATATTCTGTTACTGAAAATGATGAAAACGCTTGAAACGACGAAAAGCAACGCTACGATATGTGTATAGTTTGTAGTCACCATAAAGTAGCCAAGCAGCAGCACTATACCTTATTTTTATGCAATCCCACAATATGCTGCATTTATTATTCATTGATTACACAATTATTGCAATTCCAGGAAATTCAGAAATTCTCACGTGTTGAAAATACTAAGGCGGAATTTCGTATTTTAGAATATTAGGAATGCATAAAGTTAGATCAAACCTTATTCTGAAACAAAGGTATGGTGCTTCTACTCGCCTACTTTATGGTGACTATAAATATATCGTAGCGTTGCTTTTCGTCGTTTCAAGCGTTTTCATCATTTTCAGTAACAGAATATTGATTCCTTTGACAAATCCAACCAGAAAACTTGTTTTTAACTTTTGAGGGCGCAAAAGCAACTTCTGTTTTAGCTTTTTTAGCTATTAATTTATTTCCAACTTTTTGATTCAAAAGCACAGATTACATTGGTATCCAATGCTAAGGGGAAAAATGATTTTCACGTCCAGTAATGTTAACAACACAGGAAAACAAATTATTTATTTCAACCATCAACAATATTAAACTAAAATATTCCTTAAGCTAAGGATATCTTCCATTCCATGCCTGTTGGTTAGCATTAGTTGTTCAATATCAGTTGCGTATCCCGACCCCGACAGTGCTTTCAGTTTGAGGGAATTATTATGGCTTGCTTAGATTGCAGGTGTCCGTCTGAAATCACCTTCGTTCATCCTTCAGGAGGGGAACCGTTTCCAATTACCCGTTCCTTCATTGTTCAGTAAAATGAAGCCTTCTGAATATTTACCCATCCTTCGCCCTTTCTTCATTCAAATCCTACTATAATCCTTCTTTCAGACTTCAAAAATATTTAAATGCCCTTCATGCGTTACCTTCCTTCCATGTTCATTCAACACAAGTCACAAAATCAGAGCTTTAAAATTCAAACTGCTTACCGCTGAAAAACTAATAATAGCTTACAATTAACTGCAATTATTGCAGAGTATCAGTATTACTTAATGTACAGTGAAGGGAATAGAATGCTTACATGCTCCGGGTATCACGCTGCCGACGCTGCCATTGTGAGATAAGTTTTTCTAGAATAACATTAAGTAGGTCCGCCAGAAAAATGTTTTTCAGTTGAGTAACAGTGTACGTATGTATATATAATACGGTGTACGTATACGTACATATACTGTAGTTACGGAAGGACTTTATCTAAAATATAGGAAATGGGATTACTAACGGCGTTCGAAGGCTGTAAAATTAACATGCTCCTTCGCATTCGATTATTTCTGCAAAGAGCAGAGGCCTTCGTGCAGCCTTCCTTCCGCTCCCTTCATAATTGCCAAAGCTAACGCTTAATTCGTTCAAAGAAGCCTTTTTTGAAGGAAATCCTTCGAGGGATAGACACCTCTGGATTGCAGCATACATTATGCAGTTACGTCTGCTTAGCTGAATAGTATTAAGTTTAGGATTTTAATAATTTTTTTAATAAACGAATATGCATTATAAATTTTTTATCGTTTAGATTGCAAGAATTTATGAAATTTAGTCTTTATTAATTTTAATATTTATTGTCCAGAAAGTTAAAAATGTTGTTGACAATGATTGTTAAGGAAAACTATATTTAAGGGCTGATCCCTTAAAGATCACAGTACCAAATTTTTATACTAAGATCCTAGTTACTAAAGGCACCCTCATGAAAAATTTCATGTAGTTCCAAGGGGTGGAACGCACTTTTCTAGCTCGCAATGCTAAATGAACGGAGGCTATGGATATTTTTTTATGAAATTGGTACCAATTTTTGTTTATTTTTGCAAAGGAATGCCAAACCTTAAGGGATATGCGATTGTAAAAATTCAAGGAGATTCGCCTTGCATTCCCATTGACTTTAAGCCTTTGACATTCCAAGTACGAGTTTTGGTTCAAGAGTTATCTGAGAAAGTCACTTTTTGAGGTATGGGTAAAAGCATATAGGTTGCTTTTTTAGGGGACAAACCTGAGCACGTACACAGACCTGGGCACATCTCCTTTAAAAGCAACTTCTTAAAAATAAGGCAATCGAGATTGAGTTCCATTTGAATATGTAATAGAAGTAGAGTAATAGAAATAGATTTCGGTACTTCGGGTTAATTCTTATATACATATATTCGTGGATAGAGGATAATTATGAAGATTTTCATATTTTATACCTACTGTACATGCTTGTAAAATAAATAATATGAAATAATGGATATTTACGTTAAAAGGTACTTTATAAAAAGGTATTTGCCAATAGGGGCCCATCATCTATTTGAAATAGCAGGGAAAGGATACATTTACACTAAAGCCAGTGTCAGAAAATATTATGTATTCTGCGCACCCCGTGTTAGCAGGGCTTCTGTTCGGGACGGGACCGGGGTCGGGACAGTTTCGGGACAAAATATTTGTACCCAAGTTATTTCGGGACTGAATTGGGACGATTTTTTTTGTCCCGAAGACTTCGGGACGGGACGGAACAATAGATCGGGACAGAAAAATATACCTGTACAGTATACTACTGCTGTAAAAATGAATATATATGGGAATCGTTCCGTTTAAAATTTGTTATTATATATATAAATATTTTTTAAAGTAAAATTTCGCTATTATTTTAGGTATTCTTGTAGAAATAAAGGAATTTGGAGCATTTCATAAGACTGGGGTTATAACCGGGACGTCCCGTCCCGAGGTTTTCGGGACGGGATCGGGACAGTTTCGGGACAAAATTTTTGTCCCCATGTAATTTCGGGACTGAAATGGGACGAATTTTGTTGTCCCGAGGATTTCGGGACGGGACAGAATTGCCACCGTGACAAAACTATTGTCCCCAGTAGAAGCCCTACCCCATGTACACCGAAAACGAGTTCCAAGTTAAATAACGTCAGGTTGAGTGCGTAAATATGCAGTTGGTTTGGTTTAGAACTGTAATCAACGAAGTCGGTACCCAGTCTGAAAACCTGAAGCGCCCAAATATCACATTTAGGGCGCCCGTCATTTTAGTGTTCGCCGTAGCCCATATGTAAGCTACTACAGTACAGGCGATGTCAAAGCGTCCATTATGGGCAAACATAAATATAGGTCGCCTGCTGGCGTCAAATTGACGTCAAAATGATTCTTATTTTCTTACGTCGCCCCCAGGCTCGCATATTGCTTCCAAAAGCATGCCGCCCCGTGATACGGAAGGGCTATACCACGCCGGGCGCATAATAAAATGATATCTAGGCGACATATGCCAAACGTGCATCTTTTAACGCTCACTTTCATTGAGCCAGTGTTGGTCTGGTGAATGTACGGCTTACAACATGTCCTCCAGTATTTCCAAAAGCACTAGAAATAAAAACTTTGCAGTAGTTATCTTTGGTGGCAGTGACGAGGCATCAATTGTTCCTGTCCGTTGGTTGACTCATGATCATTTACAGTGTTATTGGCCAGATTTTGTCGGTCCGAAATTGCAAAAGGCAGTCGTGAATCCCAATTCATCTCCGCATGAAAGCTGGGAACTACACAACGCTCAAGTTCTGGGGAAATATAGTAAGTTGTTTAAATCAACTAAAAACTTAATTATAACTTAATAATAACTTAATATAACTTTATATAACTTTAATTCATATGCTGTGTTATAAAATACATTCAAATGGTAATTTTAAACTTTGTTTGATTTTTGCAGAGACTTTAAAGTCTGCTCGACAAGCTGAGGAGAAGTCCCTGTACACGTCTGCCCTTGAAAGTGACTCGAGTGAAACGGAAAGTACGGATGTATCTCCCACAACAGAATCAAGAACCAGAACCAGAAGTCATCGCCGGCACAACCTGCGAGTCGATTTGGAAGAACGGGAATCCGGAGATGAACCGGATAATCTGACTAACCAACCTCTTGTAATTCCTGATCTAGGGTTATTTCAAAGTAAGTATTTACTAGTGAATACTATGTGATGCAGTAGATTTTTTTTATTTGATTTGATTTGAATAAAACTCATTCTCAGGTAACTTTCCTGGAAATTCAGGCAGTGTTAAGGATCAAGCTGACGCTGCTGCAAGCACAAACGAGGTGCCAGGCTCAGCGCAAGTGTTCTTGCAAAGAGATTTGCAAAGAGACCAGATCGTGTTTCAACTACTCTCTCAAAATGATTGTGTGAATTCATCAGAGGGAAAAACTGATGCCTGTACTCAGACGACTAGAAAGGATTCTCATGAAAGTAAGCCCACCAATTGCAAATAAACGAAGCAGTAATGGTACTCATTAGCTGAAAGTATTATTATTGTAAATGAAGATTGTATCAAAGTAAGTAATTTAAAATGAGAAATAATTATTGGGGGACTGATTTTATTTTTAGAGTTCCAGGAGTTGGTACTGAAAAAACTAGCAGATATTCAATTGACACAGGAAAGGATTCTGGGAGTTGTTGGCCAAAACAAGACAGTCAATCTTGAAGATTTTGAATCACTTCCGATTCCATGCAGCTCAAAAGAAGATTTAGAAGCTTTGGAACAATTTTTGGAACATACAGAAGAAAAAAGCAAACTGGTCAGTTGGTATTACTTTCGTGAATACCCCATGCCATTATTGTCAATGTTTGTAAATGTATGTATAATTACTGGGATCACTGGAATCTGGAACAATTTTTGGAATATTTGTAGGAGAGGTATCTTGCGTTGCTGGGCGGAGCTACTCTTAAGAAAACAGTGAATAGCATTCTGAAACGGATTCTGACAGATACGTTTGCAATCAGTGTGAGTTTTTCGGGCAGAGGAAACGCTGAGCTGGCATTTGAACATTTTGTACATGTTCATCAAACGGTGATAAGTATGTTAAAGTTTTAGTTGTTTTGAACGAAGTTATTTTTACACTGTGGAATTGTAATTAGAGCAGCGCCCGGAGGTTATTCCTGCCAGATACCTCCTAAATAATCTGAGCTTAATTCTATATTTATATTTGTGCTAACATAGGATCAACCCGGAAGCATGATTTCTACCAGAGCGCAACTTTGGAACAGATTAATAGCAGTATAGCGGAGTGGCTGCGTTTGGCAAAAGACAGATCAACAGGAAGATCGCACAAGAAGAAAGGAGAATAACCTGCCGTGGTTAATGATTAACATTTAGTTAAAATTATTAGTGATTAAAATTGTCTTAGATGGCAGGATTTTCTAGAAGCGTTAAGTACCGGAAGGTATCAGCATTATATGAGTCAATGTTAAGCGAATTAGGTTCTAATCCAAAAAGCAAACTCCTAAGCAAAACCGCAACAAAGGAGCCGGATTTAGGCTGTAGCACAAAGGCAACTGAAATTGAAGATTTTGTTGACCATTCGAATGTTCATGTCGCAGATCTAGAATCTGACACAGCTTCTGTATCGGATTCGAATGATAAAATATTGGAGATTGAATCTAGTATCAACGATGTTAATGAATCGAGCAGTGACAGCGATATTGCACACAACCAGTGCGATTTAAGAGACGATCTGCGCATTTGGGCAGTTAAAGGAAATATTCCTTGCGATCACGTTAACAACCTTCTCGGTGTTTTTAGAAAACATTTTCCTGATCGAAATCTCCCTAAATCAGCTGTTACACTGCTTAACACCCAGGTGAAATATAATATTCAAGAAGTGGCTGGCGGACATTACTACCATTTTGGTCTAAAAAGCAGTCTCAAATCGGTTGAAAAATGTTTTCAAAATTTTACAGCCAACAAAATTAATTTGATTGTGGGTATTGATGGTCTTCCACTGAGTCATAGCAGTTCCAAGTGTTTTTGGCCAATACTTGGTTGCGTTAAAAGTTTAAACTTTTGCCATACCTTCGTTATTGGTATTTATTATGGAGAGTCGAAGCCAAATAGCGTGGAAGATTTCTTGTATCAATTTTGCTTAGATTTCAAAGACATTCAAACTAGAGCATCTCGGGCGGTTGAAATTTACGGGTAAGCCCGCAAAAAGCCCGGCCCGCACGGGCTTCGAGCGGGTACGGGTAAAAATTATTACGTTTGACGGGTTACGGGCGGGTACGGTCTTTTCATCGCGGTTAAAAAAGACCGTGAAAGCCCGTAA
Source organism: Allacma fusca (assembly GCA_947179485.1). Lineage (NCBI taxonomy): Eukaryota > Metazoa > Arthropoda > Collembola > Symphypleona > Sminthuridae > Allacma > Allacma fusca. The sequence goes on from OX359245.1 coordinate 66,212,434, forward strand.
AAGCCCGTGAGAAATTCCATTAGTTGTGAATGCAGGAGCAGCGGTTGTGAATGTACATATACTTGAACGAATTTCAGACGTTTGCAATTTTAGCTTTTATACAAACTAAGGCTTGGTTTACGATAGAGCATCACCTCGTGGGATATTTTAGGCCCGTGCCCGTCTGTACGACTGTTACTAAATAATAAAAGCAGGTATGCTAGAAAAGTTTTCTTGCATACTTGCCTTTGTTATTGAGTAAGTTTCATTTCGCTCTTCATTACTGTGGAAAATTCGATTTAGTCTAGAAGATGAATCCTGCTTGTAGTTCAAGTATTTGTAATAAGAATCCAGAAGTTAACATTGTAATAAATTCAAGAACGCCACCAGAAGTGCTTAACCAAAGCCGAAATAGCTTTTGTATTGCCTTCTTAATAAACAAGGTAGTTTAACGACTGTATGTAACGGTCAAGAACACCAATATTTTAAAATACAGTTTTTCAGTATTTAAGATGTATGGTATTTGCGGGCGGGCTACGGGCTTTTTTTAATTTTCCGGGCCGGGCCGGGCTTTTTCGATAAACATTAATTTCGGGCCGGGCGGGTACGGGTAAAACGTTACGAGCCACGGGCGGGCACGGGCCTAAAATATTCCACGGGGTGATGCTCTAATTCAAACACAGGGGATCATTTTAAATGGCAAAACGTACGACCTTATATTTGATTGTTTAATTGCTGACGCACCTGCCAGATCGTTTCTAAAATGCTGCGCTGCTTACAATGGGTACTTTGGTTGCGAGAGATGTGTGGTAAAAGGGAAATATTGCGGAAGAATAATTTTTTCTGATAGTAAGTGTCGCAAACGAACGGGCTCTTCTTTTAAATTGCTACTAGATTCCGGCCATCATAATGGAGAATCCCCACTCGTTCGTCTCAACATTGATTTAGTTTCCCAAGTCCCTCTTGACTACATGCATATGATTTGCTTAGGAGTTACGCGAAAATTGTTACGAGGGTGGGTCAAATTGTCAAAACCAATTGGCTTAAACCGTAGAAATATTAAAATTTTAAACGAAGGTTTGCACAGAATTAAATATTTTATTCCTAAAGAATTTCACAGGAAGCCACGAACTGTTTTTGAGGTAGATAGGTACAAGGCTACAGAACTCCGTTCTTTTTTACTGTATTATGGCCCAGTGGTTTTGCGGCAAGTTTTAAGCGCAGAAAAGTATGAGCATTTTATGATGTTGAGCGTTGCAACCTATATACTTCTCAGTGAAAAAGCGCAGGATAAAGTATGGAATGATTTAGCTAGAAACCTCTTGCTCAAATTTGTTTCCAAAATTAGTAGACTGTATTCAAAAGAGTGGCTCGTGTACAACGTGCATAGTTTAATACATCTAGCAGATGACGCTTTAAAATTTGGCCCATTGGACAATGTAAGTGCTTTTAATTTTGAAAACTTTTTGCAAGGTTTAAAACGGATGATTAGAGGGCGGCATAGCCATTTAGCACAGTGTATACGCCGAATATCGGAAATAGGTATTCAGTCTTGCAAGATTACATCGTGTCAACCAGAAATGTCAAATCGTCAGGGAGACAATACATTTTTAGACCACAATGGTGATGTTGTTCAAATTAAAGAAAGTTATGTGACCAATACGAACAGCCCTAAACTTGTGAAAGGGGTCAAATTCTTAAATGTAAAAGATCTTTTCATTGTTCCTGTACCAAGCTCTTTGCTCTCCATTTATCTAGTAAAATATACTGAAGTTACATCCTTGTTAACATTAAATACCGTTAATCTGATAAGAAAATGTGTTTTTGTACCTTTGGAAGATGCACAACATTTTGTATGTATTCCTATGGTTGCTAATTGCTTAAATAAACGCGTTGTAAAATAAAATTACTATTGATTTCTGTAATAATTATTAGCCTCGCCTCAGCATACAAGTGCATACATAAATATGCAACGCCCACAAATTATATTTACTGCGCCGGCATCACAAAAACTAAGCGCCTTCTGTACTTATAATAAACACTCAGGCGACAGATATTTTCCAGCGCCGTGACAATAGCCCCGTTCTGGTAGCGACGGTTAAATGATCTCGTTCTGATGCGGGGGCGACTGTCTGCCGGGCATATACAATCCTGACCCACAGGCAGTCCCACGGCTAGCATTGGATTAATGTCACGAAGCGAACATCAAATTTCCGTCGCCCACCCATTTTCTTCTGACTGGGTATATACCTACCTCAACTATTTGATAATTTCCAAAAAGCTTTCAGCGTATACGCTATACATATGTATATAACGTCTAGGCAGAATTATTTATCATGATAAAATATCTCATTAAATATGATTTATTATACAAACGCTGCGTACAAATATGCAAATCTTTATATGAAAATCAAATCAGGCTACCTTTAGGATCATGCCTTTAAACCACGATAAGTTGGAAATATAAATATTTTCTCCCGTTGTGTAAACCTTTAGAAATTTAATGGTCATGGAAGGGATTTTGAATCATAATTTGAAGAACTCCAGTCAAAGTAGCTACTTTTGGGAAATTAGGAGATTTTAAATTTTATATAACAATCAAACGAACGAAGTAGAAATAGTTCAAGGCGTTCCATCAGTGCATTTGAAAATTCCTTCAACAATTCAATCAATTCATTCAACTTCGGACAGTGACCAACGAAGACAATTATTATTGATTATAATAATTGCTTTGAAATTTCTGTACATAGTTTTAACTAGCAAGATAAAAAGACTTCCCAGCATGATTACATTGAACGATTTACAGCTCAACATTCTTGTTACGAATTGTCTTGCCAAATTGCTTTTGGTACCATTTACACTAAATCCCTCAGTCATGATGGCCAGACCTTCGCCCTCAAAAATAGTTTGGGGATATTGGTACTTTAGGCAAATCTTGATGTTTTTTTTATGGCGTTCAAAGTATTGCGACTAATTCAAACAGCTCTGTGGCCCGAGGAATATCTTGACTTAAAGCAATTATTTGCTCATATTATGTACCTCACAATGTGCTGTGCCTACGAATGTGGCTTGATGGTACTGATCTCCATGAATGTGGAGCTGGCAGAATTATACACGCGTATGCACAGCCTCAAATCCAGGGATGCTAATAAATCACATGGTAACAAAACCCTTGACAATTTCAAACGGATACAACTTTATAGCAGTAAAAAATTATGATCAAATAAATTTATTCGCCCATAATAATAATTGTTACAATTTGAGACTCCAGTCGTAAAATAGTAATTTTAAATATCATACATTTTAAAATAAATTCCACTGTCTGTACAGGTCTGCTCAAGCTCGTCTCCATTGATACTTTCAGAAGTCACTCAATTTCCGAGATAATTATAATTTTCCTGCCGATCTGTATATTCGCCATTGTTCCGGGAGCCTTGGGCGTGTTTTCAATTGAGACAAAGGCAGTGTATCTAGTCTACTCTGTTGTACCTGAAGACATGGACGTCTGGTGGGTATTTGCAATTACATTGACAATGGAAGCGTGGGGTCTTGTGGAGCTCCTTACAGTTGGCTACATTGGTGCTTACATTCTTCTAACTTTCGCCGTTCCGTATATTTGTCATGAGGTTGCTGCGGATATTTTCAGTTCTGTAAGGTGCATACAAATTACTACGTTTTATCATTATATGAGATGTACTGAAATGCATAGGGTGACCATAATCCTGTTCTAAACTCTGTAGCCCTCATAAGGGAGGGAGTCATGATATAGTTGGTTTCCCCTGCTTCAAGCAAATTCTTTTCCAGATTTATTAAATTTACTTCAATGGTCTGTATCAATACTTTAGTTCGTAAAGCTCGAAACGTCAGAGAAAGTCAAAATGTTTTCAAAATATTTGTTAATGTTTTGATTTTCTTTCCAAATAACCTTTTGACGCAGAATTGCCGAAAATTGTATGGGCTTTCCAGGGAAGGATTATATATATATATATATATATATATACAATGAGAATTATGGGTATAACCAGAAAAGACACGGAGTAAGATTGTGGAAATTATGTTTGATACCGAAATTGAGAAAGTTGTGGAAAAACGGATTTTTGAAGCTCGCCATTTTTAGATAGAGCATGATTGTGGCTGGGTTTGTATCCTTTTTACTATTATTTGAGTTCAATTCCAATATCAACTTCCCAGAATAAAACGTTGCATCCTTATGAGGAATCATAAATGTGAGCAAAGTTTAAAAATTGTTTTATGGTATAAAACTAATTAGTTTTTTCTTGCTTCATTTTTTGCGCAACGTTTTGACGTTCTGAGGAATGTGAGGTCTTGATGTTCTTGAAGGATAATTCTTAATTTCTTTATAATTTCTTGTTCTGGATGTTTCCTGTAATATAGACGATTTTTTATATTAAGAACTATGAAAAGAGCTTTCTGGAAAGCCTACAAACGATTTCTGTGAGAATCAAAAAAATTAAACCAATACTCTGAGACAATATTGGACCGAATTGGCTATTGATACAGGGGGGATCATATATTTAAAGAGCCATTCACTTATGTGACCCCAGGGGTGACAAATGATAATGATTACCCTGATTTTGAAATCAAATTGTTGTATATGTAACCGAGTTGATGATAATGTTTCTAGATCAGACCCGAAACCAACATTTTCAAAACTTCATATGACTTGTCGTCGGCTGGTTCAAATGTGGATGGACATAAAATTATACAATGAGGCCTTTGCCACAATGAATTACTTGATCAAATTGTTGCTTTTAATAATAGCGGTATTTGGATTGTTTGCGGGAATTCGTTTTCAATCAGAGCACCCATTTTTCGCAGTAGTTATTTTGTGGGATGTCTTGGTCCCCTTTACTTTACATTCATCTATGGAAGGTGCTACTTGGTTCAAGATAACATCAATGATTTGAAACGTGAAATAATGGTTGCGGTTATGCTAATTGATGAGAAACAAAAGGTGTTCTTTGAAAGGGTCTTGAGATCAATTCCAGCAGTCGGAATCAGAGCGGGAAGTTTCTATACTTTGGACAGAACATCAACCCCGGATTTTATGGATTTTGTCATTAACCAGATCGTCAGCTTACTTGTTATGTAGTATTATTATAATTAACAAATATAACATTATATTAATATATGTATAATATTATTACTACATTATTATCGAACAATTAATTCGTGCAACGTTTTCAAGTTTGATCCAGTTTACTGTACCTAGTTATACATTTGGATATTTTAACCAAATTAAATATTCGATGCAATTTTGCGAAAATAAAGTAACCTAACAGTTTTAAGAGGAACACTGAAAATCCGCTCCACGACAGACATTTTGGTAGGCTCTCTCTATTTCCCCCTCTTTGTACACTTTGTAGAAGAAACGAAAACCTGGACAATACAGCTGTGGCAGTGTCAAGCATTGAATAAAGTGTAATACCTCGTTGAAACCATCTCGGTAACCCTTAGTCAAGTTTTGCTTTACATTTACTTTTTAAGTCTTACTGGATTTTTGTTTAATCTTAAATCTTGGTCAACTATTCGACAAACCTTCTTTGGTTGATTTTGACTTCTTTCGGATTGGTTTTTAAAATTTCAGAAATAGAGGCACGTCGGTATAACCTTGATCCAGAAGCAAAAGTATTATCAAACGGAGAATTGAAACCGACGTCAAAATTTTAGTACGGCGTTACAATTCCTCAATTTTGGTTACTAAAATTTAAACAATATTTTGACCAAAAAAAAAATCTGATTGTGAGACCTTGTCCCCTCTTAAGAAACATTTTACTTCGAAGCTTTTATACAAAATACACATTTGTAAATTAACTTCCACTAGTGTTGAAGAAATGTCGAGAATGTATATTTTCCACCTTGGCATTCTATTTCAAAAACTTCCATAACTTTGACCTTGCTTGTTACATCTTGATCGTTCATAAGAACGTTGGTGGGTGAACTCATCTTCGTGCATTCAAACATAAACATCCTTTTGCACTGTTGGTATTATATTGATCTAACGATTAGCTAACAGTAATCATAATCGGTATACGTACACAAATTTTGAAAAATACTTTATCAATCATATTCAACTTATGCATGCGCAAGTTCTCTCGGCCGATATGAGAAACAGTTTAATGAGAGCAACAAAAGCAGTTATAGATGGTGCAAGCTTAACATCCCAGGTACCTATGCACCAGTATTTGCACGTGTTTATATATAATCTCATTTAACATTCAGGTCAAAGCGATGACTCAACCTTCTTCAGCAACAATAGGCTTCTTATTTTTTGGATAATTTGTCCCTACAAAAATTTGAATTGCCTGATTGAAATTCACTCCTCTAATCGTAATTTGTGTGTAACCACTAAATTTTGACAAACGTTTACAATGATTTCAAAGTATGCATGTTCACATTTACTGACATCTACTGGCTCATGGAAAAGAGCCAGTAGATGCTTCTCAAATGCTTGGATGTTCCTATCGTATTATGAACATATTCGGTCCTAGTGGTCTGGTCTAGTGCGCCCAGTGTTTCGTTTCTGAAACGAAAATTTCCGGTTCGTTTCAGTTTGTTTCAGTTCGTCCCACAAAAATTTCAATTCAGTTTCAAGTTTAGCTAAAACGAACGTTTCAGTTCAGACTTTGAAACAAAACGAAACATTCACACTGAAACGCGTTTGAAACGTTTCAATTGCAATATGATTCTGCCAGTAAAAATGCACATGTGACGAAAACTTTGCTTTTTCATGCTGAAAATTTCTTAGGCATGTAGACTCTATACAATATAGAATACAAGGGTGAAATCGTCTTTGGACAGCTTATGGGCTTGGGAAACTACTGAACTCAAAAATGATATTTAGTAATAGAATATAGAATACATCTAAATCTGTATACTCTACGTAAAATCACTAGGTATCTTTTTCGCTACGTCTTGAATGTTGAAGGTTGTGCAAATTTTAATTTAACTTCCAAACACGGAGTTAACCGTTACTTTATGGGGCATGTTGGATCCGTCATTGAACATGGAAAATGCTTGGAGTTACACGAGCTACCCAAGGATAGATTTACATTTAGAAGTATGCCTGACGTCGTAGTAAACTTAGGCAGTGAATGCGGGGCCAGAGGCCATAAAGTATTTAATGTCAAGCATTTTAAATTTTCACGCCTGAAACGATCGTTTTGCTTTTCGTTTCAGTTCACCGGTCAAACTGAAACGAACTGAAACTCTTTTTTGTGAACTTAAACGAAACCATAATTTCAGTTCATTTTAGAGTTCAAACTGAAACGAAACAGATTTTTTGAAACGAACTGAAACAGTGGGCGCACTAGTCTGGTCTGTTCTATTCCGGTCCGAGTTATTTTGAGGAACGGAACATGTGTTCCTGTTCCAGCAATTTGTACTGACCAGATGGTTCCGGTCCTACAGTCTAAAAGACCTTGTGGTCCTGGTCCTACACTGAGAACAGATAAAATGGGCTGGTGCAGGCTGAAGGACAAGACCATTCTAAGAAATCCTGGAACATTCCGGAACAGTCCCACTCCTAGGAGTCCGAATTCGTGTACGTATGAACGACTGAGCGTAGTACCAACTGGACAATCGCATAAAAACGCTGCGCTGCCCTAAAACCTTGCAGCTCTAGTAAATCAGCATTAAAATAGGCAAGAAATATTTAGGGACTTTTACAAATGGGCAGGCCATCCACATTTATTTTGCAAACCTATTTGCGTATATTTTGGAGAGAAAAGATGTCAACTGTTTTAGTATCTTTACCAAAGAGTGAATACACTCTCGGGGTAATATTACGCTACGTGGAGTTCCAAGTAAAAACCTATACTTGGTTTTGGAAAGAGTTGGATTTTTTACAAAAACTATTTTACAAATCATTCATAGCAGTTTCGTCTACGCTATGCCTTGCTGCACACAAGATTAAATCATTTTTTATGTCAAATACATCCATCTAACCAGAGGTGTGGAAGATTTTGAAATAGTATTTAAAATACATTCCGTATTTTGTATGTATAATTTTCTTGCCGTAATTTTGTTTTTGCATTTGGTATTTTTAAAATCTACTAACTCATGTTATTTTTTATTTATTTATCTGGCGTCGTTTGCTGACCTAATATTTCAAACACAAAATGCTTACATAGCTCTGACTCTGACCGTAACGCTATAAAATGAACATACATATTTTTGCATTACGGGTTGACACGTAATATTGGCTTTCTTTGCAGTAACTGCGATTGTAGATAGCCATGGAATATATCAAAAAGTTAAAAACAAATTAAACAAATATTAAAAACAGCCAGAGCATAATTTATATAATTACATATAAGTTGTATTTGATGACAACATGACATATTTTCTTACGAACTTGTATTGTTTGGCCCTTTGTTTGCCACCAGCACTCAACCCACACGATTTTGCTTACAAAGAAACGACATATGATCGGCTTATGAATTAAAATTTGGTTCAAAGTTTTTATTATACAAGAAATAATCATGGACAATACAACCTCTAGTAAAAGTGGATATATATGTATATACATACATCTGGCATAATTTTTACGCAAATCCTAATCATACCTGAAAGAAGAAAATCTACAAGCACAACATTTTAGATTGTGCAAAGAATTAAGGAAGCAAGACTTAAAATGTTAACGTAAAATTTTATTCAACAAAAAATTAATTACCTAAAATAAATACACTTAGACTATCATAACCCATCATTTTATGAATTAATGGAGTACCTGGTTACGACACCTAGTAATCGCAGGAACTGCCGAAATTTTGTTAACATAAAAGTACTTTCACAAACTTCATCACGTATATTTACTTGCCTGAGTAAAAATGGGGCATTTGCTTAATAAAAAAGCGTTACCATTTTGACTTGGACACTCTCATGTAATAAATTTAGAAGAATTTTTTGAAGGTACTTCATGAAAGTGCTCTAATATTTAACTGAATGTTATTTTCCCAAACATTATCTTGTTGAAACAAATGTCAGAGTATATTGAATCTTTCCAAGGACTGGATTTGGAAAAAAACTTGCAGTAATACTTTTAGTTTGCACAGTTTAAACAGAAGAGTAAAACCCTTTTCTACTTACTGTGTTCGTATTTTCCCAGCACATAAGTAATTCCTCACAATAGGTACATTAAAACTTTAGTTTGAGTCACAAAAACGTGATATACAGAATATCTGATGTATAGTACCTACATACTTAACGCTCACATGCATTCCGAGGCTGGGTTCCAGCGTAAACAGGTGCGGTCGATTATTTACCTGTGTAATAGCCTTGATTCAAAATCTTCTTTCAACAAACCGGATGTACCCCAAATATTTGTAAAATATATTCATAATCAGGATTCATCCCTAGATGAGTAAAATGAACGCATTCATAATAAGTAATAGATTAGACAAACATGTGCACATGTGCAAATCTTAATCAGAAACTCAAATAAGATTGTCTTCAGCATTATACCTTTACACAACCCTAAGGTGTAAATCCAAACATATTTTTCTCATAGTGTAAGCGTAAAAGAAGTACATAATGGCTGTGAAATGCATTATGGGGTTCATACCTTGAGGGGCTCTAAGCAAAGCATCTTCAATTTTGACATTAAATGATTTTAAGCGTTAGTAAACGAACCAACCAAGTATAGAAAGAAATCAAATGGTAGATAGTAATAGTATGCGTGAAATTGTACACATAATTTGACAGGTTGAACATTGGCCATCTAAAAAAAGACAACCAGTGATTATACCCGAAATAGTTTTCAGTATATCTGTACAGCTTCGAGCGGAATATTTTGGAATTTATTGCACACACAAATATAATTATAACTAGTAGGATAAAAGGTCTCTACAAACATGCTAACGTTAAACGATTTACAAATTAACATATTCCTAACAAATTGGCTTTGCAAAACGGCTTTCCTACCATTTACATACGATGCTTTAGACATCGTGGCAAAGTCGGCATCCTCAAAATTTAAGTGGGGTTATTGGTACCTTAGGCAATTTTTGGTGTGTTTATTTATGTCCTTCAAAGTATTCCGATTTATTCAAACTATTCTGTACCCCGACGAATACCCTGATTTAAAGCAGGTATTTGTCAGTATCATCTATCTAACAATGGCATTTGTCTACGAGTGCGGTTTGATGATACTGATCTCCATGAACTTGGAGCTGGCAGATTTATACACGCGCATGCACACCCATAAATCCAAGGATGATAGAAAATCACACGGTAACAAAAACCTTAACATATTCTACATGATACAACTTCTCAACCATAAAAATAGTTTTATTAAATTGAAGTACGAGACTCTAGTCTATAAACAATCAGTTTATTAAAATCAAATCCATTCACTCTACAGGTTTTCTCAAACTGGTCTCCGTGAATACTTTCAAAAGTCACTCAATATCGGAGCTGAGTATAATATTCCTTCCGTTTCTTACGTGCTCAGTTATTCCTGCAGCGTTGGGTGTATTTTGTATTGAGACTAAGGCAGCATATCTGATCTATTCGGTCGTACCTGAGAACATGGAGAGTTGGTGGGTATTTGCTATTACATTGGCAATAGAAGGTTGGGGTCTGGCGGAGATCATTACGGTAGTCTACATTGGTGCTTACGTTCTTCTAACTTTCGCCGTCCCGTATATTTGTAATGAGGTTGCAGCGGAGATTTTGAGTTCAATAAGGTACACACGCACTGCGTGTACACAAATTTCTGTACGTATAATCTCAGTAGCTTTAAAAATATTTTCATGTTTCTAGATAAAACCCACAGTTTGTACAAGTTGTTGAGTATTATCGCCGAATGGTTCATATGTGTCTCGATATAAAATTATACAATGAAGCCTTTGCGACACTGAATTATTTGGCCAAATTGTTGTGTTTGGTAATAGCGATATTTGGGTTGTTCGCCGGAATTCGTTTTCAAGCAGAGCAACCTTTTTTTGCCATGGTTATCACCTTTGTTGGATTCCTTGGGGTCCTTTACTTTGTAGTCATCTATGGAAGGTGCTATTTGGTGCAAGACAGTATCAATGATGTAAAGCGCGAAATAATGATTGTAGTTATGGAAAATGATCTGAAACAAAGGAAATACTTTGAGCGGGCTTTAAGGGGAATTCCAGCAATTGGAATCAGAGCGGGAAGTTTCTATACATTGGACAGAACGTCGTCTCCAGAATTTATTGATTTTGTAATCAACCAGATCGTCAGCTTACTTGTATTGTAGTGGACTTACTCTGTATTCGATGTCCATGCACTTAAACATTTGAGCCAAATAAATATTTGATACAATAAGAATAACCAAATTATTTAATCTAGTTACAAACAGGAACCTGGAAATTCATCTCTGTAATACGCAAGTTTGTTACCCATTTCCTGCAAGTCAATGCAACTATTTTTCCACGGACCGTCTCATGTGTGTGAATCCTTTATAATACGTGGAATATACTGTATTGCGCTAAACATCAAAAGCCACTGCTTTTACTCTAGCCCAGTGGTGGAATTATTGTGGGATGCCGGGAAGATTCTTACCAGGGAAAAACTATTTCTGGGGGGAAATCACTAATTCTTTTTAGCAAACAGGGGTTTTCAAATTCGTTAAAACTATTTTTGGCACGGATTTTCAAATTTGTTGGCATGTTTCAGGGAAATGTGTTATGCAAACAGGATTTTTTTAGATTGGTTGACATTATTTGGCCGGGATTCGACGTCTTGTACGGAAATTATTTTGCCAACAGGGATTTTGAAAATCGTTGACCTTTTTTTGAGCAGGGAGAATTGAAATCGTTGAGGACCTCCCTGCAGGGATATAATTTTCAACAGGGAAATCGAGAATTGATCTTTCAGGGAGATTTACCAGAATCCGACCCCGTGCGTAGCCTATCAGGCAAACATCGTGAACTTTCCACTCAGGATTGATGTGACGTTTTGTTTGAGCTTAGTTACGTGGTCCAACATTCCAACAAGCATAAACATTCTGGCCATTTAGCGCTGGTTTACAAGTTAATTAAAAAGATTTAAATCGCAAGTATAGTGTCTCACTTTTTCAATTAAAATGAAATCGCTCCGCAGTTTAAACCTCATTATCGCAATTTTAAAATTTCCTGTGTTAAGTTTTATAAGAAATTGCCATTCTCAAAAGTCGGCGAAGTATTAAAAAAGCAAGTAAACACTGTTATTTTTTGTGACTCGACTTTACCTTCCTAAATTCCATAAACCATTAGAGTTTTAGAAATTTATTCTTAAAAAAAAAACATTCTCGAAAAATTTACAAACTAAGGAAATGAGATTATTTTGGTGTCATAGATTCAATTAATTTTGAACCAGTCACATATGATGTTGTCCATCAAAGGAATCTGACTGGACCAATCTACTTTGGATGGCATAAAATATGAAATGCACAAAACTGCTTTTCGCAATTTATTACTTTACTTACAACTTCAAAACGATAAGATACACGTGTAAAATTATACGTTACAATATTTTAAATTAAACACTTAAGAACTAAAAGAATTAGTCCACATGTTGTGTATTAATTCTTGTGCGATCAGTATGCAGTATGAGCTATGCAGTATTTTCAAATGCAGTATTTTCAGACCACAAAGTCTTTTGTATTTTAAAGGTTGCAATCAGTTTGCAAATATTTTGTACTTAGTATTCGAACGGCCTATATGTACAAAAGTATTTTGTATTATTACTGACTTTTAAGATCATGGAAAATGCATTTAAAATAAAGTATTTGGCTCACAATACTTTTCACTAGCATGATTACCACTTTGAAGTTGTTTGTGGTTTACATGATGTCTAATATCTGTAAAAATTTCATTTGCTTTTGTACATCGCTTACAATTAGTCCCCTTGACCTTATTAACAACATTATTAAGATCCGTCTAAGACTCAATTTTATTTTCAGATACTCGGACACTGAAAATATCGTAATAATCTCTATTACTTAATAAAGAATCAGAATAACTGATTATCGTTAGTCAATGTAATTATAATTAATGGAATGAGTTTATTAATGACAAATTCAACAAACGTTAAATCATTTGTTAATACACAAGTCTTATTTGCAGTCCTAGAAGTGATTAAGGAACGGCCACAAATTTCAACATCGCAAAATGCCCACTATATTCTTTCGGAGGATAGTCCTTGCGTATTTAATTCTAGTCTATTCGTTTGCGAATTTGTTCTCGCTAGTCTAGTCTAGTCCTATTCACACATTTTTTAAAATTCGATTCCTGTTCAGTGCTTAAACTAAAAAAATGCCAGGAATTGCTCCGATGTAATGGACGAGGGAATGTCCTGATCCTGGTTTTGGATTCAGAAGTTCATGTAAGGGTGATGGTTTGCGGAAAAAAAATGCTGAAGCCAGATAGCGGGATGAGGCGATACAGTCAACTCTCTCTATAAGGGAGTACTCTATAAGGGAAAACTCACTATAAGGGACACAATTGGTTGGTCCCGGCAAAATGCCCATATAACTAAATGTATAAGACTCGGCTTATAAGGGATATGTTTATAAGGGAAAACTCTCTATAAGGGAACATATTTCAAGGTACGGTGGAGTGGTACACACATTCTATAACGGATTTCAGAAAATAATTGGTATGTGTGTAGTCGCTTCCACCAGAATTTGGAAACAAAACGTGCAAACTGCATAATAAGCTTATTTTTGCACTTCAGTTTCCTTCATGCTTGAGTAACCACGATGTCTCGGGAGATTGAATATGAACTATAACCGACAATATTGTATAAATTTTGTAATATTTATTGACCACTAATTAAAATCAAGAAATACGTGAATTTAAAATCTGCAGCACTAAACGCAAAACCTTGAATAATTTTTGAAATACAATCCGGCAAATAGGAGAGTAAAGTGTATTGAAAAAAGAATTTGTCAAGTTCTTTTTCAAGATTTTTGGAGTTGGATTTCAAGAATTGAAGTGGTTACATACCAAAAATTAACAAATCTACCAACTACATGCATTTTTAGTGGTTTTTTAATTTTTCATAAGCATGTGTAGTTACTTTTTAGATAAGTTAGTGTGCTTTCTGTATAGTGGATTTAATTCCGTTATAAGCCTATAAGGGACAATCTTTATAACGGACAAAATATGACAGTCCCCAGAATTTCCGTTATAGAGAGAGTTGACTGTATAATGCGGGACGGGTAAAAACAAATTTACTAAATAGGCTACATAGTGCTTACATTCTTCTAACTTTCGCCGTCCGTATATTTGTAAATAAGTTGTTGTAGATATTTTCAGCTCAATAAGGTTTAAAAAAATTTCTTACAAATTTCAAGGCTTTATAAATACGAGTAGTATTGTAATATATCAGGTGACCATAGTCCTGTTCTATCCCCTAAAGCCCTCATAAGGAAGGGAGTCATGACATGGTTTCCTCTGCTTGAAGCAAATTCTTTTCCAGATTTTCTTAAATTTACTTCATTGGTCTGTTTCAATACTTTAGTTCGTAAAGCTCGAAACGTCAGAGGATTTTGGGTTTTTTTCTGAATATTTGCTATTTTGGATATTGGATATAATATAGGATATATATTGGAAGGATTTCATAGGTTTGTACAATGCCAATTGTGGACAAAACCAGAAAAGACACGGAGCAAGATTTTGGAAATTATGTTCGAGAGCAAAATTGAGAAAATTGTAGTTTTTTTTTGAACTTTTGAAGTTCGACATTTTTAAATAGACAGTCCGGAGCATGGTTATGGCTGGGTTTGTAGCATTTTTGTTATCATTTGAGTCAAATATCAACTTCCCGGAACAAAACTTGCATCCTCATGAGGAATCATAAATGCGAGCAAAGCTCAAAAATTATTTTTAAATGATTCAATGGAATATATTTGTCTCCTTTGCTTCATTTTTACGCCACATGTTCTTCTGAGGTTCCTGAAGCATAATTTCGCAGGTCTTGTTCCGGATGTTTCCTGTCATATACATATAAACGATTCTCAACATTAAGATCTAAGGAAGGATTTATAGAAAGTTCATGAAAGGTTTGTTTGAGAATCAAAAAAATTAAGCCAATTTTCTAAAAAAATTTTGAAATGAATAGGCTAAAGATACTGGGAGAACCATATATTTTATGAGTCAATCCCTTATGTGGCAAAAGATGGGTGACAATTACGTGTGCAATTATGGGTGACAAATGATAATGGTTACTCTGATTTTGAAATCAAATTGTTGCATATGTAACCGAGTTGATGATAAGGCTTCTAGATCAGACCAGAAACCAACATTTTCAAAACTTCACATGACTTGTCGTCGGCTGGTTCAAATGTGGCTGGACATAAAATTATACAATGAGGCATTTGCCACCCATGGAACAAAAAAGCGCTTTTAACAGGACGCTTTGAATTGTTTTAAATCAAAGGCCTATTTAAGCAGACGTTTTGATTTTAGTGACAATATTGTTCTGAAAATGAAACTACTAAATTTGAAATCATAGGAATTCTTAGTATCCATTGCTTATTTACTAAATCTTGCCGATGCACTCGGTACCTTACCGAGGACATATATTTTGCTTACTTCGTCAAAGTTATGAGTTTCTGATTGTGATTAGATTGGTGGGTGCAAAGTGGGTTGAGTTTTCAAGAATGATATCATGAACTATTTAATTTTGTATCGTTCGTGGTGTCAATTCCTGTTAGCAACGCTCCTGTAGAAAGGTATTTCAGCCTAATGAAGAAAGTTTGGACAGCCGAGAGAAACTTCATGCCAACGGAACTTGTGAAGGCAGAGCTTCAAGTCAGGCTTAATTTGACCTTTTCGTGTCGTGAATTTTTCTTTTTTGAACAAACCGGAAAACCAGAAAATGGTATTAGATGTCAGAAAGGCTGAAAAATACAATTATGAATCATTTATACGTAAAAAAATCCTTTTGTCCCGGATTGACGTTTCGGAAAAGTGGGAACCCTAATCCGGGACGTCTGACGACATTTGTTTTTTGACATTTTAGTTTATGACGAGTTGCAATTTAATAACGCTACCGGAAAGTAACGGATATTTTATACTTGATAATGTTAATGGAAGCTGACGCAATAGCGTTGTATTATAGTGGCGGAACGGTAATGCTGAATTTTTCCTACAATATGTAGTAATATAATGATAATTACCATAAACTTTTAAATTTATATAAATTGTGCGACGTAACAAAAATGTAGATGAGCATCTCCGTTAACTTATCACTTTCTGTACAAGTGTATTTGCATGTGTTTATACTTGAATTCGTTTAATTTTTTGGGGCTTTTGGGGGCCCATATATAAGTCCTTCAACAGTGGAAATCAGACACTATACTATGAAAATCATGAGAATGTTTCCAGGAAGATAAAGACACTTTGCTGTTTTCACTATCAAGCAAAAGCACTATCCAATGTAAGTAAGTCAACAACCACTGCAATATATTTTATGAAGTAAAACTTTAGATTTTAGCGTAAAATTTTAATTAACAATCTCTTTATTTCCTAAAATAAACACAATTAGATTATAATAACCTTATGCTTTTATTAATTAATGGAGTCCCTGGATCCTAAGATATGGAATTGGCAGGTACTGTAGAAATTTTGTAAACAGAAAAGTACTTCATCGCGCATTTGTATATTTACTTGCCTGATAAAAAATGGGACAGTGGTTTAATAAAAAAGATTTACTATTTTGAATTGCACGCTCTCATGTAATAAATCTGGAAGAACTTTTTAAAGGTACTACATGAGAGGGACCTAATACATATTTAAGCGAATGTTATTTACGCGCCTTGTTGAAACAAACTTTCGGAGTAAATTGAATCTTTGTAAGTTATGGATCACATGCATTTCAAAGTTGGGTTCCAACGTAAACAGTTGCAGTTGATTATTTACCTTTGTAATAGCCTTGATACAAAATCTTCTTTCAACAAACCGGTTGTACCTCAACTATTTGGAAAATATATTTCTAATCAGGATTCATCCTTGGATGAGTAAAATAAACGCATTCATAATAAGTAGTAGATTATACAAACCCGTACGTACATATGTGCAAATCTTAATCAGAAACTCAAATAAGATAGTCTTCAACATTGTACCTTTACATCACCCTAAGGTGTAAATCCAAACATATTTCTCTCATAGTGTAAGCGTAAAAGTAGTACATAGTGGCTATTAAACGCATTCTGAGGTTCGTACCTTGAGGGACTCTAATAAAAGCATCTTCAATTCCGACATTAAATGATTTTAAGCGTTCGTAAACGAACCAACCAAGTATACAAAGACATCAAGGAGTAGTAACAGTATGGCTGAAATTTCACACGTATTTTAACAAGTTGAACATTGACCGTCTAACAATAAGACAATTAGGTGTTTATACCCGAAATAGTTTTCAGTAGATAGATATATCTGTAGCTTCGAGCCTAACATTTTGGTATTAATTGTACATGTACAACTTTAATTAGTAGGGTAAAAGGTTTCTTCAGCATGCTAACGTTGAACGATTTACAGATTAACTTTTTGTTAACAAATTGGCTTTGCAAAACAGCTTTATTACCATTTACATTCGATATTTCTTCTATCGTGGCAAAGTCGTCGCCCTCAAAATTTACGTGGGGTTATTGGTATTTTAGACAATTTTTGGTGTGTTTATTTATATCATTTAAAGTAGTCCGATTTATTGAAACTATTCTATACCCCGAAGAATACCCTGACTTGAAGCAGTTATTTGTCAGTATTATCTATTTAACAATGGCCTTTGTCTACGAGTGCGGTTTGATGGTTCTGATCTCCATGCACGTGGATAAATTCATGATAAAATTAAATTTATTCAATCATAGCCATAATAAATTAGTCTGAGACTCCAGTCTATAAAAAATCTGGTTCTTAAAATCAAATCCATTTTAAAATAAATTCCATTCTCTCTACAGGTCTACTAAAACTGGTTTCCATGAATACTTTCAAACTTCATACAATATCCGAGCTGATTATAATTTTCCTTCCGTTTCCTATATACACAGTTCTTCCTGGAGCGATTGGTGTATTTTGTATTGAGCCGAAGGCAGCATATCTGATCTATTCTGTCGTACCTGAAAGCATGGATAATTGGTTGATATTTGTTATTACGTTGATAATAGAAGGATGGGGTCTGGGGGAGATCGTTACTGTTGTCTACATAGGTGCTTACATTCTTCTAACTTTCGCCGTTCCATATATTTGTAATGAGTTTGCAGCGGAGATTTTGAAATCAATAAGGTACACATAAAATACATGTACACATGTCACGTGTCACGTATAGTCATAAATTCGTGAAATCACATTTCTGTGTATATAATCCAAATGGCTTTACAAAAATGTTACTACTTTTAGATCCGAGAAAAACCCGGAGTTTTCACAAATCGTTGTGTACTATCACCAGTTGGTTCATATGTGTCTGGACATCAAATTGTACAATGAGGCCTTTGCAACACTGAATTATTTGGCCAAATTATTGTGTTTGGTAGTAGCGATATTTGGATTGTTTGCGGGGATGCGTTTCCAAGCAGAGCAACCTTTTTTCGCAATGGTCATCGCCTTTGTCGGATTCCTAGGAGTCCTTTACTTTGTGGTCATCTACGGAAGGTGCTATTTGGTGCAAGATAGCATCAATGATGTGAAGCGCGAAATAATGATTGTAGTGATGGAAAATGATCTGAAACAACGGAACTACTTTGAGCGGGTTTTAAAGGGAATTCCAGCAATCGGAATCAGAGCTGGAAGTTTTTATACATTGGACAGAACGTCGTCTCCAGAATTTATTGATTTTGTTATTAGCCAGATCGTCAGCTTACTTGTATTGTAGTGTACTTACTCTGTATTCGATAGCTATGCATTTAAACATTTCAGCCAAATAAATACTTGATATAATAAGCGTGACCAAATTAAGTTAGCTATTTACAAACAGTTACCTGGAAACTAATTTCTACAATAAACAAGTTTATTAGGCTAAGGGCGATCTAACTGTTTCTTCCAAACCAATGTAACTATTTTCTCATTGAACTGTTTTATGGGTGTGCATCATTTATATTACGTGGAATATTGAGCTAACCAAGGACCACCCCTTTTACTATTGACGAACAGGCAAGCATCGTGAATAGTCCACTCAGGATCGAAATTACAATTTTTGTGAGCGTAGGTACCTGGCCAAATATTCGTATGCGCATAAACATTCCAGTCATCTAAGGCTGGTTTAAATGTTATAAACTTAAATTGTAAGGACATGATTCATTCCGTCTCACTTAAAGCGTCAATTTAATTATTCTTTCTTAAAATTTATTATTAATAATATTATTAATAAAATTCAATGAAAATGAAATTGCTCCGAAGTTTAAACCTCCTAATTTTAAAATTTCCCATGTTAAATCTTATAAGAAATTGCCATTCTCAAATGTCGACGAAATATTAAAAAACCAAGTAAACACTGTTATTTCTGTGACACGACTTTTACCATCTTAAATCCCATAAAATATTGGAGTTTTTAAAATTTATTCTTTGCTCGTTGTAACTCGTTTTTCAAGTATCAAGTACAAATATTCACTGTCTGCACTACAGGGTTGGGTTTTTGTTTTTTTTTCTTCAAAAAACACAAACAACCAGGTTTTTTTGGTTTAAACAAATTTTCAATCCAAAACATTTATAAATATGCAAAAGCATGTAAATCTACATAAACTTGCTTATTTCCCAAAATCCGTAAGTATTACGAAACACTAGATTGTCAACGTGTTATAATTTTGACAGCAGTATAAAGACAAGTTTGGCAGCTTTTTTATTCTACAAATGATTCCGAATTTCGAAATGCTCAAGACTGAAAGCTACTGGTATTCGCTTCACTAAAGTTTAACCACACAATGTACCGTTTTCTCCCTGGCAATTTGTTTGTAATATAATGTGCTAACAAGTAACTTTCACCAGATGTCCACTTGGGATCCGAATAAAATTTTGTATACCTTGCCCAATGTCCCAGCAAGAACAAAAGCTAGGGCCATCTCGCCCTGCTTTGCGCGTGCCGGAATGCCCCCCTGTCCAACTTAAATTTTCCAATGCTAAATCCCACACGAAACTTTCATTTCAATCAATTTCAAATTTCATTCAAATACAACGAACGTGAATGAACGTCAATGAAAATGAATGTCTAGGTGTGATTAAGAGATCTGAATTTAACTGAATGTGAGAATACGTAGTTGGGAACTCAGATTTAGCGTATATGTTCCTAATGCTTAAAATGATTCAAACCAGCAATGAACTAAATATTTAGTTCATTGCAACTAGTTTTATATATATTTCCGTTGAATATTCCTCACATGTATTTTGACATACATTTTGTTTATTTTAAGGAATTGTACTAGCTTATAATCTCGCACAAGTATCATTAATAGTTTTGAAGTATGTGTATTTATTTATTTAAGGCCCTATAGTTTTTGCCCATATCCCGATATTAGCATTGCAAAGTTTTACAAGAAGTTTTCGATTTTCTATATTTATATGTAATTATAATGTAAACATTATTTATATTAAGGATTTTACAGATTCACTCGTTGCTTCCTTATGCACAGCCACTAAATATTTTTCTTGTTCTCAAAATCGTTTCTAGAATCAGGAGAGTTTCTGAAATTTTCCGTTAAAATGTAGCTTCTATGTAGTAACAGTTGTTACTGTTACAGTTGTTACTGTAAACGATTCAACGGGATGATTTAACATGATGACATTCAATGATTTACATCACAGCAATTACAAGCTGGTAAAAATTCTGCCTCGTCATAATTTGTGAAATACTAGACATAATGGAACTATAACTTTTATACCGAGGTATTGCATCTTCAATTCAATCTTCCTTTTCTAGGGCATCCTCCATAACCACAAAATCATTTAACGTCATTTTAACTGAATCACAAGTGGAATTTATAATTACACGTACGTATTGCTGGTGCGTTGTGCTAAGTTGGTCAACCATCTGTATTGCATAGCAGTATGTTTTTTCAAAATTACGATGCACTCCTGAAAATGCGCTGAATATCAAAGTTAACCTGTAGGTCGGAGAGAGAGCCACACACTACACTAGATGCGTCGTAAGGTGAATTTCTGTTCGTTAAAGTACCCACATTTTCAGGTATTAATATGTCAGGTTCAGGTATATGGGAAGCTTGTACCTGTTCCTGTCAGGTACAACCCATAAAATCCCAAGTTTGTACCTGTACCTAACACCTAGTTTTGTACCCAAAACTTGGGTACATATAGATAGTACCCATAAAGTTCCCATTCAGTTTGGGTACTTAAACAGTGTACCAATTTCGGACCTGGACCCATGCTTGCAACAAGTTCGTTCAGTGAACTAGTTCCTGAACTGAATGAACTGAACTTTTCAAAAATAGTTAACATTTTGAGTGAACATGAATGAACGGAAATAAATTAATAGAATAAATGCCTGAACGTGAACTGAACTATTTTTCACTTTGAATGAACTTGAATTACTAACGATAAAAATAGCAAATAGTTGAACTGAACTTAGTTGAACTTCAGGAAATAATAGAACGTGTAGTATACGATATTTTATTTGACTCCACCTTCCCACCTGCAAATACGACGCGTTTATCGGGTTTGTTGTTTATGATGTGCTTTTACTATTTGTACTGTGCGATTTATCTTTTAAATCCAGAGTGCATGAACAACACAGGCATAATTGGTGCACGCCGAAGTGAATTTCGACTTTTTGTTTATTTTGTAATGTATTTGCTAAGTTTGATTTCTTGTCCAAGAAAATCCGGATTTAATCAAAACTAGTATTTAAAAAAAAGCAGCAAATTATATTCTCTATTTAGTTTACCTGAGAGTAGAAACCAAGGGTAAACCAGACAATGAATTGAATTTTTCTACAATGCCGAAATTGGGATTTGTTTTCCCTTAATATTATTAAATACTCGGTTAAATAACCGGTTTTTAATACCAAATAAATTATTAGCTTAAATGCAGAACTAAATACATAATTATTAAAAATGAGCGGAATTGAACGACTAACTGATTTAACTGAACTTGAACTGATATAATTGCAAAACTAATTTGAACTGAACTGAACGAGCTGTAAAACAAATTACAGTGAACTAGAGAGAACGTCATATTTCTATTTGTACCCGAACTGAGTTGGAATGAATGCGTTTGACATCCAAGGAATAGTGAGCTGAACTTGAATTGAATTTTACCACGAAGTTGCAAGCATGCTGGACCTGTACCTGTACCTGTACCCAAATACTCAGGTACTACCCGTACCCAAGCGATGCACTCGTCCCTGGGAACATCAGCAAATGTACTCCATTTTAGTTAGTAGTGTTACCAGTTTATTCCTGCGCAATAATTTATTATCAAATTGTTCCCCAATGCTAAACCCACCAAAGCAACCCGCCTTATTAAAATGTCACAAGAATAATCCATATAGCTTCAATATGGTGACCTCTTGGGAAAAATTATTATAGTTTCGTACAAGTACTTAGTTTGCAAAACAATAGATGTACAAGCTATGTATATATAAAACAGTTTTATTTCAGAAAATGTGAAACCTCGCACTCAGTAACAGTCAAACCTCAAAAAAGAGCTAAATAAGGTAAAACGTTTCCAATAAAACTTCATTTGGTGACACCAACCAAGCGGATCAACATTGGAGTGTAAATTTACCGACTCCGGTTGACTCCAATAACCCGTATACCAAGGCTATAGATAGTAACAGGTTCGGACATAGCGTATGCTGAAACAACCCCCTCGCTGTGACGTCATCAAAAGTCATTTCTTACTACACATACTACACAAATATGTAAACAATTCGCAAATTAGAGTGAATAAGATTTTTAATTATTTTAAAGTATTACAATTAAAATTAAAATTAACCCACGACAACAACAGAGATATTAACAAATTGTTTCCTTTTCACAAAATTAATCCGTGGCTTCTGCTTTTTAGTAGAGAATTAGTTAAGATTAAAAATCCCAGCTGACACTTGCGTTTCTTGCTGTTTCTGTAAATTTGGATCTTGCTTATTTCATGAATGCCTTTAAATTGAATAACGACACCGTCTGAAACTCGATGTGAACACCAAATCCCGACTTATTATTATTTTTTGAATCAAATTGAAAACAGGAAGTTTGGTAAAAATCTCTTCGTCAAAAGTCAACTTGCTCGTTCATCTTCATAAAGTTTTGTTATTGCAGTGGAATTTGCAAATATTCCTTGGTCACATGATAGGTTTTAGTACTTAGGTACTTGATTGTCAATGCCTTTGAAATATCCCCTATGCTCCAGTTGACACTTTTGTGACCACTAATTAATTTATCTTGGTCGGGGGAAAGAGATATTTAAGTGGTTTGTGTTTACTTAATGCAGCTTTTAGACTTAGAACTTTAGAAACACACAAATAATCTTCACGATTTCACTTCTCTGTTTTGAAATGATTGATATACGTTTCTTCACAAGCTAATTTTGATCACCTCGAATTTGTTATGCTTTACAATAAGTTGTTAATTTCAGCTCTAAATTCTTTTTTTGTGTAGACAGTTACTTCGAATTAATTGAAAGGAAACTGGCTGAGTTCTGAATGGAAACAAATTGGAAACGGCCGTTCTTTTTAATATTTTTTAGGTGTAAAGTCCAAAAATTAAATTTTTAAATCTCAGACATAATCACTTTCACTGAAATAATGTGAACAAATCCTAGCTGTAACACAATTTACATTCTCTTTCCTCTTACACTTACCAACCCAAACCTTACCTAATTGAGAATTTTTAGGGAACTGGTGACTCTGTTTGTGACTTGAACTCTGTTTAATATTTTAATGTTTTACATTCTGCTATTGCACAAATAAAGTTCACATTAAATAATTTTATTTGCTTCTTTACACAGATTGTCAATTAAAAACAAGTAGAGCGCTCGCTGAGATCACTTTTACTGACGTCACAGCCCCCTAAATTTGTCCACCTCTCCGCCCTATTCATTCTTACATGCGATGTGGCCGAACCTGTTACTATCTATAGCCTTGCCGTATACCGCCTAATCACATCAAAAGGTAGAAAAACCAGTCGAATAAAACTATTTGTTTCGAGTAAGACTCCCGCCCGAACTTTATTTATTGAACACAATACATATTTGAGTATTTCCGAGAACATATATCTCTGTAAAGATATATTCCATACCTGAGAACCTATCATATGCCAAGTGTCAGTCTTTATTTCCCGAGTTAGCATTATTATTTTAAACTTGTTGCCCATAACCATTTTCTGGTCAAACTAATCCTTGTATTATTACTTTACCAAACTTCAAAACAGTCAATTTCTCGACCGAAATTTCGTATCATTTTCGTCAAGCAGGATTCATGCGAGATACGAACCAAAAAAACCAGGGTTATTTATTTGTTTGGCGTTAAAGTTGGCTTTGAAGTGGAAACGTCACTGACAAGCCATCATCAAAACAATTACCAAGATGGGATTAAGTACGACGTTCGACGTACTACTGATGGCTATTGCAGCAAGATGAGCAACGTTGATTTGATGACAAGCCAGTTTCGTAAAAAGAAAAGAAATGCATACAATATATTATATGGCTACATGTTGGCGTGCTAAAATTGGTCTATCAAAGGTTTTCAGGGCAAATGTAATACACCAGAGGTTTTCTCTGGCAACCATTCTTATTGATGTCTTAGCCATGCATTCCTTATTGAACTTTACAAATTGTCTACAGTTGAAATTGGCGGCAACACAGGCTATTTAATTGAATTCCGTGCAATTTAAAGAATCTCGTTGCGAGTTCCGAAATTATTACTAACAAGAAGCCAATTTTTTACGTTGTGTAATTTCGAAAATATGACAGTGTCAATGTGGTTTCGTTGAACTAGTTATAAGATAATAATACAGTCACATTGGGCAAACATTTTTGTATTTTAAAAATCGAAACACTCTTGCAGAAGGCAGTGGATATAATAATGTTCCCAAAAATCAATTGTAAAGAATATGTCATTGAAGTACATACGTTGTGGACCCATAACATAATTTGACGCTATAATATTTACGTATAAATATTTAAAATTAAATGTCATATTGTACAAAACATGAAATTATTCCACAATTTAGGTTATCACCCAATGAAAATGCAAAATGCCACAAAATACATCAAGGTAGTTAAAGGAGTTAGAAGTTACTCTTAAAAATTGTGTTGAAACAAAAAACTGTAAAACCGTTAAAACAAAAATCCGACTTTGAATCACGTTCGGGAACTGCCAATGAAAAAAACGGTCAGTCTTAGAAATTCTTGAAAACAAGTTGTTACAACTAGGGGAATTAAATATTTGACGAGAGACTCCTTAATTATTTAATTTCCCGGCTTAAGTGTCTTTCAAGATATTTTGAAATTTTTAAGAATTTGAATTTAAGATATTTGCCTTTCCTTTTATTAACTTAATGACAGCTTTGCTGTTATTAAGTTACTTAGTTACTAGTTACTATTACTAAGTTAATAGTTTTAAGTGTTATTATCATAAAACATTAATTTCCATGTTTGATTAATGCTAGTGAATTTTTAAAACTCTGAAATTGGTTTCAT
The DNA here is from genome assembly GCA_947179485.1 of Allacma fusca. NCBI lineage: Eukaryota > Metazoa > Arthropoda > Collembola > Symphypleona > Sminthuridae > Allacma > Allacma fusca. The sequence goes on from OX359245.1 coordinate 66,238,029, forward strand.
TCCTCTCTACCTCCCACCAAATTAGGATTTCCCAACCTCCCGCAAACTCCTGAGACTCGGGATAAAGATTTTAATCTACCCGACCTCCTGTAAAAGAGTAAGTTAGTAAAGAAAGTTAGTGTTCCTCAGAGATAATCAATACATACATGATTATTATGTTCAGATATTGTGCTACTGTTCTTGAAGGTGTTAGCAAAAGACAACTGTTTTCATCAGTTGTGATTGATACAATTCTGAAATATACTTTCATTTTACATATATAACTAACTCTGCAAAAAAATAAAGTTTGTCAGAGCAGTTATTGCCCAGCTGAATTATTGAGCAGCTGGATTACCTGCATACTAAGTCAGGTACTTCAGTAAATCATTTTCTGCATATATTTTTAATAGAGAAAAGTACATTGTCAAACTTCACCACGGATAATTACTTCCGTGAAAAGAAATGGGAGGTTTTCTTACTGAAAATGTTTGTAAAATTGATTTGGACCCGCATCAAATTTAAAAGAATATTTAAAAGATATGAGAGTGGTCTAATATTCAAATGACTTCAAGTTTCGCACACATTGTCTTGTTGAAACTTTCCAAAGACTGCATTCGGAACAAAATGATTTATCATTACCTTATCATTACTATTCTGTCTTCATTAATTTAATGACAGTCTTTTCATCTTCTTGATCATCACTATTAGATATAATAAGAAATTCATTTCCGCGTTGAGTAAACCCGACCTCTCACCAAATTGTGATTTCTCGACCTCCACAAATTAGTGTCAACCGAAGATTTGGATGTTAAACATAAAGTTGGTGTTCCTACGCGTTAGGCTATTGTAGGTACCTAAACATATGTGGCACTTAGGTCAAGTCAGGTAATCCAGTTAGAAATTTTGCATACTTCCCAAAAGTACCTCGACAAACATCATTGCGACTAAATACTTTGCCTGAGAAAAGATGAAAAGGTTGCTTAATGGAAACATTTACCATGTTTACTTGGACGTTTTTACACGATATATTTAAAAGAATTTTTAAAACATACTACAAACTTGGACGGTTGAATAACCAAATTGTCTGCCATATTGGTTTCTATGCAGGAAGTATAAAAGAATTTTTAAAAGGTACTTCATCAGAGTGGTATAATATTTAATTGAATGTTATATTCGCACACATCTTCTTATTGAAACAAAGACATTCTAAGTAGATTGAGTTCCCAATAACTGGGTTAGGAACAAAACTCCCAATTACACATTTTGACCTCATATCTACACTCATTTAGATACCAGAGGCTGTCCCTAAGCCACGTAATTTCCGTATTATCCCAGAATGTAAATAATTCCAGCGAATAAGTAAACTGCAACAAAATTTTGAGTCACAAAAACTCGATACCTTCAAAGCGTTCACATGTTTTCCGAGGTTAGGTACTAACGTAAATACGGACAGTGAAATATTTACCTATGTTTTAGCCTTCCTTCAAAATCTTTCTTCAAGAAAGTGGATATGCTCGAACCTTAACTACCCGGAAAACGTTTGGCTAATCACAATTCTCTTGATGAGTAAAGTAAATGCATTCTTTCGTTTTATTAATTATAAAATATATGCAAACATACAGATACTTATGTGCAAATCTTAATCAGAAACTCAAATAAGATCGTTTTTAGCGTATTTCTCTCACAGAGCAGGTTTAAAAGAAGTATATAATGGCCATGAAATGCGTTCTAGAATTCAGACCAGGAGGTAGCCTAATCAGAGTAGCTTCAATTCAACACATTAAATGATTTGGACCGTCATCAAACGAAACCAACCAAATATATCTATCTTTATACGTATAGAAAGCCCTCCAGGGGTAGCAATAGTGCGTCTGAAATTTCAAACATCTTTAAAAAGGTTTATCAGTGGCCATTTAGGACAATCAGTGATTACACACGAAATATTTTCAGTATAAATAATTATGTATATGTAGCTTCAAGCGTGACATTTTATTACTTAATGTACATGTATAATTTTAACTCGTAGACTAAAAGGTCCCCTCAGTATGCTAACTTTGAACGATTTACAGATTAACATATTCCTAACAAATTGCCTTTGCAAAACGGCTTTCCTACCATTTACATTGAATTCTTTAACCGTCGTGGCAAAGCCGTCGCCCTCGAAATTTGTGTGGGGATATTGGTACTTCAGACAATTTTTAGTGTGTTTATTTATGTCCTTCAAAGTATTCCGATTTATTCAAACTATTCTATACCCCGAAGAACACCCTGACTTAAAGCAGTTATTTGTCAGTATTATATACCTAACAATGGCCTTTGTCTACGAGTGCGGTTTGATGGTACTGATCTCCATGAACGTGGAGCTGGCAGAATTATTCTCGCGCATGCACAGCCTTAAATCCAGGGATGATAGGAAAACACAAGGTAGCCAAACCTTCCAACTTATCCAAAATAATATAATTAACTTTTCAATCATAAAAGTTTACGATCACATTAAATTTACAAGCCCAGAATAATAATGAAACAGTTTAAAGGTTAGTTCACAATTACATGCGTTTGCGTCAAGCTTTGCGATGCGTTTACTACATGCGATCGACGGACTTTCCCTCGATGCGATTTGCCGTGAAAATCGCATCGCGGGACCATTCACATACAGGCGCGAATGTTGCTTGCGTTATTCACTCTTTACTTTCCAACTAAAACTTTCACTCAATAAATGGAACACCTACTCTGTAAAAAGATAGCATGGTTGCAAATAACTGTGCCATCTTGAGAGGGGGCTCAAAGGATTGAAAGATAGTTACTTAGGTACCAATGTGTTCATACCAAGAGGAAAAAAATGTTAAAAAGGAAAGGATGTATTGGATTGGATCATTTTTGCCGAAGCAAAAAACTAGACGAGACTTCTCTTGGCTGTGAGATTTACTGTTAAGGCACTGGATATTAAATAGTAAATATTTGTTGTAATACGAAATCTTGGTGTCATTCTTGGCAAAAAATTAAACCGTTACATTAGGCTCCGGTTTTGGTTTTTGATGATCCAGAGTATTATTTCCATTACTTCAGGATGACACCAGAAAAGTTCGAAGAGTTGCTGAGTAAACCTGACCCGAAATTGCAAATGAATGATCAATTTCGAAAAACTATTTACCCCGTTGAGCGTCTTCAAATGACACTTGTGTCTAATTTATTACGGTTTGTGAAATTTGAGTTTTCCTCTGTGCAGTACCCGAACTGTTGACTGTGGGTGCTGTCCATGGAAAGCATTTCGCCATTTCAGCGCGAAATAGATTTTACAATATTTACAAGAAAAAAAAATTAAGTTGGGCATTATTAAATCTAATTTAATGTTGCAAAAAAATAAAAATTCAGATTCTGTTTCGTAAGGGCTACTTTTCGGTGGTTCTGATAACCGCTTGTCTCGCGAAAAACAATTTTATTTTGGATAATTTTGGAGCAGTAGGATCTGAGAGTGATGGTGGGATTTCCCGAAACAGTGAACTAGGAAAACGAGTCTTGCTTTTGTTTTTCTCAAAATATTTAATTTCCTTCTTTGTAAACTTTGCTTTTTTCAAAGAAATCGTCCAAAACTTTTTACATACACGCTTATTAATTGTTTTGGGGTTAATGCTAAAAGTTGTCCGACGCGCGTTGAAGTTCAATTTATCCAACTTTGAAATCGCGCTTATAAACGCATGGTCATCGACGCATGCAGGAATCGCATGAATGCATCGCAGTTACGTTCACATGATTGAAACAAAATGAACGCGCGTTAACAGCAAATCGCATGTACAATCGCATGCATGTGAACTAAGCTTAAGACTTCAGTTGACAAAAACGTAATTTTTCTTAAAATCGTATCCATTTTAAAATTGATTCCATTCTCTCTACAGGTCTACTCAAACTGGTCTCCGTGAATACTTTCAAAAGCCATACAATATCCGAGCTGATTATAATTTTCCTTCCGTTTCTTACGTACCCGGTTCTTCCTGGAGCGATTGGTGTATTTTGTATTGAGACAAAGGCAGCCTACCTTATATATTCGGTCGTACCTGAGAACATGGCTAATTGGTGGGTATTTCTGATTACATTGGTAATAGAAGGGTGGGGTCTAACGGAGATCATCACGGTTGCCTACATTGGTGCTTACATCCTCCTGACTTTTGCTGTTCCATATATTTGTCATGAGGTTGCAGCAGATATTTTCAAGTCAATCAGGTATACATGCAAACGTTGTATGCACACATGTATCGTACTGCTGTAAATATAAGACGTCAAATTTCTGTGCACATAACCCAAATGACTTTACAAACATTTTAATGTTTCTAGATCCGATGAAAAACCTGAATTTTCTCAAATTGTTAAGTACTGTCACCGGATGGTTCACATGTGTCTGGACATAAAGTTATACAATGAGGCCTTCGGAACTCTAAATTATTTGATTAAATTGCTGTGTTTGGTAATAGCGATATTTGGATTGTTTGCGGGTATTCGTTTCCAGGAAGAGCACCCTTATTTCGCAATGGTTATCACCTTTGTTGGTTTACTTGGACCCCTTTACTTTGTATTCATCTACGGAAGGTGCTACTTGATTCAAGACAACATCAATGATTTGAAGCGCGAAATAATGATTATAGTAATGGAAAATGATGATAAACAAAAAACCTACTTTGAGCGGGTTTTGAAAGGAATTCCAGCGCTAGGAGTCAGAGCGGGAAGTTTCTATACATTGGACAGAACGTCGTCTCCTGAATTCATGGATTTTGTCATTACCCAGATCGTCAGCTTACTTGTAATGTAGTGTAATTACTCTAATATCAATAACCGTAAAAATTATTACAATTATTAGACATTTTAACCAAATAAATATTTAATACAGTGTTACCTAATTTGTACACCAAGTTACAGTCTATATTCGTAGCTGTAGTAGTGATAGTATAGCAGTAATACCTAGTGCAGGGTTTTGCATCCAGGTCAGGTCCAAACTCCACCTGGGATGATTTTTTGCTGGGTTCTGCCGTAAATAAAATTTGTGGGCGGGCTAAGGCTTGCAATAGAAAATCATTACAGGGTTCAGGACGGCGCATTAACATATTTTTCGTTCCCAGGTTGGTAAGTAGTAAATAAAGCCGCCTGTAAATTATGCAGTACAAACAGCGGTGACATGTGGCTGTTTCGTTCTAAACATTACAATTTATGGATTAGATGTGATCTCATTATTATAAGTAATGAAAACGTGATTGACCTAGCTATTGTATAACTGAACATGAACATCTTCAAACACGTTTTCTACCCGCACCTCATACTTTCAATATATACAGTCGCAGTGTAAATTTGGAGTGGTACAGGACAATACAGTATAAAATTTTAATACTTTAATTTTGATTTAAAAATTTAAATTTCGTAAGGTGAACGGGTGAATACAGAAAGAACTGTGTTAATCGAGTACTTTACTGCAGCTGATAAGTATGTATACTACGTGCTAATTTCTGACAATGTAATCCCATTGGTTTGAAGAGTGTCCAGGGAAATCTTTAAAATTGCCCTGATTAACAATACTATCGAAACAAAATTTGGCACTGTTATATGTGCCGATCATGGAACATCAAGTTAACATCTTCATATCGAGGTATTCTTCCAGCGTATATGCTGGTTGATTATTATAATGATTTTACTTGTTAAAAGTTACCAAACAAGTTGTGGGGTTTCCCATTGGTCGAATTAAAATATATATGCATTTCTTCAATAATCGCGTGACAGGTAAACTAAATGTACAGTGGGATTTTCAAAATGAAGAAATTGTTTTTGACGACTTCTGGTTGGGAAAAGAATTTACCCACGTTTTCAGCAATTTCAAGCGATGGAAAAGCATTTATCCGTATTTTTACCGGGAACGGGTTTACCGCCAATGCTGTTATAACCGGTGCAGACCAGTAAACAAATTTGACACCTCGTAAGGTCCGGGTTATAAAACTACAGGCGCAAAAGGCTGGATTTAATTTCACTGTAAATTTGATTCGGGTGTGCGTCCAAACGTTTTACCGGATCACATGTCGATTTTAAATTACATACTAGGGATTTAAAATCATATACCTTACAAATTCCCTTGTGCTTACATGTTGCACTGAACCAAACCAAGCTCTGTTGAAGAAATGCTTGACACAACAAGATTTGGTCTTGGAACAACTTGAAAGGGTCTGTTTCAGAAATAAAAATATGATAAAGCATTGAATAAGTTGACCAGGTTACCAGAACATTTTATCAAAACAAATTATATACTCGATGAGCTTTTGAGTGCCTAGTATTTTGAATGTAACAATACACAAGAGTATGTATAATACATTAAAGAATCATCGCTACGCGATAATTTGAGGCTTCGCGTAGGGTGGCGTCAGCCGCAGCCGTCAAAGTAGAAAAAAAAATCGTTTTTTTCGAAATTTCAGAATTGTTTTCGAAAAAACCATCGGGCCGATTTCAACCAAATAGACAGTAACCATTACGTTTTACAGAAGCAATATTCACAAAAAGTTTCATTGAAATCGATTCAGTAGTTTAAGAGATAACAGTCATTTGACATAAAGTCCAAAATTTCAAGAATTTTTTTCGAAAAAACTATCCGGCCGATTTCAACCAAATACGAACTCAGCCTTACTTTTGATACACGTAATGCCCATAAAAAATTTCATTGAAATTAGTTCTGTAGTGTTTGCGTAAAAGGGAGTCCGTTTCGTGCGGAGGGACACACGGACGTACGGACGTACGGACAAGGCTATTTTACTAGGGGGCTGACGCCACCCTAAAAACACATATGCATTAAAGTGTTTCTTTTTAATAATAAGTCTCTATAAATATGAGAATGAAAATAATCAAAGTAAAAATTTTAGGTGGTAAAATATTTACTTCAAATAATTTGTCGTCTTTGATGTTTGGCCCAAATGATCCGGTCATTTCTGGTTATATATAGAATAGTATATAGTATTCCTTGGTCCGAATATGAACCGCGCAGATCATACCAGACATTTGGGAACTGACCACACAATTCTCAGCAATATACTTGTGATGACAGATACATTCTGCCTAAGTCTTCAGTAATATTATAATCTTGTGACTATATTCATACATACATCACACGAGCAATTATTCTGTCCGAATTTCATGGATGCTAGCGAAACGATAATCATGGAGTCCTCAAGCTGGTGTTTCTCAGCTTAGCCTAAAGGTACATAAGCTATAAAAACCGATATTGTACTACTGTTCTTAAAAGTGCTAGCAAAATATAACTTTTCACCAGTAATGTATGTGATAATTTTGAATTTTTTATTTTATACACAAAAGAAACTCGACGACAATAGAAAACAAAATTTATCGACAGTTATTTATACGGGCTCTTAAGACAGGTACTCCAGTGAATCATTTTGTACAGAATTATTTTTTATAGGGACAGGTACTTTGCCGTACTTCGTTACATATATTTACTTGTTTGACAAAATATTGGACAATCGGGTAATGGGAATGTTTGCCATTTTGATTTATGCCTAAACCAATTTTTAAAAGGTATTTCATGAGAGTGTTTTAGCATTTAAGTGATTGTTAGTTTCGCAAGCATTGTCTTGTGAAAACTACCCAATGCCAGGGCTATAGGAATACACGCATTTGTACATTTTGTTCACATACATATATACAGTTCACCCTCTATATAATGGTTACCAAGGGATAAGTAGACGTATTCGGCCACAAAACCAGTTCCCTTAGAAACAGTAACTATCAATGCGAAGGTCAAAATACCTGCCCACATCCCCAACATTTGCACATGTTGGGAATGTGACCACGATATTAGCAAAATAAGGTGATGGGGATCACGTTTTACTTGAATCAGTAATAGGAGTAATAATTAGATATATTTTCGGTACTTCAGCTTAATTTTATTGTATATTCGTAGACTCAAGAATATCATTATTTCTATCTACAGTGCTTCTAGAATAAATAATTTGAAATATTGGAAAACTACGTTAAAACGTACTTTATAAAAAGGTATTTGCAAATAGGGGTCCATTGTCTATTTGTTATATGTAACAGGGAAAGGAAACATTCAAACTAAAACCAGCGTCAGAAAAAATTATGTATTCTGCGCGTCCACTGTACACCGAAAACGGGTTCCAAGGTACATAACGTCAGGTTGAGTGCTTAAATATGCAGTTGTTTAAGTTGAGAATATGTAAACAGCAAAGTCGATATATTCCTACCTCAACTATTTGATACTTTTGAAAACGTGAACAGCGTATACGCTCTACACATACATATATATATATATATATACCGTTTCGGCAGAATTATTTTGCATGATAAAATATCTCATTAAATAGGATTGATTGTACAAACGCTGTATAAATAAATATGCAAAACTTTATATGAAAATCACAAAGGTTGCCTTCAGGATCATGCCTTTAAACCATCATAAGTTGGAAATACGAATATTGTCTCACATTGTGTAAACCTTTAGAAAATATTAATGGTTATGAAAGGGGTTTTGGAATATAATTTGAAGACCTCCAGCCAAAGTAGGGTCTTTTCGGAAATTAGGACATTTTAAATGTACATAACAAGCAAACGAAAGAAGTAGAAATACTGATTTTTCAAGGCGTATAGCCATCAATGTATTCAAAAATTCCTTCAATAACTAAGACGTTGGACAGTGATCAATGAAGACAATTATTATTGAATATAATAATTGTTTTTTTAATTTCTGCATATAGTTTCGAGCATGACATTTTGTTATTTATAGTATACATATTTTTAATTAATGAGGTAAAAAGACTTCTCAGCATGATAACATTGAACGATTTACAGCTCAAAATTCTCGTTACGAATTGGCTTGCCAAATTCGTTTTAGTACCATTTATATTGGATCCTTCAGTCATGGTAGCAAGGCATTCGCCCTTAAAAATAGTTTGGGGATATTGGTACTTGAGGCAATTCTTGATGTTTTTACTTATGACCCTCTTATTAAGTATTGCGAATAATTCAAACAATTCTGTGGCCCGAGGAATATCTCAACTTGTAGCAGTTATTTGCTCGTATCATGTATACCTCACCCGGTGAAAACCCGGCTTTTTAGTAACAATTGAATCTGCTGTGAAACCTTTATTTATGTACATATTCTATTATATTTATACATATACTATCTATCCCAACTCATCAAATTCAATAAACGTGCACTCACGGAGCAAGTCTACTTATTGGCTCTGAAAATGTTTGACGATAAACTATCAAGCTTAAGGGATCGTTTCAAAATTTTAAGTATGTGTAATTACGTATTAAATATAGTGAACGATTATTTAGCTTTAGCATGAATTTACATGAAAGAATTGCTTAATACTCTACGCAACGTCAAACATGCTTGCCACCTATCCGTCTTAAATTCTATTCAAGTAAAATTACCGGATTATTTGTAATTTCTGACCTGCCCGAAACCCGAAATGAAAAATAATTGCAGGCCAAAGCCCGATCTTAACCCGGTTTAACTGTTTTATTGCAGCCCGAACCCGGTCGGAGCCCGATGTAAGTTCGTATTTGCAGCCTGAACCCGGCCAAAAAACCGGCCGGGTCGAATTCGGGCAGGCCCAAATCAAAAAGCCCGCTTTCGAGCCCCACATCTAACGTATATTTACTTATTTTAGAAAATTAACATGTATGGTAATGGGAATTTTGACGCCTGCCAAACAATTTTTAAAATGCATTTCATAACAGTGTTTTAGTATTTAAGTGAATGTTATTTTCGCACACATTCTCTCGTTCAAAAAAATGATTTTGTATAAATTGAAACTACCCAGTTTCAGGATTAGGAACACTTTTTTTTGTATAACTTGTTCACATACAGTTCATCCTGTATACAATGGTTCCAATTGGATAAGTAGACGTATTTGATCGCACAAACAGCAGCCTCAGGAACAGTAACTATCAATGCAAAGTGCCAAGTACAGGTCATGCGAACGAAAAATTATTGTAATAAAATTATAAGTACTTTCCTGGCTCCTACGCCAGGTACTAAAGTAAATGATTTTATATGGGCATTATTTATACTTGTACTGTTATTGGCCTAACTTTACCAATAATATTTACTTGCTTGAGAAAACATGGGACGGTTGGCATAACCAAATTGTCTCCCATATTGACTTTTATACAGTAACTTTAAAGGGATTTTTAAAAGGTACTAGAGTGGTCTAGTATTTAAATGAATTTGATCTTCCCACACATTTTCTGGTTGAAACTTTCCAAGTATTGAATTATGAACAAAACTTGCAATTCTACACATATTTCAATAATAGAGGGTAACCCTAAGATAAGTACTATCTGTATGCCTGTATTTACCCAAAATGCAATGCCATAAAATCGGTACCTAAACTCGTTACCTAGAGCGTTCACACGTATTCCAAAGCTGGGTTCTAAAGTAAATACTCAGTTAAATATTTACCTGTTTATCAACCTTTATTCCAAATCTTCTTTGAAAAAAGTGGATGTACTTGTGCCTTAACTACTCGGGAAACGTTTACTACCCGAGAATAATACAGACACTCCTGAATATCCGAAATAGTGGGGGGACAATATTTGTTAATTAGATTTAATTACTTTGCAAGTGGCCACATACAAATGTATGTATGTGCATATAAGATTACACATTATTTTTCGTTAGCAAGCTCATATAAGCATGTAAATCTTCCACTTTGTAAAAAAATATATTTGTTTTGTAGGAACAGGCTTTCAGAAAAGACACCAACACAATCTCATGTATTAAAAACTTTTTCATACAACACTAAATACTAACAATATTTCATGGCATTCAAATAGAGATATCAAAGAATCGTTGCAGTGTCGTTCTGGGAATGGTTCGGTCTGTTCTTTGATTTTTGTTCTGGTCAGGTTCAAGCGTAGGATCATTCCACAGGATCTGTTCTACAACTTTGGTCCAAAAAACATTCTCCAGTAGATTCAATGGTTTAGAAGGGCATGACCGGTTTCTTGCGTTCGACATGACCAATTGGACCAAATTCTCTGATTCCTCGATGAGCCGCTCTGCGTGTATTTCCTAAGTTACTATTAAATTATAAATTATCACCCTATCAGACAGTTGCAATCATGAAAGCGTATTGCAATACTGACTGAAATAAAATCAGCTAAATAAGTTTGAAGTCGTTATCAAGGACGAAAAGGGTTGCTTAAAAAATCTATTTCGGGCTACATTGTGATAACCCACAACTTTACTCGGTTATGATAGTTACCTAGATCAACCGGCCTCCACAAGTTATCTTTATTATCTTTATTGTCTTTCAGTCTTATGACTATAACAATTTCACAGTTTTTTGATGCATGCTATTTAATTATTTGGGACTCAGCCCGTTTAATCTCAACCTTGGCAATTTGCTTAATTTATGGAGGAAAGAGACAGCAAAGTAACATTGAAAATTATATTCCGCAACGAACTGAGGGTGCGCTGTCTCCACACATATATACAAGGGTGCAAAGATATTTAAAAGAATTTTATTGCTTTTTTAAATACAACTAATAGCAATTTGTGCACGAATTTTTAGAAAATTGAAGCTTGATTACAGTTTTGATAGAAAAAGTCTGGAAAAGGTTAATTTGTCTTTTCAAAAGTGGGACATATCTGTAGTATTATAACCTGTCCGTCCCTGACGTTTGTTGGTAAGGACAAAGTCCACCCTGCCCCCTTGTTCCGGAGTGCCTGATTATATGCATAATACATGCATTCTTATTAAACAATATTAATTATAATATATAAACATATTCGTATGTACAAATCGTAATCAGAAACTTTGCAATCATAAGGTGTAAATAAAAGAATATTTCTCTCACAGTTTAGGCGTAAGAGGAGTATATAAAGGCCATGAAATACGTTCTGGAGGTCATACCTAAAAGAACTCTAAGCAAAGTAGCTTCAATTCCGGCATTATTTGACTTTAAGCGTTATCAAACAAACAAACCAAGTATATATACGTATAGAAAGACGTCAAGAGATAGCAACAGTGTGTCTGAAATTTCAGACAACATTTAACAGGTTGAACAGTGGTAATCTAAGACCATCAGTTATTATCCACGAAATACGGTCAGTATATGAATAGCTTCGAGAGGAACATTTTGTTAGTTATTGTGCATTTAAAATACTAAGAAGTACGATAAAAGATCACTTCAACATGCTAACGTTGAATGATTTACGGCTTAACTTACTGCTAATAAATTTCCTTTGCAAAAACGCTTTCTTACCATATGCATTGGATTTTTCAGCCGTCGTGGCAAGGCCATCGCCCTCAAAATTTTTGTGGAGATTTTGGTACTTTAAACAGTTTTTGGTATTTTTATGTATGTGCTTCAGATTATTCCGATTTATTCAAGCTATTCTATGGCCCGAAGAATACTTTGACCTAAAGCAGTTCTTTGTACATATTATCTATCTAACAATGGCCTTTCTCTACGAGTGCGCTTTCATATTTGTGATCTACATGAACGTGGAACTGACTAAAATATTCACCCGTATTCATAGTTACAAATCCAGGGATGCTAGAATTTTTTATGGTAAAAAAACATTAATTTATGCAACCTCATACAACTTCTCAATAATAAAAATTAACTATCAAATTAAAATTACGAACCCGTAATCATAATAATTTACAGTTTTCGGCTCTAGTTACTATAAGAGTTCTTGAATATAATTAAATTGATTTTAAAATAAATTCAATTCTTTCTACAGGTCTACTCCAACTGGTCTCAGTGAATACTTTCAAAAGTCACTCAATATCCGAGCTAGTTATAATTTTCCTTCCGTTTCTTACGTTCACAGTTATTCCTGGAGCGATTGGTCTATTTTGTATTGAGACCAAGGCAGTATATCTGATTTATTCTGTCATACCTGAGAACATGGATAATTGGTGGGTGTTTGTTGTTACATTGGCAATAGAAGGATGGTGTCTAGCAGAGGTCATTTCGGTTGCCTACATGGGTGCTTACATCCTCCTGACTTTCGCTGTTCCATTCATTTGTAATGAGGTTGCAGCAGATATTTTCGATTCAATCAGGTACACACGCCACAATGTATGCACATATGTGGCGTACTGTTGTAAATAGATGAACTCAAATTTCTGTTCTTGTAATCTAAATGACTTTACAATAATTTTAATGCTTTTAGATCCGAGAAAAATCCAAATTTTTCACAAATTGTTGTACACTGTCAACGCCTGGCTCATATCTGTCTGGACATAAAATTATATAATGAGGCCTTTGCAACTCTGAATTATTTGATCAAAATAGGGTGTTTGGCAATAGCGATATTTGGACTGTTTGCGGGAATGCGCTTCCAAGCAGAGCACCCTTACTTCGCAACGATTTTCGCTTTCGTTGGATTCCTTGGACCACTTTATTTTGTATTCATCTACGGAAGGTGCTACTTGGTTCAAGATAACATCACAGATTTGAAACGCGAAATATTAATAATAGTTACGGAAAATGATGTGAAGCAAAAGAACTACTTTGAGAGGGTTTTAAAAGGAATTCCAGCAATGGGAATCAGAGCGGGAAATTTCTATACACTGGATAGAACATCGTCACCAGAATTCATGGACTTTGTCGTTTGCCAGATCGTCAGCTTGCTTGTAATGTAGAACCATTTCTCTATTGTCAATTGACTTACATTTGGACATTTTGACCGAATAAGTATTCTGTAAAATAGGCGTAATCTAATTATGTTACACATGTATGCGTAAACATTCCTACTAGCGCTGGTTTAAAAGTTAAATTATACACTTGTCACCGCAAGGACGGATCCTTTTGTCGCACTAACAGATTTTCATGCTACATCCTACAAAAATTCATCTACTCTAGATCAAAAATTTCAAATTTCAAATAGTATTTAAGTTTTGGCGGGATATTCAAGAACACCATTTCCTCTTGATATACACACACATTCTAATTGGTTCAGGAGTAGAAACCAGCCTCAACAGGGCTCGAGTTTAGTTATATTGCAAAGTAACATAAAATTGCACAGTTAATACTACAAATCCGGTGTCTCACATCAACTACTAAACTTACGAAAGCTTTCATTAATAATAATTTTTTTCAATCAAACATGACGATAAACAATATTTTTGAGTAACTCAGTGTTGACAGAGAAACCGAACGACATCACAAATGATTTTCTAGACCTGTGATATGTAATAATATAAACTGAGTTTTAAGGTAAAGTTCATTGAACATGTATATTCACTTTATGTATAATCAACATACTAGTTAGTTATCATATGCGGCAAAATTATTTTTATGTTAAATAATCAGTTTGAAACTCTCCCTAGCACAAACTTAGGAAGTTGTTGAATTCCCAATCATATTTGTTGCTTCAACGGCTTTTTAGCTTTCCACTGAACATTGCTCTGCTGGCACTTCCAGCCAAAGGTGGGCAAAATAGTTTGCCTCGCCAATGTCCTAACTATATATTTAATACCCGATCCTGCTTACATATTGCCTACATTAATGTCGCTAAAAAATATACCGACATATACGGAAGGATTATTCGCAAGCCTACCTAGATGCCTATTTTTTTTAAAGAAAACTATAGCCTACATATATGCCTGCATATTATTGAAAAACTCCACAGCCTACATTTACGCCTACATAGTTGTAGGCTACATTTGCGCCTATGAGTAATATGTAACAGTTTATGGGAAATCTATGCTGATATAGGAACGCCTGAGTTGTCTCTACACAAGGATTTCCCCTACATATGTCAAATTGGGGTTCTACCGGCGTTATACAATTTATTAATTCATCCCAAACTTAGGTATATATATTATACATAATTAAAGTAGCTCCACTAACAATAAAGGAGTTATGTATAGTATGTATGATAGCGCCAGTATATAGATGTGTTTGTAGTTCCCCTCCGTCCTTGACATCACCTGGGAAAACTTAAATGGGGAAACAAACATTATAACATTTATCACTGTTAGGTAACTTGCTGCAAGATTTTTGAAGTGTTATTTTCCTTAGAACATGTACATAACCCTCAGGATAACTAATTTGAATACTTCGTGAATATTTAACAAATTTTTAACTTCTAACTGCACTTAGAAACAACATTCATTTCCTAGCTATTCATCAATTTTAGTAACAAAGATAAGGAAGCACTATTTACACAGTGAAAAATGTCCACAGCATAGTAAGTACATCAACCTAACATATAAATGCATGTAAAATGTGCGCCTACATTTAACCTACATTTGTATGAATAAGTTATAAGGCCCAACACATTTTATAGGCAATGTACACAACAAGTTATCCTCCTATCCTATAATGCGTACAATTAACATGAGAATTTTTGCCCACCTTTGCTTCCAGCACAAGTGAGTTGTTCTAGAAATGATGGAGTGTGTTTATTTCTAGAATAAATGATTTATACAGGATATTTTTCAAAGTAGCCGTTAACACTAGCTCTTTACCATCCGTGTCGTAAACATTAACTGTATTTCATTGCAAACTTTGTCCATTTGAGAAGTGAAAATCTTTGCTAATCCAGTTCTATTTTAAATTTTATAAAGTAAAATAACTCGACCCTAAGCTTCGCACCTATTTTCATGCCTTCATTTTAAATACTAAAAGTACAGTAAAAATAAAAGGTTGTCAAAAACAGCTTTGTTTTCGTTCGTAATTATTAAAATTACGCCTTAAAACTATTATGTACTAACCAAGCTTTTTGTATGCTATACCATAAAACTGCATGATAACTATTGTCTGAAATATCGCCAGCTGATTTGAAGATATTTGCAATAATATCGTGGAGCCATTACATTGCTTTAATGCAATGTATGTATTGTAATATGCATATTTCATATTTTGTGGTATCAATGGTCATAACTTTGTCTGATTCCTTTGATGAACAACATCATATGTATGCTTCTGTTTTATAAATTGGTGGCACTGTATATTCGTAGTTTGTAGCGGTACAGTAGAGTAGTACCTAGTGCTAAATTATTATTGACTGAGAAGTACCTGAAGGTTTAGATATTTTACATTCAGATTCAGGTATTCATCCAGATTGTACTCGGACCAGCTCAGTTCAAAACCGAAAATTCTGATTCGGTTTAGTTCAGTTTGATTCATTATAAACAGAGTTCCGTTCAGCTGTTGAACTGAACTGAACAGTTCGATTCAGTATTTGAATAAAACTGAACCATATAATGCAAACTGCAGTTCAAACGGTTTGCAAACGGGACTCCTGCCTGGAAACGCCGCCACCAACGTACAATCTTATCTTTCAATCCCATATACTTTTATTTAACGAATAATGAACATTTGATTAGCTACTTTATTAGTATAAGTAATTTTTCTTTTAATAATTCTATGGGTCATTGCTGCGGCCGGAACAATCACGGGGTTAAAGAACTTGCATTTTATATTTTCTTTAAAATTTCAACAGCTAGATACTTTTGAGTTGGTTTGATTACAGAGCCAAAAAAAATTAAAATGGATACGAATCCTAAGGAAAATACAGACACTGAAGTCGTCCAAATCTGTGAAAGGAAGCAATGGATAACTAAACGTTGATTTTGAAAAAGGACCATTCCAGAGTACGCTACCATTATCAAGAACATATCATTTTTGTATTCTCCAGTTTACTGATTGCTATGGTCAATGCGATTAAAAATAGGTTAAGAGGAAGAAGAAATCAGTTTTTTCTCTACATGTGTACACCCGCAATTATTATCACTTAGTATTTACCAAACACTGCGACTGAATTGTTTGATCCACCAATTCAGTTCAGTTCATAGTATAAAACTGAACTAAACTGTTTTTGCTTGAACTGAACCGAAACCGAATTTTCGTTTCAGCGCACTGCTCAAACTGGACTGCACTGCAAATTTTGAATCGAACTGAACTGTTCCGAAAAAAACCCAGTGTAAATTATTTTGCCCAACTACCTGGGTGGTCCAAATTATTTTTGGTCAAAAACCTGGGTAGCCCATATTCGTATTGCCCAACTACCTATGTAGCCTAAATTGTTTTTGCCCAACTACCTGGGTAACCCAATTATTTTTGCTGAACTACCTATGTAGCCAAAATTGTTTTTGCCCAACAACCTGGGTAGCCCAAAATCAAATTGCCCAACTACCTGAGTAGCCAAAATTATTTTGCCCCACTACCTATGTAGCCTAATTTGTTTTTTCCCAACTACCTATGTAGCCTTATTTGTTTTTGCCCAACTACCTGGGTAGCCGAAATTATTTTGCCCAACTACCTATGTAGCCCAAATTATTTTGCCCAATTACCTATGTACTTATTATTATTATGGTTCTCAAATTATTCCACTGCCACCTATGAAATCTTTTCGCCGGGCCCGAACTTAAAGCAAGTACTTGTCCGCGCATCAATTACCAAAACACCTTTACCAACAACACCAGGCACATTTCCGTGCAAAAGAGGTAAACGATGCGTCACCTGCAAACATACTTTGAAACTATCTACGGTGACAAACTTGAAGAGGACAATACATCTCAAACAAGAATTTACATGTGAATCAACGTCGTTGATATACGCTATTAAATGCAACAAATGTCCTGATGTAATATACATAGGGCAAACGGAAAGACATCTTGGGGATAGATTTGCGGAACACAGGAGGGATGTGTTGAATAAACAGTATAAAAATGTTTCCCAACATTTTAATCTAACTGGACATAGCGTGGATGATATGCTAGTTACTGGATTGAAGTACGCTTCAAGAGATGAAAAAGTCAGAATTGAACCCGAAAACCGAATGATCCATTTCTTCAATTCTAATGCATTACCTGGACTAAACATCAAATTTACATATTAAGGAAACATCGAAACCTCAGGACGAAAGTTCGACGGGTGTGGCAATCCCGGGGTTATCTTAGCCAAAAATTTTTTAATTGCCTTAACTAATTCATATTTTTAAAAAAATAGTTTATTATGATTATTTTAAATAATCGAAAAATCAATAATTTCAATTTTTCAATTTTTATTGATTGTAGTATGCATTATATTGAATGTTACTACTAGTATATCATTTGCGTGACGAAGAGTAAAAGCTCGAAACGTTGCTGCGAATAAAATATAAGCCTTGTGTTAAAAAGTGAACTTCTACCCTTATTTAATATATTACCTATGCAGCCTAATTTGTTTTTGCCCAACTACCTCGGTAGCCCAAATTATTTTGCCCAACTACCTATGTAGCCTAATTTGTTTTTGCCCAACTACCTGGGTAGCTCAAATTGGTTTTGCTCAACTACCTGGGCAGCAAAATTTCGTATTTCCCAACTATCTTGGTCGCCAAAATTCGTATTGCCCAACTATCAGCTTGCTGTGATTCTTATCTATATACATACATACCACTTTCTGCCAGTCTACTCGAAGCTGTTTTGGATAATAGCTAAATAATATTTAACATAATATATGGCGATAATCTAAAATGGCTTAATATTGTACGCCCTATTGAGCTTCCAGTAGACTTCCCAAGTCATATTTCCTCTATTAAATCCAGAACAGAACGTCGTGTCTCTCAGTCTGTGTCGATATTCAAGCCTACAGCGAATGAGTGAATGCTCAACTCAAACATACATATGTGCCCTTGTTATGGAACTCAATTCTATCTCCATGCATTACAATTCCAATCTGATTATTTTGTCAAATCGAAGCCGAAAGGTCACTATGCTCTATCAATCCAACTAAATGTACTTTCTAATTTTCTAGACCTTAAGAATTTGAGGAGTGGAGAATTTTGTGACTGAACTAAGTACTTATAAGTGTGGGATACCTATTATGGAAAATCAAATGGAATTGAAAGTACTTATTGTATCACTTTTTATATTTACGTCAGTTAAATTCTCAAATACTGCATTGCTGAAGTTAATTGGTCACTATTTTTTAAATACACGCATTAATATCGACATTTGGTCTTTGTATCCTCTAAAAATATCATTAGTTAATAAGGATTGATTTGTAGGAATCATGGATTTTAGTGACAATAGCACTTGAAACGTGTTGCGCTCCTCCGAATACTCTTCATTTTTCCTATTTGAAATAATCACGGCGTCCATTGTCAGAGACTTCAGCTATATTTTTACGATACAACTGACTAAGCTTGTACAAATTATAATACAACTATAAAAAATTATATTTGAACAGCAAGTTGTGCTGAGCAAGATTTAATAACAATGGAATGTTGGTATTAAATTGATAAAGCGATTAGCTAAATTCCACGTGTATAGCCAAATACTGAGTTTGGGAGAGAACCTTGGTAGCCTTCGGGACGTGTCTTGTTACGGGATCTACAGTCATTTACGGTAGGTCTTTAGTGTCACAATTCTCAAGTACTTGCCCCTGTGAAGCACAGGTAGGGTTCCCAGACGTCCCGGAATGCCCGGGACAGTCCCGGAATGCCCGGGACAGTCCCGGAATGACAGTCGTTGTCCCGTGTCCCGGAAGGGTGTATTCCGGGACACGTGAATGTCCCGGAAACGTCGAGCTCAAAAAGTTGTGAAAATTATTAGAGTTTTTAAGATAAAAATAAAATATTTCGTTGCAGAGGAGCTCGATTCAAACGGTAGCATCATATGCCATCTACATAAAACTAATAAAATCATAAAATTGTGATTACAAGCGTAACAAAATTGCTTAAGCATCAGGTAATAATTAAAAAGGTCTAGGTTTTACAATTCTATATGCGAAGAGGCTGTCAATTCAAAAAATTGGTTACGTCGAAATGGCAAAGATAACCAGACCCCTGCTAGGATTTTTGTGTGTAAAGCGACTTTCTCTGTGAAGTATGAAGAATTTGGGTATGTTAAATCTCACATGTAAAGTTCCTAAAAACCTAGAGAAAACAGGTGCTGAAACTTAAAAAGTTAAGATTTTTTTAAACTGAAAAATCTGGAGACGATTAAAACTTCAACATATTTGGTGTTATAGTGCAAACAATGCGACCGTAAATTATGGTCGCCAAAATTGTGTTTTAGAAATTCCAGGAAGAAAATCCGTCAATTGTTGCTGCTAATTGCAAATATCACATTATACACAACGCTGTATAAATGCATGCAATAAATTATCAATGGATGTTGAAGGCTTTAGTTTTAAAGGTTTTTAGCGAATCTAGCTCGTCTGCGCAGAGACTGGACTCTTTAAAACAGTTATATGAATTTGTGGATGTGGCTTTCCTAACTTCCAGCACTGGACATATTCCTTTCTAATAGGTCAGCTTTGAAGTCATATTTTCTTTTGAAGGAACAAAGTGACTGCCTTGCTGTTAATCGCAAGGTTGTATGTCATACCAGCAATGAAGTTGCTGCGAAAGTAGAATGCCTAACCGAATGTTACCTATATATTGTGCACATTATTGTACAATAAATGAATTTGCCCATTTTAATGTTAAAGTGGAGTGTAATAATTGTACTTCTACGGAAGTTTACGCCATAATGAACTCTCTTCTGGAAAGTCCTGTAAACCGATACGATAAATTTTACGGAAGTAGCGCTAATGCAATTCTGAAAAATTTACCCCCGCAACAAAACAAAAGCGCTTTGAACAGGAAGGTTTGGATTTTTTTGAAATCACTGCAGACCTATTTAAGCAGACATTTTGATTTCAGTGATATTAATTTTTTTGAAAATGGAACTATTAAATTTGAAATCAGAGGAATTCTTAGTATCTATGGCTTATTTACTAAATATTTACGTTTCACTCGACGAAATTAAACGAGGACCAACTGTACAATGAATTTTGCTTAATTCGCCAACTTTGAGTTTTTTATTGTGATCGGTGATTGTGAGATCGGTCGGTGCAAAGTGGGCTGAGTTTTTAAGATAGATCATTGTCTGAATTATTCAAGCTTGTAACGTTCGTGCTATTAATTCCTGTTAGCAACGATTTTGCAGAAAGCTATTTCAGCCTAATGAAGAAAGTTTGGACAGCTGAGAGAAACGTAATGTCAACAAAACTTGTGAAGGCAGAACTTCAAGACAGGCTTAATGTGCCCTTTTCGTGTTGTGAATTGGTTTCTTGTTTGAACAAACCGGAAAACAAAATGTTATTAGATGCCAAAAAGGCTGGAAAATACAATTAGGAATCGTGTATACGTAAACAAAATTGAAAATTATTTTGTCCCGGAATGACGTTTCAATAAAGTGGGAACCCTAAGCACAGGGCTTTTACTAGTTAACTTTTAATAACCACAACAATAGACCGCCTATGTAGCTAACCGGTCAGTGAGAGTAACTAAAGTAATATGAGAGTAATTCACTTAGCTTAACTTTAACAAGAAAATAACATGTACATACATACTCATATCCTCAATTTCTCACACAGGTATTGTGCTACTGTTCTTGAAAAAGATTTGAAGCTACAACTGTTTTCATGAGTAGTGATTATAACAATTCAGAAAAATACTTGCAAGAAAAATACTGCACCTGAAGTACCTGACTCCTTCGCCGGGTACTCCAGTAAATCATTTTATATGGAGCATGTGGGTATTATTTATTCTTGTACTGGTACTTGGCCAACTCTACCAAGAATGTTTACTTGCTTGAGAAAACATATGGCGGTTGCAATATTGTTTACCATATTGAATTTTATGCAGTAAATTTAAAAGAAATTTTAAAAGGTACTTCATTAGAGAGGTGTTTGAAACTTTCCAAGTACTTAATTATTAACAAAACTTGCAAATAAAATTTTTTTTCGCTAATGTACACATCTAAATAATAGAGGATAACCAAAAGATATGTACTTTGTTTGTTTTTTTCCAGAATGTAAGGCCATTAAATGGATACACTAAAACTAAATGTTGAGTCACAAAAACTCGATACCTACTTAACGTTCACACGTATTCCAAGGTTGGGTTCTAACGTAAATACGGGCAGTTCAATATTTACCTGTATATTAACCTTCATTTCAAATCTTTTTTCAATAAAGTGGATGCAATTGTATCTTAATTACGCGGAAAACATTTACCTAATACAATTTTTTTAGATGAATAATATACGGCATACCGGAATTTTCGAAATAGTGGGGGGGCAACACTTTTTAATCAGCTTTAATTACTTTGCAAGTGGCCACATACAAAAGTATGTGTACTTATACATATAAAAATACCCAATATTTTGCGTTAGCTAGCTCATGTAAAAGCATGTAAATCTACCAATTTGTAAAAACATATTTTTGTTTTAAAAGAAAACGCATTCACAAAAGATACCAGCACAATCTCATATGTATATTAGAAACTTTCTCTTATAAACACTAAATACTAGCTATATTTTATGGCTTTCAAATAGAGATAACAAAGAATCGTGGCAGTGTAGTTCTGGGAATCAGAGCTGCGCTCAAGTATTTCAAGTCATGGTCAAGTTCGGGTCATGGTCAAGTAAAATATAATGGATACTTGAACATTCAAGGCATGGTCAAGTTATTTATTCTCCTTGACCCTGAGATTTGAAATCAAGTAGTTATCATGGTCAAGGCAAAAAATTCTACTTGAGAGTCAAGTCATGTTCATGGTCAAGTAAAAATGTATAAATCCTTGACCATGAACCATTAATAATTATTTCAAGTACTTATTCAAGTAACGAAACGTTACGCATATCGAAGTTGTGGCACTATATATTTCAATAGGTTTTCTTTCATAATGTTATCGTTACTCCGAGACTCCGTATCCATACATGTTCTTCTAAACTACATATTTTTGGGTTACGATTCAATATCTCTAGATATTTGAAAGCCATAGCTGTAATAGTGAACGAAAGAAAACGAATATAAAAACTTTGGAGCAGCACCTATGAAAGCAACAATGTTCAATGTTCGATTGTTGTATAAAATAAACGCGTTGTTAATCAATCAAGTTACTTAAATCCAAGTACTCTTTTCATTCTAAACAATTTAACATCTGTAAAACGTTAAACACTACCACATAAGCCAGTTTGTTTCATTAACAGGGTGGACGCTGAACTGTAGATATTTTCAGTGAAGCACAACCCAAACTTGAATGTTAGCGTAAGTAATTATTATTAACAGGAAAATTCAATGGGAAATGATTTACTTACTTCTAAAAGACTGTTTACCTTACAATTAGCAGAGACTATTCGTAGTTTCTCGTGATTGAAGGTTGCCTAAAACTAAAACACAAGACATTAAAATATCCAACTGAAGCAGCAACTCAAAATTTACTTGGAGAAGCTTGACAATTGTGAATAATATTGTTATTTGCTAAGTTTTAACCATAAATGGTGTACTTGGTGTATTTTAAGTGTGAATACTATTTTTCTATTTCTATTTTTTTAAAAATTTGACAGTTCAAGTCAAGTTCAAGTTCGGATCATGGTCAAGTCATGGTCAAGTCAAGAGTTGTCCCTGCTATACTTGACCAGGTTCAAGTTACGCGGAAAGTACTTGAATACTTGACCCTGAATTTTCAAGTAATTGTCTGACCATGAACCGTCAAGTTCAAGACCGTCTGAAAAACCTACTTGACTGTCAGGGTCAAGTCAAGTTCAGGGTCAAGTTTGGGATTTACTTGACTTGAGCGCAGCTCTGCTGGGAATGGTTTGGTTTGTTTTTTGAAATTTGTTCTGGTCAGGTCCTAGCGTATGATCATTCCAGAGATTTTGTTCCACAATTTTGGTCCAAAAAACGTTCTCTGGTAGCTTCACTGGTTTAGAAGAGCATGAACGGTTCCATGTGTTGGACCTGACTAATTTAACCAAATTCTCTAATTCCTTGATGAGCCTCGCTGCGTGGAATTCCTAAGTTACTATTGAAATTGTCATGTCCCACAACTGTCATTACTCAGTTATTGTAGTTACCTAGATGAACCCGTCTCCACGAGTAAAGTTTGCAGTTTTGACAGTAAAAAGTCAGGAAAATGTTAATTTGATTCTTCACAAGTGGGAGATACAGTATAATAGCCTATCCCTCCATGTCGTTTTTTGGTAGGGACAATGTCACAATGTCCCTTATACCGGAGTGCCTCAAAATAAATTCATTCTTATTAAACAATATTAATTATATGTGAATAAGTTATTTGAGAAGATAATTCACTCTAGACTAACGTATCTATATGAAAGGCAAATTGATGATCACCAACATGGGTTCCGTAAGCAACGCTCTTGCTTCACTGCAGTGTTTTCATTTTTACACATGATTTGTCTGTACTTACTCCTACTTTTGTATTGGCAGTTTTTATAGATATACGCAAAGCTTTTAATTCCGTATCCCGAGTTATATTACTCCAGAAGCTTCATTGAGTTTACAATTGTGACCCTAGTCTACTTCATGTAATATCTAACTATCTTTGTAACCGTGAGTTTAAAATACATGTAAATGGGACCCTCTCAAAAACGTTCAGTGATACAAATGGCGTACCTCAAGGTTCAGTGTTAGGCCCACTGCTCTTTAATATGTTTTTCTCAGATATCAGCTCAGCAATTAGCACTGATTATGTGGCCTATGCTGATGACATTGTTTTATACCTACATGGAACGCTTTTTCAGAAACTATTTAAAAGCATGCAAAACATAGTTAGTAATTTAAACACCTGGATGACAAAAAACAACTTGGTCATAAGCACCAGCAAAACTAAATATGTTGTGTTTCACAAAGAATGTAACCATGATGTTCAGGAAAAATTATACATAAACGGTGAACAAATTGAACGTGTGTTCTCTTTTAAATACTTAGGCGTGATTCTGGATGACAAACTTAACTTTAACCTACATGCGGACTATATTCTAAAGAAGGTCTCAGTATCTATGGGTGCTCTTTTGCGTGTCCGACGGTACTTGACAATTGATGTAAAAAGACTTTTAGTTAATGCCTATGTTTTATCTCACGTTGATTATTGTCTATTAGCCTGGTCTTCGGTGTGCTCCTCAAAAATAGAACTTATTCAGATGCGACTAAATAAGTTTCTTCTAAATTTTTACTTGAATCGTAAAACATCTGCTTATTGTATACCATTATCTGACCTCCACGAGCATTTTAATATTTATTCTATAACTGAAAGAATTCTTTATTATAGTGCTAAATTTGTTTTTAAAGCCATTCACTTTGGTCATCGCATTATGTAAATCAATGGCGTTTTCTTATGTAAATCCCTCCCAAATAAAATTCCGTTCAGCTACGACAATAACATTATGCCATCCTATTGTTAAGAATAAGGTGGGTGAGAAAAATATAATGTATAAATGTGTCTCCCTATGGAATAGCTTACCTGGCTGTCTACGGATGCGGAATATTAACACTAGCGCCTTTCTTAAATCTTTGTCTCAATTTATTTCAACTAAAAGACTTGATAATGGCGTGATGTAAAGTGTGTAAAATATCTTGTAAACTCACAACCATCCATGTAATCTTTTCGGTACCTTTCCTTATGACCAATTTTCTTCACAATTGATTGTTTTGTCTCAAACTTTGTACCTCACTTGTTTAGTGTCCCGGGTAAAAACCAATACTTGTATTGACTCTGCAAGCACTTTAAATGCAATAAATAATAATCATAATTATAATATATAAACATATTCATATCTACAAATCTTAATCAGAAACTCAAATAGGAACGTCTTCAGCATCATTTGCACAACCATAAGGTGTAAATAAAGGGATATTCCTCTGAGAGTACAGTATATGCGTAAGAGAAGTATATAAAGGCCATGAAATGCATTCTGGAGGTCAAGCATAAAAGAACTCTAATCAAAGTAGCTTTAATTTAGACATTAATTGATTTTAAGCGTTATCAAACGAACCAAGTATATATATGCACGTATAGAGAGGCGTCAAGGGTTAGCAACAGTGTGTCTGAAATTTCAGACGACATTAAACAGGTTGAACAGTGGTCATCTATGACAACCAGTGATTATCCACGAAATACGTGTCAGTTTATTTTCAGCTTCGAGAGGGACATTTTGTTAAGTATTGTACATTTATAATATAAACTAGTGCGATAAAAGCTTGCTTCAACATACTAACGTTGAATGATTTACGGTTTAACTTACTGGTAATACATTTCCTTTGTAAAAACGCTGTCTTACCGTATGCATTGCATATTTCAGCCGTCGTGGCAAAGCCATCGCCCTCAAAATGTTTGTGGGGATTTTGGTACTTTCAACAACTTTTGGTATTTTTATTTTTGTGCTTCAGATTTTTCCGATTTATTCAAACTATTCTTTGGCCCGAAGAATACCTTGACCTAAAGCAATATTTTGTACATATTATCAATCTAACAATGGCCATTCTCTACGAGTGCGGTTTCATTGTAGTGATCTACATGAACGTGGAACTGACAGAGCTATTCTCGCGTATGCATAGCTACAAATCCAGGGATGCTAGGAATTCGCATGGTAAAAAAACCTATTAACTTATCCAGTTTCATACAACTTTTCAACGATAAAAATTAACTATCGAATTAAAATTGCAAACTAATAATAATAATAATAACTAACAGCTTGCGGCTCTAGTTACTAGAAACTATATTTTCAAAAATTAAATTCATTTTCAAATAAACTTTATTCTCTGTACAGGTATACTCCAACTATTCTCCGTGAATACTTTCAAAAGTCACTCAATATCCGAGCTGATTATAATTTTCCTTCCGTTTCTTACGTTCACAGTTGTTCCTGACGGGATGGGTCTATTTTGTATTGAGACAAAGGCAGTATATCTGATGTACTCTGTCGTACCTGAGAGCATGGATAATTCGTGGGTGTTTGTTGTTACATTGGCAATAGAAGGATGGTGTCTTGCAGAGGTCGTTTCGGTTGCCAACATGGGTGTTTACATCCTCTTGAATTTCGCCGTTCCATATATTTGTAATGAGGTTGCAGCAGATATTTTCAAGTCAATCAGGTACACACTCCATGATGTATGCAAATTCTGATGTGGCGTACTGTTGTAAATACCTGAACTCAAATTTCTGTGCATGTAATCTAAATGACTTTAGAATCATTTTAATGCTTTTAGATCCGAGAAAAATCCAAAATTTTCACAAATTGTTGTAAACTGTCAACGCCTGGATCATATGTGTCTGGACATAAAATTATACAATGAGACCTTTGCAACTTTGAAATATTTGATCAAAATAGTGTGTTTGGCAATAGCGATATTTGGACTGTTTGCGGGAATGCGCTTCCAAGCAGAGCACACTTATTCCGCAACGATTTTCACCTTTGTTGGTTTCCTTGGACCACTTTACTTTGTATTCATTTACGGAAGGTGCTACTTAGTTCAAGATAATATCAATGATTTGAAGCGCGAAATAATGATTGTAGTGACGGAAAATGATGCGAAACAAAAGACCTTCTTTGAACGGATTTTGAAAGGAATTCCAGCAATGGGAATCAGAGCGGGAAATTTCTATACATTGGACAGAACATCGTCTGCTGAATTCATAGACTTTGTCATTAGCCAAATCGTCAGCTTACTTGTAATGTAGTAGCGTTGCTCTGTTTTCAATTGACTTACATTTGGACATTTTGACCGAATAAGTATTCTATACAATAAGCGTAACCAAATTATGTTACTCGTACACGTTTAAGCATTCTGGCCAACCAGCTGGTTTAAAAGTTAAATTATAAACTTGTAATCGCAAGGACAGGGAGCCTTTTGTCGCTTTAATGGTTTTCATGCTACATCTCACTAAAAACTTAACTGTTGTACAACAAAAATTTCAAATTTCAAATTGTATTTAAGTTTTGTCGGGATATTCAAGAATACCGTTTCCTCTTTATATATACACACATTTTAATTGCTTCAGGAGTAGAAACCAGACAGGATAGCGCTTGCGTTTAGTTATATTGCAAAGTAACACAAAGTAACACAGTAAACAGGATAAATCGGGTATCTCACCTAAACTGCTAACCGGACGAAACCTTTCATTGATAATATTTTTTTCATTCGAACTTGGTGATAAAACAATTTGCATGACTGGGCATGTTTTGATTCGCAAAATTTAGTCTGAGTGACTTAATGTTGACACAAACCCAACGACATCACAAATGATCTTCTATAGCTGTGATATTTAATAAAATATAAACTAAGTTTTACGGTAAAATACATTGAACATGTATATTGACTTCATGTATAATCTACATATTAAACCCCTTAGTTATCATTTGCGTCAAAATTACCCTTTATTAATATTGACCACTCCATGTCCTTTGATTTAAACCACTGGTGCCCATGAGCTTGACTAATCTAGTCAAGCTCATTCGGAGGATTGGCCTTGCCTATTCAATTCTAGTCTATTCTTCTACAAATTTCCTCGCACTAGTCTAGCCTAGTCCTATTCACAAGTTTTGCTAAAACTCCTAATCTATTCCTAGTCAATTCCTAGTCCATTGCTATTCAAGGCTAAAACTAAAAAAATCCCCATGAATTCCTCAAATTTAATGGACGGGGGAATGCCCTGGTCCTGGTCTTGGACTCAGAAATTCGTGGATAAAATAAGGGAGGTCGGGATGAAGATATAAAATGCGGGATCTGCCAGATAGCTGAATGAGGCGATATAATCAGGGACGAGCATACGGTACGCGTTCGCAGTTAAACATTACAATTTGTAACAAAAAACATCCCCAAATATTTTGTGAACCATACTAACAACACATCCTCATAAATTAAACATTAGATTTCTTCAGCACTGCTGGACACTCTAAATCCGTGCAGCTTAAAAATATGTGCTCGAGTACCACATCAAGGAATTACTCATGAATTAATGTGAAAGGGGTGTAATTACATTGCACTCCTTTCAAAGAAAGTTCGCACTATTGTTTGTAACATAAAAATTAATGACTAATTGTCACATATAAAACATTTGACAATTTATTCAACACTGCTGGCACAGTTCCGTTAGCACTCCTACTTAATAATAACCCCTACTACTATTTATCTATTAATGCATTTTTCATTGAATAATCACTTGTCGTATTTCTGGTCGGGTTTTTATTCACCGATCACACCACGTTGATATTCAATTTTTGATGGTCAGTTTAGCTTTTGAAAGCTAAACCCAAACATTATACTTTAGTACCGAATGTGACCTTTGGCCTCTCATATCTTGCACCTTTTGCTGACAAAATTTCTTCTAGTTTCGTAATTTACTACTGAAATATTGCATGCGTACCAACTTTTTTAAAAAAGTGAGGATTTAGTCAAATAAACTTGTTCCAAAATGACACGTAAAAAATCACGCCTTCATGCGGTAGTATTTTTATTTTTTATTTAAATAGGTATACAATTCTTGTACAAAATTATAAATGGGATTACTAAGTCGTCGGTGAAGAGGTAAAATGAATTATATGCGTTCTCGATTAAAAGCAAAACTATGTTCACCCAGTTTAACCAAAAGTATAATGATCTACAATCTACATACATGCAAATGCATTTGACTAGAGTTGACTAGTGAAAATAGTTTACTTAATCTCTTCAACGACGAAATACTACTTGCTAGCTGTTGCTGCAGCAAAAAACAAGGATATCCTTTCGTTTCCATGCGTGAATGTCGTGTACATATTTATCGCAAACGAATATGGAATAGTTTAAGCAAATTAGTGAGCCAAGCATATTCTATTCTATGTACTTTCATTATCTGACTAGTCTAGTCTAGTCCTTCTAAACCACGCATGTCGCTAGTCTATTCAAGTCTATTCATTTCGCTCCGTCTTAACCACTAGTCTAGTCTATTCCCTATTTTCCTAGTCAAGTCGGACTAGACTAGGGCACCAGTGATTTAAACCTTCGCGGCTTATTTCACGAATTCAAACCATCCCGGCTTAAGCCAAGCAAGTCAGTGGTATATACAACAAGCCGAGAAGCACAGCGGGTTGAAAGCTGAAACTCTGTCGCAGAGGAGAGGTTTTTCGGCTCGCTCAGCTCGCTGTGCTTCTCGGCATATACCAACTGCTTGGAGCATACTGGAAGCTCGCAATATTACGCCATTTTAGATTATCACTTAACAGCGCTAACCATAATTATTATAAACATTAGACATAAATCATCAAATTTGGATTAAATTAAGACTGGTAGTGATAAAAACTACGTTCGGTTACAGTACTGAATAATTTGATAAGAGGGGAATTTTAATGACTGAACTTTGTTCACATTAGTGTGGGATTCTTATTAGGAAAAATAATTACAAGCCTTAGCATCCATAGATTTGATCTTTATATCCCCTAAAAATATCATTAGGAATTAGAGATTGATTTGTAGGAACCATAGACTTTAGTAACTATAGCAAGTTAAATGTGTTGCGCTAATATGAAATCCTTTCATTTTTTCATTTTAAATAATCAGTGCGTCCAGAATCAGAGGCTTCAGTTACAGTATTGCGGTACAACGGGTCTATATACAAATTATAATAACATAAAAAACCATATTTGATCAGCACGTTGTGCTGATCCACTAAGGGGTGAAGCACCATACAGTGATGCAACATAACGATGTTGGTATTAAATTGATCAAGGGATTAGTTAAATTCCACATGTATAGTCAATATTGAGTTTGGGAGAAAACTTTAGTGGGCCGGAAGCTGTTGTCCCATAATATTTTGATGATGAATTGCCAACTACCTATATGAAACGAATTGTTAGTCTTACAGTTAATACTTCACGTCTTATATGAGATTACTTTGCCTGGCGAAGCGGGATATCAATATTAAGCCTTCTCGACAGACCTTGATACGAGATCTATTGCCATTTACACTTTTATTATTTACGCTATTTATTTACACAAGTAATTGCTCCTGTGCGAAGCACGGGGCTTTTACTAGTATTTATGTTAAAGAATCAGTTCAAAACTCCCCGTGGAACCCATTTAGGAAGTTATTGAATTCCTAATCATAGTTATTGCTTCGACTGTTCCTTAGCTTCCCACTGAACATTGCTCTGCTGGTACTTCCAGCACAAGAAAGTTGTTCTAGAAATGGTTTAGTGTATTTATGTCTAGAATACATGATTTATGCAGGATAGTTTTCGAAGTAGCTGTTAACATGAGCTCTTTACCGTCCTGTCGTAAATATACACTGTAAGTTATTTCAAACTTCGTCCATTTGAGTAGTGAATTCTCAGTTAATCCAGTTGTTTTAAATTTTATTAATTATATAAAATAAAATAACTCGACCCTAAGCGTCGAACCTATTTTCCCTCCTTCATTTTACCTACTTAACAGCCACTTATTCTTCTGCAGGATTTATGTTGATATTGTACAGTAAAAATTACAGGTTGTCAAAAACAGCTTTGTTTGCGTTCGCAATTAATAAAATTACACCCTGGAACTATATGCTACTAGCCAATCTCGCTGTACGGTATACCCATACAAAATACATGATACATGTCTGAAGTATCGCCAGCTGATTAGAAGATATTTGCAGTAATATCGTAGAGCCAATAAATTGCAGTAATGCAATGTATACGGATAAATATATTGTAATAAGCATATCTCATATTTTTTGGTCTCAGTGGTCATATGACTTTTTCTGATTAGTTTGATGAACCACATCATATGTATGCATCTGTTTTATAAATTGGTGGTACTCTATATTCGCTGTTTGTAGCGATAGTACAGTAGAGTAGTACATAGTGCTAAATTATTATTGACTGTTGTGAGAAGTACCTAAAGGTTCAGATATTTTACATTCAAATTCAGGTATTTACCGCGATTGTACCAGTTTAGCTCAAAACCGAAAATTCCGATTCGGTTCAGTTCACTTCAGTTTGATTCATTATAAATAGAGTTCAGTCCAAATGTTGAACTGAAATCAACAGTTCGATTCATTATTTGAATAGAACTGAACCGTATAATGCAAACTGCAGTTCAAAAGGTTTGCAAACGGGACTCCTGGTTGGAAACGCCGCCACCAACGTACATTCTTTTTTTTTAATCCCATATACTTTTATTTACCGAATAATGATCATTTTATTACCTATTTTAATATTTAGCAATTTTTCTTTTAATAATTTTATGGGACATTGCTGGTGCCGGACCAAACACGGGGTTAAAGAACTTGCATTTTTTACTTTTTATTTTCTTTGAAGTTTCAACAGCTAGATAGTTTTGAATTGGTTTGAAAACAGAGCTAAAAAATTAAAAACGATACGAATCCTCAGGAAAATGTGGATACTGAAATTGCCCAAAGCTGTAGTGCTAAAAGGAAACAATGGATTACTAAACAGGGATGGGAAATTTACACATACAACCTGCTGGATTGGATTCAGGGATTGAGGGGAAAAATTCCGATTACTTGGATTGGATTAACGGATTAAATGACAAAATTCCGATCACTTGGCTTGGATTAACGGATTAAATGACAAAATTCCGATCACTTAGATTGGATTAACGGATTAAATGAAAAAATTCCGATCACTTGGATTAGATTAACGGATTAAATAACAAAATTCCGATCACTTGGATTGGATTAAGGGATTGAGGGAAAAAATTCCGATCACTTGGATTGGATTAAGGGATTGAGGGAAAAAATTTCGATCACTTGGATTAGATTAACGGATTAAAGTAAGAAAATCCGATCGCTTAGATTGGGTTAAGGGATTGACGGGAAAAATTCCAATAACTTGATTTGCATTAATGATTGACGGGGAAATGGTTGATGAATAAAAATTCGCAGATTTACATCGGATTTCCAATAAAGATGTAGATATTAAGGATTGATGAAGAAAATCAAAAATTAAATGGAATAGTACATAGACCAATTTAATTCTTGTATAAGTGAGATTAACGGGTCTACATACTAGGATACAGGAGGGGATACATACTTACATGGTTTGCGCTATTGGCCACCATAAATTCAGTAATTCAGATTGGGATAATGCGATGACGTGAATATCCTAATGGTTGGTTAATATTACAAGGTTGATCATATTTATTCAAACACATTAGTATGCAGTAAATTATTGTGGATGGAGTGAAACTAGACATAGTCTGCTTAAAATAGAGACATAGTTCTAATCACAATTCCAGACTACGTATTTATGATACACACTTCAATTATTATATTAAACTCCCGCATGAAAATGCTTCACATTTTTTGCTCGGGATTTGTTTGAGTACAGTTGTGCTGCTAATTTCCATGCGGGTTAAAATACAACTAATCAAAATATGCATATATTTGAGGCAAGCGTAAAGAGAATTTCATTACAAAGCTGCTAGATGTTGAAAAATGTAACAATGATATAGTAGATATAATCCAATCCACACTACTGACAGCAGTGGATTTTGGGATTAGGATTGACCAAATAATTCATTAAGATTGGATTAGGATGTGGGATTAATTCGTTGCCATACAAATACTTGGATTTAACTAGTAGATTAAATGAAAGCATTGAGCCGGGATTGAGGATTAAAGATTAGATGCAAGTTTCCCTAACACTTGGATTGGGATTGGGATTAATTATTTCTCATAAATTTTGTAATCCGGGATTAATTTAATCCCGGATTATTAATCCATTCCCATCCCTGTTACTAAAAGTTGATTCTGAAAAGCGACCATACCAGAGTACGTTACCATCATCATTCTCAGAACATTCTCAGAACATTCAGCATTCTCCAGTTTACTAATTGCTATGGTGAATGCGATTAGGAACAGGTTAAGAGGAACATGAAATCAGTGTTTTCTGGGTTTGACTCGGATGACTAAATTCGGAGCTCTATTTGTGTACATCCGGAATTATTATCAATTATTATTTACTAAACACTGCGACTTAATTGTTTGGTTCACCAATTCAGTTCAGTTCATCGGGTAAAACTGAACTGAACTAAACTGTTTTTGCTTGAACTGAACCGATACCGAATTTTCATTTCAGTTCACTGCTCAAACTGAACTAAGCAAATTTTGAATGGAAGTGTTCCTAGTACTAACCCAGTGTGTACATGTACTGTAATGAAAACGTGTTAGACCTATTGTAGAACTGTACATGAACATCTTCAAACACGTTTTCTACACACACCTCGTATTTTTAAAGCAAACAGTCGCAGCGTAAATTCGAAGTTGCACAGGACATAACCAATTATTGAAACCAACGGGACTTTTGCTCGAGAATGTTTTTAAAATATGAATTTTCAGGAAGTTGAACAAAAAATGGGTAAATCGAGTCGCTTACTATCTCATGCCTATCTGTACCACACTAATTTTGGACAAATTCAATCCCATTGGTTTAAAGAGTGTCCAGGAAAATCTTTAAAATGGTTGCGATTAACAATACTTTTGAAACCAAATTTGGTATTACAAATTTTCTCAAAGTAAATTGCTAGCACTACCCTCCAAACAATTACTAAAAAAAGATTCTGTGCCATCAGCTTTTCCAAATCAAGCCGAGTTAGCAGGCTCCAGGAAAATATCATGGACAATACAAGAGAACTACAAGGTTGCGATAAAGTAGTTTACAAGGTAATTGTTAATTTATATTTTGTGCGTTCAACTTCCTTGTCAAAATTAATGTATCGCAACCCGAATCTCTTGCTGCAGAACCTTCGTCACGAATCAGAATGATAGACACAAAAATGCAATCTTTACTTATCGGGTTATATTTCGTTTAAATAAAATAATAAGGTAAGTACAAATAAATTTAAAATTACTCGTTGTATAGGGTCAGATACAGGAACTTGGATTTAAATGTCACTTGGAGAGTAAAAAGAGCGTAATGCTGAGATTGACGATGATGTAGTGTTGTGGAGTTGGATTCCGGAGGTATTTTAATGTAATTGGAAAATGTTAGTTATAAAACTGTTAGAATATTGAGGGGAATGTCATCCACATGATGACAAACTAATTATGATAGTGTTTTTAAGAACTAAAAAGAAAATTAAAATCAGAATAATTGTTCAATAATGTCAGAACTAATATTCGTAAATGGAATTCGGACAAGCGTAAGCAGTTCGCAAACATTAACTCCGCGTTTGATTATTTTATAGCTTCACCATTGAAAAAAGTATATAAGCATTTCAAAAGGAAAATAAAACGAATGCTTGTAGATTGTTTTAAAAATATTATTAATTAATGTAAGTAAACACTTATTAGCAACGTAAACAATGAGGAGAAATTCACTCGTTTACAACCGTAGTGAATGAATGAGATAGTTCTCATCTTCCCCCGTGACGTCACAATAAGTGAAACTCCGCCCTCTTCTCTGCTGTGTAGTGATTGTCGCCCCGTTGATGATATGATTTAATTCAGTTCAACACCCCAAATCGAATCGTTCGATTTGGCTTTGCTGCAAATCGAATCGAAGCGCTACTGAATCGAATTGAATTGAATCGAATCGAAAACTTCCGATTCTGAATTGAATTGGTCCGACCACTAGGTTTAGGCAACTTTTATTTTACATACATATACATAAATATGTAGATATAAACTCAATAACAGAAAACAAAATTTATCCGGGCAGTTATTTGCACTGGCTCCTATGACAGGTACTGTAGTAAACCATTATACATATACATTTCTTATAGAGAAGAGTACATTGCCTATACTTCTTTACGGATATTTACTTATCTGAGAAATTATGAGACGGTTGGATAATGGAAATGTTTACTATTTTGACGTGGACGCTCTTATGCGTAAACTTAAAGAAATTTTTAAAAGGTACGTTATGAGCAGGCATGAGCAACTGCTGGCAGGATTGAGCCCAATTGACGTCCCGAGATGAAGGGAGGTGGTACGCCCCAGGCTATTTCTTAAATACGGGCTTTAGAGGCTCGGAATTGATGCAAACTTGTTCACTGACATACTAGGAGCTTATATTAATTTTTTTAAACCGATCGGGTAACATGATACCAGGCCTGGTTTTGCCCACTTAGAAACGCATTACTGGAGTTGTTGTACGCCGATTGGTACCAAATAAAATGCTTTCGTGCTTAAAATCAAATCCCGAATCTAATTTTGGTAACTAATGGTTCACTCCGGCATCCGAAGCGGGCACCATGATGCCCGGATTGACCAAGCGTTTAAAATTTGTACCAATTGAATGCAGTTTTTTATTTTGAGGCACGGTTTCCATATAAATATTTTATTATTGCTGTGTCGCTATGTCTGTACCCGGGTAGCATGATACCCGGACATTGACAAAAACAACTAAAATCTTCAATGAATTTAAAAAAGGGAATTCTCACGATACTAGATGGATCTACCTGTAATTATGATGAACGATCCATACCGGGTAACATAATACCCGGTAACCACCTCCCTTCATCTCGGGACGTCAATGGGGCTCAATCCTGCCAGCAGTTGCTCATGCCTGGTTATGAGAGTGGTCTAATATTTAACTGAATATTACTTTCGCACATATTGCCTTGTTAAAACCGAGAAATTTGGAGTAAATTTCCAAACATCCCAATGGCAGGAGTAGGGACAACCTTGTCAAACAAATGCCACGACAAAAACTTCCCACACAAGCTATTTAAGACTTATCAATGCTCAAAATGTTTATAATCAAAGCATATTAGCCTCAGAAGCAGCAACTATCAATGCCAAGTACAGTTCAGAACAATACAAAATAAGCAGGAATTTTAGTCTTTTTAAAATTATTCGCCACATTCGCTAAACACGTGTTTTGACCTGATTATACATACATATGAATGTGCTCATCTCTATTTGAAACCAGTGGAATGCCAGCACGTGTAGGAACATTCTCCAATTGTTTCCGTTCACAAGCTAAGCCTGAATTCTACTAATAAAATTGTTAATTTTGGGTATAATATTCGAAACATTTTGAAATATGGATTTTAGATTGCCAAGTTTGTTGAAGACGTTGCTTTGACTCGTTATGCAATAGTTGTAAAATTTATTGCATTTTTTGTTTAATTGCCATACGGCTTCTTTAAGGAGGACTAGTAAAAAGCCCTGCTCAGCAGGGATAATTACTCATAAGCTCAGTTTACTGACATACAGACGCTTGAATACATGAGAATAATGAGATTTAATATTTCAACTATTAGAATAATTCCATCAAAATATCATGGTTGAGCGCACTTGGGAACTGCCCACCAAGGCCCTGCCCATGCCCCATGTTTGATCCGTAGATCGCGGCTAGGAGTTAGTCCCGCAAATTTATTTATCGATTGAAAACTTCTTTAAATACCACGTTCGTTGTAAAAATTTCATTTCTGCCATCAAGTATTTTCCCTTGATGTTCAGTATCGATAATTTTGACTTTAACTTTTTTTCCTGATGTAGCTCTAGAAAATGCAACATATAATTGTCCGTGTGTGAATACTGGCGACGGTAAATATATTCCCAATTTATCAAAAGTTTGTCCTTGACTTTTATTAATGGTCATTACAAAACTTACTCTGACAGGAAACGGCCGTCTTTTCAGTGTAAATGGAATGTCTGGGTCAGAAGGAATCAAATCAATTCGAGGTATAAAAACAATAACACCTTGTGCGCTGCCACTAAGAATTTCTGCATGAATGATGTGATCAGTCAAACCTGTAACTATTAGCCTTGTACCATTACATAGTCCTTTTTTTGTATTCAAATTTCTCAATAACATAATGATTGCCCCAACTTTTAAAGTCAGTTTATGTGGAGGCATTCCTGTCGGCGTGAGCGAATGCAAAAACTCCTCTGGGAAGTTCAATTTTTCTTGTTCATCATCCGATACCAAATTGTCAATACTGTAATATATCTTTGCGTTGCCATTTAGTCTACCTAAAACATCTTCGTTAAGTTTTATGGTGTCATCATTCCTAGAACATAGAATCGCTGTTTTAGTAAGCTGAGCTGCATCAACGGCACTGAAATTTGTACCAAATATTTCTTCCACTAATGAGCCTTCACAAATAAATTCGTGAGGTATTTGAACTTTCTCCTCAGGTAAACTAAAAGAATTTAAAACTTCTCCATTACCAAGCTTCAAAAGCCAATCTGAAAACGCTATCTGATCAGGTTCAGTTCGCATGTTTTGAGTAAACTTGATTTGTTTGAATATAGGCCATACACGACTATTTAATAAACATGATTCTAATATAGAAACTCTGTTTCCATGCTTAACGACATTCAAACACTGTCTCCAGTCGCCCCCCAAAAGAATGACTTTACCACCAAACCATTGTTCTGATTGCATAAGTTCTTTCAGGTATCGATCCATTTCATTTAGAATCAGATTAGACAACATGGTAACTTCGTCAATGAGAATCAGTTTTGCAACCTTTAGCATTCTAGCATCATACGATGCAGCTCTAATGTTAGATACTGATATTTCTACAAACGGCACAGGTAGCTTGAACATCGAATGTACAGTTCTACCGCCCTTCAATAAATTGGCAGAAATGCCTGTAATATCAACCATGTTGAAATAATTGGAATACGTGGATATTGCTTAGAATCAATTTATTTGCCAAGCTTTCGAACTCAAACAGTGTTCATCTTCCGGGCTTAATTATGACTAACTATGTTATCCTTGTTTGATGTAGTATTTATAAAAATTTTACATTATTCTAATTTAAAATTATTGAGTTGTGAATATTTTGCAAAAAATAATTATTTTTTCAACAATTTAAATTAAAAACAAGATCAATCTATTAAATTCGGGATTATTGGCTTCCATGCGTTGCTTAAAATAAAACCTTGGTTGACGTTCATCAATGACTGTTTTGATTGTTGGATAACTAAACCTTCCTTTATTTGTCGTAGGAAATGATTATGTTCGGGAACAACAATCTTTGCATCGTCCCATGCAATATGATGACTTCTGTTTCTTATTATGTGTCTTGCAATAGCTGATTTTTTATATTCTTTTCTTCTGACATTATCTTTATGTTCTTGTACTCTTGTGTTTAGGTGCCTATAGGTTTCCCCAACGTATATTGAATTGCAAGTATTACAAGGTATGATGTATACTCCAGCATTTTCAGAATTTTCTCCATCTTTTAAACTTTTCATTAAGTTTTGGATTTTTATACCGGGTAAGAAAGTAGGTTTCCATTTCAAGACTCTTCTCAAGTATCCTGCGATCCTATTAGAAATATTGCCTATGTATGGAATTGGAATCCATGGTTCAATCTTGTTTTCTGTTTCTATGATTGATGAGAGCAAAATTGATGTGTCTGGTGCAGATAAAGGTGTTGTATGATTTTTTATCATTGTTGGTTGTGCGACTATGGTTCTCCTCGGATGTAACTTGTTTCTCATTCGGTTGATTCTTTTTTCTATGAATTTTATCGGGTATGCATTTCTTGCAAGTACTTTTCTGATGTGTAATAATTCAGCTTCCAAATATTTTGGGTGGCAGATTTTAAAAGCTCTGTGAACTAAAGCATCTACGACTGAAATTTTTTGGGAGGTGTGATGAAAAGATTTAAAATTTAGATATCTATCTGTGTGTGTATTCTTTCTGTAGACTTTGGTTTCAATGTTGCCATCTGCATTGCGTATTATAAGAACATCTAAGAAAGGAATCTCGTTATGCTGCTCTTCTTCAATTGTAAATTGGATTTGTGGATGATATGAGTTTAAATAGTTAAGAATTTCATTCTTGTTGGACTTATCAACAATAGCAATTACGTCGTCAACATACCGTTTCCAGAATAAGATTTTGGAGTTATTTACCACTACATCAGTTTCTAGTTTTTGTAAAAATATGTCAGCAATTGTTCCTGAAATAGGTGATCCCATTGGACAGCCATCGTCTTGTGAGTAGATTTCATGGTTATATTGGAAATAAGTATTATTGAGACAGATTCTCAAGAGAGATATAATGTCTTCAATTGTAAGTAGCTCAAATTCTTGAATTTTCCAATCTGAAGATGTTTTTAGTCTTTCTTCTACTGCTTGGATACTTTCAGTTAATGGTAAATTTGTATATAAGCTTTTTATATCAAAAGATACTAGAATGGATTCCGGAGGAATTTTGATATCTTTGATCATATCCATTAATTCGAAAGAATTCCTTACCGTTGTTTGTGGATATTGATTCGTTAGAGAAATTAATCTGTTTAATATTCTGGCTAGTTTGTAGTTAACTGATCCTCTATAGTCATTGATTGGTCGGAATGGAGTGTTGTCTTTATGAATTTTAGGAAGGCCAAAAAATTTTGAAATCCTGGGTTGATTTGTAATAATGCTGTTGTAAAGTTCCTTGGTTATTCTTCTGGTATTAAGTAATTCCTTGCATTTTTGTTTCAAAGTACTTAAATTGGTTTCAGTGGGATCATTAGATAATTTCAATATGGGCCATCTTGAATGAGCTGAATAATTTTTTGGTGGTAATCTAATTTATTCATTATGACAGTGGCATTACCTTTGTCTGCTTTCATTATTAAGATGTTTTCATTTTTCTGTAAATTCTTAAGTATTCTGATGATTTCATTATTAGGTTTAATTAACTGTCCATCTTGTACTATTTTGGTTATATTGCGTCGTATGATTTCTTTTTCAATTTCTGGAATGTTTTCATTTTTGAGATGAGATTCCATTGTGGCTATGAATTTCAATCTTATATTCTTTAAAATGTGCTTGTTAGGGGGGAGCGCATAATTCATTCCTAAAGTAAGAATCTTTATTTCTTCATCTGTTGGTTTGTAATTACTTAGATTGATTACATTCCTTTTGTCTCCCACTATATTTTCCGATAGTTGTTGAATTGTTGAGATTATATTGTTTGATGATTTCAGTAGTAGGTTGTATTTCATTGTTTGCTTTTCCTTAATTTTTTGGAATATTTGTTGAAAATCAATGTCAATAAGTGTGGTAATCCAATCTTGAATTGAAGTTGGGAGTGTTGATAGTTGATTGTTGCAATTATGCATGTAAAATTCTGTATCTTTTTCATTTTTGTATTGACATTTAATTGATTCGTTTAGAAATACCTGAATAGAATAGAAATGCCTGTACTTGAGCAAGGAAGTGCAACATCTCCTCTACCTCTTAAAGTACTCAGAAGAACGTTGTATGTAAACGTTTTGCCTGAGCCACCTACTCCATCCCAATAAAAGCACCTGTGTGGAGAACTTTCATCGTCTATTGCAGTCATTATTAAATCGAAAGCGTATTTTTGCATGTCATTTAAATTAGCATACCCTTCCGATCCCTGTGCTCTCTCAATTTCAAGGTCAAAATCCAGCAAATTTGGATTCGTATGGACAGGTTTAGGCAAAGCGAAAAACTCATTGTTTTTTCCATGAAGAAAAAGGACCTTCTCGATTTCTGCTAACGCAACATTTTCCGCTGAGACGTTATCAGACAATCTAACCAAATCTTCGGTTAAGGCTTGTTTAAATGCTTTCCACAGTCCCAATGCGTTTTCGGGATTTCCGAATATACAAATATACGCAAATAATTGACGCATTGAACATGGCATAGCATATAAAGATGCATCGTGCAGAGCTTTTTCCCACTCACTGTCATCTGCTAATAAACCAAGATTTTTGGCTGTCTCTTTATATGTGCTATACGTAACACCATTAATTGTTCGTAAATCTGTGAAGCTGGTAGCTCCTCGAATATTGAGTAATAGCATTCTTAGATAGTATCTTTCTTGGTCGGAAGGACTAACCGAATACATTCGCGCAATTACTCCATCATAATTTTGTTGCCGAAGTTCCCATTTCTTTTTTGAAAACACAAAATTATTGGGTATCTCAGGGTATAAAAATTGCCTTGCATATTGACATCTTTCGTTTAAGTGAAAGTAGTCTGTTAATGTTGTTTCTGTTTTATTTTCCAGAGCTTGTTGTTCCTCTCCATCTTTAAAATAAACATTGTGGAAATTTTCCAAATGTACTTGCAGTCTAATTATAGCATGCGATTTGTCATGCATTTTAAATCCAAATAGCCTCCACAAAGCCTCTGGAGCACACACGTACCTTGAATCCAAGTATGATTTAATTTCATTGTGATTCAAAACGTCTTGACCATTCACTGTGTCGATAATTTCTATGTTAGCACAATCATAGCCTTTGTAAACATACTTAAATAAGTACTTGATGCTATTAACACTCGCACAAATTTCGAGGTTAATGTGGCAATTAAATTTCAATAGTAAGTACGCATTATATGGTACTATCCAACGATTATCAATTGGTTTACCTTTCAATATAATGGCTTCTTGCGATCTTCGCCTGTACACCGGGTAACCGTCCTTATTGCCAATAGTTTCGTTACTAAATGCTTTTGGAAATGATTTAATACATTTGTCATTTTCCATACATGGAGAACGTTTATTGAGGTTGCCGCATGGGCCATGAATCATGTGTTTCATTACCACATCAAAGAGACGCGGGTTAGTTTCTTTGTTGGGTATCTCAGCAGAGACGTATTTGTCAATAATTTCAGTTGTCTTTGGTTTGTAGTCCTCATGCAGTATGATAAGCATGTGGATATGCGGAAGGGATCGTTTCTGATATTCGATTGTATAAACATAAACAACTATAACCCCTAAAATATTGTCTTTTTTAATTAGTTTTAACAATTCGTTAACTTTCAAATTAAAAACTCTTGCCACCAAGTCTGGGCGATCACTGGCCACCTGTCCAGGAAGTAAGTTATCCGTTATGTCTTTCCAATTTGGATTTGTAGTCATTGTAAGAAATAAATCTGGCTTACCATATTTTCTAACAATTGCCATCGCATCCTGATATAATTGCTGCATATTTCTGGGGCTTCCCATGAAACTGCTAGGCAATATTACTGCTTTACCAGCCTTTATACCTTCACTATTAGCTCGGCTTTCTATGTGGTCAAGAAGGCCTGTGTACATTTCCACACGTAAATCCTTTTGGTGAGTTCGAACCCACTGTAATCTGCTGGCCTCTGCTTTAGCGTATGCATCAACTGCTATTTGTTGAGTTAATTTACCACCCATTAAAAATGGGTTATATTCGTCTCGAATTGAGAATCGATTTGAATAATATTCCATTAAGGTTACATTCATGTTCTTAGCGAATGGAGTATTTATTTTGTTGATTCCAATTTTCCAGCCTTTGTCTCCGAAGGGGAACAACAGGGGATAAACCATTGGATCAACGTCTTCATTGCATACAGCTTGACGTATTGGAATGCATGTTGTGCTTGTTCTGCTGTACACTCGTATGTCGCGTTCAAATGGTGGTTCCCCATCTTGGTTGGTAAACACTACTGCGACTTCGTTAAAACGTGGAGCGTTGTATCTACGTTGATCGTCATTTTTGTTAGTACAAATAGACATTGTAATCTCTCTCGGAGCAACGCCATCTCGCAAGGCTCTGTCGTGTTCTTCACACTCCACCTCAAACATCATTTTGTAAGCCTGCGCGTAATTATTTACAGTTGAGATCAAGTCTGCCAAAATTTTCATTAAATCGGGGTTGCAATCCCTATTTGCATCGATGCTCATCCGAGCTCGGAAAGCCTCTTCGGGATCTAAAATATACAGCTGCGCATATTTTGGAATTTCACCTTCAGCAGGGTGTAAAGGAGATGCAGTATGGTATACTTGACCATGGATTTTGAAAACGTATGGACCACGCCCGTCATTTATGCGGGAGTCGATTTTAGCCCCCATTGAAGCCAATGCAAGTGCACTATTGAATGCTCGAATGTTTTGGAAAAAGTTCTTGGAGTACTCATGATCTTTTGTGAACAGTTTCTTTAAAATTTCGGGAGGTGGTGAGACCTCTTGTAACTTAACTGTCCCATGTTTACAGCAAGCTGTAAACTTTTTAGTGGTATTTAGCTCACCCACAAAGTATTTAGCTCCACAAAATGTACAGCTATTAGCGAGTAAACCACTGCTATGTTCGTCCACTTGAATATCTCGATTCTGCTCAACTGCAGCGTTATATGATTGGCGATTGTTCATAATTCTAGTTGTAGTGGCTTCTCTCAGTCTATCACGACGCTGCTCGTGAGTTTCATTATTTTTGGAAATTCGGAGCCTGGTAGCCTCCTCTCGGATGGAATTTCTATTTAAAGAGCTAGGTACATTAAGCTGATCACGATCGGCATTTTCGAAGGATATTTCATCCTCTGCAATGGTATTAGTTGGAAAACTTTGTTTTCGGCGTGGCTTTAGTCTGGTGGCTTCCTCCCGTGTGAGATTTGTATTTTTTGACAAAGTCGATGAGGTAAATGGATTAGGTTGTCTGTGTTCGACAGTTTCAAAAAATATTTCGGCCTCTGTATTCGAATTAGTTTGAAAACTTTGCTTTCGACGTCGCTTTGTTTCAATGCTACTTGCCATTGTATGATATATGGAACGATGTATCTATATAGTAATATATACTAATGTACCACTTCCTCCAGGTACTAATGTACCAGTTATTGCAGGTACTAATGTACCCGTTATTGCAGGTACTAATGTACCAGTTATTGCAGGTACTAATGTACCTATTTCTTCAGGTACTACTGTACCTATTCCTCCAGGTACTACTGTACCTATTCCTCCAGGTACTACTGTACCTATTCCTCCAGGTACTAATGTACCTATTCCTCCAGGTACTAATGTACCTATTCCTCCAGGTACTACTGTACCTATTCCTCCAGGTACTAATGTACCTATTCCTCCAGGTACTACTGTACCTATTCCTCCAGGTACTACTGTACCTATTCCTCCAGGTACTACTGTACCTA
Organism: Allacma fusca; assembly: GCA_947179485.1. NCBI lineage: Eukaryota > Metazoa > Arthropoda > Collembola > Symphypleona > Sminthuridae > Allacma > Allacma fusca. Next base: position 66,282,616 of record OX359245.1, read on the forward strand.
TTCCTCCAGGTACTACTGTACCTATTCCTCCAGGTACTACTGTACCTATTCCTCCAGGTACTACTGTACCTATTCCTCCAGGTACTACTCTACCTATTCTTACAGGTACTTATGTACCAAATCCACCCTTGGATAAACCAATGTGTCACTTACGGTTCCACATTAGGTTAAACCATTGGGGTCAGTCCAATTTCCACCCTTGGTTAAACAAATGGATCACTCAACTTTCCACCCTTAGAACTCTTTCCCAAGCATCAAAAAATTAACGAATGTACAATACAAAAAATAAACACTCCTAGAATTTAGATCGTATTGCTCCAGAAATGCCTAGAAAAATTAACTCAAAAAACAACCGTTACGAATAAAACACTTCAAAATCCAGTTATATTCAGAGAAAAGTCTGAAGAAAAGACTCCCAGAAAAATATAAAGAATTCTCGTTGAATATAATCGCTCGGCTTCGGCTATCTGTATATACCACCGTTGTGCTCTGCTATATAATGCAGTAGTGTATGACACACACCGGCTTGGCTTGCCAAATAGTACAATAGTGTATGACACCTACTGAACGTTTGTTCAAGCCATTGAATTTTGAGCGCTAAGACTCTAACATCAAGAGGTAGTTTCATGGTTACTCTCCTCTTCTGAATCATCTATTTTTTACTTGCTTTTATGTGACATTGTCTGGGTCAAAGAGGTGACTGAAAATGTGGAAAAAACATTTCGAAAGTAATGTGAAAGTTGGAATTCCTCCATAATTTCTGCTACACTTACGACAACGATTGTGACCCATCTTCGGGATTTTCACCATTATTCTAGTTTAATAATAATTTTTATTCCTGTCAAGTTTTGTTTTGTATACGTAAAGTGTGTGTGTGCACTTCTTCCGTAGACCTTAGCAATGTACTTCATTTACGGCTGGCCGAAGATTTTAAGAGCACCGGAAGCTGACCCCCGAGTCCGGTATCCAAAGTATTGGCAAATCGTGACTGAATTATTTTTGCAATCGTTACACACTCTACTTTGTCCATTTTGACCTCAAAGGTAATTTTATAGATGTTTGAAGGTATTTTTGAAGGAAGTATTATTGAAATTTGAAAAGAGATGAAGTTTGTGGTACATTGGAAATGGGTAGGACTTTTGGTGGATAATGGTGATTTATTTGAAGAATGTGTTTGTGTATTGATATTTTAGCTATGCCTGCCTGTCATAAGTCATTAGAGAAGCCAAAAATCTGTGGAGAAGTTAATGCAGAATGTGTCCTTGGTGTGGAAGCCAGACTCGACGGCTATTGTGGTGGTGGTAAGATAATAAAATTACTTCTGACTCGTTCTTGTCATGAATTTGATTTGTGGAGTCAACGGGTCAAATTCAGATAGAAGTGATGGTAGGAAAATTGAGATTTGTTGTGATGTATGAATTTAATTTGCAGACTTCTGGAGGATACCGTTTATTCTACGGTCTGAGAACAGGGAGCAAGAATCTTTTTGAGCAAGTTGATCCGGAAAGTCACAAATTGCGAAAAGAGAGCCACGAACTCTTTCTCAAAGAGCCCATACCAGCTATTACGATACAATTGATCCTATAGCAATTGATGATGAGTGTTGAGGTGTGTGTGACTGATAAACAGTAAAATCCCGATGTAGTTCGATTTACTATGAAAGTTGCAGATTGCACGTGTAATTAAGTAATTGACTTGCCCGAATACAAGAATTACTATTCTAAAGATTAACAAGAGTATTTATTGAGATGTTAACAGTTCCGTGTCTTAATGCATTCTGTTACAAGCGCTAGTCATCATTGCATCTTAACCAGATCAATGTACTAATACTTACATACGCTTGCTATGCTACATTTCATAATACTTGCCTTACAATTATTACTATGAAAGTAATATTCAATACTTTTGCTATTGTCAAATAACTTAGAAATGACAAAAATAGCTAAATAAAATAATTTCACTTTCTTCAATTAAAACTAATAGCAGTAACAATTACTACTGCTACACAGTAGCAAAACTATGCCATTTCACTTCTCAACATTCCGCCCATCTTGAAATAACTATTTCAACACTACCGCCCATCGTGAAATAAAATTTGTCACTCCGATGTATCGCTGTCAATTGATTGTGATGGACATATTCCTCCGACTGCATAACCCCACGCAGTAAATAGTCCAATTGGGTTACCCTTTGCTCCAGTTACTCTTCCACATCTCATTACATCGAAGAATACATCAGCCCCCAAAAGTATATCGATGTATCCCGGTACCATAAATCCAGGATCTGCTAAAGGCAAACCTCTTAAATGGCTTACTTCATCTTCATTAACTTTTCGCTTCGGTAACATCGTTGTAACCTTGGGAAGAATGTATGCATTGACTTTCATCTCGAAATCATCTTCTTGGTTTGATCTTAACCCAAGTGTGATCGAAGAATTGGAAATTCCCGCTTTCGATTCTCCAACTCCAGAAATATTAACATCACAAATCTTCCGTTCTAACTTCAAAGATTTTGCTGCTCTCTCCGAAACAAAACTGACATCGGAGCCTGGATCAAGGAGTGCTCTGAACTCTTGCAACCTTCCTTTGTTATCTTCAACAGCAATCGTTGCAGTAGCCATCAATCCTTTCTTTGATGTTGTCGATACAGAACTAATTCCAATATGTGCTGTCACCGATTCTGTCCTGACCTCGGTTCCCGAATTCCTCCGTATGTGTAAAAGTGAGTGATGCGCTCCTTGACAAATGCTGCATGTTGTTTTGCTAAAACACTTCGTTGCCAAATGACCCGCTCGCATGCATTTGTAGCATAACTTCAATTCTACTACCTTTGCCCTTCTGTCTGCAACCGTCATTTTTAAAAATGCTTCGCAGTCCCCAATCAGGTGCTCCTTACTTGAGCATAATAGACAGCAAGCATTGACATTCGTATGATGAGCATGCACAATTTTCTTGCTGCTGCCCTGCTGCTTTTCCGGCATAGTTTCACTGATTGGCAACTTCTTTCCAAATTCCGATGAGCACAGAATAACAGCACGATCATCCAGGAACTCAATCAGCTCCGCCATCTTTGGAATTCTTTCCCGTCCAATTTTCGTTTCCCACAACTTATGTGTTTCTTCGTCCAACTTTGTAGTAATGAGCAACATTGCCAAGTCACTATCTTCATCAATCGGCCTTTCCAGTGCCCTTAATGCTCTCACTACCGATGAAGCAATATCCACCATCCTCCGCAGCTCGATTCCTGATTCTCTTTCCAGAATAGGCATATCGATTAGTCGATTTAAATGAGTTTTAATTAACTCACGCGTGTTATGGTATCTTCGATTCAATGTGGCCCATGCTTCTTCATAATTGGCATCAGAAATTGAAAACGGCTGCAACAATTCTGCTGGACTTCCCTTCAGACAACCTTTGAGATAACTTAATTTCTCTGCGCCCCTAAGTGTCGGATGATTATGAATACTTGACATAAATATGTCCCTGAATGAAGTCCACTCCAACATACTACCAGAAAATGTTGGCGTCTCCAATTTTGGTAACTTCACCGTCACAGCATGCTCCGATGCTCCATCAGCCGACATCCTCCTTTTCGATGCTTGAGGTTCAGTGCCAGACATCCTTCCGATGATGCGTTTCACTGCCACCTTAACTTCATCGAACCGATCCGCTATTTCATCATATTGTTGAAGATGTACTTCCTCCTCCTCCTCCGGGCATGAAGACATAATTTCTTCAAATAATGAGTTGAAGTCCTTCCACATATCCGATATTTGTTGATCATAGACCCCAGCTGTAGCCGCATTCCACAGTTGCGCATTCTCATGGTCAACCTTAGCCTTTACTCTTGTTAACTTGGACTTCACCAACTTTCTTCTTGCGAGTAGAACATCCATTGTGTCAGTCACCACAATAACTCCTCAGTAAAAATATGATTCAGACACTATCCGGTTCGAAAACGACCAATTGTTGAGGTGTGTGTGACTGATAAACAGTAAAATCCCGATGTAGTTCGATTTACTATGAAAGTTGCAGATTGCACGTGTAATTAAGTAATTGACTTGCCCGAATACAAGAATTACTATTCTAAAGATTAACAAGAGTATTTATTGAGATGTTAACAGTTCCGTGTCTTAATGCATTCTGTTACAAGCGCTAGTCATCATTGCATCTTAACCAGATCAATGTACTAATACTTACATACGCTTGCTATGCTACATTTCATAATACTTGCCTTACAATTATTACTATGAAAGTAATATTCAATACTTTTGCTATTGTCAAATAACTTAGAAATGACAAAAATAGCTAAATAAAATAATTTCACTTTCTTCAATTAAAACTAATAGCAGTAACAATTACTACTGCTACACAGTAGCAAAACTATGCCATTTCACTTCTCAACAATGAGGATTCAATAAGAAAATGTTAGTCTTCTCAGAAATACCAGGTCAAAAATCCTGAGCAAAATGTCAAGTACAACCTTCCTGAGGGAGTAGTAATTAGGAACTGTTCCGTAAAATTGGAAAGACTCAGGAAGACTGGGATGAGGCAAAAATCAAAGGAACCTTATTTATGAAGAAAGCGAGAAGTTAAGGCTGTGAACCTAAAAGACACGAAAAAACCTTTTCCGTGCAAATATTACAATTCAGAGGAGTCCAAATGCTCTCAGTTTTTCCCAGGTGAGGAAAGTATGATTGAACACGTTCGACATATCCATCTAAGTATGATTTGCTATTTAAATCAAATAATTGTATTGTGCTAATACTTATATAGTCTGGAAAATTAACCTTTTCAAAAAGTCTTCAAGAATTACATTCAATGATGAAAAGGTGTTTTTTGGTACCCATATAGTTAATGATTTCAATTGTCGGCTATGCGAGCACCAATTTGAAAGTAGAAAGACTTTTTTAAACATCAAGTTTCCATTCACGGAGAGCATTACCCATTTTAGTGCAAGGAATTTTTATTTATTAGAAGATTTTTTTGGAGAAGAGGAGGGACTTACTCCTAGTTACGGGATTCTTCAAATTTTACGATGAAAAAATCTTCACGGTTCTGTAATAAAACTTCTCATTCGTCCCATTTTTAAAACGAATAGGATTTAAACCTTATGACTTTCCGAGAGATGAAATTATGTGACTCTTTGAGAAGCGGAAACATTGGCGACATTCTCAGTATTATGCCGACGAACAAAGAAGGATGGCTCATGTTCGAATTGTTCATTTGGGTATGTGTAACTAACTAAATTACAGTCTAATCAGAAAGAATTGAGGATTGAAGTGGAATTGTAATTTATTTGTTCCCATAACCAAAGACTACTGGAATTTGTGGGGTTTCATTTGAAAAGAAACTAAAACCACTTCAGCATAAGGTTAAAATCCATAGAGAACCTGTACCATACTTCTGCAAGGAGGAGAATTGTAGGCAAGTAAACATAATTAGAAATAATCAACATATGAATATCTTTTAATGTTATTAAAAAATGTTTAGAAGTACCCCATGGTTTTATTAAGTCTTAAATGTGTCCTTATATCGATTTACAATATGGTGGCATGAAATCTCCGGTTGTGAAGTAGATACAAAATTATAGCTGTTCAATAAAACTTAATATGAATTAATTTAATTGGAATTTGTAGGGTTTCATGTACGCGTCAAGCTATGGCTTTCTTAGCTCGGAAAGTCAGACGTTGCAAGCTGTGAGCAACAGACCATCATCCCCCTCAGGAACGTCTCCAACAGAATCTGCTACTCCAAACCCTCCTCCTGCTCCATTCCCAACACCTCCCCCTGCTCCAGCCCCAACACCTCCTCCTGCTCCAGCCCCAACAACTCCTTCGATGCATGGCCTCTTCCCAATGCGAACCGCGTTTGCCCCAAAATTCCGATTTAACTCGGCTTTTTGTTTTTTGAACTCCTTGTTCAGTTCGTTTCGGGCGGTGCACCATTCACGCCCCAACGCAGTTCGAAAGTGACACAGTCTGCAAAAGTGGTCACCATCTGCAAGAAGAACAATAGGGCATATAATAAATTAAATAAATATAAAAATATTCCTCATCATATTTTGGTACGTGATGACATATGTATGTGACTGATGCTCTGAATGTCAGCTATAAAAGAAATATTTTAAAGGAACTAAACCAAAACTATATACATGAGTTAAGTAACATACACATTGGTGTGGTTTAACGGGCAAGACAGGGCTTACCTTCTAACAGTCCCACCATGCATGTTGGGCACTGACTCCAACCCGGCGGTGGAGGAGGATACCTCTTGAGAGGAGCCTGACAATCTGCTGACTCACACTTGGGCCAAATTCCCCTAACTTGATCACCGCAGAAGTGACAGAAACGGTCCGATTTATTCCTGACAAATGGGACGTTAAATGCAGCGGGCTTATTGTTAGGGATGGCATTCCATGGTTTCGACATCTACAATCCACAATACAAAAATTACTACATTCTAAAGAAATCTAAGAATGACCTTAATGACAAACATGGCATTATAATTAAAGTAAATAAATAAATGACATTATAATTAAAGTAAATAAATAAATAATATACTCACCTTAAGACACAAATAGATAATTCCAGCAAAAAAACACCAACAATAGCGAGACAAATCCGGTAACAACCACACTCGATACGGAAGAGTAAGGGCGATGCAGTAGAGTTGAGAACGGCGTGCACGCGGTCGATTCGATGAGTTTTCGACTCGCTGAGCTTCGGCTTGCTTATTTGTAGACACCTCTTGGGCGTTGCGAGGCACTGCACGCGCGAATATTCAATTTGAAGGGTTGAGCGCGCGAAGCTTTGAATCTCAAAAAGTGGTCAATAATAATAAAGGATTCGATGAGTTTTCGACTCGCTGAGCTTCGGCTTGCTTATTTATAAACAAAGAACTAAATTTACGCAATGAAATGGATTTTGAGTTCGTACCTTGAGGAACTGTAGCCAAAGTAGCAGTTCAGTTCCGGCAAAACAAATACTTAAACTTTAACACACAAACCAACCCAGTACAGACAGAAAAACATCAGGGGAAAATAACTGTGCGTTTGAAAATTCTTGCATTTTCTAATGCACTCAAAAATGACCAGTTCAGAAATTTACTGATTACAACCCAAATATTTTTCAACATGTTTGTATTTTCAAACCTCCAACCAACCGAGTACAGATACAATACATCTGGGTGTTACAACTGTACGTAAGAAATTTCTGTCTTCAATTAATACATACGTTTAAAAATGGCCTCCTCAGAAGATTACTGATTACACTCCGGTATTTGTAAATACACTAATTATCGTAGTCTCGAACTTAACATTTTGTTATTTATTGTACACATCTATATAATTTTAAATACCAGGATAAAAGATCATCTCAACATGATAACGTTGAACGATTTACAGCTTAACGTACTCCTAACAAATTGGCTTTGCGAAACGGCTTTCCTACCATTTACATTCGATACTTCAGCCATCGTGGCAAAGCCGTCGCTTTCAAAATTAAAGTGGGGTTATTGGTACTTTAGGCAATTTTTAATATTTTTATTTATATCCTTCAAAGTATTACGATTTGTTCAAACTATCCTATGGCCGGAATAATACCTTGACTTGAAGCAGTTATTCGCCCATATTATCTACCTAACAATGGGCTTTGCCTACGAGTGCGGTTTGATGGTTTTGATCTCCATGAACGTGGAGCTGTCAGATCTGTACTCGCGTATGCACAGTCATAAATCCAGGGATGCTACGAAATCACTAGGTAACAAACCCCTCCAATATACTTAACCTGATACAACTTCTCAATCATATTAAAATTCAAAGAAATTAAATCTAATTGCTCATAATAATAACTACAGCTTAAGACTCCGTTCTGCGAAAACGTAATTTAAGGAAAAATCAAATCCAGTTTAAAAAAAAAATTCTCAACAGGTCTACTCAAACTGATCTCCGTGAATACTTTCAAAAGTCACTCAATATCCGAGCTGATTATAATTTTCCTGCCGTTTCTTACGTACACAGTTCGTCCTGGAGCGTTGGGTATGTTTTGCATTGAGCCAAAGGCAATGTATCTCGTCTACTCGGTCGTACCAGAGAACATGGACAATTGGTGGGTATTTGTTATTACATTGGGAATAGAAGGGTGGGGTTTAGCGGAGATCATTACGATTGCCTACATAGGTGCTTACATCCTTCTGACTTTCGCTGTACCATATATTTGTAATGAGGTTGCAGCGGGGATTTTCCAATCAATAAGGTAAACACACACGATGTATGTACATACATTTGTGGTGTGTTGTAATTATACGAAATCAAATGTCTGTAATTACATATTATCCAAATTACTTCTCAAACGTTTAATTGTTTCTGGATCCGAGAAAAACCCGACACCGGATTGTTCAAATGTGTCTGGACATAAAATTATACAATGAGGCCTTTGCCACAATGATTTATTTGATTAAATTGCTGTGTTTGGTAATAGCTATATTTGGATTGTTTGCGGGAATTCGTTTCCAAACAGAGCACCCTTATTTCGCAATGGTTATCACCTTTGTTGGTTTCCTTGGACCCCTTTACTTTGTATTCATCTACGGAAGGTGCTACTTGATTCAAGATAACATCAATGATATAAAGCGCGAAATAATGTTTATAGTTATGGAAAATGATGTGAAACAAAAGAAATACTTTGAGCGAGTTTTGAAAGGAATTCCAGCGATCGGAATAAGAGCGGGAAGTTTCTATACATTGGACAGGACATCGTCTCCTGAATTTATGGATTTTGTCATCAATCAGATCGTCAGCTTACTTGTAATGTAGTGTAATTACTGTAATGTCAAACAGCTCCATATTTAATGTTTTTAGCAAAACTAACTATACCGCAAAATTTGGGAAACTTGTATTCTAGCTATGGAAAGCTTTTTTGGTTTGCCAGAACAATGAATCGATTTCAAAATTTTTAATCAGAAAATAGTACTGATTCAGTTGAATTGCCCAACAGGATCATTTGTTAAGTAAAACCAATTTTGGTTAATTCAACCTGAAGCTCCTTTCCATCTTTCCCGACGATTTTCTTGTTTTGAACTCAGAGTCCTTATCGCAATCCTTATTGGTTCCATATATGAATTGAAAATTTGATTGAGACCTCTGTGATCGGCAAAGCCAATCGCATGTCCAATAAAAGTCATAGTGGAGTAGTAAAAGTAGGAAAATTTAATTCTGTATGACTTGCAAGTGAAACAGATTTGAAAAATGCTTTTTTCAAATATTTTTTTGAAATTTAGGAGATATCCATCGGTTGTGCTTTATTTTGATAACTTTCTCATGGGATCTCACAAGATTGTCGAGTAAAACTTGTTTCGAGATTTTTCCCAAGAAAACGGCTATATTCTATTTGATCTGTAGGTTGTCTACCTATGTGTATTATATTTAAAATATTATAATGATTGCACTGCACGGATTTCTAGTAGTTAGGAAGCAGTTTTTGCGCACAACAAAAGTAATCTAAATCAATTCCTCATTCGCGATCCAGCATCAGCCGCCTTTTCTTTTGCTTAAGCAAGAAGTTATTGGAGGGATTCCCAGAAGTTACCATCTTTAGTATGTCTAACAATTGTTACGCTCTATGTACAGTGAAACCTCTTTATAGTCACTACCGCTATAAGCAACTTCTCTCTATAGTCATAAAATAATTTTTCCATGGCGATTCGCCCGTATGCTGTAATGTTAAATAATTTCCGAATAGTCAGCTTCCCAATAGTCATAACCTCTCTATTATCTACATAATTTCTGTTCCGAGGAATCTATAACTCTCCATATAGTCACATTTTTCAAAAAATCCCGGATGTTTTTACTCCTTCAACTTCTGATTGATTCAATTATTACTTATGTAGAATTTTTCAAATTTTTAATATCCCAGAGTTCCATATTGGCGTATTTAGCAAATAATCTCGCGTAGTAACGGCTGTGGCCTAAGTATCGACCAATAAAACCACTATTATTGTTATTACTATTATTATTTAGCAAACAATTTTATATATTCCGAATAGTCAACTAGTTGACTACTGAGTAGTCAACGTTCTCTATAGTCTACGTTTATATACGGTCCGCTGCGATGTGACTATAAGGAGGTTTTACTGTAATTATATATATTCGATGATCCAATTGCAGTTTAAGCTGTAGACAGGTTCTTTTTAAGGACTCGACCATATGCTTCTGGTTCAGAAATTCATCGGAGTATAGTCGACGATTCAACGTTGGATCTATACTAATGAATAGTAGATATAAGAAGATTGGCACCTCTCATTTATGTTTATACATATTCCCCTCAACCACATAATTCGGGGAGGCGGTGGTTTGCATTAAGCATATCTTGGCCCCGAAAAAGTTTAGATTTATTCAAAACTTACTTGACTACCTGACGAGCAAATATTTTGTCCAGATTTAATGAATGTTAATGAAGAAATTAATCTAGCGAATTGTATACATAATTGGGTCAATATGTTATTCCTCAGAGGTAACCTAAGAGCATATACAAAGTTTATATTTGGATTTCGTGCTATCGGTCGTAAAACTGCTAATGAAAGATATCTGCTTCCAATAATGTTTGCGATCATTCTGAAAAATTCTTGCATTTAATTTTTCTAACTAAACTCCACAGCAGAAAACAAAATTTATAAGGGTCATTTACACGATTTTACTTGCTTGAGAAAATGTTTGACGGTTGTGTAATGCAAATGTTTACAGTTTTAACTTAGACGCTCCTACATATGTATAATTACAATAAATTGAGTAGTGTTAAGTACTTATAGAGGATTGGAGATTTATATGGAGAGTCGTGAATATGAAGAGGGGGAAAATATTTTTATTCTCTTGTGTGCGTGTGTATGAGAGTAACTGTCGTGTAGACTATACAAATAAGTGCGTATGTATATAAAGAGTACTTCTCTATGTCTCGTTTTATTCTCTCTCCTTATCTCCTTCTTCCTTCTCTCTTTCCCAGCTACTTGTTACATTTCTTATGGTGACACACGTTTATATAGGGAGTCTGAATTCATGACTTCAGCCTCCCTATATATGTACATTATTATACTTAACATTCCACGGGCAGTTGAAACGATGTCTCATCGTTTAGGAAATGAGTATCTAAAAGTATATGTGTTCATATTCATTTTCATGTGTTCATATTTCTTGTATTAGTAACTTGTCTTCTGGAATAGCGGAGTTTCTTCTCTTGTGTTGACTTGTTGGTAGTTGAATCTTCAGCAGGAGTGAATCATTTTTAAGTAAATTTTATTCTCTTACATATAAACATACAGGCTATTTTATAATTAGTGAATTATATTAGAGTGAAATTATAATATACGTAACAGCTATTATCTACTAAACTTCTCGGGGTCGATAAAAATTCTGTCTCAGAATTTTAAAGTGCAATCCAGCTAAAGTTGGTCATACAAGAATACGGGATGTACAAGTACAGGGTGAGTTGAATATTTTAATATTTGTGGGGGCTGAACTTAACTGTGTAAAATTAATACTACGTAACCTATTGTGTTATTAAGTGAATCAAAAGAGATAAAGAAAATTTATGTTGTCCCTAGTGTTTCGAATGGGGAGGATTATTGATCCAAGGCCGAGTGATCAAATCGGTCCAGGATCGGTGAAAACTGAAAAATTGTGAGAAGCTTCTCGCGTAAGTGTGTGTACTTATAATTAAATAATTAGGGACTGAAGTTTGTATGGAGTAGAGAGTATGTATGTATCCCGAATATGATAGTATACAGTAAAATTAATTATTAACTAAACAATATACAAATAGTGTAAATTATAATTAACTCATTAACTATTAATTAAATTAAAATTAATTTCAGTGGTGGATGTCTAGATCCATACTGACGGAGCAGTAACTGGAGCGTGTTGCCGGGAGTTTATCGGACAGGACCGGAATGTTCGGCCAAAGAGTATTCCTCGGGAACGTGCAACAGGCATATCTCAGTGAGTGAACGATAATGTCATCTGAAACTTAATAATTGTTTGTATTAGTTATACAAATTACATCAACCAAATAGTGTTATTGACAATAATGGTGTTTCTTTTCTGTGGTCCACAGGGTGACAAGAATTTAAATGAATCCATCATAAGCGTTTAGGACCGGCCGTCATCAATATTTGAGTGGTAGGGCGTTAGGTCAGGGCAAACGGGTCTGCGGGGGAATTGACCCTTACCCTCGTAGATCCAGGGAAGTTGGTTGAGTGGTGCAATTTGAAGGGTGCTATGGTCGGAGGTTTTATTCGTTACACTTGCAGCCTTGATGGTATTGATGGGCTCAAGTGCCCAGGAAACGACCTGGAACATCGGGAGACGCTGCCAGAGCATGGGCCAGCAGGTGTAATGGTGAAACTTGCGTGCATATCATTTGGTGCACTGGTCCATGGTAGGACCAACCAATTTTCCGAGGATTGGGCTCTAGTGAGCTCAATAATATTTTTTCAATCTTCATTTTTTTTGTATAGGTGACTGTAAATACTATATTGTTGCTTGAAATAAAGTCACCAATTTCTTAGGCTTAACGAGTGTGCAATGGAACAAATTTTCCACGGTGCGTATGTGACGTCTGGTAGAACGGCGGAATTCGGTGTCATCGCGTGTATGGAATGTGGTCGGAATAATTCGATTGGAATCTTCCGCTAGTAATTGGTGTTGAGTTCGACGGTGTCTTTTAGGTGGTAAATCAATAGCGGGTAGGGTAGGCAAAGCCGTTGTTGGTGGCACAGGTGTGGATAGAAGAGCTGACCTGTATGAAGGTCGAGTAGGGCTCGTATGTACCGCATTAGAAGGGTCCGCTGGCAATGGGGGGAGGGTACCTCTTGGGGGAGGGGTACCTCCCATAGGGGGTGGGGTGGGGTGTGGAGCCCCCAAATCAGGTGGATGCAAACGGGTCATGCCCGAATTTGCCGGGGTTAAAGACTCTGAAAAATTATCCGGGTTGGAAGGGGTCGTGCGGGGAGGGTTGATTGTAAGGGCTTTAGGTGTTTCTTGTAAATGCGTGGATGAACCTGGTACTTGCATAGCTGGAGTAGATGTTAATATGGACTGAGTGGTGAAGCAATTGGGTCTATCAAAGTATTGCTTGAGTCGTGAAACACGCACTGTTAAAGTTTTCATGGATGTACCTATAGAGCCTCGGATCGTGTAGTTGACGGGAGTCGGTATGGCGATGATACTGAAAGGCCCTTTCCATCGTGGTAGTAACTTCTGACTTGTTCCAGGGATTATAGAGGTATGTTCAAGAAGAACATTATCACCTATGGCATTGGACACATCTCGGCGGGATCGATTTACTCGTTCCGCATATTTTATGCGATTGCGTTCCAAAATATTGTGGGTAAGGCTCCATAATTTCTCCATGGAATGTACAATATGATTCTCTGGTGTGTAGGTTGGGAACACATTTCTGAGCGGAGTCCTGGCATGGAACCCATGAAGGAGATAAAACGGTGTAAAGCCATGAGACTGATGAGGCATATTATTAAGTAGAAAAGTGAGCGCTGGTAATGCCCGTGTCCAGTCAGAGTTGGTGTCTGCGACGTACATGGCAACACAATCCCCCAAGGTCTGATGTGTTCTCTCAACTAACCCTTGGCTTTGCGGATGGAATGAAGTTGAAAACTGGATATTCAATTGGAATGCTTTGGCGAGCTCTGTTATGACAGAATTATTAAATTCAGTGCCTTGGTCTGATTGAATTACTTCAGGGAGTGAATACACAGAGGCTATCTTATTCAGGATGAAATTGGCGATGGCTTTGGCATCAACCGTTGGAACTACTTCCGTAACCAAGAATTTGGTGAGATAACAAATAGCAGTAATGATGTATCTGGGGCGACCCTCGGGATTTGTAAGTGGACCTTGTACGTCAATTTGAATCCGCTCAAATGGTTTTAAAGGGATTTGAATATATTGAAATTCACCTGCTTGTTTCTGTCCTCTAGGAGATTTGCGTGCCTGACAGATAGGACAGGATTTGATGAATGTGTAGACGTCTCTGGACATTGTCCTCCAATGGAAGGATTCCTGTAATTTCTTCAGGGTCTTAGTATGACCCATATGGGAATGCTGATTATGATATGAGGTGATGACATCAGGGACCATTTGTTTAGGGATTACTAGTAGAGATTCTTCGCCAGGGCGATTGTTATATTTGTATAGTATACCATCGTGAAGGGAATAATTATGTCTGAGTCTCCAATTAGCAGGTAGTCGTTGTATAATTCGTGCAATGGATGGATCCTTGAGTTGTTCATCTTTCAGTGTGGAAATACTGATGGCATTGATGGGGAGACAAGCATCTTCGTCCGTAGCGGAAAATTCTGGATCATTTAAAGGATTCCTACTGAGACAATCTGCGACACGGTGTGTAGCACCACGGACATACTGTATTGTAATGTCATATGGCATGAGCATGATCTGCATACGCTGCAGTTTGGGATTTAAATCGTCTTTGCTCTTCAAGATGTAGCAAACGCTGTGATGATCTGTTTTGACAGTAAAAGGTATGCCGAGAAGGTATTCTTTGAGTTTGCTCGTTGCCCATGTAATTGCCAAGAGTTCCAATAGGCGTATGTGATACTTGGCTTCATATTTATTCAATTTTCCGCTCAGGTAATAAATGGGATGTTCGCGACCATCTGGTTGTAACTGAGTGAGATATGCTCCTAGGCCATGGAGGGAAGCGGCCGTATAAAGGAAGGTTGGCTTGGCTGGATCGTAGTGAGCAAGGACCGGTTTGGAAACTAAAATGGATTTGAGTGTTCCAAAGGCCTGTTCGCATTCATGTGACCATTCGAAAGGGACATTGGCCTTAGTTAGTTCTCTAAGTGGTGCAGCTATTTGTGCAAAATGGGGAATGAAACGTCGGAAGAAATTTGCCATTCCAAGGAATGATTGAACGGATGTAACATCTTTAGGCGTTGGCATGCGTTGTAGCGCCTGTAGGTGATTATCATGGGGTTGGAGACCATGACTGTTGACGGTAAATCCGAGGAGGCTAATTTCTGTATATGCAAAGCTACATTTGGATGGTTCGAATTTGAGATTATGGTCCGCAAACCGTTGAAAAATTTTCCGTAACTTGATAATATGTTCGTCGATGGTGGTGGAGCAGACCACAATGTCGTCAACATAGGCTAGTGCAGTGGAGTATTTGAGGTCACTAAGGATCACATCAATCACTCGGCAGAAATGGGAAGGAGAGTTTTTCGCACCGAATGGCATCATCACATATTGATATTGTCCATTTTTTGTGATAAAGCTGAGTTTTTCTCGTGAAGCTTCGTCCACAGTAATTTGATGGAACCCTTGTGCGAGGTCTAATGTAGAGAAATATTTGTGGTTTTGTAGGCGGCGTAGGATTTCGTCTACACTGGGCAGTGGCCAGTGCATGGATTTGGTAATGGCATTGAGGGACCGGAGGTCGACAACCATACGTGGCTTCCTGACACCTTGGTCGTTAGGTTTCTTCAACACAACTATGACGGGGCTCGTGTAAGGGGAGGTGGATGGTTCAATTATATTGTTGTCCAAGAGTTTCTTTACTTCAGCATCAATGAGAGCATCTTGGTATGCTGATGTTTTGTAGGCACGGTGTGAAACAATCTCTCCACTAGTCAATTCTATTTTGAAGGGTAGAATAGAGCATTTCCCTAATTCTTGGGGAGTAAACGCGAACGAGGATCGGAATTCCGTGAGGAGTTTACGGAATTTATGTTGATCTGCCTGGTCCAGGTGTGGATTAATCTTGAAGGAATTGATTTCTTGTTGGAGATTAGAGTCATTGATGTCAATGGCATTCACAGGGACGGGCATCATAGATATGTCATCAACCAAAAATGGGGTGGTCTTTCCAAGTCCTAAACCGTCAGGTATGGTTATAGTCATTGACGTCGGGTTCGTCAGCAGCATGAATTTTGAGGTGGGTGATACAATGGCGTTTGGGGCTAATAAATGGAATTGCGTATATAAGGAAACGTGGGGTTTGAAATTGAGAGGAGTTGAACCTGATGTCGTATGATGGATGGGGATAGTGACATGACAACGTGGGGGGATGTCATGGGTGCCTGCGACTCTAAGAAGTCCATTAGAGTCCTCATGTGATACACAAAGGACCGAAAGCGGAATGCGTGGGAGAGATGTTGACGTTCGGGTTTTAAGGGTGCGATGACGTGAAGGTGCAGGACGAGGTCTGTGATGAACAGAAATACGACGTCGTTGGGGATGTGTAGAGTGGAATTCATAGTCTGAACTGTCAGATGATAAGGGGGACGTAATGTCGTCTGCAAATCTCATAGGCTGGCTGGGGTTTTTACGTCTATGATTTATAGTTTTGTTATTGTCTGTTTGGGTTCCCGTAGTCTGTGGGGTGTCGTAGGTTTGTGTAGCTGAGGAGCATAGTTTGGGCGTGGTTGAGGTCAGATTTTCGAGACGATCAGCCGGATGTCTGGTAGACACTGTGGAGCGGATTGTGAAATCTGTCTGGGATTTGGGAATTGAATTTTCAAGTTTTGTAACTGGCACATTGCATTGTGCAGTGATGGCAGCCGTATGTTGCAATTGAGTATGGATGAGGGGCAAGGAGCCTGTAAACTTGTTATATAAAGTATTCTGCTGCGTGTTGATGAGGAATCCTCCTTTTGAGTATAGAAAGTCCGTACCCAATATTATTTTAAGGGCTTTCGACGGGGCGACTATGAAGGGATGTAAAAATGTACATTTTCCAATTTTGAATTTAATGAGAGCAAGGCCTTGATTAGGCATGGAATTGCCAGATGCGTCGATAAGTTGTATATTGGATTTCGTAATGGGAGTTCCAGGAGGTACATAAGTCGGATGGATTAAGGAAGCAGCAGCTCCGGTGTCAATAAGGCATGGATGATTTTGATTTTGTATTTGTATGATGATTTTGAGGGAGCAGGAAAGTGATGAAATTTGTAGCTTAGCAGGGTTGTGAATGTAGATGGAAGGGACCATTAGTCCAGGATATCGGTTTCGTCCTGGTACTGTGGGGTGTCGAGGGAATGGATAACGGGCAGTTGGCGGGGTGGTCCGCGTCCCGGCTGCCCTTGGGAGTTTAAACTTTGTTGACGGAATTGGGATCGTTCTCGAGCCCATTGTGCATAATGCATGGCGCGGGGCTGCCTACATGCATTTGCATGATGATTGGGTCGGGAACAACGTCCACAGATGATAGTAGATTGTCCATTCGATTGGTTGATGGGATGTCGTGGAGCGGAGCGACAAACGCGTGCTATGTGACCTGGTCGACCACATGTCCAACAATTTATTTGCCGCGGAGGGCCTTGAGGCGGACTACGGACGGTGGAATAATTGTAGCCAGGGTTCGGAGGTCGAGGGCGAGGATATGTAGCAACAGCCATAACAGTAGTGTCTTTGGATTCCAGTTTTTCTAATCTTGCTAAAAGGGTGTCCAACTTTGTATCTAAGGTTACAGGAACAGTAGTTGTTGGAAGGGTTACCGGAGGAGCTTGCATGGTTTGGTTGGAACAACTCTCATACTCCCTAAGAGCATCGAGTAAATGGGTGAAGTTTCTGATACGGTCATTCCAGGATTGTAAAAATATATTGACCGTAGGGGACAACTTGGACCTGATGGAGTCGACGGCGGTTTTCTCAGGTAGGGACTTCCAGTCAGTACCGGCGGCGGAACGAACACGGAGTGCAAATATGGTAGGCAATTCTGTAGGATAGGGTGTCATGGAGAGGGCATCCAGTAGTTGACTCTTGCGGTCAGGAATATCTCGAGGCAGTTGGGCCAGGATGTCATCGCAGAATTGTGCATACGTGCGACGGGACGTGGAAGGGAGCACATAATAGTATTCAAAATAGTCTTTTCCGGTCTTGGAAGCATCAGAGATGTTTCTGTAAATATAAGCCTTTTTGGTATCATCGTCGAGGATGTTCAATGCCTTGAAAAACTCGTCACAGCGTTTAAGAAACGTACGAATGTTGTCGGTTGAAGTGTCTTGTGAGGGGAATTTGGGCTTATCAAATAGTAACCGTGTGGGATCCATATTATAGATGTGAGGATCAGTTGGATGGGGAGAGTTCGCTCTTGAGGAAGTAAGGCTAGTGGAGGCGGTATGAAATGGAGAGGAAGGCTGTGGGTCGTTATTGACGTGGTCAAAAATATCAAGAGTCCCAAAGGGGTTTGTCAGGTCGGCCAAGAGGGTAGGCTCAGCGGTAGGGTCAACGGCAGAAAATGTAGTCGTGGAGGTAGGTAGAGATAGGATATCGGGGTTGTCGCGAATGGCTAACGTAACGAAATCCTGGTCTAGGTGTAACAGTGCGTCTCTATAAGCTTGTTGGGACGAAAATGGATATTGAGAATGAGTATATTTGTCTGTTAAGTAGAATTCTTGGATCAATTGGAGATAATATGGAAATCGAAGAAGGGGAGATAAATCTTGTCCAGCTGTTTGTGAGGATTGTAACCGGGATGTCCAGGCTGTGATAACAGGTGCGTAGCTTTCCGTTGTGATTGCAAATGAGGAGGCACATGGGATGGCCCCGGCTGGGATTAATGTAGAAGATGCAGTGGTTGTGGGAACCAAAGTAGGTCCTGAAGGGGTCGGGTGGCGGGATGTTGGTGTCGTAGGAGTAACGACGGGTAGCAGGGATTCGCGGATGTCTTGGAGTTCTTCAATTATGGTTGTATATTCGGTTGTGTGGGTTTGCCAATTTCGAAAGATACGGAGGAGACGTGAGACAACCTGGAGGAAGGTTGACTGAGTTTGTAGATCGGAATCGGGTAAGGGATGAATGTTGAGGTCACGTAAAAGTTGATGGTAGTATGGTAGTGTGACAATACTTGTCCCGGTGGAGTCCTGGATGTGTTTGGCGGTTATTCTATCGACGTAAGCCTGGGAGATTTCTTCTATAAAGGAGCTTGGGTCGCCAGCACGGGAAGTGGGCGTCAAGACTGTGGTTGCCAATATGGTGGGATCGAGAGTAGTAATAAAAGTTGTACTTACTGTTTGAGACGTGTCAGAGTCCGTATTAGCAGTGGAGGTTGTCGGGATGGCCGGAGTGGACGTCCGGGTTGGACGAAAATCTCGAAATTCGGTCACGGGAGTATTAGGGCCAGGAGTAGGGCCTTCGGTGTTGTCCTCTTCGGAGGTGGACGGCACAGGAGATGATAAGCGTGAGGAAGTCTCCGGGGCGTCGGGCGTAGGGAAGAGGGAAAAATTGGAACGTGGGATCCGAGTCTGGCGTTTATGTAGTACAACAAAATCACTTGCGTCAATTAGTTGAGGTTGAATGTCAGAATTTTGGTAGTAGGGTAACCTAGATTTGAACAATTTGTAGTAACGGTATAGACAGATTGCTTTCTCAATAGTGAATTGGGAGTATTTGGCACAGGCTAATTGTTGTTCTTCCGGGGTTAATTCCACCAAATTAGCTTCAATTTGACGAACAGCAATATAGTCCACGTTTTTGTAGCGAACAAACTCACTGTTACTATGAAGATTGACGACACGTAAAAGTCTGATGTCGCGTGACATGGGGTTGATGTGTAAAAAGGAAGTGAATAAGTGTTTCAAGCAGAGCCTGCGGCAGAGGCGAACGCCACCAAATTAAATTTGGGAACAAGAACTGTACTGAGAGGACGGAGAACGTCTATATTTTAATTAACTAATTAAAATATAGATAACGTAGCACCTCCACCATGTTAAGTACTTATAGAGGATTGGAGATTTATATGGAGAGTCGTGAATATGAAGAGGGGGAAAATATTTTTATTCTCTTGTGTGCGTGTGTATGAGAGTAACTGTCGTGTAGACTATACAAATAAGTGCGTATGTATATAAAGAGTACTTCTCTATGTCTCGTTTTATTCTCTCTCCTTATCTCCTTCTTCCTTCTCTCTTTCCCAGCTACTTGTTACATTTCTTATGGTGACACACGTTTATATAGGGAGTCTGAATTCATGACTTCAGCCTCCCTATATATGTACATTATTATACTTAACAGTAGAGAGACCTTGAGGTTCTAATACATAAAAACATACAAGAGTGAAATTATTTGTGCATAAACTGTGCCGTTCATAAACCACGTCTTGGTTTACCTTCTGGCTTGATGGGCATAAATATGGTTCAAAGATAGACAGTTTGTAGTCATTTAAGGATTACCTGTCTTAAACGGATATTCGGCTGTTCGATTGTGTGGCAAGCTTGGTCGATATGGCTATTTTCGTTTTTGCTTTAAGGACGTGGTCTGTTTCTGAGCCTGGGTTATCAGGATGGGTCATTTGAACTCTTTGTGCCTGGCTTTGACAGCAAGGTCAATTTTAATTATATTTTGGGTGGTGTGTCAGTTTGATGTTTGGTTATTTTCCTTGACGGTTAGATGTCTATTGTTTTGAAAAATTCCTGTAAAAAAGGCCGAAATTTGAAAATCCCTTCCAACTGAATTTTTCCCCATTTTGTTTTGATGATGCTTGCCAATTTTAAAAATAATTTACATTTCATTTTTTATTTCATAAAACTTACAAATCAATCTGCGTTTTACATTTTCATTGCATTTAAGACGTTTAGTTTCATCATCAGTAGAAAAGATTTTTCTGACGTTGGGTCTATTTGAAAAACGTGTGTAATTGACATTATTGCAAAATGATGTCTTATCAGAAATAAATTCAAACCGCTCCACCAATCAGTTCAAAAGGAAAAAAATTTCAACTTTTTTTGTTCACCACGTGCGCCAACTCAAGAAGAACTGTATGGTTTTGAAACGGTTTATTTGGAATAGATTTGTACATGTGTGCGGCTTCTCACCAGTACGAGATTTTAAATGAATTTGCAGATAATCTGGCCGTAGATAAGAGCCCCTCATTATCCCGAATAAAAAATGCATATGTTGTAATGGGGAGTTCAGACTTTCCAACGGACAATTATACAGTGCTTCATTACCTGAGTTTCACAAAGGAATTGTTATACAAAATGAAACCAGGTAAACACTATAGGTGAGGAAAGTAATAATTTGGCATTTATTTTAAATCTTCAAAATACAATGCTTGTAGTGGAAGGTTAACATAAAATCGCTCGTTTCGCTTCTACATCCTTTCCAAGAACGTATTTGTTACAAATTTGCAGTCACAAATATATCCCTCTAAAACTTTACATCCAACCAATTGGCTTTTTGAGACGTTGTAAGGTATCGGGATGAGATATTAAATTGGCAATGTAATTCAACTTGCAAATTAGTATAAAAGTATATCTCTGATGTGCATCATTGACGGGGCCAATCCGATCAGTACTAAAAGTTGTAAAAATTATTAAAATGCTGTGTTCCAACTTTAGGTCAGAATAATATGTAAATCTGTTCCCAAAGTATTTTTGTAAATCACACCCGGAATTTTTAATGTCGAGGCAAATTTAATCACCCCATGAGATGCTCATTAAATTTCAGAGACACCTCAGAAATATTTTGGTTAAGTGTAAAATGCAGTCATAAATGAATGAAAGAAGTTGATTATGGAAAATACTGTAAAATGAATTAGATTACAAAATAAAGTAAAATATGTTACGGCTACGTTTTTAGGGGCGAAGCAAAGCGAGAGTTCCTATTGCGAAGGTTGGGCTGTCTGCCTGTCTGCCTGTCTGTAGCGGTTGTCTTGTCCGCACGATATCTGCAGAACTATTGCTACTACACACTACAAAATTTTTACAGGGACAGGTCATGCAAACAGGAAGAACCCTGTTGTTTCTGAATGACATCGTGTTATTCGTTTGACCTCAGAAAATTAAATAAGGTCACGTTTAAACTCATAGTAATACATACGTGTTCACATTGGGGAGTACAGCTTGCGCCATCTATTGTAGGATTTGTTGTTTACATTGAATGTGTGTTCTAACCACCGGTAGAGGTCGGGAGTACTTGTATATGGTGTTTTAAAATCGAATAAGAAACGTTTTGCACAATTTACTATATGCGTACTGAATATAATACTACATACAAGGAAACACACGTGTAAACCATTTTTTATTTTACCTCAGGTAACATCTTTGCCCAGTACATATAAATGTGAACAGTACGGGGTGGAATTAAATACACGTTTCCTTGTACACTACAATACTGTTAATTACCCCTGTTACCACAATCCGCCGGCGCTTTGCCCCCTGGTGACTTAGAACATAGTGCTGATCACATATGATTTTTTATTTTGTCTTATACCCAACACGGACAGCAACTTCTGTGTTGACATAAATGTGGTGACATGCATATGCAAACATAAATGCACAGCATTGACATATAAATAGTGCAGCCAATGAAATGAAGAAGAAATATGTGGGAAATGGGAAAAAACAAATAGTTATTTTAGCGGGCCTGTAGTTTGATTTGAATGAAGGTTCCAGCCTTCCAGCACATAATATACATAAGTACTTTGTCAAGTTTTTCCCGCACAACATTTAGTAACTTGCATATGTCACGACTTGTGCTGACACAAAGCTCACATATCTATGTGAGAACTTGTGCAAGCCACCTCCCACTTATGTCAGTGTACGTACGAACGCACAACATTTCTGTGTCAAACATTTGCAAGTCAGCACAGATTTCGTGCTGTCCGTGTTGGGTATTAGTTAACATCTTTGCCCAGTACATATAAATGTGACCAGTACTGGATAAAATTAAATACATTTCCTTGTACACCACATTACTGTTAATAACCCTTGTTACCACATTCCGCCGGCGCTTCGCCCCCTGGTGACTTAACACGTAGTGTTGATCACAGATGATTTTTATAACTATAGAGGTCACTTATGGAAATCCCTACAATTGATTTACAGTTCGCAGAAAGTTGCCTATATTAATTTAGGTTTAAAACATTTTCTTATCAATTTCTGCTCTACGCACAAGAAAAAAAATTTAAAAGATGACAGAATGGGTAGAATCTCAGTCAGTGTTTTATCCATGTTGTCAGCATACAATGGTGTTCAATACATGCGTTTGTAAGCTATAGCCTATACTTACAATTAAACATTATGGAGCATGAGTACACTACATTTTTGGATCCAACACGCTGTGCAAGCCATGTACAAAAGCAGATGTGCGTCTCCCGGACGGAAGATCATTCGGAGTGCAGTACTGGCCGAGTCATTAACACATCACTTACATTGAATCCATGGATTTCTGACACGTTCATATTTATTAAATATACGTTCAAACTCTTAATTGAAAAATTTCCCAATTTCCCCGCATACTAGTGTCTAACTATTTGTCCAAGGAGAGATTCCCCACTCAACAAAATTATTGCTTCCAGGTGAGGATATCTAGTTTCAAAAGTGTCAACATAATAGAAGTATTAAATTCAAAGTTATTATGTAATAATAAACAATTGGAAATTATTGTTGCATACCAAAAGCTTTACAAAATATTTCCAACCATAATAAAAGCGTTAGCACATATTCCCGTTGTATTCCGAAAATTAAAAACGCGTCCACATTCAAGACTACGATGTCCTGGCTAAGAGTTATAATTCAAGGGTACACGGCAGGGGTCGGATTTTTGTTGGAAGACTGAAAGATTCTTCCCAGGGAAAAAATATATCTGGCAGGGAAAATAAAATCTCAACGGGAAGCGATTTATTTTTACGAACAAGGATTTTTAAAATCGTTGACCTTTTTTTGGCAGGGATTTTCAAATTTGTTGACGTGTTTCAGGGAAATTTGTTAAACAAACAGGGATTTTTGGCTTGATTGGCCTAATTTGGCAGGGATTTCACGTCTTGTAAGGGACTTTTTTTTGTCAACAGGGATTTTTAAAATCGTTGACCTTTTTTTCAGCAGGTATTTTTAATATCGTTGAGGACCTACCAGCAGGGAGATAATAGTCAGCAGGGAAATTCAGAAATGATCTTCCAGGGAGATTTACAAAAATCCGACCCCTGGTACACTGCTTACGTAATTTGAAGTTGTGTTGGTGTAAATAAAATTTAAATGAAGCGAAGGGAGCATAAACTTTTTATCACCTGAAAACATCTTTTTTGCAATGAAAATTCATTTGTTTCCCAGCCTAAACTTTGCTCAACTTTTGAAAAGCATTTAGTTTTCTGGAACCACAAAGCTTTTTAATCCTTGTGAATGTCAGTTAAATCTATAGTTTATATTTGTTTGTATTAATGTCATTATTTACAGTTACTAATAAAATTCCTATAAAATTGAACCATTTTAATTTATTTTATGCTCAATTGATGAGTTGTTTCTGTATACGCAGTGTACTAGGTATACTGACAGAACTGATAATTCTACATGAATATGGAAATGATGCGACGAGTCAAAGCAAGGATCATTAAATGACTCAAAAGTCGCACAAGCTGAGAGGTCCTCGTGACTCCCAAAGAATGAGAAGGTCATTGAGAAAATATCCCGTGGGACAATTACACGTTGAATGCAGGAAGAATAATAGAATTTGATAGGAATTAATCATAAAATACTGGAAATAATGAGCACGCCGTGCTTCTACTCTCAACGTCAATCCGACTTTACGACCTGATCCACGAACAATGGTATAGTCAAGGAAATGAAGCTTGAACCTCTTAACCAAACATCTCAAGCAGTCTGCAGTCACAAAAAAACTCAACACTCAAGTCGCAAGACAAGCCCAGCACTAAAATCCCTGGAAACCATCGCGCAGCGTTTCAGAGATGACTCTGAAAACATTTTTCGCTCTTGTGGTCGTGCTTCTTGCAACCTCTCTCCTCACGAGTAAATGCCAATTTCTTTCATTACTAATACGTTCAAATAGATTTAAAAAATTTGATTTAAAATAACCATACAAAGTAGGTATAACTGGGGGATGGAGGAACATATGTAGGATGAAGGGTTTTTAGTGAGAAAATTGCATCAGCACAAACCGATAGAATTGTTCTTTAGAAAACAAACCTCGGTTTTGTATCTCCTTTCCGTGCTTCGTTATAATGAGCCTCGAGTACATTATACTGATCCTAGTTTCAGTAACGTTTTATTAAAAAACCCCTAAAAATATCGAGTAGGAAATTAACACCGCCTGAATTTTGTAATTAATAACTTGGTGTAATGTAATAATAATTTTTGTATTGTAAATATTTGTGTAGCGTCTGTACGCAGCGCGGAGGCGGGAGCCGGAGCAGAGGAAAAATTGGATCCGGAAAACTTGCCGAAAGATCGGAAGATACCTCACGGAACCTACGGATGGAAATGGGGTCAAGCCCAGAGTCCGTTTTCACAAATTCAGGACAGTGAATCCGGATCACACCGGCACAGACAGCGCCATAGAGACAGTGGAGAAGTCTCCAACTCGAAGGGTTCTGGAATTTCGGATCAACGCCTTGCAGAAATTTCCTCCGGAGTTCAGCAACTCAAGGCTGATTTGGAGCTCATTAAACGAAATATTACTGGGGACCCTCTTGCAGACGAGGCAACAACGGCAGCTCCATCATTCCTTCAAAAAATATTCGGTTGAAAATTTGAAGGAGGTCAATAACAAATGAAACAATCTTTAGCAATATTCTGCAATTCTGTATACACTTTTAATTACAACAAATTTTGAGAAAATGTTTTAGATTATAACAGAAGCTTAGGAAATTTTATTGCACTCGATTCCATTTGCATAAATTCACTTGTATAATTTTCTAAAATTATTAAAACCTAAAATTCTTTGTGAAAAATATGTCTTCTAAAGTTTTATTATTTTGTGGCTTGATCATATTAATTTGCGAAATGCATAGTTTTATAATACTTTTTCTGATATGGTCCTCATGTGTTTATATTTAAACATCAAATTTCAAATTGGTAGTCATACCCCCCAAAAATTCAGGCATAAGTTCATGGCAAAGGTTGTAAAGCAGTATCGAACAATTCTTGTGACAGGAAATATTAAGAATTTTTACTGCATATTCAAGGGCAAAACCATTATTTAAGGTTAATGGTCCGATTTTATGCATCCATAACAAACAGAAATAAAACTTTTTAAGCAAAACAAAATCTATTACAAGGATTTACATGAGTCGTGCTGC
The DNA here is from genome assembly GCA_947179485.1 of Allacma fusca. Taxonomy (NCBI): domain Eukaryota; kingdom Metazoa; phylum Arthropoda; class Collembola; order Symphypleona; family Sminthuridae; genus Allacma; species Allacma fusca. Next base: position 66,308,675 of record OX359245.1, read on the forward strand.
GTACTTTATGCTGAGGATTCGCTTTTAGGAATAAAAATAAAAATCGGAATAGAAATGTCAAAATATGCATCAACTTTGTTTAAAAATGGAATTTAACCGACAAACTGGAACCCTTCAAATTTCGACTGAATAATTTGGCAAAAATGTAATAGTTAATGGACATTTTTTAGTATCCTGTATAAACTCACCCAGGGTTTTAAATTGGAAATCAATTTATTCAAAAATGTAGAGTCTCATGGCTCACACTCACTGAAAGTTTGGTTGCTCAAATTAGTTTCAAATTCAGATGTTGATAAAGCGTGTAACATATTTTAGTTCTGTGGATTATTCAAAGGAGTGATGGGTGTTCAAGTACGGTACCTTAGACTTCTAAATCAAGAAAACAGGATGAGATTTCTAGAGCTGAATAAATTTTTTAGTATGTACTAATTTGGCTCAAGCCATTAATATCTAAAGTATGGGCTCCTTTAAAAATATTACAATCCCGTTACTTTTGGTAACTAGGAATTTTTGAATGAAAGTTCTCCGCTATGAAATCTCACATAAACTGTCAAGCCACACTTGTAAAAAGATGTGGAGGAGCAATATTTACATGGGAATGGGTCATAACTGTCCAATACTAATTGGATATAGTGAATTTCCTATATAGTGGTTTCCTCTTGGACAGCATTCACTTTAAATTGGCATGTTTAAAGGACACCGCATAATCCTTACGAGAAAATGCCCTGTTCGATTTTAACAAAAAAATTACTACAGGGTGCGCCTTGATGTTAGATCATTTTTGATAACTATCCCGATAAAATCTGACGACGGGATTCGGAGATATCCCGGGTCAAAGTTAACCAAAATTTGGGGGAAGGGGGCTCTTGGGGTAACAAAAAATTCAAACAGTGAAAATTAGCAATGTAACTTCCAAAATTGCAAAAATAAAAATTAAATAACGTACAAAAGAAATTTCAGCAAGATATGACCTCAAATCTTCAAGAAACTGACCTCCAGAGGTCAAAGACGGTCCATACCGGTTTCATAATCTAAACGGTGATGAAACTGGCCCAGATTAGAACTAGGGCATTGACTAGACACATATTAAACGTGTGCTGAGTTTGGTTCCAGTTTGTGACACGACGACCCAGCTGTGACCTCCGATGTCAATACCACACCCATACCGGATTTGGTACCTAAAAATCATTCGAATTGCCCACAAACAGGCTAAAATATTTGGTTTAACCCCAGACGAGTTCCCTGTCAAGTCTGGTTCCAGTTGGTGACACAATGACCCAGCTGTGACCTCCGAGGTCAATAACACACCCATTCCGGATTTGGTATCTAAAATGCATTCTCGTATGGATTGTGCGGTGTCCTTTTCCCTAGGATTACATTTATATTACAAATATGTAGCAGTAACATGTATTGGCATCCCCATATATTGGCAGGTATTTTATCATCCCTTAGGAACCACTATATATAAAATTCGCTGTACGTAGTTTATTCTGGTCGATATACATATATACATTCGGCCTGTAACAAGTGCGAAGATCCCTTTGAAGACAGCTATCACATTATGCATGAGTGCAAAGAGTATGAGACTCCTAGAAGTATTTACCTACAAGACATCTCCATGAACATGCACACAAGACAGAATTACAGTCAACAAATTTTCAGTAACAAAAACCACAGCACGCTACTTAAACAAATATATTCTTTCTGGATTGCCGCTATTGAAATCCGTAATAATTAAAAAACTGATAGGATAAATTGAATGACTAATTAGGAAAATTTTATAAAAGTATTATATTGAATTTTAAGTAGGAAAAGAGAAATGAATGAAGAAAAATAACTAGAGGAAATTGTAAAATAATTATTTTGAAATGATTGTAATTGAAAAATATGCAGGTTGTAAGGGCTGAGGCCATATCGACTTAATAAATCTAATCTAATCTAAAATCTACATATATACATTAAGAAGTAAACAATTGCGTATCTGGGACAGTGGGGTTATGTCGGGGACATAGTACATACAGGAGTTTATTGAAAGTAAACCATTGTAGCGTTTGTCGTTTATAGTATAATATACACTCACATATAATATATTCCATATCTTTGACATACGTGGTTAACTTTATTAAAAAAGTTAAATTACATGCAAACCTTTCGTCATGTAACAGACTGCCATCATCAGGCACTAACAACAAAGGATAGCGAACTTCTACAATGAATAAAAAATACAATTTAAAAAAATCCTTTTTTATCAGAATTTTGTTTAACTAGTTATAATTCTCTGCATCAAAGGCTTCCATACAACGTCTGTATATACTCACACAGCTGTAGTGACATGGTATCACATGAGTAACACACTTGAACTACTGTATAGTTTCTGGAAAACTATAGTTTTCTAGTGGTGTTTGTCTTTATTGTTGTAAAGGTAATGATTGACGTGATTCAACATGCATCTCGATTTGATTTCATTGAAATTGTATATGGATTAGTTACTTTTAATTAACAATAAATCCAGAAATATTGCGTCTTCACTAACGAAATGCAAGATGCCATATACAGATGATAACATACGATGGAAAGGGTATGACACATTCTGGAAAATCAGGTTCTGCCCTTTTCATTTTATTGTTTATGCTCTCATATAGAGCGTACTGAGCCAATCTCGAATTTTTGAAAGGGTTAAGTTACGTATTCTTAATTATTATTAGTTATTGTTTGTATAGTATTACAATGCTATATATTTATATTTGAAATATGACAAAACCCTAAATTTGGTGTATAAATTCATGTGCTATCTATAAATTTCTGAAAATTAGAGCACTGTGTTAATGTAATATTGAGACATATGCTAGAATGACAATTTATTGAAATTATTGTTATCTAAGGCTTCAGGTTGATTCTTGAACCCCTGGTTGAATGTAGGGATTGATTTAAACATTAAAATGGTAGGACATCAAAGTTTCAAATTCGAAATCTTATCAATCAAAGTACTGGTAGTTTTTTCCGGAGAAAACGTTACCTTCTGGAATATTTTGACCTCATTTACCCTCATGGTTTTCACAGAGTCCAATGGAATCTAAGGATGACAGTGAGTTTAAAACAATATCCCAATATTAACGAATTTGAGCGGGTAGAATTAATTGCTAAGGCTGGGTTTCTCACGTACGTTATGGTTGCATTGGTGGACTCCAAAGGTTCAAAGCAAACAACGGGAAGATTTGGGAAGATTATACTGTCTCAGACAAATTTGGTCATGAAATTGTTTACAAATACAACGTCTCTAAAATAAAATAGCTGAAAAACATACGGTTCCTTAAAAAACAACAAGTTTTTGGTCCTGAGCATGAATTTCGTTATCTGCTCTTTCTGGTGAGGTCCAGAATTGATGCCTAATAGTTCCCAGAAAAGTTAATAAATTTTCCTGTAACTTATCTCGAACAAATGATTATCTCGAAATGCGCTTGCTGATTCTGAGGTAAACAGTATGTAACTTCTAAAAAAGATTTATTTCCAAAAAATCCATACTTTGCTTCAATTCTCTCACCGCTGTATCCAGTGTTGCAGGATTAATTTTTTTAAATCTGAGGATTTGCTAAACGTTGGGGCAATAGAATGTTGTTCAACATGAAACCTTAAGTGGGCTGGGAAACACGGTCTTTCTTAGAACCCTGCACAATGAGTGACAACATGTTTAACTTAATCTGAACACTAACATTGCATTTCTCTATTGTCTCATTCTGTTGCTTCGAAAGCCCCAGGGGAAAAACTGAATTTATTGAAAATATTTACATAAAGTCTTGGTAGGAAAACAATGAGACATCTATTTAAAAGTAACAAGCAAACAAGCTACTTGATACAGGATAAAATTTAGGAACCCTAAGATGGACATTCGGTCGAGAATGTAAAAACTCCCTACTTGTATTCCACACATAGGAATGCTTTTCACAAATTTACTTGTGTATTGGTGTCCAAGAATTTGTTTTGTTCGGGATACAACCAGGAGTCTTTGCTTCAAAGATGCTACATTCTCAGGTATTTTGTACATGTCCCCGTAGAAGAAAATAAATAAAACTATCATGTACACTGCAAGTCCGCCGGATACAAAAACGAACAACGGATTATCCCCAAAATGCTTGATTCCGATGAATAATCCTGCGATGGCCATAAATAGAAAAGCGATTTTGGCAACGTAGTTAAAACCAGCGTAGACATAGTTAAACAGCTGTATTTCAAGTTGGGCCTTCCTAAATTTCAAAGTAATGCTGGAAATTTCCACAGTTTGGATTATTTGATTCTTCAAGTTTCTAAACTTCAGAGACTTGCGTTTTTCTACGACCCTATAAATAAAACCACGAGGTGTTAAATTTAGTAGTTAAATTGTATCCTTGTAAAAATTATTTTTGCGAATTCATTTACAAGGGTGCTTACAAAATTTTGGCGGCAATCAATCCCAGAACATCTCCCGTTTGCCAAAGCCGGAAATTCAATATTACATATGCGCAAGCGCAAGAAGTTGAGCACATTATTAGGATTGTCCAAACTTCATATAAAAACGCACAAATGAAAAGAAGCACATTTTGAGAATTCGCGGGAAGCATAAAAAATATCCAGAAGCCCAAGTTTGGCTCAACTAAGCATAAGCAAATCCATCCGAAACCAAACCCAAATAGGGCAAAGGGTAACGTTATGACAACAGCTTCCGCAGTGGAGCGTCGAAACAAGCTAATAATAAATTTCGATATTGACTTCTGCCCCTCTGGAAAATCAGATTTGAATGGTTGTATTTTCTAATACCTGGTAAAGTGCTATATGCACTGCCGATTAGAAATTAAATCAATCCTGTGTTTACTCAGTTAAATATTAATAATTTAAAAAAATAATCTTACCCTCTTCCTGCTCCCTCTTTAGACAGATGTGTTCATGCATACTCGTGAGTAAGTAAGAATACTCTCGACCGTGAATATAAAAAAGAAACACTAGCTCGTACCAAACTCCATTTGCAGCCATGCAGTAAATTAAGTTTATGGTGAAGATATTCAAGTCAAATCTAGTGTGCAGTAGGCACAAGTTCTTACTCATGCAGTTAATACTGTAAAGAGCAAGTTGAACACTCCACACTCCTAAGCGATACCGGGAAGTTTGATACAATGATTTCCCCGTACTGGGCTGAAATTCTAGGGGGAAAATATTCAAACAGGACATTGTTTGTAATGTCGTGAAAATCCCGGACAAATCCCGTTTATTCAGCATTTTAATATATTTTTATAAATACATTATTTAAATATAAATGTATATTTTTCTTATTTTTTCTCTTTTTTTTATATTCTGGAAATTAATGTTGCAATCAAGTATCTATTTTACGAGTCAATCCAACTAGGGGCAAGGAGTTGGAAAAAATAAGAACCGACACGTTAGTTAAATGATTTGAATCAATAAGTTTTACTTCAAGTAACGGGATCTGCTGTCGGGTTCAAATTTCGACTTACTCTGAAAGACTGTTGGTAATGCGGGCATCTAATATTTATGACGGTGATTTTGCCTGCAAAATTTTAATGTAGGGTTCTTGTTAAGTTTGTATAAACTACATGGTTTAACCACAAATGCGTCATTTTCACTGTAGTGCTGCGCCAATCCTCGACAAATGTTTAGCTTGCCGTTGTGTCAATTCGACATCAATTTTACCAATTAGTTATTTGTACATGTGGAAAAATGGGAATGTTTTTCCGGGCTAATTTTCCGTTTTAATACCAAAGCGGGTGGTTTAGAAATCAATTATGAATCCGGTCTGTAAAATTTTTGCTGGAAGAGATATTTGTGATCGACCATCGATTAACTCAAGGAATATTTGTGAATACACAATTATGTTACGGGGAGCAAAACTGGGAAGTTTGTCTATTTTAATTTTACGGATATATACGTATGTAATTATATATAATTATCCGTGGACTCGCTTCAAAATGCTGTAATAATTACCTTTTAAATCCTAAAGTAGAGTTCGGGGTTAATCTTCATTTGAAATGTCAAAAAGGGACTGTGACCTTTAAGAATACAAGCTAATTATCAATCCAATTACAATTCGTAATTTCCTTTGAACGGGGCATATGCGATCTGAAATCACTAAAAGTTTGATCCAATGTAATCACAAGCAGTATTTTAAAATAACGACATCATAATTCTAAACATTTCCATTGCGACACATATCCGAAGGCCAAACAAGATTACAACAGCACAATGCCCAGGATAGCGTCGAATATTGTCAAAACATAATTCATAGATATGTATATGCAGGTAAATACAAGGGACGTGACTTCTGATATCAGAGTTCAGTATTACTTTACAAAATCAGTAGAAACCAGTCAAATCTAAACGCCCAATTAGTATTTAAAAAGTGGCCAGCAAAGTGACAGTATTTTTACAAACGCATTCAATCATCGTCATAACCATCCCTTTGTCGCAAAAATACAGGCTCCCAACTTTCATCTTTTCTGGTTGACAGCCCTTCAAGAATTTCCGGAAATACATCGAATGGTCTTGTCCCCTCCAACTCATCAGCATCGTCTCCCAAGATGCATGCAAATTTGCAGCGCTTGTGAATACAAAGATTAAATAATTTAAGACTGTGGTAGTCACGACCAAGCCCAAAATAAGAGCAACCCCAGTGAATCTAATCCCAATGTACAGCCCAAATGTTGAAATGACAACGAAGAGCCAGGAGTGTGCTGGGACAACCAATGGACAATAAACATTGGTTGCTGAATGATGAAGTACTTGGAAAGTCCTATATATTTTAGTAAACTCCTTCACAGTCCTTAGACTCTCCTTGGTTTCGTAATGGTCAAGATCCAATCTGTAAATGTAATATACATAGATGGAAAAGCTACATTTAATGATTTAAATCAATCTTAAAATCCTACTGTGGTAAACCCAGAAGAATTTTAACTAACAACAACCAATAAGTCTTAATACACGTTAAAATTTTAAACATTTAGAGTATCTATGCGTTATGGTACATTTAGCTCTTATACCTTAATTGACGGATAACAAACACCGCAGTATTTAACATATCAATTGCAGGCAAGCCATTGAGGAAATACAGTGATGCTACTGAAGAAGCTAAATAGAAAGTAGCCATTGTTTGGAGAAGAACAAACGGGAAGTGGAAGTACCAACTCGAAAATTGAACAAGTGAGGAGGGTAAGACAGGAATCCTTGGAAAAATGATCGCTATAATTATAACTAGGATTAGAACCCCTTGAGTAGAAGCCCAAAAGGCAAAAATGCACATCCCACTAGAATCCTTTTGATCTAGTTTGCGAAATGCGGATTTTCTGAGATAGAATTCTAGAAAAATATTAGCACAAAACTAATGTTACATTTTCCTTGGAAGTGTAATTTATTAAACTGTAGACATTTTTATTTGATACTTAATAAAAATATGGAAGTTAACCACATTTTGTGTCTAGCCTTTGTAACCATTTATTTTTATGGTTTAATTCAGAAATATAGAGCTGGAATGAGAAAGGTATCCTGGTCATAAAATTAAAGCTTTTTAGTCTTATAATATACGTTTACCTGTAAAATATTTACAGAATCGGTAATATTGGTCGAATAGGATTGGCATTGTATCAATAACTTGGGATTGATTTATTTGAAGGCAAATGTGCAGAAGCGCTGCGAGTGTTGCCATCACAGAGAGCATGAACTCAAGTATTTTCCCGTTGCTGTCGTCCAATTTAAAAAAGGCGTTGCTCGTCCGAATAAACGACCAAATTGAGAAAACTGAGAATATGAGTATGTTAGCGTACCAGCCCATGCGGCCTTTAAAAGTCCGGAGGATTTTTAGATTTTTCGTTTTTGAGTTCCATTGATAGGGAAGATGAAAAAGGAAGGTATTGGGCCAGAAGCCCGCAAAAATATATTTTCTTACAAGCGGACTCAACATTTTAAATCATGAGTAGGGATTATTATTGCGTCTTTCTTTTCTCGGAACGAAAATCAAACTAAAACGTTTACTTTATACTAGGCGTACGTAATTATACGAATAACATAGTAATTTTAGTACAAGTTCGTTTTTTGCCTTGCAACCAAAATAATAAGCTCAACTGTTCCCTGATTGGAAAACTTCCTTAAGAGCGTTTAGCTCCTTGCGTTTATAGAGTTTTGGTTTCATTAGAGATTCCCGGCTTACACAGACTATTTGGATTGAAATGAAAACCATAAATCATAAAAAATGCCATGCATGTGAATTTTAAACAACGATATGTTGTGCTTTAAATTCAGATAATTTTTTCATTAAAATGTCATGCTAGATTTGTACCTAAGCTTGAAGAAAGGACTTAGGGACTCAGGAGCTATTATTTTAAATTTCAGAACTGCGTCTATGCATTTATTCGAGAAACCATATATTATGGGGATTTCTTATGAATGCACAAAAGACAGTTTTTGTGCCGATAAATGTTTACAGCGTGGGGTTGTCAAGTTTATTTTTTATTTCTATATACCCAAATGTAGCAATTAATTCAATTGTCATTTTTTATTTCTATGCTCAAATATAGCAATTAATTCCATTGAACATTTTTTTATCATACGGGTGCATACGTAATTATGTGCTTTTAAATATTTGCGGTTTTAAAATGAACGTCTAAATGGGGAAGTGCTTCTTACACGAAATAATATTGTATTGAATAAAGTATGATTATTTAATAGTAGTTGTAGTTAAACGGATGAATGGATGTACAGATGTTAATTAAATTTCTGGAAGTAATGTAAATTAGAGTCTTTTGTTCAAGAATTTTAATGGCATTCAGATTAAAAACGGCCCGAAAGGTCGAGGTGCTTCAATTTTGGATACAGTTTCAAAATTTCAGCTCTATGTTATTTTATACTTAGTAAACCAATCAATAGAAAATGTTTGCGATTACTCATGTGTAGCATTAATCAGTTCGTCACTTCACACTTAATATAACAAATATTACAACATATTGTAATTAATTACTTTTTAGAATCTTGAAATGCAAGCTTATGTTTACAATGCTTTAAAAAAAATGGTATATTCAGGACTGAGCTTAACTGTCTCTAATTGGTGTCAATAAGCAAACATGGAAAGGGTTAATTATAACGAATATATTCAGTGACTAACGCATGCCTCCCTTGGCAGCATGATATGTTCTCATAAGAGCGTTTTTCATACATTTTCCTGTCATTTACAAATTGAACTGTGGTCTTATAATGTAGGACAATCACTAAGGGATTATTTTGTATTAATTACACAATTTTGATAATACACATCTTTCAATTCAGTTTTGCTTCTGCTCCAATTTGAGATTTAATTTGGATAATTTTAACGCTTTCAGGGCAAACTGCATAACAATATTGTTGACTTTGTATGATTATACATATACAATATTTCTGCATAAAAGCTCATGTTTCACAACGTTTTCCCTAACAGGGAAACACGGTGTCAATTTGGGAGTCAAAGGAGATTTCTCTTGCTCGATCTTCTCAACCCGAACCAATTATTTTTTATTTACGCCTCTAGCGGTACTTATAATTACACAAACACGACAATTACATACTCTTATAGGTATACAAAAATCCGCACAAAGTTGAATATGATTTTAAATCTAAATATATATGTAAATTTCCTTTTATAAAGAAATTGGTTTTATAAACAATTAAGAGCCCTCTTATAGTGAGAATTCACAGTATATTTAATGCCATAGTTGTTATTCCAACTATGACACAGTTCATTTCTTTTTTTTGTAACCTTTGGTTACATAGTTTGGGGTCATATAGAGTTGTTTTAATTATTCGTAGTTGACCCACCATTTCTTCGAACTTTAACACTTGACCGGTATTTTTAAACACATTATTCGCTAAGGTTAGAATATTTTGAATTTTTCAATTTCCATCTTTGGACTAGATTTACAGTGTACATATGTATTAATAAAATTTATGTTAATTATATACCCGATTGTATTTTGTATGCAAATGTATAATTACTTTCTGTATAAACTTGCGATGTTCGTCTGACAGGCTACTTTTTCTTGTGACAATTATCGTGCAAATTTGGTATGAAGTTTCCGATTATTCTAACAATACTACGCAAGAAGTATTAAATGAACTTTGAAGTTGAGGTTATAGTGAGGTTAAATTTAGAGATCATAAGAGTTTAAACACATTTGAGTTAGTTTTGTGCACATAGACAATTATCAGTTGAATCCTTTTTTCAGTAAAGTTTTGAAGCTTAATAATTGCTGTAAAAGATCCCAGCTATAATTACATGTTATTTGAATTAGTAGTAAGTTAATTCCTTAATTTCAAGTCCATATAAATGGTTCCAAATAATAATTCATACTAAAAGTTAGCGCAATGAGTAATTAATGTTTAGTGATGACTCCTGTTTTTTAAAATACAGTTATTGGACCAATTGTGTACATATATCCCGTGCGCAATTAAGCTGGGAAAGATTGCCAACCTTTAACCAAAAAACACTACTGATTATTGAACAAATAATTCGCAAATATTCGTTAAAAAGTGGTTAACAAAGTGATCGTGTTTTTAAAAACGCATTCAATCATTGTCATAACCATTCCTTTGTCGCAGAAATACAGGCTCCCAACGTTTATCTTTTCTGGTTGACAACTCTTCAAAAATTTCCGGAAATACAACGATTGGTTTTGTCTCCTCCAACTCCTCAACGTCGTCTCCCAAGACTCACGGAGATTTGCAGCTTTTGTGAACACAAATATCAAGTAATTTAAGACGTTTGTCCCCACAGCCAAACCCAAAATAAGAGCAATTCCTGTAAATCTAAGTCCAATGTACAAGCCCAAGGATGAAATTGCAACGAAGAGCCAAGAGTGTGCAGGTACAACCAAGGGACTCCAAACGTCGGTTACTGAATGATGCAGTATTTGGAAAGCCCTATATAATTTAGTAAACTCTTCAACAGTCCTTAAATTGCCCTTGGTATCATAGTGATTTAGATCTAATCTGCAATGTAATAAAGCATTAAATTGAATTTAAATTGAATTTAAATAAAAAATAAATAGTGTGTTTTATATCTGGATCACACGATATGATTAAATTAAAAAGAAATTAAGAAAAGATTCATATCCCTCTGGGATAATTTAAAAACATGTTCCTTAAAAATATTTATTTTTAAAGAGTGGCACAAAACGATTCCTGATCCCAATAGTCACATAAAGCAGTGCAAAATATTTGCTTTACCCGCAGTTCATTGAAATAGTAAATTCTATCATTGGTCTAATTTGAGCTGCTGTGGTCATATGCAGGTCAAAAATCTGTTGCAACGTACGGATTTTGTATGGATTTCAAGATTCAACAATTGCTTATTGCAACCTTAATTTTGAATAAAATGTAACATCTCCTCAAAACACATTCTGTACTCAAATAAATATTTTGGAATTAAAACTCCACAACAAAATCATAATTTACGCTTGTGACCGCAATTCACAACAGAAGAAATTTTACATATATTTCAATCAAAAAGGATGCTTCGATAATCTGCGCAGAATTTACAATGAACTGGAAAAACCTATTGGGACAGTCCTTTCGTGCCATTCTGTGCTTAAGCTCTCAAACCTTAATTCGCGGATAACAAATCTCGCACAATATAGCATGTCAATTCCGGGGAAGGCGTTAAGGAAATAAAGTGACATTATCGAAGAAGTGATGTAGTAAATGAACACTGTTTGGAGAAAAACAAACGGGACGTGGTAGTACCAAGTGGAAAATTGAACAATTGAGGTTGGCAAGAAAGGAACTCTTGGAAAAATGATCATTATAATCACGAGTAGAATTAACTCCCCTTGAGTGGAAACCCACAAAGCCAAGATATACATCCCACTGGAATCTTTTCGTGCTTGTTTTTGGAAAGCTGATTTTCTGAGATAGGATTCTAGAAAAATATTAGTACAAAACATAGTTTAAATTTTTCTTTGAAGTATAATTTTACTAAAAATTTAAAAGCACTTAGTTTTTGAACATAAAATTGTGTTTAACTGGAAGTCTGATTGTATCGTTAGTTACAAAGGTATATGTATATGCACCGTAATTTCAAGTATTATGCAGCTAGTGTTATGTATCCAGTAAGGTAATTAATTTTTATGGACTCACATACCAAACACATTTTGGTCTAGCAGCCACAATCTGCAAGAGACATTTTTTGAAATTCTATTTTGGGGGTATATGTAATTGATTTATTTTATTTTATTTCTGTAGAAACACTCGAAAATGTATAATTATATAAATATCTGCTTTAAATGCGAAAGGCTTTCGGTTTAAAAAATAAACGCAATTAGGCTTAAGATAAAATCAAGACGTACATACCTTTAAAATGCTTGCAGAATCGGTAGTAATGGTAAAATAAGTTTGGCATTGTATCAATAACTTGGAATTGATTGAACTGAAGACAGAGGTGGAGGGACGATGCGACAGTTGCTAGTACAGAGACCATGAACTCAAGTATTTTCTCATTGCTATCGTTTAATTGAAAATATGCATTGCTCGTCCGAATAAATGTCCAAACTGAAAAAATTGAAAATATAAGTATGTTGGCGTACCAACCAATACGGGCTTTGAAACTCCTGAGGATTGTCAAACGTTTTGTTTTTGAGTTCCATTTATATGGAAGATGAAACAGAAAGGCATTCGACCAGAGTCCCGCAAAAATATATTTTGTTGCAATTGGGCCCAACATTTTGAAACATAAATCGGATGTATTATTACGTCCTTCTTTCTTCTGGGCGAACATCAAACTAAAGTATCTTCGGGTCTGTTTAGGAGAGCAATTTTACCTTTTGTTATGAAATTGAACTGAAAATTAATGCATTCAACTTATTTCTGCTTGGGAAACTTACTTAAAGACTTATCATTCTTAAACGGGACATATCTTCTAGAAATGTCGTCCATTACGCGCAAATTTTTTTAATGTGGATCAGTTTAAATTTATGGAATTTTGGCGTATGACGTAGTATGAAATGACTGGAAAACACAGTGTATTTAGATTTAAATAGAAGTCAAAAACCGTCATAAAGGAATTGATACGATGGAACTATGTTTTGTATGTAAATTCCATCAGATTGGTCCCTAAAGTTTACATTTAAGATTCGTGGCCCACATATACACGGACTGAACCGATATTATTTTTTATTATAGAACTGCTTCCATATATTTAAATTGTAATATAATATTCTGGGCAAACATCGCTTAAATTAATTATACAAAAACGTTCTTTGTTTTATAATAAGTTTACAATGTTGGGATTTCAAGTTTGTTATTTACTCCCACACCTTATATATCATATAGTTTATTTATTTAATATTTTATGCATGCAGAATATTTAAATGTTTTTAGCTTTTAAATAATTACATAAATCTTGAACTATCGTATCTACACGGTTCTACATTGTTTTCCTCGATTTATGAATAGTCCATGGAGTGTATAAGAAGACAATTAGTAACTTGATATACAGTAATGTACCGGTATTTACAGCAGAACTTGTGTTAAAATGTTACCTGATTTAACGTAAAGTGTAAATTATATTCAATGCAGCATATTCAAAAAAAATACACTTTTGGTCACTTTTAAACGATGTCGGATCAATAATAATCTTGCTTTAAGTTGTGTGTCGAGTCTCATGCTGTGTAAAAACAAGAACGAGAAAAGAATGTAACAAACAATTTATAATGTAACACCTTGTGAACCTCAAATAATTAGAACTCTTAGAAATGTGTCTGAAAATATACAGATCAACATTGTAAGAATAGTCGGTCGGGATAAATGTCCACAAGGTTCACAAAATATATGAAATTGAGTTTTATTGATGTGCATTACAGTGCTTATTTGTAAATTTAATAACTAGCCAGCAAACTTACCCACCGGGTTACATGATAACACATTTTGCTAATAATGCTAACCCATCGCATGCCATGTACATATTTAAATGTGTGGGATGGATGGAGTAGAGCATAATATTAGGGTATATACATATGTACCTATGGTTCCTCAACCTCGTTTCTTTGTGTTAAATTATACATAGTATCTTTTTTGAGTATTTTTCGCAAATTTTCGTCGATATATTCAACTTTTTTTTGGACACAATTTTTCATCTTCTGCTCCCTCCAAGAAATATAAGCTCAAAAGCTGTATGTTTAAGGTTTCAAATTTGAATGATATACAAACATTCTGAGAAACAAATAAAACGGAGCACTCACAGCTGCATTTTTGCATAAAAATTTATAATATGCGTGGAACGTTACAGATTGTAATGCATTTGTAAAGTAAAATAGCTAGCACTATCAAACTATGGCAGAACACCTTGCTGGGTGAAGTTTCACTGTCACAGTTAGCAAGCGGGATTGGTTATTTGTGTCGTCACACGTTAGTATTTACCAGTCACTATTTCTTTCGCTACACTGAAATCAATCGCTTCCGAATAGTTTGTAAAAATGATAATACCAAAAAATCTTTTGGAGCATACGAACTGCACAATGTGATTTGCACGGAAAAACGTAAGTGTCTGTAGATGTACAAGTACGGCCTCAAGTACAGGTGTAACCGTTGTTTCGATTATCTTGTGAACGATTCTTTGTAGGAGCATGAATCATTTTATGGCAGTGTCAACAAAATGTTCGCAGAAATAAAGAATTCCAAATACTACAATTCCCGCAATCAAATCATTTTATGTAGATATTCTCCAGGTATTTTTTATAACGAGAACTCACCCCCAATGTTTATTCTAGATTTCAAAAAACCTGCATACGCAAAGCATTAAGAGTCTCGTCAGCTAGTAATTTTGACTGAAACATTGTATCTCACTAAATATTGTTTCAATTCAAGGTTTTTATGATTTTGCCAACTAGCTAATTATTTTGAGTGACATTTAAAAATCGTTAAAACGTTTGACAGGATAATTTGAACCTGTTTTCTAAAACGTATTTGGCACCAGAATTTCAAACTTTAGTTGTCCAGCCACATATCATCTTTTACTCGGTTTTATATCCTCCCACAGGAAAATAAGTTTGAACTGTTTGAAGTGCACGAACACTTTATAATGACAATGTTCAGGGTTTAAAAGATACAACCTTTTGTAATTGTACTGATTTTTGGCTGTGATAAATGAAATTCGTTTTAAATTTCCATAACAATTTCAACCCGAATTGGCAATATATTGAATGGATTATGAAATTAGCATGGAAGGCAAACGAAAGAACTGAACCAGCAAATTTTTGTATCCTAACTTGGTTTCAGTTCTAACATGTTCAATAAGTAAGTAGCCTTGACAGCTCTACGCCTTATTCAACCATGTCAGAATACGCTGATAGTTCCATTGCATTCTTCAACATTCTGACAATTATACCATCAAAATCTTACACATGTTACCATGAAGATGCTTTGCAAACTAAAATCATGCAAGCTCAATCTCTAGTATAAGTGAATATATAAGCGCAAGAATCAGATTGCATCTAGTGGCATTATCCAAAATAAATACACTTGGTTTATTATTAGTTTATTCTTATGATGATCTCCTTTTAATAATTAAATGATAGTTATTTTATCTTCATTAAAACTATTATTATATGACAATAATTTCCATATTTGTATACTGTTAGAAAGCTTTTGTAGATCCGTGAAATTCTTCCGACTTAGTGATTTCCCTCGAACTTCAACTAAACAACTAAAGAAAACAAAAAATGCTTGTATTTTACATACCTATAGCTAAACTTCACAACTGAAAACTTAATTTATATGAGCTGCAATTGCGCTGCTGCTTTATTGAGCAGATGCAGTACCTGCATCCTAAGCCATGTACTCCAGTTAATCATTTTACACGGACATTATTTATAAACTAGTACTTTGACAATCTCAGCCACACTGATTTACTTACCTGACAAAATATGGTATGGTGGCTCAGTGGAAATGTTTGCCATTTTGGCTTGGACGCTTTTATGCAGTAGATTTACAAGAATTTTCAAAAGCTACTGCAAGCAATAGTGGTCTAGTATTTAAGTGTATGCTATTTCCGCACACTTGGCCTGTTTGAAAAAAGATACTCTGAGTAAATAAATTTTTTCTATGACTGGATTAAAAACAAAGTTGGGTCACAATGCAAACAACGTACACTTCCTAACTTGCCTCCATATTTGCCTTGACTCAAAACCTTAATTTGACAAAGTTGATATATTCTGAGTAAATGCATTTTTTTATAACTTGATTAGGAACAAAGTTGGGTCACAATGTAAACAACGTGCACCTCATTACTTACCTGCATATTTGCCTGCACTCAAAATCTTAATATGACAAAGTTAAAATATTTCTACATCAACTATTAAAGAAAGCGTATTCATAATTTTTAGACAGGCAAAATAAATACGTTAACGATGATTACCGGACTGTACAAACGATGTGAAACTGCGCAATTCTTATTAAGAAACTCTTATGATCACTTACACACGATCATAAGGTGTAAATAAAAACGTTTTTATCTCAGTGTAAACGTTACAGACGTATAAAGGGGCTATGAAATGGATTTTGGGGTCATACCTTAAGGAACTTTAGTCAAAGTAGCAGTTCAATTCCGATATTAATTCATTTTAGGCGTTAGTAAACGATCCAGCCATCCATTTGTACATACGTATAGAAAGACATCCGTGGATAGCAACAGTGTGTCTGAAATTTTCAATTTCACTTAAGAGTGTGCACCAATTTTTTTTATAATTAGATACATTATTTAAGTATAATTGTAGCCACTGGGATAACACGTCTTTTCAACATGCTAACGCTGAACGATTTACAGTTTAACCTTCTTATGGCAGATTGGCTTTGCAAAATGGTTTTCCTACCATTTACATTGGATACTTCAACCATCGTTGCGAAGCCGGCGGCCTCAAAATTTGTGTGGGCGCAATGGTACTTCAGGCAATTTTTGGTTTTTTTATTTCTGTATATATGCCCTTCAAAATATTCCGATTTATCCAAACAGTTACATGGCCTGAAGAATACCTCAAATAATTTATATTAATACCAAGAAAATATAGACAAGCAGCTCCTTTAATAATTACAGGAGCTGCTTGTCAATATTTTCTTGGTGACAATATTCATTGTCTACTGGACCGGTTTGATTTTAGTGATCTCCATGAGAGCGGAGGTGGCAGAAATATACACGCGTATTCACAGTCATGAATCCCAGGGGGGGGCTAGGAAATCACACGGTAACAAAACCCTTTGTATATCGTCGCTGAAGAAGCAAAATTGACTAAGTTCTGCATAAAAGCATGCGTGTGCAATTTTTCCTCTTCAGCGATGATATTCAACCTGATACCTTTTCTCCGCCATCCAATTGCATGATCAAATTAAATCTACGTAATATAATTATAATAATCACAGTAATTATTACAGTGTTCCTCTCCAGTGCAGCATTTCCAAACATTTACTTTAAAAACAAATTTTATTCTCATTACAGGTCTATTTAAACTGGTCTCTGTGAATACTTTTAATAGTCAGTAGAATTTTATGGAAGGATACGGTTGCTTATAAATTACTTACTGATGAGTATAGGCCCGACAGATTATGATATACTTTGTAACATTTGAAAACTGACGTTCAGGCAGGTGGTAACGTAAAGAAATAAAGATATTTGGAGCAAATGCATGCAGACAAATGTGTATATCGCGAATGGGTAGGGTTTTAAAACTGGATAAGATTTCTTTGATTTTTCAGTTTTACTGTAGTCTCAAGGTTCTAGGGAAAATGTTCAAGAAGCAAATGCAGTTTAATGCTACAACCCAAGTGTGGAATCTATTTTGACAATAATTCTCCACCTGCATGTAATTGTATATGTGTGCTGCCAGAGTGAACAATTTTGGCTTTTACAATGTAGAGGAATATTAAAAGCAATAAATTCTGACACTTGTAGACAGGGGTTGGATTTTCGTGGGAAGACGGGAAGATTCTTCCTAGGGAACATTTTTCCCACAGGGAAAATCTCAAAGGAAAGGAATAATTTTTAGTGAATAGGGAATTTAAAATTTGCTGGTGTGTTTCAGGGATTTTTTTTAATGAAACACAGATATTTTTATTGGTTGACCTTATTAGGCAGGGGTTTGAGGTGAGGTTTTCCCCAAGTCCCACCTTACCACTGGTGTGCGTTCTCCATATGTATAATGGTAAGTGTCAATAGTTGCAACAGAACAGGTTATTTAACACGATTACTTCACAATTATAAATGCAATGATGGGAAGACCAAAAAATTGTAAGAATTATTTACTTAGAAGGAAACCTAGTGGTTTGTAAAAGTTAATTGTATCGGAATGAAATTTTGGGAGTATCCAAATCCACACTAAAATTTTCATTGCGAGTTAATTGGACAACTTCAGGCATTACTTTGAATGTATTCTCGTTATAATGGGTGGTTTTCCAGTGAATACTAATTACATATAAGGGCATATATCCGGCTCAATGTCCCATGTATACTGTTTTTACTTCAAAACCATTTAATCCTATTAACTGAAATTAAAAATTTAAACAAAAATATTCCATACCCTTACTTTAGACTAAGATTTAGAAAAAGCAAATTTTTGAAAAGCAAAATTACGTATACGGCATTTGTAGACGCAGACCCGTTAAATTAAATGATCCTTATAGTCTCGTCCTATATTGAATGAATTTTCACAAAGCGCAGGAAGTTAAACTTCATATTCCACCTTAACTACTGAAGCGTACGTTAAGTATAGTGCCAGCAGGAAACTATTTGAATAAATACATAAGCACTCCAATTTCGAAGATAGAGAACAAACATTTCCTTGTATGTATAGTCAATCACAT
The DNA here is from genome assembly GCA_947179485.1 of Allacma fusca. Lineage (NCBI taxonomy): Eukaryota > Metazoa > Arthropoda > Collembola > Symphypleona > Sminthuridae > Allacma > Allacma fusca. Next base: position 66,327,521 of record OX359245.1, read on the forward strand.
GAGAAACACACTAAAGGCGGGTGGATAGGTGCTCTAAATCTGTGTCTTGCCCAGACGAAAAGATTAAACAGAAACACAATTGTCAAGGGTCAATACATGCATACAATGAATACATGAATACAATGCATTAAGTACTTACATTGAACTAAACAACATTTCACAGAAGGGGCTTTTTGTCCCCCGCAATGGAACCTATCCCGTTCCGAAATTTTAGGAATGAAATAGTTTCTCCAGATGGCTACCGAAAGTATGAGTGTGTAAAAGTTATGTTCTTATGGGAATGATACAAGTAATTAATATTAAAATATTTGAAGATAATCTGTGACTAGCCCTGAAGTGCAAAATCACAAATGGGGGAGGTTATAATTACCCGACTCATCTTGGTCCATATTGTAACACACAAAAATTAAAATACAATAAAATAACATAAAATAGAAGTCACTTCGTCCCCCAAAACAAATCAAAAATAAGAACTGTCGCTTTTCACGATAATGCAGTGGAAAATAGTATTGCCAGTTATTTTACGTGAAAGGAAATTTTGTAGAATTCTCAAACAATTTTCAATATGTATCCACGAACATTCATGCATGCCGGACATGTGGTCCCTGCTTTTGATTATGACTGTGCTGCAGTTGAATGTTGTAATTTTCACCACGATTTTATTTAATGCATTAAAATGATTGAAATCATCATAGCCAAACTTGACAGTCAATAGTGGATGGGTTTCAGAACAATCAAAATTATACATTCAGTTTCATTTCATTGAATGACGTTGAAATAATATGAGAAGCTTTATTTATTTGGGAACTCCCGATACCTAACAGACTGTCATCGTCAGGTGTTAAACAGCAAGTATTAAATTAGTAAGCATAAGAAGATTTTTGTAGTGTAAAGGTATAAACAAAATCTCAGCCCAATCTCTCTCATTCGAGGGATTTAATGAGAATGAAATCAAGGAAAATACATGATAAAATAAACTAACAACAAGAATCTATCCCCCAGGTTTTACTAACCGCTTCAAAACAACAACCGGTAAACGATGGGAAACTGAGTAGTGCATGCACAAAGTCTTGTGAACCCTGGAACGGAATCCACACGAATTACACTTCAACAGTCCAACATTTGTTTTCACATCTCTCAACTTATTATTTCTGTTGTCTGTAGATTTTCCAAATGAAGCTTTGAATTTCATTACGTCATGTGTCTTCCTCTCATGCATAGACAATGTTCTTTTCGTGTTACATGAGTATGAACATAACTTACATTTGTGCGGTTTATTCCCCATATGAGTCAACTCATGTTGGACAAAATTAATTTGATGATCAGTCTGAAATGTAGACTTCAATGTGTTGTATTTACTCTCAATAGTGTGCTTTCTTAAATGGGTCTGAAATGTTGAGCGTTGTTTGAACGTCCAGTTGCAAAATTCACACTTGTAAGGTCCCCTGGCCGAATGAATCAGCATGTGTCTTCTTAACATTGAAAAACTCACACAGGCATTAGAGCAAAGTTTACAGATGATTGGCTTCTGCCCAGTGTGCGTTCTTAGATGAAGATTTAGTCCGGAGGCAGAGATGTACTCCTTGACACAGAAATTGCATTTGTAGGGTCTCTCCCCCGTGTGTTTCCTGCAGTGGGTCAGTAGTAAGACATTGGATTTAAAACCTGAAGAGCACATCCCACAGACAAAAGGCCTTTCGTTTGAATGAGTTTGTAAATGCTGTTTTAAGCCCGAGCCATTGCGAAATTGCTTGGAGCAATCATGACACTTGAATAACTTCTTGCTTGAATGAGTTTTCACATGCCGTTGCAAACAGCCTTTTAGACCGAACTCCGCCGGACAAATAGAACACTTGTAGGGTTTTTCATTGGTGTGAGTCCCGACGTGGGCTCGAAGGTGACCAAGTTGTTTGAAAGATCTAATGCACAAATTACATTTGTATGGTCTTTCTCCAGTGTGGACTCTTCGATGATTCTTTAATGAACCTGAAGTAATAAACTGGGAAGAGCATTCTCCGCATTTGTATGGTCTTTCGCCAGTGTGGACTCTACGATGAATCTTTAATTTAGTTGAAGCTATGAACTGGGAAGATCATTCTTCACATTTGTAGGGTTTTTCTCCATTCTATGGATTCTCCTGTGATTTATAAGTTGACCGCCAGATGAAAATTCGGAGGAGCATTTTTCACATTTGTATGGTCTTTCACCAGTGTGAACTCTCACATGAGTGGTTAGTTGATCTGTGGTAATAAATTTTGAAAAGAAAAATTCACGCTGAAATTTTCTGTCCAGTTTTGAGACCATCATTAATTTAGAAGACTCGTCGGAACAAATACGGTTTAGAATTCTTTAAAAATATTTGCTGATCAAATAACGTGTGCGCGATGAATTCGGTTCTTACAAGCAAGGTCTTCGGATGGAAACTGCGGAACTAAATGAAACATAGTGGAATCGTAGGCACTACTAATAATGTTCATTCAAACCACAAACTTCATCCCATCTCCTTTTGGTTCGTGCAGTAGGACATCTGAAAACTTGTTTTTTTTTGCAAGCTTGACAGGAGCACCAGCAGCTTCACAGGTTTATTTTGCCTACAATTGGTGCATTGAAATGAATCAAGCCCCGTCATGAAACACATTGTACATGTAGCTATGTATTGTGCTTTGTCTGAACTTTGGATTTTGTTCGAGTTGCAAAAATGGATTTCTCTTATGGGATTTAACATAAAAAAATTCAAGCGAGTAAGGATCCTTTCTGTCAAACTTGCAAAAAAAGATCAAGTATTCAAATGTCCTACTGCCCGAAGCAAGAGGAGATGTCATTAAGTTTTTAAGGCGTATTGTTTAAAATATGAGAGGTCAAAGGTCATGTATACATATGTATATGTAATTTATTGCATATAGAACATTAAAGGGCACCTACTGTAACTTGTAACATATGTATATAGGTAAGAATTGATATAATATTTGGTTGCCTTGAAAACATCATTTAAAGTAGCGTATGCTAAGCTCACACATGTATAATCCTGGTTACGTTTTCACCGTAAACATCTAAAGAATAATTGCAGGCACGTTTTCAGTATATTACATGTGTGTTACATGTACATGTGTTACACATACATATCACAAGTTACCCGAGTGGTACAGTCCGTAACGCATACATTTATACATGCTTGACCTCTTATACCGAATCTACAAAAATTCAAGCTTCCAGGTGAAAGTCTGATGTTCTGGATCTAACCACCGAATTTACCATTTAAATCAATTAACAAGAAAAGAAAATAATATAAAATCTGAATTTACACCTCTTACCTTACAACACTTAGTATGTAATTACTTGTAAGGTATCACGCATGCATTGATTGTTCGAAATTTGTTATATTTCTATATAGTGATTCCCAAGGGATGAAAAAATACCTGCAAAATATTAAGTTGCCACTATATCTTTCTATTGTATAATATATACGTAATCCTTGGGAGAATTTAATGACGTCAATGTAAATCGGAATCGGTATCCAAAAGGAAAGATCACTGAAATCACTTATAAGATGAGATTTGTTCCGGTGACTCGGTCTTTACCTTTTTTATGTATAGAGAACTGACACTACTGTTATGATCTTTAAGTTTACATTTTCGTACTGAAGATTCCGGCTCCAGCTTTCCGGCCTGTGGTATACAGACTGTTCCAGTGAATGCACAGCTTAGATGGTGGATACGTTGTAACTTAAAATGGAAATCTTATGGGCTAATGTCAGCAAACCTGTGTGACCTCACATTTGTCGGCGCCATGTAATGAGAGTATATATGTAATTATAAGTATAGGGTCAGTGGTTCCATGTAAACTGACACGGCATTGTTGAGTAAACGTGTATCAGGTTTATTTTTTTTATTTAAAATTATATTTGAACAACCTATACAGTACAAGTAGAAATTGGTTTGTTTACATACACGAGGTATTTGGCTACAACGCATGATTTGGAAAAGCTCACAATCAGCTAGGTATAAAATGCCAAGAACAAGTTCTAACAGGGGCGGATTGGAATTCCTAGAATCTTTCTTATCCAGTAATTATATGTTGTAGTAGTAAGGTTTTATTGATTTGGGCATGAGCCCCTTCGATATGTAGTTACTATCAATATAAAGCATTTTTTAACTCCAGTATATGTTGTTAAAATTCAAATTTAGTAATTTGTATATCCAGATATCTATCAGTCAATTTATTTCCTCTCAATCTATTTAAGACTAATTGTAAGTAAGAATTCCATGAAGACACGATTACTTGTGTTGATATATGCCCGTTGCTTTTTGACTTGAGAAAGTTAAGAGCACAATTCAGACATTCCTATCCGTACTTATCAGTACTTTTACTTCGACGAATATTTTGTTATACACATTTCAACGAAAGAGATGAAGTAAAACTAATTATATTAGGTTGAACAATCAAGGAGATGCGACTGTCTTGTTCCTTTCAGCTGACTAAGATTTCTGCATCATTTTGCAATTTCTCTAAATTCTATATTATGCACCCCAGTATTAACAGATATAAGCACTAGTTCATTTTAAATTAATTTATTTTAAGTTCACCGCAATTTTATGTTGATACAAGTAATTACAGGTGAGTTCGCTACTTATTTTAGTGTTATAACATACATGATGCATATTCATTTCGCTATGTATTTGCAAGAAAAAGTACAGGAACTGCAGGCAGTCTTCAGTTGAATTGAAAAGAATTTAAGAACACATGCTGCAAACACTCGAATTAGAACTTTTTCCAGAATACCGATGTTATCACAATTGTTAATAGTTAAGGTTTATTTCAGCGTCTCTCACATAGTTTATCCGTCTTATAAGAACTCCAAACAAAGATACTACTATAATACTCAAAAACACAATGTACAAAACGTAAATGTGTCCTTTTGTTGTTACTTTATAGAGAGAACATTATTATTAATTCAAACAAATAACCAATTTGTGTCAAAAAATTCAATGTGAAACAGAATTAGATATTTTCAGATTATAATTAAATTACTTTTTGTTTTACTGGTTAAATTATAAAAACAGATACGTCAAACAAATCTGAGGGCAACAATAACCTGTAAGGGCTTGAAGGCAAAACAAGCCAATCAAATACAACAATTTAGACAAGTTGTTTTGATTTCTTGACATCTAATAGAAACTAAAATAACTATGACAAAATTAAAGGCTGCGCACGCATAACTTCTTCAGGGAAACATCAGGGTATCCATGACAAACAAAATAATTCTTAGTGTTCCACATTGGAGCCCCAACTATGCTTGCAAACTTTGAACATCCAAACTCCAATATTAGATTTTGGATTGACCTTTGACAAATGTAGTGGTCCAGTGTTTTTATGGGATAAAAATTAACTTTTTTTTCTTCACGATGATTTTTTTCCATGATTTGTCAACGGTCCTCTCAGATTGCCCGATAAACAGCAAACCTTACACTTGTGGGATTTGTTCGCGGCGTGTCCCAACTGGTGACGGACATTTATTATAACCTCTGTAACTACGATTATTGCGATTACTTTAATTGTATTACATCGCGAAAATATTTTACAGTAATTAGAAATGTGGAGAATTAAATTATATGGATAATATAATCAATCATATCTTCATGTGTAAATGGAGATTTAGTTGAGTTTTTGTATCGTCACTCCTAGTAGGAAATCTTACATCATGACAATTGAGTGAGGATCAACTCATGGTATACATTTCTATGCTATCGTACCCATGTAGCACTTAATTTCCTCATAGCGTCAAAAAACTTCCGGTGTTATTAAAAGCAGAGTCGACGTAAATGATCAGTTAAATGCAACAACTAACGTTATTAAAATAACTGCAAGTCAAACTGAAATAATTAATGAATATTTCATGGGACACATGTCATAAAAGATGTTTCCCTTGGTGCAATTGTGTCCAAGCGTTTTACTAAACCACGATTATGTCCGGTTGGGATAGAAAGGACTGGAGCAAATATTTTACACCGTGTCTGCGTGTCACTCATTTCAAGATAACTAAACGCCTGGTAACTAAAGAAAAGAAATGAGTCTCAAGACATACATTTGTACACCTTGGTTGAAGTACGTTGATTGTCCAAATGTAGTACGTTTTAATAAACCAATAAAATTGCTATAATTAACAAACCCCTATAATCAAAAATTCTGCAGGGGTTATTGAGTTTCACATGTTGGGTTTCTCGTCTGAATATTTTTTTACATGTAATTTCATATTTCTCTTAAGGTGAAATTTCCTTGATAAAATTCTTTATTCGAAGGATTTTACATTTGAATAAAAAACATTTGGTCTTTTCAGTTTCATTTGTTTTTAACTGCACTCGATAATTACACATTTGAGTGACTTTTCCTTCGCATGTTTGGCAATATGCTTTTCCAAGAGGAAACACTAACATCAAAGACGACATTTGTAAGGTTCTCCTTAGGAATGTGAGTAGAAAGCCTTAATATCCCAACCAATCATAGCACACGTTAACTCACTTTGCTCGTAATGGCAACCCATCGGGTTTCCCATGCCATGTACATATTTAAGTACATGGAAAGAAGCAGAGCACGGTGAGTTAACACTAGGGTATATGGACATTTGTTTCCTCACAAGATCTTCCTCACACTCCCTTCTCCTTCAAGGTCCTTTTTTCCCTCGCGGTACCTTCCTCACTGTCCCATTTCTCCCTGACGGTACCTCACTAACTGTCCCTTTCCCGTCACGGTTCCATTTTTATATAGAAATATGTTTACGAAGTTCTCAACACGTAAGTGAAATCGCGTTTTGGGGTTCTAACTCGAGTTTCTTAAGCATTGCGTAAATGTCAGAATCGAGTGGCATGAATGGAACCACCACGGTTATTTTGAACGAAGGGTCGAGTAAACCGTCGGCCAAGAGCTATTTTTGCTTTGGTGAAGTTTGATTTGTGAATTTGTGAGCGTTACTCTATATATGAGAGAAAAACGTGAGATGACTCAGGACAGTCCCAAAGGATCCTCGAGCCATTCCGAAGAAAAAAAAGAGAGAGTTGGCTCAGGACAGTCCCAAAGGGTCCTCGGGCCATTCCCAAAAGGGGGAAAATATAGATCATATGTACTACAATGGTCCCATGCAGCCAACATGGAAGTAGATACCCTATATATGCACTACATGCTGTTAATGCAGCTAGGGTAGTCCCAATTGAAAGCCATAGCGTAAATGTGTTACAATGAGCCCTATATAAAGACATTACCATGAGCATTACCATGAGCCCATATGTAAACGCATAGCGTATATTTATAAAAATATTCCATGTGGAAAATCACAGTCCAAACATACAAGCATAGCGTATATACATAACTACGTCCCATAAGGAAAATGATATACCATACGTAAAAGCATAGCGCATATGTATTACAATGAAAAAAAGGTTTCTTACGGTGGAGAATGAACAAGGTTGCTCCGTATTGGTTCATTATGCGAACAGTAGCTCACATAAACAAATGACACTTGTAAAGCAAGAAATGCAATATTTTTCTTAAGACTTGAGTATATATAATCCTACCCAAAATGAAGTCAGATTTTACCCATGGTCAAACTTCAGTCCTTCCTACACATAGATAAGATCGTGCATGCCAAAAAGATATTGTCATCGACATATTTAATTATTTTTGGGACACCAAATTTACTATCGTTTAATCCCTTTGTTAAACCTCGGGGTTTGAACGTCAAAATTTTGAACAAAATATGCAGCCTCTAGAACACTGAGCACACCGCTGCATTATTATTATTACATTTAAATAATTAGCCTGCAAGAAAAAATTGTAAATGCACTTCCAAGTAAGAAATACATGCACTATCAAGAAATGTTACAATATTTTTCTGAGCTCAGCTTCACTAACACTAGCCAGGAAGGGGACTTGTTCGCTTATGTTGACAAAATTTGAGTTTTCGGTCAGTATTTCTTTTACTTCTCTGTTACCAAACGTTTGAAAGAATGGAGGGTGCATCCATTCTTTCATGAATTGGCATCATTGAATTCCATGAATTTGCAGTGGAGCCTTGGAGGAGCACTTAGCATTTTCCAGCAACGACAACAAAATGTTCGCTTAGATTAAGAACCCAAAGCCCTGCAATAAGTGCAATCGGATTATTCACGGTAATAACTTTACTTTTTTATGTAGACTTGTGCTTGAAAGTGTTGTATGTATTTGGGAAAAACTACACCAAATGTTTAAAATTAATCTGAAAGATATGTTTATTTTCTAGAAGTGCCGCCTTCTGAGACGAAGGATGGTTCTAATGTAAGAGCAGCTCAATGTCCCACGTGAGATAACTTTGAATAGTGAGGAACCAGAAGCTCCCTATTCCAGAAACACACCACCTGCAGGGGTTCATGCTCCTGTACAGAATACTGGAATTGATACGTTACAATAGGATTGTACTTCATTATTTATGCACAAAATGAACTTTGTATGTCCGTATAATAATTACTTAATTAATAATTTTAAAAACATGTATGGGTTTTAATATTGCAGATGTCATTGACATAACAGACAATGACGTTGCGGAGGTTGAGTCTCCATCCATGCAGGCTCAGCAACAGGAAGAATGGAAGGCATTCGTTAAAGGTTGGTCTGCTATTCAGACAAGTAAGAAATATTACAATGTTGGTCTTTTTAAATTATCGTTGATGTAATGAAGAAATCAAAAACAAAATTGTGGAGATACAATGTACTTATTAATGGTTTTCATTTCAGAACTGGAAGAAATGAGCTCCCCAAAGAGAAAGCACAGCTTGGAGACTGGACTAGCTCTTGATAAAAGAGTGAGACAAATTTGTACGTTAATCTTGTCTTCTCTCAAACTGTATAAAATCCCACTGCGTTTTTTCATTGCATTGCATGTGAAAATTGATTTTGTGATTTGTATTTAACAGCTCAGTGCAGAGAGCACAGTGATCTTGGAGAAACTTCCTTCCAAAGCCTACATGTTCACTCGACGGAGAGTCACAAAGGTCGTCATGGCCAATTCAAAAATGGAAGATTGGAAACAGGTCAACCGCAACAGATTTTGACAGGGAGGAGGAGGGGGGAAGGGGGAAGACAGAGTCGTCAAATAGCAGTTCCAAAGCGTCGACGCAGAATCATAGAAGAAGAGGAGACAGACGACAACATTTTCCAGATAAACAAAATATTCTTACTGATTTGCTACTTATCCAATGAACATAATATGTATGTGTGAAAAACCATTATAATATAATTTGAAGCTATTATTAGCATGGGTATGTTTCTGTTCAGAAAATGACTGGGGAAGATTTCCTGGAGGGAGCAGCAGAAGTAAATCTGACAAGCGAAGACGAAAACGGAGGTACGCCAACTCCTGCTACAAGCGGCAACGAGGAGGAAGAGAATACCATTCCGACTCCTGTTACGAGCGAAGACAAGGCTCAAAACGGACATACAGTCGGAGACACTGTTGATGCAGCAGCCACAGCAGCCGGGGAAGAGGAAGACATGTACGTTATGGCTCCAAACTCCATGGAAGAAAGTGTCGGAATTCCTGCGATTGGGATTCCGCCGTAACTTCTTCAGCAGATAAGAGAACTGCGCGGTCAGAGCACCGAAGATGATCTTACGCAGACCTGGATATCTATAATCGAAAGATAGATCTCGTCCAGGATGTCGTCGAGATTGCAGTGGCCAAAGAGGACGCCATTATGGGCTGGGCAGTCCCAAGCCGGGATGCTGAACTGCTCAACCCATGGTGGCAATGGAAGAAGTAGAGATGAATATGGTGAATCTCGCCAACAGGTTAATTCGCTCAACGAAGGTTCAAGACCTGAGCCTCGTAGTCCTTGTAAGTTTGAAATATTTTTCTCTCTCAAATAACATATTTTCTCATCAAATAATGTGTGCGGTAAATATCCCAACCATGCTATACTATATTTTATGTTTTTAATTTTGAATTACAGTGGCTGCAGTGGGAGTTGGAGAGGTTGAATTAGCTGGAAGCCAAGAAAAAGGAAGACAAGCAGGACTACGTAATCGAGAGCAAGATGTGGTCGAGGTGGTGGGTGTGAAGACGGCAAAGCAGACAAGCCACAACTCTCAAGAGAAGCAGCCGGATTAAGTTAAAAGTGATATCAGTGTAGAGAATAGTAACAATACACATGTTAGTACAAGTATAGAGAATACTTTCCCAAGTGCAATTAATACAGAAAGTGACATGACAACTAATGATGATATTTTGAATAATGATGATGTTTTAAATAATAGCGATGAGATTCGAGACTCAAATGAGTTCTTAGCCCATGTTAATAGAAATAATTATAAATTTTGTCCCATATGTATAATAAGCTTCCCCAATGTATTTGAATACGATGTTAATGTAGACTTACTACATAGAGATGTAGCAAGTATTCAAAACAATATCACAAATATGCCCCAACAAGAAATTGTAAATATCCCACAGGTGAAGCTGATAAATACCGTACTGGGGAAATTTCAGAGTGTATGAAATTAATTTATGTGAAAACAAACATAATTTTGAAATATAAAATCAATGTTTAATTTGCACAAAACAGATATACAAAAATTATTCTTTGAATTGTTCCAAGAAAAATCACGTTTTAAAGTAGATTTTAGTCTTCAAATTAGAATGGTAAGATAATTAGAATATTAAGCTAAAATGGTGGGACGGAACATGACACAATAGCTACGAAAGTATTATTATTGCAGTTTTTCTTGAGAATAAATAGTGTCCAATGGTAATGACAGTTATGTTACATGCACGCAAACATTTTTGAAATTGCCATGACACATTAAATATGCATTCAAGAATATTTAAATATGCCGTAAATAAACTTTGATTCTATATGTATTTATTGCAGTTTATCGTTATAATTTTCACCACGATTTTATTTATTGCATTAAAATGAATGCAATCCTCATTGACAAGCTTCAAATTCAATAGTGGATGGGTTTTCTTCATTCCCCTTCATAAGATTCAATGAGAATAAAATCATGGAAAATACATGGTGAAAGAACAATAATAATTTAAACTTCAGTAAAAATGACAATTGAAACTAACAATACTGTAACAATCTATCCTCCAGGTTTTAATTCCTGCTTCAAAACAACAACCCTGTTAATATTATTCATTTCACTATGCATGTGCTAGAAAATGTGTAGGAACTGCCGGATATCACCAAATGGCTTGAAAAGGATTTAAGAGCAGATGCTGCAAGCACGCACGTTTTCCAGGATTCCGATGTGTTCAGATTATCAATAATTAACATGTTAATATTTACGCTCTGTTTTAATTTTTGGTCTGTCTGTCACATAGTGTATCGGGTGTCAAGATAATTTTTTGAAGTGAATAAACATTAGTGCTTTACCTTGCGAGTGCTTTTGATTGTTTCATTTGTCAATAATTTAAACGTCCGGAGTATCGGCACCTCTCTAAATAGATAATGTTAATCTGGATCTTCGAGTTGTTACATTTAAAGAGCCCTGTTTTGCCAGTATTGTTTGTGACAATATGTGAGAATGAAGACTTACCATGAGACTGAATTCCATCTTGTTTGGATTTACACACCAGAAATGTCAAAGTCAATCCTTGAATAAAACGTTTAGCCAAAAACACTATATTATTGTTATTCCGAAACCAGTACACTAGTGGTAAAACAAATAAGACAAGCATTATATGTATATTTAAAAAACTGCAATTTTATTATTATTGTTGCTTCCAATGGTGTCAAAGGAGGAATAACATTGTGTAAACTTCAGTTTGGAAACACATCGCAAGTATTTTCCAAATCGTTTGTTCCGTCTTCTAGAAACTCATTTTCAAATAAAAAGTAATTTGACAGGCTTTGACGAGAAATTATTGTCAGAGGATGCCAGGGACGTTACAACATCTAAAAGTGCTATGATTATACTGGATGCGTATGAGTGGTTCAGTTGTTCAAGTGATTGAAAATATAAGAAGCATTTGTTGCCATGCTTGCAGAAATAACGTACTTCAAGCAAGGTTACTTATGTACATACGTAAGTAACAGTAGATAGCTTGACCAGTTTAACAATGTAATCTCTTAAGAAATCCATCGGGCAGTAAAGGTAACCCGTCTGGTTCCCCATATTATATACATAATCACGTGCATAGTACACCTTGGGAGCGCACATACCAATACTGTTACAGAAAACGGCGAGGGAAAACAAAGCAGTGATTGTGACACCTCAAGCAGTAGTGTTAACTCACCGGGTTTCCCATATTATTTACAATGAGAGAGGGTCTACAGAGTATTTGCTGTGACTATCCCATGTCCAAAAACTGACAAACAAGGGTAAAGTCCTTACAGTTAGTATTCCATTTCAACTTTAAATATATACACATAAGGTGAGGGTGTATACATGCGTATGTGAGTGTATATATGCATGTAAGTTGGGGAACGTAATTGTGTAAAGGCTCCTACATTGTTTAAACGATACGGAAGCTGAAATGGTATATTTCCAAGGGCCATTTCTTCAATATTTAGAGACAAGAGTGTTGGTGAGAGAGTGCTTAAATATATAAAAAACGGCTTCAAATGTTGGGGAAGTTATAATCATTCAGTATTGTTGAAACATTTGACACTTCTCGAATAAAACATCAAGCAATTTCATATTTAAAATACCAACGCAGTTGAGAAAAACGAATCTGTGGATAATTTGTTCCAAACACTGCGTTGCACTTGTTCCACTACTATGAAAGAGTAATTTATTGTACACAAACCCCAGCATCAAAATTTCAAGGGTACTTCCCAGTCTGATTACTGAAATCAAGCGTCTGAGGTTCCAATTCTCTAGTTATCACTCCTATATTTTTCTCTTGCCAAACATTTTGAATTTCGAATTCTCCACTGATCAAACCTCTTCACACATATATTTCTCTCCTAATTTTATTTTAAAACATGGAAGGACAAAACTACGACAAAGAAAAATTTATACTTATTGTGAGTTCAACTTGTGCTACTTTAAAAATGGCAAATCCAGTACACTGTGGCGTGTTTAAACCCGGGTGAGCAAATTTGGATTGCTTTTGGAATCTGGCACAGTGTCATCAATACTGAACTGAATTTTGATACACACGTTACCTATAGTGATAGGAGATGGTGACATTTCTTATCATGTAACATGAAGAACATGTTTTATCGGAGTACTCCCTAAGAAAACATTTTTATACTCTTTGGAATGTAGGATGTATGTTACATTACATCATGCCTATTATTAGTTTTTTAAAATTAATATATAATTATCATTATGTTCTTACTACTACTACCGTCGGCATATAACACTAAAATCGTGGTTAACAACTATAAACGCTAAGTTATACATAAAGCTGCCAGATCCCATAGAGCAAAATAGTAAAGTCACTATTATTTATTACCATTACTTATTCCGGAATGCACAAAAGCTTCACGAGAATTACCGTTTGTATTTTTAGAGATTTAATCGTCGTTTTTCTGAAAATATTAACAGGGTCTCAAGTAAGGACTTGAAGCACTAAAGAATTACGGTAAAAATCTCCAAGTCATTATTATTTAGCAAGAGATTAGATAGCTTTAGATTTGTTTAAAATTCGCCCGCCCATAAACTGGATATAGCGTTCAAGCAGTTATGATTTTGAAAACCTTAAATTGTTTGCTTAATTTTTGATTTTTTTCCAAATAGCTTTCCAGACAGAGTTGTAAGCGTTAATGAAAATATCCCTGTGTTTAGAATTGTAAATATGACATAACCTTTCCAAATATACTGCTACTGTGGAGATTATTTAAAATATGTGGTAAGAATAAAACAAAGGAAAACTGTTCTTTATTTAAACAAGTCGTTAACCTAAATTCAATTTTCCAGCTCCTCATATTTCGGCTTGGTTCGGCATGGTTCGGCATGGTTCGAGTTAGGAAGATCATGTTGGGGTAATGAAAAATTTTTGTAATGAAGCATTTTATTAACCGACCTTGTGTATGAAAAATGGACCAAGAAATATTTCCGCAAGTTTTCGTTTAGCCATTATTTTTGCCAACCTTATTAGTATGGCAATTTGGAAGTCATGTGCACGAATCTCAATGCACAAATCTGCGTGAGGACAACTACAGTTCCTGCGTTTAAGAAGACATAATTAAACCAGTCACAATTATTTTACATAATCACTAATTTTTGACCGTTTAAAATTTTTCAACTTGTGTTGAGCAAGAAATTCTAAGTAACGATGATTCTATAAAGTCATTCTAAATAGTCTTTTTGAATACCAAGTGAACTAGCTTGCAACTATTGTAAGATTACTTCATTATTGACGCCGGCAGATTCTCTGCAAATATAATTTAAACAAATATAATGTTTCTACTTCCAAGATTCGATACAACAATTGCTTGCTGGTAATCCTGCCTACCCGAATTTCACTTTGAGATTTTCCAATAATTATAATATTCACAAATTTATTTTTTCCGAAATGAAAGTCAACGTCTTTAAAATGTGAGTGGTGTCACAGGAATATACTTTATTTAAGAAACCGTAATCTAGAATAATTTATAGAAATCTATAGAAATTATGAGCGACGATTTCATGTGTATAATGTTTTTAATGCAGACCATTGTATTCAGAGTTCGAAGCATGCGTTTCGTAGTGAATGGACTTACGCGGTGGTCTATTATTGACATGGGACCACTATAGAGAAAACCACTGTATACAGGGTTAACGTAATGTTAAAATATAGGGCGCGTGACGGGGATACATGATACTGGCCACTGTGAACAGGAGACCACTGTATAGGTGGTCACTATATACAGGTTTTACTGTAGTTCGGTAAATACGGGTCCCTAGAAGCTATGAAACTCAATATGAACAGAATTTTTACGAAAATTATATTCGTACACACACCAAGTTCTGAAAAGTTGGATAGGTGTCAGTTAATCAACAATCGTAACGATCTTGTAACTAATTTACAAATATTAGGTGAACGTGAAAAAGTAGTTCTCTTAGTAGAAAAAGTGGAATCTCTTAGTTCGAGTAGACTAGCTTGCTTAATAGTACTTAGTCTACCAAAATAGTTGGTATCTGGCAGTTAGTTCTATGAAAATTGTTGCGATAGAGCTACAGAGAGAGTCGACCTTATTTTGATGTGTCAAATTTTGATAAACTAGTACGCTATCCATAAGACTTGCCAAAGCGCTTACGTCTATTATTTAGACGAGATTATTTTTACAACTACAATGTATTTAACACATGAATGATAACAATAGTTGTGTAACCTTTTGTAAATAATTTTGTAACTGTATTATACTCTCGCATTTGAACAAGCCACGACATCAAATTATGCGAATCTGGCATAGCGTCGGCTTTTTAAATATAACATACTATTTTCACAGAGACCGGTTTAAAAAGCAGCGTGTCAAAAAAGTTGGTACTTTTTACAATTTAGACAGCGATATTCAATGCTAAGCTTCAAAACGGCATTTTGTGTCCTAACGGATCTACAACAAATTTAAACGTTTACAATACTCACAATTAAGAATTTTTTCTCCTTAGGATTGCGTTCATACATTTTCCATAGTTCGCTTTCAATTCCATACAGCGTTGATTTGGAAGCAGGGATACGGAGGATCAACCTCATTTATAGGACGGTTGTTCTACACATTTTCATAGCCACGCGTCTCCGGCAACTTCTAATCCCAAACAACGACTGCTAACGTTTCACAATTTCCGTCTATTCAATCCGTAACCACTGAATTACGCAAGGTGATGGCAGTACCTGTAGCAGTTGACAATTAATTTCAAATATTACTGACAGTTGAGTAACCCCATAGTATTATGCACATGTGTACACAGATATTACAGCTGTTGAAAAGTCCGAACATAAAATATTTTTATTCAGGCCTACAGAATACTTTCTAAACATATCATCTGGAATGGCAATAATGTTATCTTGGTAACAGAAAGTATTACATTTTGACGACAAGATCCCATTGATTTCTAATTTTTATGTTGTAGTTTGCTCTTAATCCTGAAGTTATTTTCCAACGAAATTTGTTAAAATCATCTGCCAAAACAAGGTTTGTTTGAAATGCTGTTATGTAGCATCAAAACTAGTACTAACCTAACTCTACAGTCAATTCGCCGAAGATAAATAGATAAGGAAAGGGAGCTTTAAAGTTGGATTGGCAAAAGAAGTAGGAGTTCAATAAAATGATATTTGTACATAATTCGAAGAGGAGCAAATTATTAATTCTGCTGAAAGGTTTGACTACACTGGAACACTGCCACTAAAGCAGTTCATGCAGAATGGCAGTGATTTGAAAAACTATGAAGAAGTATAATACATATGAACGTATCGTTTTAAATTGAAGCAATACCTAAACATAGTGCAATTCAATACAATGTCAGTATGCTCACTGATAAATTCCATGGTACATGTTAAATTGACATATTTAAGGGAAGATGAGTTCTACAGCCTGGCAGTAAACGTTTATGGAATGATACGTTGCTTATAAATTATTTACTGATTGTGAGTCTAGGTTCAACAGATTATTATACCTTTGGATTACTTGAAAATTGACGTTCGAGCTGGTGGTAACATTTTGGTTCAATCCTACGCTGGACATCCAGGTGAACATTATCAGGATGATCCCACTTGAAAGAGATATTCAAAATTTTTATAGGCTAATTAAATAAAAGAAATTCAGAAAATAAAACTGAAAGTCACACTTAACTGTGGCAAGTTAGAACTTTTATTGTTGGCATGCTGAATATTGAAATTCATACCTAGTGTGATGGACTTATTTCCGTTTCTTCGCCAATTTCGGTTATTTAATTTTTTGTGGTCAGGCTCATTTCAAAATTTGGTTGGAAACATAAGGATTGACACGGCTGTGAGTTCCCCATATTTATAATGGTAAGTGCCAATACCTACAGCAAAACCGGAAATTTGTAGGAGCTGTTAGTAATTACTCATGCCTGTTAGACCTGGTTAAGCCACTAGAAAATTAATTAATATTATAGAAAAGACAATTGTGATAAAAAAATTTGCAGTAATTTCTATGAAACCTGGCAATTCTAGACCATAGTTACTGTCTGTCCCAAGGTTGCTATTTACGTGTATCTAGTTGTATGTAATTTGACATAATAAGGCTGCTTTAGTTTTTAATCCTGTAAATAAATAGTAATTTTCCTTGCATTAGGGGTAATGTGTTTACATAGAAAGTGACTTCAAAGGAACAAAATTTGTTTGAATTATTTTTTATGTAAGCCCTCGCTATAATAGTTGCCCACATAAGGAACTTGGGGTAAAAAGGCTTGATTTACAACTTACAATCCCAATTCCTGTATATACAATGCTTAAGTCTATGCGTACAAAGATATAATGTTTATAATTTATAAGGGAAAACATGTCGGGTCTCAAGAGGATTCATCTTTCGCATTTCTGTATATATCACAGTTTCACGCGACAATGAGTACTGACATTTATTTGTGAGTAAACCTTACCTTTTGAGTCCTTTCGCTTGTTTCATTCGACAATAATTTAACGTCCGGACTATCTTAATTTTTCTGTATAAAGATTATTCCCCTGGAACGCAAAAGTTGTCACATTTGAAGACTATAATTTTGTCAGGTGTGACAATATGTGAGTACGAAGACTAGCAATGAGACGGAATTCCATCTTGTTGGGATTTTCACACCAGAAATATGAATGTCTATTCTTGAACAAAAATATAAAAACTATATTAATGTTATTCCGAATCACGTTTAGTAGTAGTAAGTTTGGATATTACAGTGTAGTTTCCAGTTATTTTCTATTTTAGGAAATATGTCAAGCTTTATATAATTGTAAGAAACTACAGCTTTTGAATTTTTATTGCTTCCAATGCTGTCACTGGAGGATTAACACTGTCTTAACTTCAGCTTTGACTTATCTACAAAGAAATTATTTTCCAAATCGTTTGTTCCTGCAACTAATAGGCGAGAATTTACAACGGCCAATGCTCACTTTCAAAGGAAATGCACAACTGAGAGGTTTACCATTTAGAGGAGAAATTATTGCCAGAGGATCCGAGGGACGTGTGACAAATTCTAAGAGTTTTATTATTCTACTGGTTGCGGATGAATGGCTCCTTTGTTCTAGTAAATGAAGATAGAAGAAACATCTATTATACTGTATTATGTTTTCAAAAATAACGTCCTCCGAGTTAATAGGTTACATATGTATGTATCCATACTAACGCATGTGCACAGATTCACTCAGTGAGTCATTCCCAGGCATAAGTAAGGGCTCCATATTGTAGATTTTCCTAAGGAGCAAGTTCCTGTAAAGATATAAATATATTTATACAAAATGCATGCAGTCAAAGGTACACATCGTAAATGGGTAGCGGTCGGTTTGAAAACTGGTTGACATTACTTTTGATTTTTTCTGTTTGATCATGTGTGGAACCTTTTTGGACAATAATGCTCTGCCTGTACGTAAATGCCTGAATGTCTGTGTTGCCAGGATAAACTATTTTCACATTTACAATGCGCTCTTTATAATACTGATGAATCCTAAAAGCAATAAACTTTGACACTTCTAGAGTAACTCTCGTTTTCAGAGAAAAACAAACACTGTTTAAACGACAAATATGCTCGTCTCTTTATCCCTGTTATACGATGTTGTTCGTGAAGAAGTACAATAATCCAGACGTTATATCAATTAAAAGCAACAATGTCTTCTTACAGCTTTCACTCAGAAACATTGCGGTCGCTAAAACACTTGCTGTAGAAATCATCAAAAACTCTGGCTTCGTTGAGAATCTACCAGCAGGGAGATAATAGTCAACAGGAAAATTCAGAAATGATCTTCGAGGGAGATTTACAAAAATCCGACCCCTGCCTGAGTGTGGACTCTCGTTTGTAATTATGCATCGTTCGTTTACTTTTAGTGAGAATTGTAGTGTAGTATGCACACTTTAATTTGTATTTGCATTTCAAAACAATTTTTATGTGGAGATAATATGACTATTTTAAATGACGATTTCTGTTATCACAAAGTAATTAATTTCAGCGGTTACTCGCCGTAATTTGAGGTACTAACCTGTACTGATGTAATTACTATTACCTTTTAATTACAGTAATATTTGCCGTAAATTGCAATTTAATACCACTTGGAAATTAAATTGTAACCACTGAGACTGGAAAATAATTAAAAATCCAAGTAACATTTGTAAAAGTCGCTTTGCATGCTTGAAAGCATATATCTCTCAATTGTAATTATTACGGACTACAGTTATAATGTGTTTTAAAAAGAACGAAATAGAACATTCAGTTCCATTTCATTGAATTACATGGAGAAGCTTTATTTATTTGGGAACTTCCTACAATTATCACACTGTCATCGCCAAGTATTGGCTTATAGAGTAAAAGTATACAATAATTATTTTAGTACATAGTGAAAAGATTTTAAAAAAAGATTCTCACCTCAAACACTCAACTACGTAAGATTTAATGAGAATTAAATTAAGCAAAATAAATGATGCGTAAATTATAATAATTTAAAGTTGAATATCGAATAACTAGCAATAAAACTAACAACAAAAATCTATCTCGCAGGTTTTACTACCCGCTTCAAAATAACAACTGGTAAACGATGAGAAACTGAGTAGTGCATGCACAATTTCTTGTGATCCGTGCAATGGAATCCACACTAATTACACTTCAACAGTCCAATATTTGTTTCCTCATCTTTGAACTTAATATTTCTGATGCGTGTGAATTTTCCAAGTGAGGCTTTGGATTTAATTACGTCATGCTTTCTCCTCCCATGCTTAGACAATGTTCTTTTCGTGTTACAGGAATATGAACAGTACATACACTTGTGCGTTTTATGAGTCAACTCATGTTGCACAAAATTAATTTTATAATCAGTCTGAAATGTACATTTCAAACACTTGAATTGGCTTTCACCAGTGTGTCTTCTTGAATGTTTCTGGAATGCTGAGCGACGTTTGAAGGTCCAATTGCAAAATTCGCATTGGTAAGGCCTCATGGCCGAATGAGTCAGCATGTGTTTTGGTAACATTGCATCACTCACACAAGCATAAGGGCAAAGTTTACAGATTATTGGTTTCTCCATAGTGTGAGTTTTTAGATGAAGTCTTAGTCCGGCTGCAGAAATATATTCCTTGGCACAGAAATGGCATTTGTATGGTCTCTCACCCGTATGTTTCCTACAGTGGTTTTGCAGTACAACTTTAGATTTGAAACCTGCAGAGCACATCCCACAGACAAAAGGTCTCTCGTTTGAATGAGTTTCTAAATGCCGTTTTAATCCCGTGCCATTGCGAAATTGCTTGAAGCAAACATGACACTTGTTTAATTTCTCGCTTGAATGAGTCTTCACATGTCGTTGCAAATAGGCTTTTAACCGGAACTCCGCCGGACAAATTGTGCATTTGTAGAGTTTTTCATTGGTGTGAGTACCAACGTGGGCTCGAAGGTGACCAAGTTGTTTGAAAGATTTAATGCACAAATTACATTTGTATGGTCTTTCTCCAGTGTGGACTCTACGATGATTCTTTAATGTATCTGAAGTAATAAACTGGGAAGAGCATTCTCCGCATTTGTATGGTTTTTCGCCCATATGGATTCTCCTGTGAATTATAAGTTGACTGACAGAAGTAAATGCAGAGGAGCATTTTTCACATTTGTATGGTCTTTCGCCAGTGTGAACTCCCACATGGGTGGTTAGATGACCTTTGGTAGTAAATTTTGAAAAACAATATTCACACTGAAATTTTTGTTCCAGTTTTGGGTCCATCATTAATTTAAAAGACTATTGAGAACAAAATACAGTTGACAATTGTTTTAAAATATTTATTTATCAAATAACGTGTGCAAGATGAAATCGGTTCTTAGGTGGAATACCAGAGACATTTATGAATTAGAAAGGCGTACTGTTTGAGATATGAGAGGTCACAGGTCATGTGAACTTGTATGTAATTTATTGCATATAGGATACTTTAGCGTACCTACAGTAACTTGTAACATACATACATATATACATAGGTAAGAATTGATATAAATATTATTTTGCCTTGAAAACATCATTTAAAGTAGCATATGCGAAGCTCACACATGTACAATCCTGGTTATGTTTTCACCATTAACATTTAAAGAATAATTGCAGGCACGTTTTCAGTGCATTACATGCATAATTACAAGAGTGGTACAACCTGTAACGCATACATACATACATGTGTGACCTCTCATACCGAATCCACCAAAATTCAAGTTTCCACCGGAAAATCTCGAATTATCATTCTAGTCACCGAAATCATCTTTAAATCAATTACACTAAAAAAAATGGGTAAACTGAATGTATACCTCTCTTTGTACTTGTAACGTTTCATGTGCACACTGATTGTTAGAGTTTTGTGAATTTTCTGTATAGTATTTCCCAAGGGATGACAAAATACCTGGAAGGAAATTCACTGAAACCACTTTAAATTTGAAATTATTGTCTGTAGAGAAAGTATACACTAACGCTGGTGACCTCAGTGCGATAAGATGAGATATATTACGGTGACTGGGTATGCACTTTTTTTTATAGGGAACCGACACTGCTCTTATGATTTTTATGTGTACATTTTCGTACACATTCCGGCTTCAACTTTCCTGCGTTTGGTGTAGACTGTTCCAAAGAATGTGCAGCTTACAATTAGATGGTAGATACGTTTTAACATAAAATAGAAATCTTAAGGACAAGAGGGATCTTTGAAATGTTATGCTACACATGATACAAAGTGTATTATGGCCGGGGTAAGGTGAGTATTAAAGAAATTGAAGTAGGTAAGTTAGTGCAGGAGTATAGCAAACCTATACGACCTCACATTTTCTGACGCCATGTCACGAGTATATATGAACATAAATACATAGGGTCAGTGGTTCCATAGAAACTGACGGAACATTGCTGAACAAGGATGTAACAGGTACATTTTTATTTAAAATTATATTTGAACGATTTATAAAAAAAAGCTAAAAGTTGGTTTACATCCATGAGGTATTTGACTATAACTTTGATAATACTATAATGATTTGGGAAAAGCTCACAATCAGTTAGCTTATAGAATGCCAAGAATAAGATCTAACAGGGGCGCATTTGAAATTTCGAGAAACTTTCTTATGCAGTATGTATTGTTAAATTCAAATTTGACAACTTGCATATCCAGATATATCATCCAATTTATTTATATTATTATAATTATTATAAGTAAGAACTGCCTGAAGACACGTTAACTTGTGTTGCCCTTTGATACAAATGCCCTTTGTATGTGGATTGGCAAACTTGCTTCCTTATAAATATTATAGTATAATCAAACATTCAAGAAATGTAATGTTCAAACGAGCATCCGGAATTAAAATTATCTTATTCTGTAAATTTTGAGCTAACAATACACACAATATCTAAAGCTGGCAAAATACGAGCCGTCCATACGATTTCAATTCTAAAGCAGTGAATCTTGTGTCAAGACGAAAACATAATTTTATTAAAGGTATACAAATATGTATTTGCACGAAGTCAGCATATAATAACAGTAACATAATCGCACAACTTTACTTGTAATGCTTATTCTATTCTGTATGTATCTATCTCACTGCATCATTCTTTGGGTGTAAAGATCAACTGGTTTTGTAGATTACCGTGTGCTTTGTTTTACTTCAAGGAACATTTTGTTACACCATTCAAGGAAAGAGATTAAGTAAAACTAATTACATTGGGATGAATAATGAAGGAGATGGGAAGACTGCTTGATCCTTTCAGCTCTCTCAACCACTAGTAATACACTAGCATTTCTTTAACATTTTATAATTCCCCAAAATTCCATTGTATGAATCCCAATATTGCAGCCGAAATAAGCTGTTTTAAATTTGTTTTTCTTAAATTCAACGCACTGTTATTTTGACAAAAACACAGATGCGTACGTTACAAATTACAGTTAAATTTTTTAAACACTAATGACATTACTACTACGTCTTATTACTACTACGACATGTCTGATCCACGCCAACCATACGGATACCATTAGAACTACTTGTGGAAACGAAATGTTTGATCCCATTCCCGAACCCGATCCCGAAAATCGGGTCATCAATATTTTCGGACTCAAACCCGAACCCGTTCCCGAAATACTGGGATCGGGTGCACAAAAACCCAAATATTAAATATACTTTAATCGTTGATCTCAAACCCGAACCCGAACCCGAAATCAGATAAAATTTGCTCCCAATCCCGATCCCAAATCCCTTGAACCCGGACTCGTTCCCGGGACCAGTACAGTTAATGTAAATCAAATTTTTTCTTCACATTTTTATTGATTTCGCAATACTTATGCATGCGTACCATGCAACAATAGATTTAGGCACTATTAAAAATGGTCATCAAACTAAACGTCTGGTCTGCGTTGATGAAAAAGCTGCAGGAAGACTGCTTAAACGATTCCCACTATGGGTTTTGCAATGACTTTCATCTTACAAGTTAGAGTAGGCGGAAATCACTACTATGCGATCCCAACTGACAATATGCTCAAGTCGCTCACGCAAAATTATTATCTCAACACTTTAACGAGGGATGCCTAAGGTATTTTTTTCTCCGCTAGATGGATGCGTAGTTCCCGGGAACGTGTAGCGTGTAACGGGTATGGGAACGAAGATGTTCCCGGTTCCCGACGGGAACACAAATACCTACATCAAGCTTGAACCCGTTCCCAAACCCGGTCCCGATCCCGAAATCCCGGGTCTGCTGAGCATGTTCCTGAACTTGGTCCCAAAGTATTTCGGAACATTAAATAGACACCCGAACTCGAACCCGTTCCCAATCCCGAACCCAATTCCCGGGTGTATCCCGATCCCAAAAGTAGCTCTAGATACCATGCCGAGGGGACCCGTTTAATATTAGGTCATGCAGCTCAGTCCTGTGGCGCTGTGGTTGGAACTCCTGCTTTATAATGCAGAGTCCGGGACCGTATCCTGGTTGCGAGAACTAATTTTCCAACAATTTAGCATTATTTTAGAATATGAATTAATTCGAATTAAAATATTCAAGGCGAAGAAATCCGATTTAAAATACCTATAGCAATACTGAAAAATATGAATTCTAATACGGATTTAAATATCCTCGAGTATTCGTTCATTATGAATTCCGATTTGAATATTTATTTCGATACTCCTAGCATACTAAAAATACAAAGAATTTAATTACGGAAAAAGTTCAACCTTAGAAACATGATATCATCAATGTTTTGGGAAGCTAGTTTCCCCCGAAGGTCATTAAGTATAATTTTAAGAGCTGAAAAAACACGTTTAACTGATATTTGAACTCCAACATTACTAATTTTCTTTTGGCCCATTTTTAGTTATCTATAAAAATTTCAGTATCAAAGATTGAAATTACTTGAGTAATTAACTTGTATGACAAACAATAATTTTGAGCACAACTGTTAAAAGCCTCTGACAAGTGCTAATAATTCGACTCTAATTTACGTAGAATGTGGAAGCATGTTCATTTCGGATGTAGAAAACGTTCGCCAATGCTCTTTGATTAACTTTATGTTGTAAGTAAAATATTGCGACAATTTTAAATTTAAATTTAAGTTTGTACACTTCATGAAATATACCATTGAAAACAATACTTTATTTTAATCGGAATTCAGTAAAAAATATTTGAATATCAATTCCGATTCCAAAAAATTTTTTGAATGCGATTTTGAATGAAAATTCTTCCTGGGAATTATTTGGAATTCCAACATGAATTAAAATCCTCAAATTTTCGAATAGAATTCCGATACCGATACCGATTCCCATCCTTGTTAAAAATTAAAATATCAAACAATATTTTAATAATATATATAGCTGGTACGTTGGTTTCAAAGTCTACTAAAATACTCAGTAATGTCAAAACTTGACCATGAATTTGACTTGAACTTGATAATTTAATTTAAGTATTACAAGAAATAAAATATATGGCCAGAACAATTTGGTGAGGTTGCATCTGCAAATTATTTTCTGCAGACAGTAAAAGCCCGATGTAAGAGACCGTACAATTTAGCACCTTATAAAGGAATTTATCTTATAACAAAGTTTCAGACTCAAAGTCAAAGTAAATAATGAAGATTATTTAAATTAAGTAGAACAATTTAACTTACCATTAAACACTTCTACTTAATATCAAACTAAAAAATATAATTGTTTATCACGCTTGTTTATTCTTTTTAACACGTGAAATTACACAAAGTTACACTTCATTACATAACAGTAAATCTCATTTTCCCTGATCTTTTAGAAACATAAATTTGATTTTTGCGTCAAAAACGCCGTCGGTGAATACACAATCATTGTTTATGTCAAAGTATTTCTTGTTTTCAGTTGTCTGTTTGAAACATCTTCTGAGTCTCCACTAACAACTAAAACAACATTTGCTCCCATTACTCACTTATAACAACATTGATTAAACTCTTGAGTTATTTTGACGTAATAATAATAGTTTGTGTATGAGAGGGATTTCTGGAAGTTTTTGTAGCCAACAGCGAGCCATAGTATCTTTTGTTAATAAAAATGCTTTTTCCCACGCGTATGTTTAATTTGTTCAGAAATTGTTAATTAATCAACTTGAAATGTCAATTATTTGTAGCTCAGCAACATCAAGTTGAATTGGTTATAATTCTTAAATGAAAAGCTTTATTTATTAGTTGAATTGGATTTAAAATTGAATGTTTAACATAAAAATTTGTTTCAACTTGAAGTTAACCATAATGTACAATTTAATTTAAATAAATTGAAGCTGGCTTGAAGTTGTAATTGAAATTGTAAGTCGCAACTACTACTAATAATAGAATCCATTTCAAAATTAATACACTACATTACTACTTATATTTCCTGATTCAAAGGCTTTCAAGCAACATAAAACGTAGTAAATATTATGTTTAAAAAGCACACAACTCGCTTAGTTCAAGCGCCACCGTTCAACAAAAATGGAAAAATGTTTCATATCACTCTGGCCTTTAAGCATGGTACCACTCGATTTGGCACATTAGCTTGCAATAATTAAGCAGACACATGTGCAAATGTTTCTCAACATCGCTAGGGAGAGACCTTTCAAAATATGGCAATATATTAGGATATGGAATTCCGTAGACTCAGGCGGAAACTTAGGCACAAACAGCTTTAGGTATCGTGGAACATGCTTGTTGAAGAGTTGAGTTAACTAAATGACGTTATACAAATTCTGTCAGCCATTAATCCCTGAATAATCGAATTTGGTCACTGGTGTAGAAGTTATCCTCAAATCGTTTTTTCAGGGGGAGGTAAGTGCATATCTACGCTTTGCGTTTCTTTCTTCTTTTGTTTGTCAAAAGTTGGAAATTATATTTTTAACGTTAATGTAGTTTCATATGACTTAAGAACACGTGGTAGTTAGTGATGCATGAGAGCTGCCATATCCATTGCTTTCAATAATAACACACTTACACATAACTTGGGCAATAAAGTGAAACAAACTCTGCGCTTATTCCAGCTAGATGTCAGAGTAAAACGCCTTTATGACGAAAGCATACAAATTAAACTTCAGATCATTGCTAACCCGCAAGTATTCACTACTCCAAAGAGTCTTAGATTATTATTCATGAAATTTTAAAAGTTGCTAGGATTATTGTTATTTATTAGAGTGGTTTTTGGAGCATCCAAACATATTCCAGAATGTATTCAAATGTAATCGCTAAATAGAGCGGCTGATGTAGGTCACTTGTATGACCCCGTCACTGACAATATTTTCTCATGAAGGCAGTCACAGGTGAATTGCCTTCCAACTACACCGAATTCGTGAACAATCCGCCTAACTAGCTGCCACTTCAAACAGGTTCGCTCATTTTCTTATAAATTGGACTCACCTAGTCTTGATCTAAGTGCCGAAGCTTCATTGATGTTTGAAAAAGTGGCAGCTAGATGGTCGTTCTGCTACTTAACGGATACAAACCTTGAAACAGAATACAGTTATGAAACACTAACTTACACAACAACCATAAAAACGGTGCTCCTTACTCTTTACTGGCTGGAGGTTTCCGAAAACGTCGACACTAAGATTGGACGGTTTTTGGGTACAACACACTTCAAATTTGGTAGTGTATAGTACTTTACTTGACTCGAAGTTTTTACAAATATTAACAATAATTTCCAACTAAGAGCGTAACAGCTCACCGATGGAACCATGTGACTATTTAAACAATATTATATGTAACACATTCAATTAACTATTGCAGGTTTCGAGTGGAGACCCGCGTGTTTGTTTTTTATAAAGTAAATATCAACAAACAACGCAACTTTGATGTCGGCGGATGCGGCTATTAGATCAACAAAATTCTCAGGTTAAATGGGAACATTAGATCAATCATTGAAGAAGACGTTAAACAAAACCGAAGATCTACAAGTCAGCATTTAAGGGAACTTGTCAATAGGAAAAATGTTTATCAAATCATTTGAAGAAATTTAAGAGTATGTGGTGAAAGTGCCCGAACTTACAACATATGTGAATGGTGGCAAATGACCTCCAGTTAATTGCATAGCTATTTAACTAGATAAGATAGATCAATTGAAACGAAAACAAAAAGAATTCGCTAAAAAAGAAAATTAATTTGGCAAAGATTCAATAATGATCGAAATTCACAAAGCCATTAGTCCCGAAGGTGTAACTTTGTATACATTACATAACAAGATGAAAAATCAATATCAAGAACAGCAAAAAACCCTGCAAGCAAATACCATGTATCGTTGGAAAGCAACAGTACAACGAAATAATTGCAAGATGATCTCCTGACACACATAAAACAATTTGACAGATTTCAACAGTTGCTGTAGAACATCGACGTTGCCCTAAATAGCTACAGTTTGATTGAAACAAACTATCTCTTGAAAGATCTGAATGTTTCAAAAATTTATCAAGACATGGCTATTCACGCCGACAAAATCAGTACGTATTTGTTGGTTCCCAAATTTGGAGTGTACTTTCTAAAGAAATCAGAATCCTCAGAAGCATTTGGGATCCAAAATCAGTACAAAGCATATATTAACGTGTTTGCAACTTGTACGAAGTTTAAGGTAGTGGAGAGTAGTAATTGTTCATCCTATATGATTTAAATTATTCGTGGACTGCGACCTGCAGCAAATCCACATCAGCTGATGTAAAGGGTTTGCTAGAAGGTTAAACCAAGGTGCAGTTTTACATAAATACAAAACATACAACATGAGATACGAGTAAAGTAGAAACGAAATAATTTTATAAATACGTTTTGCTTGTATACATTCACTTGGGAATATATTTACTGATAATATTTCGTCACTACATTATACTGAAGTGGTTTCAAATATATGCATATTGGTGACTGTTCAATATTATGCAATTGAAAGTTTTCTTATTTTTATTTTTGATTATAATGGCTAAAAGTAGGAACTGTTAAATGTTAACTATCTATGGTAGTTTTAAAAATACCACCAATGTAAGTAACTGTATCTCAATTCGCAATTTTATTCAAGTAATTGTATTGAAAATAATATGCAATAATTATTAGTAACATTATGTATCGAGTGACGGATTAATTATTAGTTTACCCACCAATGTAAAATTAGTAGTAGCTTATTTACTGCTATGGTACTAATAATTTCTAATAAATGCAACATCAGAATGATTTTCGTCATCACTACAGATCTGAATAGGAATTTATAAAAATATATGGGTTTTGAGGGTGTTCTATAATTTTCCTTAACGCTTACATTTGATAGTTTATTAACATACATAATTGTTTGCCACATTTACCTCAATTTTAGGTTTAGTATTTACAGCCAATTCGTATTGAAAATCACCATCCCAGTTCATGTATTAAAGTCTGTACGGAACAGAGTAATTTCTATAATGTTAGACTGATAGTGTCATATTTTGTGTACAAGTCTCTTATGAATTTCTTATATAAGTATTTGGCTTGCGTTTTAACATGACTGACGTGTCGCTACCATGATTCAGTCGTATACGTCTGTCAGATATGCTTTGCAATTTGTACCTAGGTTTTGATCAACGTTTTTAACATGTAGTAGTTATTACAAAGCGTAAGAAACAAGTTAGTTTGGCGTTACAATTGTAAATTTAAGAGTAAACTGTTACCGTTTAATGTCAGACCGCACTAATTCCGTAAAGTTGCATTTTGATTCGGTTGTAAATACTTGTATTGAATAATGCTATTAACAGTTAACCCAAACCTATCGGTTTCAACTGACAGTTATATGGCGGAGTTCTTAAAGTTTATCATAAAGTATTTAATGAGTAAGTGTCTAACGTTTTCCAAAATGCTAATTAATAATCTCGTTATGTCATATATTTTGCCGGGTCATCAACAAGGTTACTGGGTTCCTCGGATTTCAATTATCTGACCAGATCTTCCACCTCAACCTTTCGTAGGGAAAAGAAATAATGCGTTTTTTTACCCATCTCTGTTTTTCTTTAATAGTCAATCCACTTAAACTTGTTTACGGCTGCTTAGCGATGCAGTTCTGACCGAGTGGACTTTATTCTATTTTGTTTATAATTTTGAATTATCTGTAGTAGAAGAATCACGTACTATAACTTACTGGCGCAGAGTCGGTGGAGAAAGGTATTTTTCAGGCTCGTATTCGTCTTTACAAACATTTTACTCCCCAGGTGTTGGTGTACTGTATTGGAATGGACGAAAGTCAAACAATTCAGACAATCGGTCAAATTTACTAATGCTGAAACCAGACTCGCCTTCCCCACTCAAAACAGGACCAATAAATGTGTCCCATAAACCTTCTTGAATCCTATAATAGTCTTTAATTTTCACTTAAACAATGTTCCCAACAAGAACTACTTCTCTTAGACTGCTTTTAAAATTGCCAATGTCTACCTCAGCAATTATTCTCGATATTGAAAAATGTTGGATATGTTTTTACTTTCATCCGCTTTGCTTGTACAACAATAAACAAATTATAGCCACACCGTTAGAATAGAGTGGACGAACACAAATAATTACTTCAGATATAAAATGCAAAGGTTTACAGTAAATTTCGTCAAATTTATTCGTCAAAGCTAGTTCTTTGCCCGTCTCCTCACTTCTGTAGGGAGCTCTCGAGTTCTGTAAAATCTATATGTGTTGTCTTTTCTTACCTATATTATTTTGAACTTAATATACAACCCAAGAGATCATGTGATATGTGAAGATATGGGAGGTCACGAAATGCATACGACCATTTTAAATAGTCAGATAAGTATACATTGTTTATCTAAATAGTTTAAATATCTCATATAGACTAATTGAGGCCTGGAGGGTGAGTTCATAAGATCCAATCAATACCAAAATATGATAGCTATCCAATCAAGAAAATGTATGTTTTACCAGGAGTTAAGTTGAATTTCGCTTATAAGAATTTTGCATGGTACATGTCAAAACATCGATACAAAAACATGTGTAATTAAATAAGGCAATTTTGAATTATTTTCAAAAATCGCGTAGGTAGATATTTTGAAAAATTACCGGTCCCATGATTATGTAATGCTAGAGATAACAGCAAAGTGAACGATTCTTTCCAAAAGGAACCGAACTATTTATTGTAGTTGAAATAAAACGGGCTGCTTTAAACGTTTGGACCCATTACTTTTCGAGTAACACGAGTCTTAAAATCGTACTAGTTACTAATACTACGGAATACGAGCTAAAACCGGAAAAAAACTACGGAAAATGTAGCTATAAGCAGAAAAATGTAACTGTGCAGTACTATCCAGTTGGATTTCCTCATTCCACGAAACTTTGGCAATTTAATAATAATTATTTGTACCACATTTTCCTGAGGACTTAAACATTATTTGGTACATACAACTCGTTTAAAGTTTGCTGGGAAATACAGATTTAGTTAACCACAACAACATTAAAAACACGGAAGCTATTTGTGAGCTCACTAATGAGTCTGGGAGTGATAACGACTCTGTCTATTTAAGAAAATCTTGGCGTGTTGGATCATGTCGTCAGTGATCTGTTTACTACCTACTCTGAATAGACAGATGCTCTTGGACATATATTTTTATTAATATGTAATATCGGCTTGCATTTGTAAGAGAAATGTTATATAGAAGTAGATATAGAAACCAAATCCACAGTTGTTGAAAGCTCGGATAATCTGTCAGTACATAAGAATACTATGCTTTGAAAGAGCGTGTAATTTTAACCTAATCGGGAATGGCAGGATGAATTTCATAACGCGAGGAAGGTTTAAATGAAGCTAACAATTTTCATATGCCCAGAATGATTGAAAACCCTGGACGGAGAAACGAAAGTTGCTTCGGAAAATATAACATTGGATTAAGGCTACGCTGTGCGCAGGTTTTAGCGTACAAAAGATCTAAACTATGCGCCAAGGGTCGATAGAATGAATCCACGTTCAGTTCGGGTTATCCTGGACCAGATAAACAGCGACTACTTATTTTATGGAAGTATTGATATTTGATAGCGGCTACGAATTATTGGTTGAAGAGGAGAAGGGTCCATTAGGGTTCCTTCCTGAACAAAATTTGGCGTTTGATAATGCCATGAGATTAACTATTGGAATTTTCAATATGACACAGCAGCAAAAAATTGTAAAGATGAGGTCTGGTCAATCGTGGGTTAACAAGGTAGAAACCAGAATGAAAACCATATGTCTTATTAAGCCACCATTAGATTTATTGGATATGAGCTTGCAACGTGCTTCTCCGGATTCTTTGTTCATAATACTATGGGTACCAGAAGACATGGAAATTAGTGCTGAGGAACTAAGAAGGAGTATTGTAGAATTTGTAGTAAAATTTAATTGTGTACAAGATAGAATAAGTCGTTGAGAATATACTATTTGTCTAGATTTGAGTTAGAATAACCCTGCATTGAATAATTATATAAAAGGCGAGAGTTTGAAAAAGTTGATTCAATATGAGACAGCAGGAACGACATATCAAACTAGAAGATTAGGAACAACAACATAAAATCATTTGTCAGGGATAAAAATTGCGGTTTAAATCATTGCAGAAAGAAGCCCAGTGACAATCATACCTTTATCACAGAGAACTAGCTCGAATGTAAATTTATGAAATAATGAATTCAGAATATGAAGAGGAAATGCATCACAATTAAATGGTGGATGCAACAGTAAAGGCACCAAAGCTCCCAAGAAGTTGTCAACACTCTAACATGGTTAATTGCATAAAACCCGAAACAACAAGAAAGGCGTCCTAATGCCCAGCTTGATTACGACAAACAGAACTCAGCAAATAAAGATCTTAAAATTCTTTAATAAATAAGTAAAGATAGTAAATGCATATAACCTGAGGAATGAAAATTATTTACTACTCCAAATCCGGAGTAGCCAAAGGTGAATAGCTCCCTTGCGCGAAATCGAATACCTGTCATATCTGAAGTATCAGGTTCGTAATGCTCTGAACATACAGACATATGATCCATATGAACTCGTCGAGTTAATCGCCATTCTAGCAGAAAGGTCAAGGACAGAATTCCTTTGGACACGAATAAATGAAACTTGGTTAACATATAGTATTTACAGAAGCATCTTAACAGCAAAAACATGCACCCCAGTTAGATCAAGACTAATTCAGTTAATTCACCCGCCCTCAAACAATTGGAAGATAAGGAATACATAGAATATAACACTGATGTTTGGTTGTACGAACGAAATAAAATATGTCAAAATATCAAAAACGATACGCGAGATCCTTCTGAAAGTTGTAGCCAGTACCTTTTATTAGAACTGTAGAGTGTAGCCACCTATCCTCACGTCAACGTGATTCTTCACCTCGGGGAGAATTTGAATCGTATGATTGTGAGCAGTGATTGAATTGTATTGTTACTATAGTTTCTAATTTGTTGTCTTAGTATTACCATACAGCTCAGTAAGTTATTAATTCTGTTGATATTGTTGAGTCATCGAATTCATCATGTGACAGTGCTTATTTGTATTGATTGGTAATCGGTATGTGTAATGTTCTAGTAGCGTCCTAGCGACCTAAATTTATTTTTTAAGAAAATTGTGCCTATGATTATTATGGGAAACGAAAACCTGAGTGAATATTCGCCCTTCTCGCTTGTTGTGTATCGAATTGTTATTCATTTTCTCTTAAATAAATTCAAGACAACTTGAGAATTTTATATTTGGTGAATCAACGGTTTTATTTGGTTTTCCTGTTTTCTTATAATATAGAACCCGTCCCCAGTTGGAACAGCTATCAATATCAGAAATACGGGGGAATTATTTAGTATTCTAAATTGTCACATCCGTAAATATGCATAAGCTTACGGATCACATTATTGGTGCCTTTTAAATGCTGAGAGACTATTTTCTACAAACCTAAGATACCCTTACCAAAGTGGACCAATTAAAAATAAACTGGATAACTAACAATCTAGGAGTAGACAAATCATTGACCGAGCACCCAAAGAAATATTTAAAACAACTTTGTGAACAAGGACACTTGAGCTTATACAACGGCACAGGACAAATAGTATATACCCTTAGTCACGACGTCCTTAATCCGACTTAACTTAATGAGGATAGCAGCATCTCCCTTATCTGGACCTTAGATCGTGAAATGTTTTTAAATGCAATTGCAATGACCTTACCAAGCCTTGACAGAGCAATGGTTTGTAGAGAAATACATAATTGCAGATTGGGCTGATATTAAAACAGCATTCACGGAATGGAATAAACTTATCAAACATCAGTTAAAATGATGATGGATAACAGAAAGCAGGGTGACAATGAGAAAGGACATCGTGGGCAAATGAACTTGAAAAACCAGTACGATAATCTTATGACAATTAGCGCCATCGTGAATGTCGAGTTAAATTTGAGAGGACTATCTAGACTTCTGTTAAAACTCATTAATTAAAACTTAAGACACCGACTCGAACACCCATCAAACATTCCCGAAATACTTCACAGCAGTGTGGAGCTTTACTGTGGTCAAAGTATCATAAAAATACCCATAAGAGAACGACGACCCAACGCACAGACCACATGAAAACAATCGAAGCCAGTACACACCAAGCGCTTAAGGCAACAAATGAAATCAAGAGGGACCCTTCTATGAACTTCTTTGACAAACGAGCAGTCAAAAGATAATTTAGGCCTTGGTCAAAAACTCCTGACAAACAAGAACGTAAGAAGTTATGCACAAATGTTAATGCAGAATGCATATAAAATAATGGCCGATCAACAATCCCATAAATGTCGCACATGTAATACGAGAAATCCCAGCAATCCCAATTCAAATTAAAATGCCCAGGCAACGCAATGCCCAGGTACATTGCCTATGCTGAAAGTTGCATCTATAAGCATAGCGTCTTTAATGCCCAGGTACAAGCCTAGAAGCTGAACTGCGCAGGTTTAAACATAGCCGCTCAGCCATCAGCACCACCACAGTCGATACGACATAAAAGACTTAATTATGCAAATGCGTACATGCACAGAAACTGAATTCATCCAACTTTGTATACTAAAATACCCGGGTAAGGTCGTAATGACAAACAACCTATGTACCACCGAAAGTCCCGAACTGCACAATCCTGGTAAAAGCTAAATTAAGCAGGTAAATTCAATGGAGGAAATAATTTAGTATGGTTTTGAGAAGTAAGAGAAGAGTAAGAGTGTAGACAGGATATTTTCGCGAGGATCATGAGAGGTTGGTATTTAGAAATTTGACACCCGTTATTTTGTCGTTAATCTTTCGGAATACAGACATAGCTGAATTCTGTCGTCATACATAAGTCCAAGTCAGATTTTCCAAATTGCACGGTCCTTGTTTTTTGTTTTTGTTTAATCAAAATTCATCCTTTTAAAATTCCCAAGTAGAACAACTTTAGGGGAGAAAGCAGTTGTGATAAGGTGGATTTGTGTAATACTTACGGTTGAAAATATGATAACGTGGAAAACCATCACGTCCAGTTCCGTATAATTTGTTCAGAAGAATTTGAGCGTGACCCATTTGTAGGTACTTTTAATGAATAAAGCTGAAGTGTTTGTTTTACTGTTAATATTATGTTACTGTTACAAGTTAACGAATTGTTTTTAATTACACAAATCCGCATACATGTTGTTCAGTCTCCTACGGAATGAACAACATTTCTATTGCAAGTAGGGTCTGAGTGAAGCCAGCTACCAGTGGCTAAGTATGAAGATACTCGTCAGTAAGCAAGAATGACCCGAGGATAGGACTCACAATGTTCATATTATCAAGAACCTTAGAGATAATGCAAATAAGGTGCACTGGAGTGTTTACGTACACCAGTGGAGCGAATGTCACGGAGCTTTCCTACTCTGTATTTTTATTTTTAGAGTTGACCCCAGAATGTTCTGGAAGAATGTCTTTCTTTCTTTGGCGCTCAAGCCATTTCTTTTTGACTGATATGTTTTTAGATTGTATGACTAGTAGCTATTGAGAACCCGACCAGAAAGCCAATTCTCTTCTCATTGTCCAATCCAGTCATTATTTTTCGTCTTATTTTTGACTCATTAAATAATAATTTAAGTTCGGGTTTCTTAAAATTAACCAACGCCAAGTACCATTCATTGATTCAAGCATACCTTCACAACTTTCACACAAGTTCACACTATTTTTCATCTCACAGTCCGCAACTCCATCCGCGGTTATCACATGTTATATGTTTGGTGTTATTATACATTAATTATAGAATCCGAGCTGCTCGATAGAAGTAATAATGATGAAATTGTGGACGTACCTACTGATAATGACAACGAAATGGAAGATGAGTTGCAGGATTAAGTCTCGCTGGCTAAGGACAATACTGGGTTACCTGAATCTTCCAACTCGTAAACTGAAGCAGGTATGTATATTTATAAAATGATTAATCGTGTTTTTTGACAGTGTAATTGTGATCAAATTAACTTCCATTAATTTGAATTGTCCTGGTATATTAAAACAGTGAGGAACCTAATACGATATAAAGTTACGCCATCGTATTATCATAGAGATGTATATAACAACCGTTCACTGTAACTGGATTAATAGATTGATTTTCAAAATGATGTTACTTTTTCAGACGTTAAAGCAATGCCATCGCCACACAGCATTCTAAATGACAATACGGATCAAGTTACACATGATCATCTAGTGGATTCAGACCAATGTACATAAATTCCTTTCGCAAGGGATCAGTAATGACAAATGCCTGTTTAAATCAATTTTTTATTATTTCTTATTATGCAATACGTAATTAATATTTACGAATGTACTAAATGTGGAAGGGGGTACGGCCAAGTCTAATACATTTAACAATGACGAGGTGATAGACGAATCACGGCACTTATATGATTCCAGTGCTGCCCCAAATACCATGAGAAATTGGATGACTCAGCCAAGTGTTAGGACTTTACATGTAGAATTCGTCCACCTGCTTTTACAATACTGACATTTATTATTTCGTTGACTTATGAATTCTGTTTTTCCCTTTCAGCTAAACCAAAGTATGCGGCTTTTTTAGAACATCGTCCAATGACCACGTCATGAAACAATCAAGAAATGGTGACGATTACCAGTCAGGATGTAGTTTCTGAGAAAGAGCAGTGATCCGGCCAAGTCAGCTGGTATTGAACAGACATCGACAACAACGCGAAAGGGTTCAGCAACGTCATCAACAGTCGGATCTAATAACCATTTTGGACGACGAGATCGACAACGAGAATACCTTGACTCAAGCGATGGTGATGGCAGAGGAGCCGCCGTGGGGACCAAATGATTCAAACCAGCATATAGATTCGGACACGGTATCTAACGGTTCCGACATGAAGGAAGGAAGCCCCAAACTCACAACGGTTGCGTTAGTGTTCGACATTAGTGAAGAAGAATTTCGTGTGGCGACAGCGAAACTGAGAAGGATAGTGAAACATCCGATGTTAATTTCATTAAAGCAAAGGAAACGGAAGAGGAGGAGGAACCGTAAAAACTGGTAATGTTTTTTTATTCTTAGTCATGCACAAACGAAAGCATAATTACTTGACATGTATAAAACCACATAGCCAGATATATGCCGGCTTAACGATTATTTTTATGTTTTTCTGGCTCTGACAAGGAAAAGAGAGTAGATGACTTGGTCGCATAACAGCTCCCACCAGCAACTCGCAACTTGAGCAACACAGTCAACAGCAACTATTACAAAACGAAATGGAAGCACAATCACAAGCTACATCTGAAGAGGAACTCCAACGTCAACTTAAGAAATACCAAGACCGCATCTGTAGATTATGTACCATAAGATTTCAGGCTAGAGCTGACCACATATATCAAGTCTATCCATAACTATATAATGATAATGAAACGAGTAGTTAACAAATAGGGGTAACGCAAGAAATAATAGTATTGATAATTCGGGATTGCGATTTTCATTAAAAGCCATTTTTTAATGCTTGTAAGGAATATACCTTGTACATAGAACATAATGCATTTCTGTCAATTGGTGGACTTTTTCACACTATCCATTACATTGTAAGAGAATCAACGTAAGGAATATTTTATAAAAAATTGTGCAAGCACTTTGTCCCCCTAAGTTTTCAATTTGTTCACAGCACAAATTTTAATGGAAAGAACAACGTTCAAGAAGTATTTTTCCTGAATTCAATGTGTCATAAGATTTTAGACAAATGTATGATCAGCCCTACAATTAAATTAATGAGAAAAACTCCCGGTGATTTAACAGTTATAATAACTAACTAGTCATTGGAGTGGTAAAAATTAAGAAAGTTTCGTTTTAACCCACTGGGCGGACATTTTGTGAAATCAATTAGTTTTGATATTATATATTTCATTGAAATTGTTCTTGATGTCCTGTAATTCATTATATGTTTTGAGACAGATTGGATAATTTGTCAATGGTAAATACTTATGATGACACCCCTGAGCCACCGATTGCGAGTGAGTATTGAGTAATAATACACTAATTGGTCTTTACGCCCGGGTAAAGGAAAATTCATTAATTTATAACATTCTGTATACATAGTACGTGTAATTAACCATTTGTTTCTATTGCTTTTAGGAGCAGGTGGCAGATCGAATTGTACTCTTAGTAATGTCAAGACACCTGTTGCATACCGTTTTGTTTGTGGATGGAAATGATAAGTATTTATCCGTTATTACTACATGGAAAGAACTTGAGCGTCGAAAGGTTGAAATTTCGAGACAGGAAAGCGAACAAATTGTTATTCCGCATGGTCAAAAAATGATTAATGCAGAAACACTACGTCAAAATGAATTAAGGAAAATACTTGATTAGGACAAGCGTGCTCGTAAACAGCGTGAAGTTGGTAGTATCGAAAACAAATGTTAAACTGAAAACAGAACAAAGACCACTGGAAAATGAAAACCAGCAGGAACTAGCCGATCAGGAACAAGTACATGCAACCGATCGTCAAAGAGAAAGATTGCGGCTTATAGCATTGCAGAAAGCAGCCCAGTGGCAATCATGCCTTCTGCTCGAATGGAAATATATGAAAGAAGGGATCGAGTATATAAAAAGGAAAGGCATCGCAATAAAATGATGGAACCAGTACAGAGAGGATAAATTCAAAAATATTATAGCCACCAACGCTCTTCCCAAGTTGTCAACACTCCAATATGATTTATTGCAGAAAAACCGAAAAAACAAGAGCAGCTTCCTAATGCCCAGCTTGATCACGCTAAAGAGATGCCACATTGGGTAAATAGACACCTTGAAGTTATTTAATAAATAAGTGAAGATGTTTTATGCATATAACTTGAGGTAGGAATGGAATTTACCACACCAAATACGAGACTAGCCAAACGTTAATAGCTCCCTTGCGCAAAATAAGGCAGACAGCGGAAAGTTGTCATAAGTCGCATAATTATAACACTTGTTTGTTAAGACTATTAAGCTGTTTTTGTATTTTATGCAACTATACGGCGAATAATTACGGTAAAAAAACCACTAAGGTATTTGTACATAAATAAAAATTATTAAAATTAAAATTTATTGCAGCCAGGTATCCCATTTGACTGTCATCGCTTGATTTCTATTATTTTATAAGTATACAAAAATAAATATTTAAAATTATATAAGGTTATAATTATTTTTATTTCAACGACTTTATACATTATTCTTTATAAGGGGCAAAAATTTGAAGTCCCTTGAACATCCCTTATAGCAAGCGTTGACATCCTACCAATCCAAATCCGCGAGTAGCCAAAAGTCAATGCCTGAAAATCCCACGAAATTTCGTAATATAGAACCCCGGGAATAACCTGCTCAACTTCTATGGACAGAGTCGGAGTAGACCCAACAGGACCGCCCTCGACAGCGTGTCATGATATTGTAACTAGTGCAAATAGTGTTGAAGAAAATCCTCCACATATCCCCTACGATCAGTTGCAAATTCCTAGTATGTAATTAACAAATATTGGTAACTCGCCACTACATACACCTATAAAATACAACTGGTATCTGCACGTACCTGAACAGTAAATATTGTCAATCAACCCATTCACTTACAATAGCCGCTACGAAATAATATGTAGTTTAGTGTTTCCCTGAAATGAAGTCATAACTATAAATGTATGAATAACTAAGTTACAGAAGCACAGGATAATATCCATAATCGATGACAAACGGCTGTAATACATAAATTCATATTAAGAATTGTGTTAAAATTTCGTGTAGTAAAATAATTTCGTAGTAAAAGTCCATGTAAGACAACATTTTGAATTGTATGTTTTTGTGATAAGATCGTATATATAAAATCCACGTAAAGATTGCATGGTTTTAAGGAACGAAAGGGTACATTTATTAAGTATGTATCGCGTTGATTCATACTTAATTATTTTCATATTTTAAGAGATTTCAGCCATGCACTATGCATGCCTGAACCTAGAACGAATCTTATTTTAAGGATAGTATAAGTGATACCTATTCATAGTTTTTATACTATAGTTAGAGTTACCACCTGGATGGTTAAGTTGAATGTAGATAATTATATTACATATAAACTTTAAAATTTGACAGACTATTGTAGACCCAACAGTAGTATTCGTTTTCTAGTAATTACTTGACATTTACTAGCAAAGTAAAACTGCAAGTTTGACATATGTCAAAATGTATTTACACATTATTCATGTTCAGACTTATTTAAAATTCAATTATTTACAGTTAACTAATTCTGAGGACCACACTTAACAAATGTATTGTCTTATATTCTCTGGGATATATGACGTACATATATGGTATTACATCGTGTATATTAATAGTTTTTTAGAATCAATACATATGTATGTTATATGAAGCGGTATGTTTATTACTACTCCACTTGACATAAACATCGTGTTGAACAAATATAAACGTGATGTTATAGGTATATCTGCCACATACCGGAGAGCAAAATAGTAAGGGCACTACTTTTATTACCATACTTACTCCGGAAGGTACAAAAGCGGCATTAGCCTTACTGCTGGTAGTTTTTATAAACCGATATGCCCCACTGACGAATCATGATAATTATGTTATTGTTATTGGGGTTATGGGAAATTTGAGTTTCTGATGTTACTTATGAACAATGGGGACTCGCTAAGCTGTGAGAAATACGGGATACATAGAAAATAAATGGAGAAAGTGTAATTAGGAGAATGATTCGAGTTTGCTAATTGTGAGTTGAATCAGATGGGATAACGGAGTTAGGATTGAGCGGCTGTTCAATCCTTTGTATACTTATCAATGTTTACATGTTTACATCCTTACTATTATTAATAAATGCATATTACCGATGCATAACATTCCGTAATCAGTACATATGAAATGGAGCATCCTTACTTGCATGTATGTACACGTAACAATAGAGATCATCAAGTCGATTATTATTTAGCAAGACATTAGATTTTTTAAACTCAAACAGCAATCCCATAAACTGGATATAACGGTCAAGAAGTTATAATTTTGAAAGCCTTAAATTGTTTGCCTAATTTTAGAAATTTATTTCTAATTAGCTTTCCAAACAGAGTTGTAAGAGTTAATGAATATATCCCTGCGTTTAGTATTGTGGGCATGACATGACCTTTCCAAATATATAGCTACTGTGTAGCTTGTTGAAGATGAGGTAAGAATGAAGCAAAGGAAAACTGTGGAATAGATTTAAACAAGTCGTTAACGTTACTTCGCATTTTCAACACCTCATACTTTGGTTTTTCAGTTGGGAAGATCATATTAGGCTAATGAGAAATTTTTGCAATGACGTTTTGGTAAATCTTATCGTTATAATGTATTCTATTAACCAACCTTTTTGACCGTCTATGACAAAATGGACCAGAAAAGTTTTCCACATGTTGTCGTTTAGATATTAACTTTGGCAACCTTACCTACTGGTTGTGGCATTTTTAGTAATTATTAGTCATGTTGACGAATTTCCATGTACAAATCTGCGGGATAGCTTTCTCATAGCAAGCCCATTAAATTTACCAACAAAAGCGTCAAAGTATATTTTCACGCTAGATTAAACAATTCAAACAATATTTTTCAAAATACTCAGATGTTCCACATTCCACATCCTGGACCGCTGTATTAACCATTGTTGAGTAGCAGTATAAATAAATTTCAAAAAATATCTTTTAAATCCCTCGGGAAGTATACGCTGTCCTTGTGGTCTAAGATGAATGATTTTTCGCACCCTGTACAACAAACATAAACTGATGCACGTACATACAATAATAGTTCGGTAAATAAGGGTCCATAGAAGCTGCAAAACTCATTACGAACAGAATTTTTCTGATTTTTTTTTCCACAAAATTATATTCGTACACACACCAAGTTCTGAAAAGTTGGATAGGTGTCGGTTAACCGCGCTCAATTTTGTAACGAATTTACAAAAATTAGGCAAACGTGAAAAAGCTTTGAAGTTTTTCATGAAAACAGTAGAATTAGCTAGATTTTTTGCAGTAGACTGGCTTTCTAAATAGTAGCTGGTCTACTAAAATTGTAGGCATCTGGGAATTAGTTTTATGGAAATTTTGGCGGTAGAGCTGTAGAGAGATTCGACCGTATTTTTATGTGCATAATTATACTAAACTTAGTTCGCTAGCCATAGGACTAGCCAAAGCCCTGTAAAACTATAATGCATTTAACAGATGAATGTTAGCAATGGCGTTGTGACCTTCGTTAATAATTTTGTAACCTCAGTGTTTTATCTCATTTGACCAAGCCATGACATCAAACCATCTAAATCTAGCATGGCTTTGGCTTTTTTAAATATAATATACCATTTTCAGAGACTGATTTAAAAAGCATAGCGTGTAAAAA
The DNA here is from genome assembly GCA_947179485.1 of Allacma fusca. Taxonomy (NCBI): domain Eukaryota; kingdom Metazoa; phylum Arthropoda; class Collembola; order Symphypleona; family Sminthuridae; genus Allacma; species Allacma fusca. The sequence goes on from OX359245.1 coordinate 66,369,928, forward strand.
TTTGGTACTTTTTAAAATTTAGACATCGATATGCAATGCTAAGCTTTAAAACGGCTTCCTATGTCATAACGTATTTACAACAAATTTAAGGGTTTACAATGTTCAGAATTACTAAATGTTTCTCCTTTGTATTACCGTTCACACATTTTCCACAGTTCCCGTTCAGTTTCATACAGCGTCGATTTGGAAGCAGGGATACGGACGATCATCCTCATATATGTATAGGACGGTTGTTCTACAAATATTCAAGGAAACTCGTCGCCGGCAACTGCTAATCCCGACCATCGACTGCTATCGTTCACAATTTCCGTCTATTCAATCAGTACTCACTGAATTCCGTAAGGCGATGGCAGTACCTGCAGCAGTTGATAATTAATTTCAAATACTACTGACAGTTGAGCAACCACAAAGTATTATGCATATGTAGATATACATATAGGTATTACAGCTGTTGAAGAGTCCGACCAACAAATATTTTTATTCGGGTTTACAGAATATTTTCGAAAAATATCGTCTGGAATGGCCATAGTTTTATCTTTTTAACAGAAAGTATAACATTTTGACGACAAGATTCCATTTTGATTTCTAATTTTTATATTAAAGATTGCTGCTTAATCATGAACTTATTTTCCGATTAAATCTGTTAAAATCCTCTGCCAAAACAAGAAATGCTGCCAGCGTCAAAACTAACACTAAACTAACTCTACTGTGAATTCGCCGAAGATAAATAGATAAGGAACTGTATCTTTAAAGATGGATAGGCAAAATAAGTAAGAGTTTAATAAAATAATACTTAATAATGCATAATATGAAGAGGAGCAAAGTATTAATTCTCATAAAAGTATTTAATACACTCGATCACTACCACTAAAGCAATGCTTTCAGAATGGCAGTGATTTGAAAAACTATAAATGATAGAGAAGTATAATACGTTTCTTTATATTGAAACAATACCTATACATAGTGCAATCCAAATCAATGTCAGTATCTATGCACACTGATAAATTCCATGTTACTTGTTAAATTACCATATTTAAGGGAAATTGAGTTCTACAGCCTGACAGTAAAAGTTTATGGAATGACACGTTGCTTATACATAAATTACTTACTGATTGTGAGTATAGGTTGGACAGATTGTTTCTCCTTTGGATCATTTGAAAATTCACGCCCGAGCTGGTAGTAACATTTTGATACACTGATACATTGGACTTCCAGTTGAATATTATCAGGATTGTCCCACTTGAAAGAGATCTTCAAAAATTTTATAGGTTAATTAAATAAAAGAAATTCAGAAAATGCAATTGAATGTCGCACTTAATTAGGGTAAGTTAGAACCTTTTTGTTGGCATGCTGAATATTGAAATGATTACCTAGTGTAAGATGGACTCATTACGATTTCTTCTCCAATTTGGGTTATTTACTTTTTTTCAGTCAGGCTCATTTCAATATTTGATCGGAAACATAGGGTTTATTTGAAATCATGAGCAAACCAAATGAGAACCCAATCCATGGACGTCTTACTTGCGAAGTAGTGTAGTTCACTTGCAATTTTACTTGAAACTTAATTTCTACTTTTCATACGACTGATGATTCAAAAATATTTTTTACAAAAATGCTTGGACTTTCAACATAATTCAAAGCGTTCATACACGTATTGACGATTCCCTCCCCAGCACTGTAAAACTTGAAGTTAATAAAACTCAGAATGCACTTTTCGTCATTGTCGTTTGTTAAATTTTAAATTCACACCGCAAAAGCTACTAGACTAATACGACGAGTATAAGACTTGTATTTTCAAAATTGGCAATGCTGGTTTCTGTCCCCGATATCTTTCAGAGGTCTTTCGTTGATTTGTATGAAAGAAAGTCACGTACAATTTATTCACAGGTTTGTTTTTCTCCATTCCGTGGAATGACATCACTTTCCTATGATCTTCACTTTAAATGTTGAAGTGGATATTTTACTGTGATGAATTTTTGCCCACTCCGCCCTGCTGGAAGTTCCTCATATTTATGATGGTAAGTGCCGATACCTGCAGCAGAACCGGAAATTAGAGATAATTATTTCACAATAATAAAATCAATGATGGGAAGCAAAATGACGGTACTCAAAATCATATGAAGCATATAACTGTTTGGTATTCTAAGTTGCAATCGATTTGATTAGGTCTGTTGGATTATTTGGCTACAAATTAGAAAAATACTTATGGTAACTTACTTACTCAAAATGGAACTCACGAGTAGTAAAATTCACATTAAAATTAATTTTTATGAGCTGTTAGTTCTCGTGCAAGTTCTACCTAGATCAGCCTCTAGAAAATTGCTAGTATAGAAAGGACAGTTGTGATAAAAAATTTCGCAGTAATTTCTGTTAGGCCTGACAATTCTACACCATAGTTATTGTCTGTCCCAGCATTGCTATTTACATGAACTTCTATGTGGTTTGACATAGTAATAAGGCTGCTTTAGTTGCTAATTCACTAAATGAAAAGTAATTTTCCTTGCATTAGGGCTAATTTATGTACACAGAGCACGAATCAAAAGGAACAAAATCTGTATGAATTAATTCTTATGTAAGTCCTCGCTATAATAGTTGCCCATATAAGGAACCGGGGTATAAGGACCTGATTTACAATTTACACTCCCAATTCCTGTTTACAAAATAATAAGACCGTGTGTACAGGGGATATAATGCTTATAATTCATAAGGGAAAAATGTCGAGTCTCAAGAGCATTCATCTTCCGCATTTCTGCATATATCACAGTCTTACTTGAGGTACTGACATTTATTTGTGAGTAAACCTTACCTTTTGAGTCCTTTCGATTATTTCATTCGGCAATAATTCAACGTTTGAACTGTCTAAACCTGTCTGGGTAGAGAATGTTCCTCTGGAAAGCAAAATTGTCACATTTGAAGCCTCTTATTTTGTCAGGTGTGACAATATGTGCGTATGAAGACTGACAATGAGACGGGCTTCCATCTTGTTGGGATTTTCACACCAGGAATGTCACTGTCTATCCTTGAACAAAAATTTAGCCCAGAAAACTATATTAATTTCATTCTGAAGCAAGTATACTAGTAGTAAGTCTGGATATTAGTGTAGTTTCCAATTATTATCTATTTGAGAAAATATATGAAGCTTTATATAATTACGAGAAACTGCAATGTTTGAATTTTTCTTGCTTTTAATGGTGCCACTGGAGGATTAACACGGTGATAACTTCAGTTTTGACTCCCAAATAATTATATTCGAAAGCGTTTGGCCCTGCAACTAATAGGCGAGAATTGGCAACGACCAATGCTCACTTTGAAAGGAAATGCACATTTGAAAGGCTTGCCGTTTAGAGGAGAAATTATTGCCAGAGGATCCGAGAGACGTGTGACAAATTCTAAGAGTTTTATTATTCTACTGGTTGCTTATGAATGGCTCTTTTGTTCTAGTAAATGAAGATATAACAAACATGTATTATTATGTTTTCAGAAATAACGCCCTCCGAGTTAGGTTACAATTGTATGTAATTATCTATATATCTATACTAATGCATGTGCAAAAAATCACTATAACTGAATCACTCCCAGGCATAAGTAAGGACTCCATAAATATGTAGAAGTTTTTCTTAAGGCGCAAGTGCCTGCGAAGAAATAAAGATATTTAGAGCAAATGCATGCAGACATATGTGCATATCGTAAATGGGTAGCGGTCGGTTTGAAAACTGGATGACATTACTTTGATTTTTTATGCTTGAGTGCCAGGTTCTACGAATAATTTTCAAGAAGCAAATTTTATACCACTTCCCATGTGTGGAATCTTTTTGGACAATAATGTTCTGCCTGAACGTAAATGTATGTAACTATGTCTGCTTTGCCAGGGTAAACGATTTTCATATTTACAATGGATATACACTTTATAAAACAGAGGAATCTTAAAAGCAATAAACTTTGACACTTCTCTAAGGTAACTCTCGTTTACAAAGAGAAAAACAAACACTATAAAACGTTACTTAACTTACTTAAAATATGTTCGTCTCTTTATGCCTGTTATATGATGTTGTTCGTGAAGAAGTTCAATCATCCAGACGTTTTATCAATTAGAAACAACAATGTCTTCTTACAGCTTTCACTCAAAAACATTATGGTCGCTAAAACACTTGCTTTAGAAATCAACAAAAACTTTAACCTTGATTTAAATGCATGTCCTGGAGTTGGAAAATATTTTAAAATCCAAGCATCATTTGTAGAAGTAGCATTGCATGCTTGAATCTATCTCTCAATGTACTAAAGTTTTAATGTGACTTTAGATTCTCTACAAAAATGAATAGGGCTTGGAATTTTTAACCTTTGTAATGAATTCCTTTAGTTTTGTTAATGTTTTACGTTTTAGGTATTACGAAATGACGTGTCCAAAAGATTCCATGACTACATGTGCATGTATTTTCTCTGTACTGAATTGTATTGTTCGAAATTGTTTGAGTAATTATCAGTTGTAATGCATTTAAAATGGAAGCTTAGATACATTTCCTGGTTCTGGTGTGTATCTGTAACTTGGTAATTTCATAGTGTATAGATTTCAATAGTGAAGCCACTAGCATATGCAATGGTGGGACTCGCCACTTAACTTTCTCAGAGTGGCGCTGCGAGCGTTTTTCGCTAGCTTCACAGTGATGACACGTTTGAAAGCTACTAAAAACATACAAATATCAAAATTGTTTAATGAAATTTTGGAATGTCTTGCATAGAATTCTTTATTTTTTCTCAGGTATGATTTCCAAGTATAAAAATACTTCATAAAAATATTCAGCATGAATGCATACAAATGTACATACATAAAGACTAATAGAAACTTTTGATTTTGACACTGTTTACATTTTGTAATTGCACTGAGTATCTCACAATTCTGCGAAAATAAATGGTCATTGACGATGCAAGTTCCCGTCACAATTCCTAAATCTGAAAATCCAGTAGCTCCCACGCAGATGTTCATATCATTGACTCTTTCGATTAATTCTTCCAAGTCGGTAATAGTGAGGATAATCAATCCAGAATCTTGTCTGTACTGTCCACAAACCGGACGGGAGTTTTATTACAGAAGGGTCCGTTTTCAGTTCGCTGAATGGCGTACTCTTTAACTCCTCTTCAGTTTCTATCCTTTGCATTTTAATTTCCGCGAATAACCTTTTCTTCGGGGACTTCCTTTTTCCCGGCTTGTCATAATAAGATGGCAGGTGCAGGTTTGAGTATCGAGTTGGAATTGCGTCCGGCTTTAATGTCCACTTGGGTCGTAATTTCACATTTTCTCCGTTTATTTCAATAAACTCTCCACTTTTTATTATGCTGGATTCCTCGAAATGTAAATAACAGACAGGACTTTTTGAAGTCGAAAGGAGTTTCTCTTTTGGGGATATATTAAGCCACTTATCAGCTTATTTTGGTACTCTACAGAGGTGTTTTTATTCCGTTATAACCCGAAGAACATCCCATAACAAAACACGACACCATTTTATTTTATTTAAAAACTTAATTACACATTTTAATCTTAAAAACTCCAGGACTCGTAATAAAGCACATGTTGAGAACTGAAATCCAAGCGAAAGACGCCTGAAGCGCTGTATGCGGAATGTTAAGCCAACAAGCTTCAAATTGTGCTGAGCTTATGCAGAGAGTGAGTACACTATTACAATCACTATGGTAATTTACTTGAATTTTGTTGACGGATGTAGTTAGTGTAGATTCATTTTTTTTAGTAATTACACTCAAGTTGGGGAAGGAAAAGCCCAAAACCAAATTGGGACTGTATTAAGCAAGAAGGTATACACTTCTCTGAAATTATCAGCTCTCTAACCAGTGTAGTGGTTTTGTACATTCCCATATGCATTTATTTATCTAATTATGTATATCTCGATATAGGTTGCGACATGCAGGTAGTGAAGGTGTCTAACACTTTAGTACACCATAAATGAAGAACAAAAGAACTCTCTATCAACAGCAGTTTTATTTTGTATCCAAGTTTGAATGCCTGTTTGGTTAATACTTTGAGCTAATGTTAAAATTCATTTGATAATTATGCAATCTCATCTATTTTTATTACTTCACAGCCTGGACTTGCTTATAAAAAGGTATTCAACTGTACTAAAAAGATGAGCGCCTTCTCTAAAAAGTAGGCCCAAAGTATACGTTAAGTATATTGATGAAAGGAAACTTTTTGAATATATGTAATTACATAAACACTCAACTTTTGAACATAGAGAACAATCATTTCCTTTCATAGTCACTTACAAGAGAAACATGCTAACGAGGAGGGATGGGTCCTCTAAATCTGAGTCTTGTCCAGACGAAAAGATAAAACGAAAACATAATTGTCAACGGTCAATATACTGTAAGCTTTATTGTAATTGCACAACTTTATTAAAAAAGGAATAGCAATACAAATGAATTTTTATTCTATGCTAATTAATGGTACACATATCTCCTCTGTAAATTATCATAGCGTTAACCAGTCCACAGTTTTCCACACACGTTTTGATTTACAGGGTTTATGTAGCAGAGCTTCTGTTGGGGACAAAATTCCTGTCCCGTCCCGATATTTTTTCAAAACCTTTGTCCCCAGTCCCGTCCCGACAATCGGGACACGGTGACAAAAACCGTGTCCCCGTCCCGTCCCCAAAAATTTAAAAAAAAGTTGTCCCCGTCCCGTCCCCAAAATGTTTAAAAAACATTGTCCCCGGTCCCGTCCCGAAAGTCGGGACATGTGAACAAAATTCCTGTCCCGTCCCGATAATTACTAAAAACAGTAGTCGACATTCTCATACCGAAAATTGGAACATAAGGAAAAATTAGTACAAGAAATATTTGTACCAAAAACATAAAAAACACATTTAAATTTAACAATTTAAAACGAGTCACACTCCAAACACTCACCTTCGTATGATTTAATGACAATTAAATTAAGCATAATAAATACTGCGTTAATTATAATCATTTAAACTTGAATATAGAATACCTAACAATAAAATTAACAACAAGAATCCATCCCACAGATTTTACTATACCCGCTTCAAAACAACAATTGGTAAACGATGAGAAACTGAGTAGTGCATGCATAATTTCTTGTGATCCGTGCAATGGAATCCACACGAATTACACATCAACAGTCCAATATTTGTTTTCCCATCTCTGAACTTAATATTTCTGATGCATGTGAATTTTCCACGTGAGGCATTGGATTTAATTACGTCATGTTTTCTCCTCTCATGCATAGACAATGTGTTTTTCGTGTTACAGTAGTATGAACAGAACTTACACTTGTGCAGTTTGTTCCCAATATGAGTCAACTCATGTTTCTCAAAACTAATTCTGGAATCGGTCTGAAGTGTGCACTTCAAACACTTGAATTTACTCTCACCAGTGTGCCTTCTTGAATGGCTTTTGAATGCTGAGCGACGCTTGAAGGACCAATTGCAAAATTTGCATTGGTAAGGTCTCCTGGCCGAATGAGTCAGGGTGTGTCTTCTTAATGCTGTATCACTCACACAAGTATAAGAGCAAAGTTTACAGCTGATTGGCTTCTCCCCGGTGTGGGTACTTAGGTGATGTCTTAGTAATATAGAGGAGTTATATTCCTTAATACAGAAATTGCATTTGTATGGTCTCTCACCCGTATGTATCCTGCAATGGCTCAACAGTAAGGCTTTAGATTTGAAATCCGAAGAGCACATCCCAAATACGAAAGGCCTTTCGTTTGAGTGAGTTTGTAAATGCTGTTTTAATCCCGTGCCATTGCGAAATCGCTTGGAACAAACTTGACACTCATATAATTTTTCGCTTGAATGAGTCTTCACATGTGCCTGTAAAAAAATTTTTAAACGGAACTGCGCCAAACAAATTGGGCACTTGTAGGGTTTTTCGTTGGTGTGTATACTGACGTGGGCTTGAAGGTGGCCAAGTTGTTTGAAAGATTTAATGCATAGATTACATATGTATGGTCTTTCTCCTGTGTGGACTCTACGATGATTCTTTAATGAATCTGAAGTAATAAACTGGGAAGAGCATTCTTCGCATTTGTATGGTTTCTCTCCTGTATGAATTTTCCTATGAAGATTAAGTTGACTTGTAGAAGGAAATGCGAAAGAGCACTCGTTGCATGTGTATGGCTTTTCACCAGTGTGAACTCTTACATGAATGGTTAATTGATTTTTGCTAGTAAATTTTCGAAAGCAGTAGTCGCACTGGAATTTTCCTTCCACTTTTGGACCCATAATTGAATTTACAGCCGAATTATTAATGACTATGGAAGAAGAAAAGTAATTAAAATATTATTTCCCGATTAAATCCAATTTAGTTTTAGAATACACTTCGAAATAAACTCATTACACAAGTTTTTAGATTAAAACCATTTTTTGGAGACATTTTCGAATAAAGAAGTCGTACGTTTTGAGATATGAGAGGTCAAAGTTCATGTATATACTTATATGTATAGTTTATTGTATAGGACATTTAAGTGCACCTTTTGTAACTTGCAGCATACATATATACATAGGTCACAATTGTAATAAATATTTTAACGGTGGTTGCCTTGAAATTAATTGATTAAAACGTAATCAATCCAAAATATAAAGTAGCGCATGCCAGAGATGCGCAAAGGAAATAGCCTTCCTTCAAGCCTTCGAAGGCGAAAATTCAGTAAAAATTTCCCCTTCAACATGTCCTAGAATGAAGCCCTCTAAAAAATCTGACTTCCTTCACCCTTCCTTCCAAAAAACATGCACTCATTTTTGCCTTCAGCCTTCATCTAAAAATAGCCTTCCTTCAATTTTAACCTACAACCCGCTTAAAAACGTTTTGCACCAGCAGGATTCAGTGCAGTGAAGACACAATGTCAGCTGTGAGTTCACGAATTGGCTGTTTTGTTGCGCTAGCAGCAAACCTTCGTTGCATATGCTATGCTTTCACGTTATAGATATTTCGTGTACCTGGAAGCCTTCACGGTCTTAGAGGGCTAACATTTAGGAAGCCTTCCTTCACAATCCTTCATTGCTAGTTTTTGTGAAGGCTTCCTTCAGCCTTCAAAAAAAAGTATCGCCATCCTTCCATTCCTTCTGCAACGTTAAGAAAGTTACCTTTCCGCCTTCAAGGAAGGCTTCTTCCGCCTTCAAGGAAGGCTTCTTGGAAGGCTAGCCTTCGAAGGTTGCGCATCTCTGGCGCATGCTGATCTCACACATAATGACATTTGGCCATTTAAGGACCGGTGTATTATTATTATTTATTGTTTATTCTCTGGCCTCGGATACGCTGATTTCAGCGCGAAATAAAAGTATGTATGTAGATGCAATGTAAATCTCTTGCACGGATCTACAGATTGAAAGTCGATGATTGACTCACTCATATTACGGATAAAGAGTCAATCTATGGTTGACAGTGACTCAATGGTAACAAGCACAAGCCTATCGGAGGCAAGAGAGGCGTGCGTAACAAACCTGTCCTTAATTGGCCAAGTGTCATTTACAAATGCCCCGACAGTACAATCCTGGTTACGTTTTCACCATTAACATTTAAAGATTAATTGCAGGCAAGTGTTCATTGTCTAACATGCGTGGTTACCCCAATGATACAATCTGTAACGCATATATACACACATACATATTTGACCTCTCATACCGAATTTACAAAAATTCAAGTTTCCAGATGAAAGTCTGTGAGATTCTTAATTTTATCAACCCCCCTTTTATTTATTTACCCTTTGAATCAATTAACCAGAAAAATAAAGATTAAGGAATCTGAATTGATACCTTTTTTTACTTGTAGGGTTTCACGCAGACATTGATGGTTAGATTTTTTTGAAATTTCGATATAGTGATTCCCAAGGGATGACAAAATACCTGCAAAATGATGCGTTACCATTTATATCTTTCTACTATATAATGTGCATGTAATCCATATATGTAATATACAGGACAATTTAATTACGTCTATATAAAGGAATTGCTACCCAAGAGTAAACATTTATTTAGAAAATTCACTGAAACCACTTACTAAATCACACACTAGCTCTGGTGTCCTCATTGCTATAAGATGAGATTTGTTCCGGCGACTGAGTACGTAACTTGTTTTAATACAGAACTGACACTGATGTTTTTATGGGTAAATTTTTTCGTACTAAAACTCCCGGCTTCAACTCTCCTGCGTGTAGTACAGACAGCTCCAGTGAATGTGCACCTTAAATGGTAGATACGTTGCAACATAAAATAGATTTCTAAAGGACAAAAGAGAATCTTCCAAATATTACGTTACATGACACAAAGTTTAGTACAACAAACCTCTTGTGACCTCACATCATTCGACACCACGTCATGAACAAGGTGGGCCAGTGGTTCAATGTAAACTGACTAGGCATTGCTGAGCAAAGGTGTAGAAGGTTAATTTTTTTATATAAAATTATATTTGAAAGATCTATACAGCAAAGGTAAAAGTTGGTTACATCCATGAGGTATTTGGCTACAAGGTATGATTTGGGACAAACTCACAATCAGCTAGCTTACTTTCTATAGAATGCCAAGAATAAGTTCTATACAGGTGAGCATTGGAATTCCGGGAACCTTTCTCATCCAGTATGTGGTGTTAAAATTCAAATTTTGCAAATTGCATGTCCAGATATCATTCATCCAATTTATTTGAAGACTAATTGTATGTAAAAATTACTTGAAGATACGTTTACTTGTGCTGGAATATGCCCGTTGCTGTTTGACTGGAGAAAGTTATAAGTACAATCTACACAATCTTATCAGTACTAAGGCATAATTATGTATTCAGATATTCAAGGAATTTAACGTTCAAAGGAGCATTCTGAATTAAAATAATCCTTATCTGCATATTTTGAATTAACAATACGCACAATTTCAAAAACTGGAAGATTACATTATAAATTCTGAAGCTTGGAAATATCTTGTATCAAGAGGAAAAAATATTTCTAATACAAGTATACAAATACGTATTTGTACAAAGCATGTATGGGTAACATAATAACACATAAACGAGATTTTAGTAATGATTATTTTATGCTGTAGGAGTTTAACTCACTGCACCATCCTTTGGGTTTACGGATCAAGTGGGTGTGCAGATTTCCACGTACTTTAATTTATTTCAACAAATATTTCGTTACACAGTTCAAGGAAAGAGATGAATTAAAACTAATTACATTGGAATGATCAATGAAGGAGATGCGACTGTCTTGATCCTTTAAGCTCTCTCAACTACTACTAATGCTGTAACATTTCGTTAACATTTTGCAATTCCTCAAGATTCTATATTACATAATACCGATATTGACCGACGTAAGAACTATTTCATTTTATTTTTATTTATTTTAAGTTCCACGCAATTTTATTTTGACACAAACAGACGTATAGTTGTAAAATTAAAAAAAAAACATTCTATGTCAGTTATAATAGAAATGATAACTAAGATAATTTTTTTGCTGCAATTGCTTAACTATAATAATTATACTATGAGGTATTGACAGTTTCCGTCCGAACGTATGAATGTGTAAAAGGTACGCTCTTGTAGGGAGTGATATAAGTAACTAATATTGCAATTTTTGGACATAATCTGTGACTAGCACCGAAGTGCATAGTCACACAGGGGGAGGTTATATTTGAGCGACTCATCTTGGCCCGTATTGTAACACACAAAAATTAAATTAAAATAAAAAACTATAGAATAGAAGTCACTTCGTCCACCAAAACAAATCAGTTAATAAGAACTGTGGGGCTGAACATGGAGCAATAATTATTAGAGTTGCTTTTCATGATAATACACAGCGACAACTGAAAAGCCAGTTAATACAAGCAAATTTTGTGGAATTGCCATAAAATGTTCAATATGTATCCACGCATATTTATGCATGCCGGACATGATCCTTGCTTGTATGTATCTGTACTGTAGTTTATTGTTGTAATTTTCACTCCGATTTTATTGAATGCATCAAAATGATCGGAATCATCATTGCGAAGCTTGAAATTCAATAGTGAATGGGTTTCAAAACAATCAAAATAATACATTTAGTTCCATTTCATTGAATGACGTGCAATATGAGATGGGCTATGTTATCATGAGATGTTAAATAGCAAGTATTAAATTAGAAAGCATGAGATGATTTTTATGGTTTAAAGATTAAAAAAACTGAGTTCTACTTTCCGAGTCACAAAATTACCTTCCAACTTCCACCACGAGTTTCACCTTCCATTTGACCCACTTGACCTTCCACTTGACATTCCACCAAAATTTTACAGACTTTTTACCTTCCAGATCTTTCACCTGATTTTGACCAGATGGAAGGAAGGTCCCTTTACCTGGTTCCCAGTGTTAATTAACATATCCCTCCATGTTCTGGTGAGGGAAACACAAAGTGCGAACTGTAGATAGTTAATGCGTTGCCCCCTGTAAGCGACTATTGAAACCATAAATCAGCGTTTAATTTATTGGGAAAAGTGAGTCGCAACGCTAAAACGTTTGAGTCTTACCCAAAGCTGGGCACATATCCTACATTTATGCATAAATATATGCAGTTTTTTATGTATGTTCGCACATTTTCCGAATATTTGTATGTATTTTATGTAGGCTGCGTGTTTCCACTAAAAAAAATGTATGATATATGTATGGTATGAATACTGTATTTACGAGTATGTATGTTTAAAAGGCCGGGGAGATTTTGGTATGTATTATGTATGCACCGTGTATGTTCAGCGAGCTCCATCTGTATTTTCTTGGCACGGTCTGTGTTTATTGGTGTATTCGCATTTATTATTTCCTGCTGCAATGCAAACGATTTCTATACTTGTGACTGAAACCTACGAAACTAGAAATTAATAATTTTAAGCTTAACTAATTAACAACATACACGCGCGAAGCCATGCTACATTAGTTTTTATAAAGGTTCAGAACGTTCTACATGCACAATTATAGGCACGTGTACATATATTTATGCATAAATTTATTTATATGATGAATATATGTATGATTACATTTCGGGACAAATTTATGTATGCATATATGTATGATTGCATTTCTGGACAAATTTATGTATGCATATATGTATGATTGCATTTATGGACAAATTTATGTATGCATATATGTATGATTGCATTTCTGGACAAATTTATGTATGCAAAATGTATGCTCTTCGTAAACTATAAAATGTATGTAGGATTTAGGATACGCAAACTTTTTGCCCAGCTTTGGTCTTACCATTAATCGTCAGTTGAAACGGAATTTGCTAAAAACGTTTTCTCACCATCATACTGATTCATATAATGATTTTGTAACAGTAACTTGTTTCCTCGAAGGTACCCGCATTTTTATATTGTTAATTACTCGAGTTAGTTTTAACTTAAAACACTCAAGTGCTTTCACCTCCGTGTTAATTTTACAAATAAAGAGTCAGAAAAATAAGTTAACACCCCAAAAAAGGTCTCTCATCCTCCTGTTTCCTACAGTGGTTTAGCAGTACAACTTTAGATTTGAAACCTGCAGAGCACATCCCACAGACAACAGATCTTATTCGTTTAGACGAGTTTGTAAATGTTGTTGTAAATTCGTGCCATTGCGAAGCAAAGATGGCACTTGTGTAATTTCTCGCTTGAATGAGTCTTCACATGTCGTTGCAAATAACCTATTACCCGGAACTCCGCCAAACAAATTGGGCACTTGTAGGGTTTTTCATTGATGTGTGTATACTGACGTGGCCTTGAAGGTGGGTAAGTTGTTTGAAAGATTTAATGCATAAATTACATTTGTATGACCTTTCTTCAGTGTGGACTCAGCAATAAATCTTTAATGTATCTGAAGTAATAAACTGGGAAGAGCATTCTTCACATTTGTATGGTTTTTCTCCCGTATGGATTCTCGCGTGAATTATAAGTTGACTGAAGCAGAAGGAAATGTGGATTGTGGAGGAGCACATTTTACATTTGTATGATCTTTCACCAGTGTGGACTCTCACATGAGTGGTTAGGTGATCTTTGGCACTACATTTTTAAAAGCAATATGTATTCACACTAAAATTTTCTTTCCAGTTTTGGGCCCATCTTAATTTAGAAGACTTTTCGGAACAAACCACAGTTGGAAATTGTTTTAAAATGTTTTTTTAAATTCCATGGGCAAGATGAATTCGATTCTTAAATGAAAGACCAGACAGTTAGGAATATGAAACGCATACGTTTTTATATATGAGAGGTGAAACGCCATGTAAACATAATTATATGTAATTTATTATTATGGTCACTGGGTATGCAAATATTTTATAGGGAACTGACACGGCTCTTATGATTTTTATGTGAACATTTTAGCACTGAAGATTAAATCTCCAACTTTTCCGCGTTTGGTGTAGTTTGTTCCAATGAATGTGCAGCTTACAATTAGATGGTGGACACGTTTTAACATAAAATAGAAACGTGAACGTCAAGAGGGCTCTTCCAAATATTACGCTTTACGACACAAAGTTTATTAGGGTATAATACAATATAAGTTTAGTATTAAAGTAACTCATGTAAGTAGTGCAGGAGTGTAGCAAATCTGTATATCCTCACATGTCATGAGTATATACATACGTACATACATACATAGGGTCAGTGGCTCCATATAAACTGACGGGACATTGCTGAACAAAGGTGTATCAAGTTCATTTTTTATTTAAAATTATATTTGAACAATTTATAAAGTAAAGCTAAAAGTTGGCTTACATCCATGACGTATTTTATGAGGTTTTCCATGAGGAAAACATAATTTTATTAAAGATATACAAATACGTATTTGCACGAAGCAAGCATATATAACAGAGACGATTGCATGGTCAAGTACACAACGCGTATTTCGGGTCATGTTCAAGTTCAGGTCATGTTCGTGATCAGAATTTAAAGTACTTGAAGTTATCGGGTCATGGCCAGCCAAAAGCAGAACCCGAACACTTCAAGTCACCCGAACACTTCAAGTCATGTTCATGTTCAGGTAAAGTATTTGGACTTGAACGTCAAGTCATGTTCGTGTTTAAGATTCATTTGCCAAATACTTGACCACGAACTTGCTTTTTTCAAGTTCAAGTTCGCGTACTTTCCCCACGATTTGCGCGGAAATTATAAAAATTGCAAAACGTTTTTTACAACTTCTGCTACGTTTCTTTTTAAGCATTGACACAGATCATACAAGAAATGTCAGCTAGTAGTCTCGTTGTTGGTACATGCGATTGTGTCGTATTACTTTAATACCAAAGTAAAAATATTTACCCATAGAAAAAATTAATTAATTATTGAGAAGTAAAACTAACTTATTCCACCTACTTTCGAAATGGTGGGAGAAAAAATTCACATAGTACTATGCCTAAAAGCGTGGGACAAATCTTTCAAAAAATATTGCATGAAACAGTGGGCAGAATGTGTCGCGAAAAAATGCTTGGTGAATTGGATTTGCAAAGTAGTTTCTGGGCTTGTGGTTAGCTGATTCTTTTTTGCTTGCATTCTTTAATTTTGCTGATAATAAAACCATAAAATTGTCGATTTAATGTGACATAATACATATTATTCCAAATTTTTAAAATACTTGAAGATTCATGTTCAGGTTCATGGTCAAGTCAAGTTCATATTCGGGTTAGAAAAATGTACTGAACGCGCGTACTACACCAATTTCAAGTCCTGGCAAAAAGTACTTGTGGCCATGAACTTGGTACTGTAAGTATTTACTTGATCACAAAATACCAAGTTCGGGTTTGAATATTATTGCTACTTGCATATTCATGTCCAAATCATGTTCATGGCCGGATCCTGTAAAATACATGACCCGAAATCAACTCTGATATATAACATAATTGCACAACTTGACTTTGTAATGCTTATTCTATGCTATATGTATCTATCTCGCGGCATCATCCTTAGTCCATTTTAAATTTGTTTTTCTTACGTTAAACGCACTTATATATTGACAAAAACACAGATACGTACGCTACAAATTACAGTTACATTTTGTAAACACTAACGGCATATTGTTGTTTTATTACTATGGAGTCTAATAGTGACTGACTGTTTGAAGCATGAAACACATTCATTTCACTATGTATTAGTAGGAATTCATTCAGAAAAATATTCAGGAACTTCAAAAAATCCTAGTTTTCTCCGTTTAATTCAGTTGACCTGAAAGGAATTTAACTTCTTCCTGAATTCGGATGTGATTAAATTAGTAATAATTAAACTTTTGATATTTACGCTCTTGGCTATATTTCAATCTGTGGCTGAGTTCTACTTTCCCGGCCACCAAATTGTCTTCCACCAGCATTTCCAACTTCCACTAGACCTGCCATTCAGCATTCCACCATAATTTTACAGGTTTTCCACCTAGATCTTTAAATTAAATTTGACTAGATGAAAGATCCTTCTACCTGGTTCTCTATGTTAATTAACATATCTGGGTGTGTTCTGGTGGGTGATACACAAAGTGTGAACTGGAGGTAGTTAATGTGTTGCCCCCTGTATGCGACTATTCAAATCGTAAATCAACGTTTTCATTTATTGGGAAAAGTAAGTCACAACGCTAAGTGTGCGTTTTACCATTAATCGTTATTAGTTACGGAATTTGCTAAAAACGTTTTAACATTTTTGTTAAAAATCAGTTCACTGGTCAGGTCTTTCACCGAGAGTTTTTTCGAACCACGTCGTTTTCCAGTGGTTGATTTTTATCAGTCATTTGACATACTTCTACACAACGCCATCAAAATCTGACCATAATGCTTGTAAATATTATGATTTTGTAATTGATAAAGTAACTTGTTTCCTCAAAAGTACTGTTACATATGTGTCATAATTGTATATGAAGTAACTGTAAGTAACTATAACATTGTGAATGAAATACATGAATTGTAAGTACGTAAGTACTTGTGTACAATGTGTACTGTGGAGTATAAAAACGGTGCATGGCCTTTAACTGGATAAGAAAATAGACCTTGGAATGTCTAATTTTTTGTACTAAGCCAGCTCCCGTAAGATCATGTAAATAGAGGAAAAGGACGCTTGTTCCCCTCTGCTCGAATTTCCATCCTCACTCTCTGCTGGGTGTGTGCACTTTGCTAAGCACACCAGGATACCGGATGAGGAGAGTGAATGAAGTGCAGGTGTAAAGCATGTATATAATGTATTAGATATAGACCCTTTTTGATTCTTTAAACTCTTGTAAAAAATAGGTTAAGCCTCGTGCAACCCATTCTGAGTCACAGTCACAAGGCCTGATATGTATATATTGTATGAATGATAGGACGTTGAAATAATCCAAGGACAAAAGAATATTCTAAAATATTCTTTACAATGCTAAAGACTCCACGGAGCACATTCCATAGTTTAAATTGCGAAAGTCTCTACGGAGCATATAATTTAATGCAAATACTTATTGCAGATTTTAGTACAAATATGGTTGACGTTCTGTATATTTTATCTTAGTTTTTACTTAGATCCCACCTGGTTACTATGCCAGTTTGGGCATCGAATAGCTTAAGTTAAGATCCCTATTGTGCAGCCATGCATAATGCTGGTTTGCCTATAGGCTTCCATAGTTTTAAGTCTAGATTTAAGCTAGATAATTTAAGATTAGGATACATTTCAATTCCTGTTTATAAGTCGTCATACTTACTCACAGAAGGGTCATATTGTCAAGTTGATAGTGTGTACTACACACAGAACACAAATTAACTAAGAAAATACAATTATAGATTATAAGAACTTAATATAGACCGAGTATTAAGGACATTTAATAGCAATTCTTTTTCAACCTACAATTACAAGTAAATAAAGCAAGTGGGGCAAAATATTCATTTTTATTATCCTCTCTAGAGCATTTATTTGCACTGTAATTCATCCATTTATTTCAGGTTCACTTAATATTAGTTTAGGTTAGACTACACGTAATCCGGACCGGGCGCTTTCCAACCGGTATGCAACATGGTGTGTCTGCCAGGGACCGAACCTGGGACCTTCCGCGTGTCAGGCGGATGTGATAACCACTACACCACAGGCTATAATCCCTGAAGAGACACTTGCCCCAGGAATTCCAGGTCATCTGGAAGAAGTTACCCCAACCAATGTACAACCATTGGTCATAACTACTCCAGTGGAGGAGAATTTTACTCATCCTTGTCCAGTGGAAAACTCTGAACTATATAAGGCATTGACCACTCCACCTCTCAGACATGCGAATTACGCTCACGCATTTCTTGAGGAAATCATGAACATTGGATTGGAGTCCACAGGACCTCCACCAACCCCAGGCCACAATCTGATTCCCAAAAAAAATAGTTTCGCGGAAACTCCTACGAAAACGGCCTGTGAGGCTATGCAAATCCCAGAGGCGGAACTTGCAAATATTGCAAACTCCCCTCCTAGGACCCCACCAACCCGAAATGGAGGTGGAGGAACCAATCGAAACATTATTCCTATTTTGGGATTTTTATTATTAGTTGGATTCATGGCTATGGGAAATGCCCATGCGAATCCTCACCCCCACATTTTCTCAAACTCTCAACCAAAGCAGCGACCTTTTTGGGAGAGGATTGATGAAAAATATGTGGAAGAAAGGAAAACCTTTGATAATACGGCTTTTACCGAACAGCCAAGCCAAAAGGTATCCCACAACGGAAAAATTGTCACAGGTCTTGCTATAGCTGGAGGAGTGTATGAATTCCGGGATGTCATCATCCATCCTCCATGGTTCGGATATAAATCCGAAGCCACCATATGCTCAAAAATATACGAATTTAGTTGGTCTATTATGCGCCAGCGATGGTGCAGAATGTCCAATATTTTTACCACCTTATTAATAAACGCTTGGACCTGCCTTTGGACGACCTCAGATGGTCACTCACTACCAGCATCAACTAGGAAATTTGAAATAGTACACGGACATGACAACCACCCTGTGTGGTATAGTCATACATTCAGCCAAACTGCCCAGGCGAATACTCGCCAACTATTTACAATCGGGCAGAAAGAGATCAATAATATGGAAATTAATGTAATAGCAAAACAGTGGAACTATTTAGTCCTACACGAGGAATGGGAAATATTCCCTCACGCTATTATCATGATTTCCGAGCACGTGCTAAATTCATCAGAGCACAAAACTCTACAAACCTACCTAAATCATTTTGCGGTAAATATTGCTAAATCCCGACGTCCATTAAGATACTGGATGTATGAAGGAATGGAGCATCTGATTTATGATATTAACAGAAACGTCGTATGGAACCGCGACGCTGAAGTCAGACAGAGACGAATAATGTTATTCCGTGAGGAATTCACGGCTATGCATTATTTTACTATCTCTGAACCTGAGGTCTTAACCGAGGGTGAAAATGACTTCATAATTCCTAGAGACTCTCAATTCCAGAGGGGAGACTTAGTCTTCCTCACCAACGCTATACACTTTCCCACAGTAAATCTCACAGTGGTAATTTCTATCCCACGTGTGTTTACTGGAAGTGTAGCAGAGGACGTAGAAGTCCAAAACTGGAACACCAGACTCACAGGTCACTGTGAGGAAGGCCACCAATTTGGGGATGATGTTGTCATTGAGGACAATGACCCTCTGAAGAAGAGGAAGAATTTAGAGAGAGAATTGGAGGCCTTCCTGGGTCCCGAAGGTATTTGGAAAAAGCCAATAGAGGATACATCCTTGTGTAAAAAAAGCAAAATGTCCATATATGAACTCGATACCACCGGCTTATACACAAGCACGGGATCATCTCACAGAGGATTTTTACAGCTTCTTTTATGGCATATCTTAAATATCTCGAGACACCTAGGAATAGTATACACGGGAGATACACCCGTGGAAAATAACCCTCACTCACACACAACGGAGGCTGTGGTAATTGAGGAAGTAGCGGAAAATGTATTACAAGAGGAAGAGATAGAGTTGGCTGAGGAAGTTAAGGAACCTGAAACGCCTATAGTAAACACAGGCAGACCGGATCTTTTACTTACAATCGCGAAAGAGATGCCTACAGCCAGTCACACAAACATTTGGGGTGCAGGTTTACCACCTAGCTTGCCCACCATAACAAAGGAAATATTTAAATACTTAAATAAACCGGATGATGCGACAAAAAATACTAACGAGTTCCGGAATAATACCCCAGGTACATCAAAAGATTTTCCTAAAAGGAAAATAGCAGTTTCTAATTGGAATTGGGATATGGGGGATGGACCGAAACATCATCCTGTGCATGACGTTCCAGAAGTAAGGAATGGATTTTCTTTCATAAGAGAGGGATTCCCGTCAACCGCTAAAATACTCATGATAAATGCGGAATACAATCTACCTGATATAGACCCACTAGAGACCTTAGAGGACGCTCTCGTCTTTGAGGCCATGGTTTATATCAACCCAGAAAATTCAGCTAACACATTTAGCATGAATTTAGACCTAAGAGGGGGAACTCCAGAAATGGACTAAACCATTAGTTGGTCTAGATACAGGGATACTCACGGAAGAACAAGTGAGCTATCATTAAGGAATCCCAGATCAAGTTACAAGTGCCAAGAATGTAGGGCAAACTTAAGTAGTGATTATTTCAGATTCGGACAATATCCCCATACGATATTCGAACCATCAGGGAACAATGAATTGTCTGAATATTTTGACCAAGAAGAATTGCCTATAGCTAAAGTCCCGTCATCATTGTTTTCAAAAAACCCAACGATAAGGGAGTCCGCAAACCACGCATGGTTATTGATTTCCGATCACTCAACTCTATTACTAAGGCAATGCATTGGCCGTTACCCTCCATTGATGAAATTCTCCGCCGCTTGCAAAACCAGAAATATTTCTCCACACTCGACTTAGCGTCCGGGTTTCACCAAATAACTGTTGAGGAAAGCTCACGCGAAAAACTCAGTTTTATCACACGTAATGGACAGTATCAATATAAGGACATGCCATTCGGTACACGCAACTCACCCTCGCATTTTTGCCGGGTGATAGATGTTATTCTGGCTGATCTCAAATATAACACCGCTCTGGCATATGTTGATGACATTGTCATTCCTAGCCAAACCATTGACGAACATATTTCTAAACTGAGAAAAATCTTCATACGCTTCGCACAGCATAACCTCAAGTTTGAACCGACCAAATGCAAATTTGATTACGAAAAAATAGATCTCCTTGGTTTTACAATTACCGCATATGGAATCCAGCACTACGATAGAAATAGTCAATGAAGAGGAAGAAAACGCTGAAATAAATCAAATCCCCATAAACGAAGTAATTAATACTATTGACTCAGAGTATGCAGATAATTCAAAGAACACTGAAAATATAGACGTAGTCAGTACAGATAACAGCAACACTGTAGAGGACGAATTTAAAATCCTTCTAGAACAACTTTTTCAAGCAGCACAAGAAGCCACGAGAACATACAACAAGTTAACTACTGACCATAATACCTTCCTACAAGCAGGAGATGTTATCAAAGCTAACGCTCTTCTCCCCAAAATCACAGTTTGCGAAGAGTTTCATATTAAAATTTGGGCAAACTTCAAGAGGAGAGAAATTGAGTACAGACGCATATATCCCGGAAAGAAACTTACGTTTGACCATAGTCTTGTATCTTTCCGACAGCAAGGAGGTCAACATCAACAGCAACTCCCCATAAATACTCGCACAAGGTTCATTAACCTGGACGAGTATAATAGACTCCTCAACATCCCTGAGACACCCTTAAAACTTTTGCCTATCACTCAGCAGGAAATAGAGATTACCCTTGTTAGAGAGTTTAGACCATCCGAGATAAACAATCTACATTTCCCAGCAGGCTATAAAACTACTATACCCCTGAAACAAAAGTTTGAGAAATTCATTGGAGACAATGGAGCCCCTGTTTTTGTTCAACAAAATCTCAATGTGGAACGAAAATTGTTAGCTCAGCTCACAACATATGCATTAGGGAACGAGCTATCTCCCTGTAGACTTGCATCAGTATCGAACTTAGAAGACGTGCATACATGTACTATACAAGAACTATATCAGGTTATTGATATGCACTTCTTCCATCAGTATAAACATCTATTTGCACCCCACGTGGACTTAGACGCCCACCGGCTGCGAATTATTAATAGACAGCCCACGCAAATAAACTTTAAGCACAGTAGGCATCAGACTATCAGACGCACCAACACTGCTATAGAGCTAGCTAAAATTCAACGAAATTTACCCCGCACCTCCACCATGTTAATTTATTAATTGGTGCTATGGTTCGTAATGGGAGAAAAATGTAATGAAGCGCAGATTATGGAAATAAAATGGGAATATTAATGGAATTGAGAGTGAGAGAGTGAGTTGATGGGGAAATGTGTAGTCGGCAGAGATGCACTTGCCTTGAAATGAGGGATTGCGGGCTTGTGTCTCAGCATACGAGAAATAAGACGCGTATGTGCGTATATGTAGTTACTCACAAGATATACTTTATTCATATATAGTGCGTAGATTTGATACACTTTGTTCGTCTCTTGCGTGTGCTCTTGCTTGTGTTCAGCACGAGATCTGGAATTCCTCTCTTCTTCGTACCTTCGGAGGCACGAGGTTTTATACGGAGGTGAGCACTCAAGAGCCCACCTCCAGTATTTTCTTTAGATTTCATTTTAACCAATAATAGTAAGTTATTGCAAGTACCTAGCGTATTTTTCGTACAAAGTTACTTCTTAACAATACATGTGTGTACGCTAATGTTATTACTATATGTACTGAAGGTCATAAAACCAAATATCGGTTAACAACAGACGTTTTATTTCTTTATGTTGACATTTTGAATGACTTTTATACCAAGCTTAATTGCAGAAGTTTGTTTTCAAAACTTGCTTCATTACTTAGCATCATGGATCGTAAAGCACATTATTTTATAAGGTCCGTGGTTTTATCTCCATGCTTATAAAATCTTTTGTAAGGATGGCCAGTATTTTTCTCTCCAAAATAAAACCCGGCGGTATTCCATAAGTTGAAGAAGTCATGGAGGGTACATATACACTTAATGTTGAGATTTATGAGGTCATCAATGAACCAAAAGAGGAATGTTACGTATAGTAAATAACAGGTACAAATTAGGTTAGAACATTCTTAAACATTAACGTAAGCAATGACCTACGTTTCATAATTAATCAGTATAATAAATAGGAAATAACAGGAAATGAAGCAGCAGCAATTGATATGGGATTAAAACCATGACTTCATCTGTCATGGGATGATCAATTGTTTGTTAAATAATCCCAGGTTAGCTTTGGGATTTGATTAGGTAGTATTAGAAGAGTCCAATTTAGACTTCAAGCTACAAATATCTCTAAGGATTGGGGCACGCTTTGCCAGGACTCTCTTTATCCGTGCTAAACACATTTGGCATCTGCCGTATTGCCGGAATTGGGGCAAAGACAATATAACCATACTCGGGAATACCCAGTTGATTTAGTGATCAGTGTATTAGTTATTAACGAGTATATCTCAAGTTAAAGAACTGTAAATTTCTCCAATTTATTAAATAAAGACCCACAGGGGTTTTTAAGTTTTTTAACCTTTCTTTGACAGGGATTTTGAAATTTGTTGGCGCTTTTCAGGGAAATTTGCTACGCAAACAGGGAATTTTAGATTGGTTTACCTTATTTGGCAGAGAATTGACGTCTTGTAGGAAAATTGTTTTGGCCAACATTGATTTTGAAAATCGTTGACCTTTATTTTGGCAGGGATTTTTGAAATCGTTGAGGACCTCCACGTAGGGATTTAAAATTGAGCAGGGAAATTAAGAAATGATCTTCCAGGGAGATTTACAAAAACTCGACCCTTACAAAACGAATTATATAGAGCAATCAATCAAGGTTTATTCAGCATATGATCCTTCACATTTAGAGATGGGACAAACCGAGCCCGTGGGATACACCTAAGTCACTGCCCTTCATCTGAAGGGGTTTGTCAATGTAACAATGGGAGGCAAGAATGAAGAATTCTGAGCTCCAAGTACTTTTGTTTTTGAGTTGGGAAGATCATATTATTGTAATGAGAAATTTTGGCAATGAAATGCACGATCTTAGCGTTATGAAATACTTTTATTACCCGAGCTCTTAGGGGGCATGCATAAATTATATAACGCTTAGACGGTCGGTGGTGGTTTTTCTTAACGTTACGCTAACGTTACGCACAGTAGGTAGTACCTTTGTACTCTTTTACGTAACGCAATATTTGATTATACCCGATTTTAACGCGTAGGCATTCTTGCAATATTTAGTGAAAATATTTAGGAGCGAGGTTTAAATTGTAAGAATATATGCCTTCTCACAGAATGCGATGTAACTATACTGGAATACAAGTTGGATTAACACAATAAGGTTAATGGGAGTATTCCGATATAATTTTAGCACTAATTATTTAAGTTATGCATAAATTAGTTATCATTGCGTTATGTATGATAGTGGGGGTTAGATGACAGCGTTACGTATGCGTTACTCGGGGTCGGAGGTGGTCCAAAATGTGGCAAATTAGCGTTATATAATTTATGCATACCCACTTAGACCGAATATGGAAACATTAACACAAACTTCATCAGCATGTTTTCCTATAGATTTTTGTTTTACCAACCTTGCTCGCTCGTATTGACTTATTTAGTCATCATCACGAATCTGAACGTACATATCTGCGTGACAAGTTTCTGACAGGGTCATTAAATTTACCAACAAAATAGAGCATCACCCCGTGGAATATTTTAGGCCCGTGCCCGCCCGTGGCTCGTAACGTTTTACCCGTACCCGCCCGGCCCGAAATTAATGTTTATCGAAAAAGCCCGGCCCGGCCCGCAAAATTAAAAAAAGCCCGTAGCCCGCCCGTAAATACCATACATCTTAAATACTGAAAACTTTATTTTAAAATATTGGTGTTCTTGACTGTTACGTACAGTCGTTAAACTACCTTGTTTATTAAGAAGGCAATACAAAAGCTTATGCTGCTATTTCGGCTTTCGTAAGCACTGCTGGTGGCGTTCTTGAATTTATTACAATCTTAACTTCTGGATTCTTATTACAAATACTTGAACTACAAGCAGGATTCATCTTCTAGACTAAATGGAATTTTCCACAGTAATGAAGAGCAAATGAAACTTACTAAATAACAAAGGCAAGTATGCAAGAAAACTTTTCTTGCATACCTGTTTTTATTATTTAGTAACATTCGTACAGACGGGCGCGGGCCTAAAATATCCCACGAGGTGATGCTCTATCGTACAACAAGCCTTAGTTTGTTTGAAAGCTAAAATTGCAAACGTCTGAAATTCGTTCAAGTCATTCAAGTCTATGTACATTCACAACCGCTGCTCCTGCATTCACAACTAATGGAATTTCTCACGCGATGAAAAGACCGTACCCGCCCGTAACCCGTCAAACGTAATATTTTTTACCCGTACCCGCTCGAAGCCCGTGCGGGCCGGGCTTTTTGCGGGCTTACCCGTAAATTTTAACCGCCCGAGATGCTCTAGTATCCTTCACCATCGAGACAATTTTCAGCTCGTAGTCCTGATGAATATTGTCAGAGACTTTCGTTAAATTTTTCAAGATCTTTACCACCTTTAAGATTTAATAGTTTTTACCTAAAAATAAACACCTTGCGTTTTGGAATTGATTCGATTTGTAAAATTGAATAAACTTGCTAGTTCTCTACACAGATTTTGTGAAAATTACAATTAAGCATTAAATAGTTCAATAAAAACTACGTTTTCGCCCTGTCTCGTTTGTTTGGTTTATTGTTTACTCGTGCTATTTTTATTTTCAAAATAGCTCGTTCTCGTATTTTTTTAAAAACGATAATGAGACAAACTAGAATTTTAAACCAACGAGGCTGTTCAGGATTAGACATTTCAAAAAACCTGCATTAAGAGCATTAAGAGTCTCGCCAGCGAGTAATTTTGCCTGAGATTTTGTATCTCACCAAATCCTGTTTGCTTCAGGGCTTCTATGATTCCGCCAACGAGATATTTTGATGAACTTTTTAAAAAACGTTAGAACGTTTGACAGGATAATTTGAAACTGTTTTGTGAAAAGTATTTTGCACACGAATTTCAACAATTTCGTTGTGCAGCAACATATTATCTGTTAATCGGTTTTATATCCTAACAGGACACATTGGAGCTGTCTGAAATGCAAATTTTTGTATCCTAACCCGGCAATTGTTGTGTGAACTTACTCCGGGAATTGTAAGCACAGTATTTTAAAATAAATTTGCATTAAACAAATATCCCGCATCTGGATAAACTATAAATTATCAAAACATTATGCTGTTGCATTCATTTGTACAATTAGACAAATGATGAGTTTGTTAAAAGGGCCTTCATGAGTTTCTTAATAAATAATAAAGGAAGTGTCATTGTTGTAACAATAAAATAGTTCAGCAACTAAATTTTGAGAAACAATAAAGGGAAATTAGTAACGTTACGGATGCATTGTGGTAATTATTTGATTATAGTAACCTTATTAGAGACAATGACTGTCAGTGAATTTCGTATGTAGTAGCTTTCACGGATGGATACATATTAGCCCTGCCAGCCTGTGCTAAATGGATATGGCTTTAAACATTACATTACATACGTAATCCTGAGGAGTATTCAAGCACTCTAATTTACAAGAAATACTACCGATAGAAAAGTCAGAAGATATATACATAATTATTACTGGCACTATTCATGAAAAATTGGTCTTCTGCAGTGCTCCTAGTGTTCTTCCTTATTTACGCTATAAAATAGAGCAATGCCAATGTTTGGGAAATTTTGTTCTTGGACTGTCCCTTATTTTACAAAATGTCTTAATTCGCTTCCCTTGTTGATTGTAATAGGGTTAAGATGACCTTGAAGACTTTTCCTTGTTCATTTGGCCGCCAACAAGCACAGGTCGTCCATAAATCATTTGTGCAAATCCCCCATATTAGCTTGTGCTGCTTGCATTCACTATGTGTAGTGGTGGTAGTACCTGGAAAAGTTTTATAAACAGTTCATTTTGCGATTGTGGCTAGAGTAATTAAATTTATTCACTCAAAATTATTCCGTCGACAAATTTTTCAATGCGGTTAAAGGGCGATGTGCATAAAAATATTCTGGAATCGGAGTATAATAATTACATATCAACCTTCTATCTAGGTAATTATATGAAACCCAAAAACATCCAATAAAAATATCCATGAAATGTTTGAAATAATTTTGCGTATCTAATTTTATAAAATACCATCTAAAAAATTATTTTGACAATACATTGTGAATCAAGGAGTACCACGTTTCTCAATTGTTCCATTGTACATACATAAACACTTAATGCATTGTGTAATTCCGGGTTACAGCTTACTCATAACTTTAGATTCATTTGTGGTGTCGACAATTACAATAGAAGTAAATTTCGGAGTGCGGGCGGAAAAAGGTTAATAAGTCGGTTTTAAAATTTGATGCCAGAATTTCATGATATAATTAGTATTAAATTTTTTGGATTTTAATTTTCAACGTCATATTGTACAATAAACTTGACTCTGATAATTATCTTGACACTACGAGTCAAAGGAGTTACTGTAGATATCAGTTTAATGTTGCTACAGGTAATTACTACATAAATAATTAATTTATTAGCGTTGGCAATTTAAAAATATAAACAAAATTTAATGGTGGACAGACTTTTTGGATGTTTTGAATTTGACGCGCAGGTAAAATCAATTAACTAATACTGTAGCCAGTGACAAGGAATTCTGAGCTTCAAAGGGACTTCTTTTTTCCTAACGTATTTACAACAAATTTACAAAAGAATAAATAAATATAACTCATTGGGATTACCGTTCATCTTTTTTCCCAGTTCAGCTTGAGTTTCAGGACATACATTTCCTAGGACTCATCGTCTGCAGCTGTTATTCTCGGCCATTGGCGTTGAATTTTTTACCACTTTACCACTGCTGTGCGTTCTCAATATAAAATGGTTAGTGTCGATACCTGCAACAGAACAGGAAATTCAACATAATTATTTCACAATTATAAGTTTAATGTTGGGATGACCAATAAGTTGTAGAGAAAAAAGTAAAAATTACGAAATTCAAAATCATATAAACCATATAACTTCTTTGTATTCTCATTTACAATCGAATCGATTAGGACTATTGGATTATTTGACTACAAAGTAGAAAAACTGAAATACTTCTAAGGAAATCCCACGGTTTGTAAAAGTTATATCAGAGTGAAATTTTGTGAGCTGTTAGTACTCTGTGTCAATGTACAAACGCACACGAAAGTTTGTGCCAGTTTGACCTTTTTTCGCCACTAATAGGTGGCCAAATTGTAATGTTCAAACATGAATTGTTACAGTCCCCCCTGCGCAATGTAATATTTTGTATGCTAATTTCCGTAAGAGAGAAAAAATTTGGATTTCATCGAGAAAATTAGTTTTCATTGCAAATATTAGGAGACAGTTTGAATGTAAGAACATTTCACTTAAGTCAAGTTCAAGTAACCAATAAGGACCGCTAAAACAATGTACAGCTAACTCTTTCTACAACGTCTCTCCCTCCAACGAATCTTCGCCTTTTACCAGTATAATAGGAATCCCCCTGTGTATGTAATTACACATATGTATATACATATTAAGCCATTAAAGACACCTCTTTTATGGCGTCACAAAAGTTCATGGAGTTGGGGTCTATTTGTTGATAAAGTTGTGTATAATATCGTCTTGTTATTACATATGTAAGTCTCTCACATTTGGAGTTTTGGTTTAACAAAGTTTGGTTTTAAACCCTGAAACAAGGGTTTCGTATAGCGAGAGCGTACAGTAAATTCAAATAATTATTTCTGGAAGCAAGAACCTAAAATATGATCAATAAATGATGACTCATACGTGTTCACTTCAATATAATCCGAAGGTTTCCGGTTTCCCTTCAAGTTAAATCATTAACCTGTGGCACATTACAATGGCCTTTAGCTTTTGATACACCATCGTACTAACTTTGTAGCAATAGGAGATAAACTGCTGGTTTTTTTCAATTCTGGCGAGGTTTTCTTACACTTACAAGACAATTGCAAGTCATTTTTTGCAGTAATTATTACTATGACGTCTTGCTAATTCTACACCATAGTAATTGCCTGTCACAAGAGTCTGTTATCACATGTAGTTCTTCGATTATTGCCATTTGACAATAATTTTAACCTCTGGACTGTCTGGATTTTACAGTGTAATTTGTCTTTCTGTTATTTCGTATTGGAACGAATATTTCAATATTATTATAAATACAAAATAACTGCAATTTTTGACTTTTTTTTATGTCCAATGGTATCTATCACTGCATGATTAGCACTGTTCTTTTTCTATTGTGTGTGAACTAGCGAAAGTGACACTGAAGGGTAATTTTAGTGTTTCAATTATTCTGTGAACTCAATAGTGTTAACTTCAGCTTTACTCACAACGGAAATTTTTTCCAAGTCATTTGTTCCTACAATAGACAAGAGGTTACAACGGCCAAAGCTCACTTACAAATGAATAGTACATTTAGCAGACTTGCTGCTTTGTGTATGAATGCTTCCTTTGTTCTAGTAATTGAAAACTGGAGACACTTGAGTTGCTGTATTTTCAGAAAGCCGCTCCCACGAGCTAGGTCACATATGTACACTGTAATTACTAATGCATACGTGCATCGATTCACTTATTGTAAGTGAGACCCTCCGGAAATGAGCAGGAGCTACATAATTACCAGTTTTCCCCACCGAGCAAGGGCCAGTAAATAAATAAATATATTCGGAGCAAATACATGCAGACAAATGTGTATATCATGAATGGGTAGGGATCGGTTTTAAAACTGGATAAGATTTCTTTAATTTTTCAATTTTATTGTCAAGGTTCTTGGAACAATGTTCAAGAAGCAAATAAAGTTGGATGCTACAACCCAAGTGTGGAACCTTTTTTGACAATAATCCGCCTGCATGTTATTGTATATGCCAGAGTAAACAACTTAGACTTTTACAATGTAGAGGAATATTAAAAGCAATAAATTTTGGCACTTCTAGACAGGGGTCGGATTTTCGTGGGAAGACGGGAAGATTCTTCCTGGGGAACTTTTTTTTTCCGCAGGGAAAATCTCAAAGGAAAGGAATAATGTTTTGTGAACAAGGATTTTAGAATTTGTTGGTGGGTTGAATCAAGGAAATTTTGCATGAAACATTGATTTTTTGATTAGTTGAACTTATTTGGCAGGGATGTGCATGGGATTTTGTGAATCCATAAATTTGACATTTTGCGAAAGGTTAGGACTATGGTCCTTTGGTCTGGTCTGGTCCTGATACTGGACCAATTGCATCTGGTCTGGTCCAAGTGTTAGACCAGACCGGACCAGATCAATAACGGACCATTATAAATGGTCTGGACAAGACCATTGGCATCCCTAGGTGAGGATCTCCTCAGAGAATATGTACATTTCTATGCTCTCATACCCCTGTGGCATGTAATTCTCTCATAGCGTCAAAAAACGGTGTTGTTGAAAGAAGTCGAATGTAAATGTACCCTTGAATCCAGCAAAAACGGATATCAAAAGAATTGAAAGTCAAACTGAAATAATTAAGGAAGATTTTCATGGGGCACATGTCATGAAAGTTGTTTCCCTGTCATGAAAGATGAAAATACATATGGTCTTTCCAGTTACATTTGGTTTTAATTATATTCCGACAAATACAATATTTGTGAGGTTTTTCCTTCGTATATGTAGCAATATGCTTTGCCAAGTGGAAACACTAGCAGCAAATACGACATTTGTAGGGTTTTCCCCAGTGTGAGCTTTATAGTGAGCATTGATGCTTCATTTAGGTCGGAATCCGGAGGCTCGAAATGTTTGTATTTGTAAGGCCGTCCTGAGTGTGGGCTCTTATACGTGTAGTTTGTTCACTTTTAGTGAGAATTTTAGAACAGTGTTTGAATTTAAATGTAGATTTGTGTTTCGAAGCCATTTTTACCTGCAGACGATATGATTGTAATTTAAATGACGATTTCTACGTGCACAACGTAGTTAATTTTAACGGCGATGCATTTACTGGTTCTGATGTATATCTGTAATTATTTAGTAATTTATTTCACTTTTATAGAAGGATTTTATGAATATAGAATTATTTTTCTAGTACACTCTAGATTGGGAAAGAAAAGCTAAAAAGAAGACTGGGACTGTGCATTAAGCAGGACACTGTTATGAAATTATCATCTCGCCAACGCACACTGGCAGACTTTAAAACGAAACTGCTGAAAAAGGATTATTATTTGAATGGTAATATTAATTGTAACACATGGCAACAAAGAGTATTGTTTTCAAGTGTAAACGAAATAAAAGAATCTGCTAAATGATTTTTTTTAATGTCAAAAATAGCATTTAAGTGATGAATTGTTTTAAACTTCCTCGTCCATACCTCGTTGTATTACTGTTAACGCAAATGATGTCACATTTTCTCTTTCCTACACGAATAATAGCAAGGAGTGGTATGTGTTTTATTTCGGCACGAACGACAATTCGGTCTCCCTATCCTTGAGCGTGTCTCACGTTATATTCTTCTTAGAGTAAATGATGGCACATTTTCCCCATCTTTGATCCCGTGCTGCCTTTATGTCATCCGAACTAAAAACTGCAGTGTAAAAAGCATCACGCTGAATTACAAAAAAGGATCAATCCAACGAATAATAGCAAGGAGAGGTATGTGTTTCTAGCACAAAAACCAACTTCATTTCAAACTGTTCAATTTATAAAATGAATTTACACGGCTTTCCAAAAAACAAATAATAGCAAGGAGTGGTATGTGTTTCAGATGGTCCCGAAGACATTGACGTCTCGCTTCCCCCGAACGTGTCTCACGTTATATTATTCTTAGAGTAAATGATGGCTCATTTCCCCATCTTTGATCCCGTGCTGCCTTTATGTCATCCGAACTAAAAACTGCAGTGTAAAAAGCATCACGCTGAATTACAAAAAAGGATCAATCCAACCAATAATAGCAAGGAAAGGTATGTGTTTCTAGCACAAAAACCAACTTCATTTCAAACTGTTCAAATTATAAAATGAATTTACACGGATTTCCGAAAAACAAATAATAGCAAGGAGTGGTATGTGTTTCAGGTGGTCCCGAAGACATTGACGTCTCGCTTCCCCCGAACGTGTCTCACGTTATATTATTCTTAGAGTAAATGATGGCTCATTTCCCCATCTTTGATCCCGTGCTGCCTTTATGTCATCCGAACTAAAAACTGCAGTGTAAAAAGCATCACACTGAATTACAAAAAAGGATCAATCCAACGAATAATAGCAAGGAGAGGTATGTGTTTCTAGCACAAAAACCAACTTCATTTCAAACTGTTCAAATTATAAAATGAATTTACACGGATTTCCGAAAAACAAATAATAGCAAGGAGTGGTATGTGTTTCAGGTGGTCCCGAAGACATTGACGTCTCGCTTCCCCCGAACGTGTCTCACGTTATATTATTCTTAGAGTAAATGATGGCTCATTTCCCCATCTTTGATCCCGTGCTGCCTTTATGTCATCCGAACTAAAAACTGCAGTGTAAAAAGCATCACACTGAATTACAAAAAAGGATCCATCCAACGAATAATAGCAAGGAGAGGTATGTGTTTCTAGCACAAAAACCTACTTCATTTCAAACTGTTCAAATTATAAAATGAATTTACACGGATTTCCGAAAAACAAATAATAGCAAGGAGTGGTATGTGTTTCAGGTGGTCCCGAAGACATTGATGTCTCGCTTCCCCCGAACGTGTCTCACGTTATATTATTCTTAGAGTAAATGATGGCTCATTTCCCCATCTTTGATCCCGTGCTGCCTTTATGTCATCTGAACTACATCAGCTAAAATTGAACGCGACCCCGGCACAAAAATAAGCAGTGTGTATTTCGCTCAATTCAAAACATTTATTACGAATTACAGTTGGTTACAGTATTGTTTAAATATTTTCAAATTGACTGGCAGTTGTTTGTCGGAAGTTTGTGTGTTCTGTCCCTTGAGCATATAAATTTAGATTATAAATAGAAATTGTCGTCTGGATTGCTAAACAAATATTTTAATTCATATAAATGCAAAATAAGCATTTGTTTAAAAATTATATGATATAGTGTTATGCATTCTAAGTGAAAATATTTGTAGTAATCCCAGCAACAATTTCTATATAAAACCAACTTTCATTTGCAAGGGTTGGAAATTCATGACGTTCCAGCTAACAAATAATAGCAAACTACCGTAAAGTAATACATAAAGCGTATATACATTTTATTGATCGGCGTCAAACGTGTCAATAATTTGACTTTGTAAGGTGCAGTAATTTAATATACATTTAATAAATATTTAAAATGCATTTTTATTATGTGGTCTATATATAACGCTTTCCAAAAATGGTTGTAATTTAAATGTTCACTTGTATTACTTCATAATGATTAAGTTTTAACTGCGATGTTGATTTGTCTATTAACTCACATATAGCCTAAAAAATGTTTTAATTTCCTATACTGCTGGTAATTGTTTTATATGTATAATTATATATATAATTATCAGATGGACGTGTTGGCACCCACAACTAACAAGAGGGGACGCAAATCACTTCCATGGGAGGAAAAAGCCGATAAAACAAAACAGGAAGAAATATTAGCATTTTCAAGAGAGCTTAAAATTATGCCTAAAGAAAAGGTTTTGCGGGCAGTCGTAAAAATTCTAAATGAAACCGGGGATAAAGATTTAGCAGCGGTTATCAAAGCTGCGATTAAAAACCCTGAACTTACAAAAACTGTAAGGAAAAAAATGAAAACTGAGGAATGTACTGTCACGCAGTTGCCAAAATTGGAAGCACTTGGCCTGGTTCTGGATTGCAAGCTAACAAAGTATCAGTACAAACTTTTACGGGAAAAAATTAATGCATGCGGCCAAAAAATTCTTCCTTGTTATGACCACGTGACAGAAGCCAAGAATGAATGTAGACCTCCCGCAGAATCAGTTACTATATCTGAGACAGCTGCTTTTGTCAAACTGCAGGACCTTCTGACACACACACTGCGGCGAATAGTGACTTTATCATATGAATTTATTTCTGAAAATCAAAATCGATCCGGTACAACACATGAAGTGCTGAAACTCAAATGCTCTTATGGTTTTGATGGTAGTACGGGACAGTCAAGCTACAAACAGGGATATGCAAACTCATCATCTGCAAGTAGTAACGACGATGCATCTCTTTTCGTGACCACAATGATTCCACTAGTTCTCGAGAATAAAAATGGTATTGAGTACTGGCGAAACACTACACCGCAAAGTACAAGATTTTGCAGGCCTGTGAGAATCCTGTTTGCAAAAGAAACTAAGGCGCTGATCGAATCCGAGAGAGCTGTCTTAAGCTCTGAAGTTTCAAATCTAAAAAATGTCTCAATTGTCTTGCAAAACGGGCATATGATTGAAGTTGTATTTGAATTATATTTGACTATCATTGACGGTAAAGTTCTGTCGGTATTGAATGGTGTGGCGTCGTCGATGTGTTGTCCCATATGTGGTGCTAAACCCAACGATTTTAACAATCTGGATAACATTAACAAGGACGTCTTTCAACCAAAACAGGGTGCCTTGCTGCACGGTGTATCACCATTGCACTGTTGGATTCGATTCTTTGAATTTTTACTCCATTTAGCTTACCGAATTCCTTTTAAATCCTGGCAAATAAAGTCAGAATTCAAACTAGTTGCTGCCGAGCAAAAGAAATTAATTCAAGCACGATTTTGGAAGGAGATAGGACTGCGGGTAGATTACCCGGCCCCGGGCGGTTCTGGAACTAGCAATGACGGAAACACAGCAAGGCGCGCTTTTTCAAATTATAAACTGTTGTCCAGTATACTAACAATTGACGAAAAACTTATTGTAGACTTGCGGACAATCCTAATTGCGTTTGGTTCACAACTTCCCATTGATCACGACAAATTTCAAGAGCACTGCCATCAATTGATCTACCATTATATGAGCTTGTACAGCTGGTTTAAGCTGCCAGCTAGTGTCCATAAGGTATTGAAAAAAAACAAACGATGTGTGAATAATTTCTCTTATAGGTTGTTTTTGTAGATACTAATACACGGAGCTGATGTAATCAGAACATGCTCACTTCCAATGGGAATGTTAAGTGAAGAAGGGTCAGAATGCCGAAATAAAATGTATCGGCAAGATCGTGAACGTCATGCTAGGAAGATGAATAGATGTGTTACAATGCATGATGTGTTTTATCGCGCCATGGATTCTTCTGATCCAGTTATTTCGAGTGGTACATTGGCTGCACGAAAGTCGTTACGAAAACGAGAACCGTTACCAGCTGCTGTTATAGATATGCTGTTGCCAACAAGGAACGCAATTACATGTCAAGATCTGGGTGATTTCGAGATTCACTTGGATCCAGAATTTGTGGAGTTATTAAATGATTTATCTTTCGTTAACCAAAATGATGATGAATACCATTACAAAATTATTACTTTGAAGGAATTGTTTTGGTTTACATTTGATGGTTTTGTTGTATGTACTAATAAAATATTCGTTCGGTATTAAAATGTATTTTGCTAGAAGATTATTTACAGCAAGCATTTAACCCAGGGGGAAATAAAATAACGTGATGTATTCCCATAAGGTAGTAAATACATTAGCCTAGAACATGTATATGATAGTTTAGGATGGGTTGGTATCTGTTTCATATAGTAACATACAGTAGATAGATATTGTGCCAACAACAAGTGTACAAATACTGGGGTCTTTCCAAAAGTATATGTTTCATTTAATTTACCCTTATAAACAATTTGAACTACTTGACATCATTGCATTGCAGAAATCCAAAGTAAAGACTGACATAGAAGCAACTGCATTCCAATTTGTGCAAAAAACTATTTTCTCTCCGACTAATAAATAAATCCTTTAAAATTATTTGTCTTCCTTTCAATCAGTCTTCCTGTCATAACTATACATAAATTCGAACTTCCTTCAGCTCCTTGCAAAATATAGACTTGGTTTATTACACTTTAAAACACTATCAACGCGTGTATAAAACGTGGTAGTTTTGATTCACATTATAAAACCCTATAGAGATGAATGGAAACTCACATAAATATTTGATCATTTTTAAACGTTTGCATCGTGTTTTTATATATAACGATTTCGTTGGAGGGTCTTCAGCTTCGTTTCACCCCTAAGAAGGTGACTTAAATAGTTTTTGCTTACAATTTGGCAAGGGGAGAAATGGTAATGGTCACACTTAACGCTGTATTTACTATACAGTAAAAAGATTAATTTTTACATGTAATGAAAATTCTGAACGTTTAAGACAAGTAGATTCATGATAGCTCTAAATATTAGCGCATGTAAAAAGAAATAAGTTAATTAGCTGTTATAAAAGTTCTGGACTCACAAAGTTAAAAAGTGCCGAACACTTTCTTATTAAAAATTTTAGTTGACAACTATATTTTTGAAACTTGCTTAATAAATTTAATAAATTTTTGGAAAATGTATTTTTATTTACATTTCCAATGGTATCATGGCTTCAATACTTCCAGCAATTTAATAATTCCATCAGCCAGTGTGCAACGCAGTATAATGTTTTGTCGTAAACTCTCACATGCATTGAAAAATTTAAATATCTATGTATTTGTTGGTATAAGCTGCAATATGTAGGTAGTGAAGATATCTAATGCGTTGGATTATTATAAAGTAAGTACAAAAAACACGATCAACGACAGTTTTTATTTTGTGTCTAAATTGGAATGCTTGCTTGCCTATTATTTTGTGTTGCTGTTAAAATTCATTTATTTTTATTCCCTCATAGTCTGGGCTTGTTTACAATAAAGTATTGATCTGAGGTCAAAAGATGAGTGACCGGACAGTAAGTAGGCCCGACAAATAGGTTATGATGTATAGTTATAAACTGACACAAATCTATAAAAATTAGACACATGAAAGTAGGATGGAAATCCACGGATACAAATACATTACTTATGTATACCAAATAGACAAAATTACTTATCCTAGGTCTATTTCTAAGCCAAGATAGAGGGAAATCAAATTTTTGAAACACAAAATTATCTATAGGACATTTGTAGACCCGTTGAGTTAAATTATATGTACAATCGGACAGATACTCATAATAGGGAGGTCATATTTACGTGACTCATCTCGGTCTATATTGTAACACACACAAATTAAACAAAAGAAAATAACATAAAATAGAAGTCACTTCGTCCCCCAAAACAAATCAATAAATAAACGACAATAATTTACCATTGCCTATACTATTTGACTGGGGGCGTTTACCCAAAGTTTCACAAAAAAACTAGTATCTGTCTTAAATTCATTACAACATTTTTCAAACACCTTTCCCGATTTTGGGGTTGTCAGAGCCAGGAGAATATTTTCCATATTTGCTGTCAAAGTTGTGCCAGTTTAAATTAACATTTAACATAAAACCATTCAGGCAATTAACTACTTGCCTATTAGGTTTCCCCGGAAGGAATCCACTTTGCGCTTACTGTTTTTGTTTTAATTGAGAACAACTTAAATTTATAATATTACGTCTAATTGTTTAACGCGGAAGAGGAAATAATTATTCCCACATGTAATTATGCCTGAGTTGTTTTGACAATAACAGTTTAATTTCTCACTAATGTCCTACCCGGAGAGGAATTTACTTCAATTTCGTCTAATTTTAAAATTAATTCCATTTACGCTTCCTAGAGCTGAACCCTAAAGTATTTTTCCATATTTGTTGGAAAAATTTTGTTGTAAAGACCGTCGCCATTTTTTCAACACTACAATTTCATTCTTTTAGTTAGCTTCAATCAGCTTCTAATTGGATTTGTTTTCAATTGAAAGGTAAAACTGGAGTATGTTATGTCCATCTAATTTAAATCTTTACCTCTATTTGATCAATGTAGCAACGAAGCTCTACATTCTGCCTTTTGAGCTCATTCTGAAGGATGGAGAAATGGTTGAGATGCGGATTGGAAACCAAAAGCGGAAAATCCTTTCCTTTACTTTGTTCTTGTATGGGGCTTTTCGATTTTGTGTCGCTTGTTATTTTTTCGTGCTAAAAATCATCGCACAGAATGACACACTACCAACGCATGATATTGGTCTTCATGCCTTATTTTCAATTACATTTGCGTATGCAGTTTTTGTTCAATTTCTGATGTTTTTTCTAAACGGTGATGTCACGGTAGCAATTTTTAACTTCACGTTCTTTGGAGATAATTGCAATTTAAAATTGGAAGGTAATTTGTGACACTTGGATTTATAGTTTATTGTAGTCGTGTAATGTATCGTCGGTGAATACTAATATAATGACGCCGACAGGTTCGCGTTCAGTTTTCCCGTTGGATAAGAAATTGACGCGTCGAGAGACGTTCGCGATTTTGATTCCGTACACCATTATTGCATTTTGTGCAAGCTTGGGAACCCTTGTGGCAATGTTTTGCACAGAACTCCATCTTTACCAATTGCTTCACAAGTCCTTGCAAAACCCGTTGACGTTTATGGTACTATGGGTGCAAGAATTAGTCCTGGAATTCATGTACTGTATGCCGGCAGTCATGGTTTTGCTCAACTCCATTCTATTTTTTGAAAAAGTAAACACAGTAATGCTCCAGATAGCTGATACATTGAGGTGAGCTCATGCTAAAGTTTTCTAATTTTGTAACCAATTCCGCTCATTTTGTAAATTTACGTAGAGACCACGACATCGACAGTATTGACCCGGTGGGGATGATTTCACAATGTGTTGCGGCTCAGCGAGTTATTCAGATATTTAATGAGGGTTCCTCAACTGCACTGTATGTTTACAAACTGGTTTTGCTCTTGATTTCGGTCATGACGGGTTATGAAGCTGTCAGGGCATTCTCTCATAACCTTTCTGTTGCTTTGTTTTTGATTTCCGTGTCAATTTACGTGTCTGTTATTTTTGTTGCTGGGTTCGGGAGCCTATTTTCTTTGCCAGAATACACAATATATATAAAAATTGTGCTGAGGTCCAGGTTAACATTCATAGACCATAGAAAAACGTGGTGGTGTAATAAAAGGATTGCTGCGGTTATACCAGGTGGTATCAAAATTGGCCCGTTTCATGCAATCGAAAGGGAATCCGCTCCAATATTTTTGGATTTCGCAGTGCGTGGCGTATCCACTCTTTTACTAGGAATCGACTGAAGACGCTGCAAGTATCCATATTCGTAAATTAAATAATGCTTTCCATCACGATTGCAGTGCTGTTTGTACATTGTAACTGTTTATTATTAGTTAATTGACTTATTAAGTTATTTGACATTAGCAAAAGTATTGAATATTACTTTTATAGTAATAATTGTAAGGCAAGTATTATGAAATGTAGCATAGCAAGCGTATGTAAGTATTCGTACATTGATCTGGTTAAGATGTAATGATGACTAGCGCTTGTAACAGAATGCATTAAGACACGGAACTGTTAACATCTCAATAAATACTCTTGTTAATCTTTAGAATAGTAATTCTTGTATTCGGGCAAGTCAATTACTTAATTACACGTGCAATCTGCAACTTTCATAGTAAATCAAACTACATCGGGATTTTACTATTTATCAGTCACACACACCTCAACAATATACAATATACTGAAAACGAAGATTATTGTGGTAGAGTAATTTCTTAAATAACGTATTTTGTTTCAGCTATATATTGTGAATCTCGCAGATTTCCCATAGCAACGCAACAGTCGGTTTATCACCCGAATAATAACCGTCTTAACTTCCCATAACATTTCAACATTTCCTAATCAATCCTTTTTTCATCTCCCTAGCTCTTAATCTCAACAGTGGATGAAAATCATCCGTTAGAAGGAATTCGGCCGTCAACTGAGCTACATCCTATTTATCTATGAATACTTATTATATTGTCTTCGATCGTTATTATTGATTTACTTCGGATTCATTACTCACACTTATTCATTACTTCGTTGTTGAATTTATTTTTGAATTTATTTTTTTATTTTCATTAATTATGGAGTCACGTTTGGATTTCTTCTGGTGCTTTCCTGAATAAAATACAGAAACTCTACATCATCCTCGTTCCTCATCTCTCATCCTAGTTCCTCACCATCATCTTCTCACAATATGTGTGTATACAGTGTGATACAGTTGACCTTGTTAATAACGACATCAATAAATCTCTGAAAAAGTGGCGTTATAAGGAAACGACGGTATAGATGCACTTTAAATATATGTATACCAGTTTAATTCTT
Source organism: Allacma fusca (assembly GCA_947179485.1). Classification (NCBI taxonomy): domain Eukaryota; kingdom Metazoa; phylum Arthropoda; class Collembola; order Symphypleona; family Sminthuridae; genus Allacma; species Allacma fusca. The sequence continues at coordinate 66,410,249 of OX359245.1, forward strand.
TATTTTAATTCGCCTCATGTCTCGTTTCATTTAAGTGCAACTTACGATATATCAATGTAGAATGAGAAGCAAAATAATTAATACTATTAAATAATAAATAATATTTTCCGAAGTATATCACTCAAAATCCATCCAATACAAAAGTCAGGACTGGATAGTGTATATTCTGAATCACGATAAAACACTTACCAGATTATGCACAAACGTTTCAAGCAGTAACATTTTAATTTCGTTTAAACTATGACTCATGCTGGATGCGTAAATAAATCTCAAAGCATGAAAATATGGATTTTCTGGTTTTGGGTTTAGTCAATGTCGTTGACCACGATTGAGAATTTATTTACAATTCAGATTTTCAAATTATTAATAAACAGCCAACTCTCGCCAGAAGAAATACTCAAAGAACCTTCAAAAATTGTCCCTGATGAACACTGTGCTATACTATATGTTGTAAATACAGTAAGAATTGGGGCGTGAAAGATGTAGAATAATAATTGGAGCATGGTAAGAAAGAGTAAGATTGATAGAAGAAGAGTAAGCCCGGAATAGGGCAATATGAGATGGAGCGAGAATCGTTGGGAGTTAACAGGACGAGCTCAAGTAAGAAGATTTCGAGCAGTTGAAGGGTGAGAAAGTGGATTAGGGCGCGTCTGGAATTTAGGACTGTGGACAGTGGAAAAATGGTAATAAGTAGGCTTGGGAATATTTCGCTAAACTTTGGGTAACAATGTCGCAATTTATAAATTATTTTTTGCAAATTTCGCAATAATTTCCAGCTCATTTCGCAAGTTTCGCAGACTATAGTTTTTATTAAGTGACAGCCTAAAAGAAGTAGCTAACATATTAAAATTTCGCAGTTAACCTTCCCATTTAGCAAATTTAGTATTTTTCACAAATTTCGCAAATTTTATACAAAGAGAGGTAGTATCTGAAAATCAAATTGAGTCAGCCTTCGGGGCATCTTAAATATCGTTGCTGAAGAAACAGAATGGTCTAAGTGCTGTACAAAAGCATGTGGGTGTAGACCATTTTGCCTCTCCAGCAACGACATAATTATACCTAATATCGAGAACCTGAACAGGTTCGATGTAATAAAAAGGATTTATTCCAGTGTATGTTATTCTAATGCTAAAATGGAATTCTCATAGATATTGCATATCATACAAACTACATACAATGACAAAATCAAATCATAATCATGCTAGTGAAAAGATTTTTGAGCTAAATGCTTTATGTGAAATACATTTTACATGGCATTGAGAGTAAGTAAATACTAAATACTGCTGGCTGTAATTACTTACATGTTATTAAAATATAAAATACAAAATACTTGCCCACTGATTGCCAACTTTAAAATACAAAATACTTCGTGCTCTGAAAATACGTATTTTCAACTACTGTATTTGATTTGAAAATACTGCATAGCTCTGGTTTTCTTATTATAGAAAATACAATCGTGATAAATTTTTGGCAGTAATTACTATAATTTCTTGACAATTCTACACAATAGTCATTATCTGTCACAAGAGTGCTATTTATGTGTTTATTTCTATGTGGTTTTACAAAGTAATAAGGCTGCTTTAGTTCCTAACTAACTAAAACAGAAGCAATTTTCCTTGCATTAGGGGTAACGTGTGCACTCTCAAGCATGATTTAAAAGGAACAAAATTTATTTGAATTATTTCTTATGTAAGCCCTCGCAATAATGGTTACCCTTATAAAGAATTTGGGATACAAAGGCCTGATTTACAATCCCAATTATTGTTTAAACAAGATTTAAGTCTATGCGTACAAGGGATCTAATGTTTACTATTTATAACGAAAATAATTTCTGTTTAAAGAGCATTCCTTGTAGCAGTGGTCGTCACGAGAAGGTGACACACGGGTGCATGGAAACGGGAGACAGTACAGGAACGTGTACGGAAACAAATATTTTGTTCCCAACCAGTTCGGGTACGGGAACAGGAAGAAATTCAAGTGGACCCGACAACTGGGACCAGGAACAAAAATCTACATTTTGTTCCCGTTCCCATTGAGTGAGAACAGGAATGAGAGCGGGGACAATAACGTTTTGTAAACATTACGACGACTTGTAGCAAGAGTTGACTCTACAACTCAATAAGATTTCAGCATATATTATTACTTCACCTGAGCTACTGGCAATTATTTGCGAGCAAACTTTTGTACTTTACCTTTTGATTCATTTAATTGACAATAATGAAAACGCTTGAACTGTCTTACCTCTGTACATAGAAAATGTTCCTCTGAATCTTCAAGTTGTCACATTTGAAGCCTCTTGTTGGGATTGACATACCAGAAATGTCAATGTCAACCCTTGAATAAAAAGTTCAGCCAAGAACAATATATTATTGGTATTCTGAAATAAGTACATGGGTAGTAATTAATGCAATCTTGATCTGTGTGTTTGCTTTTCAATTATTTTGTATTTCAGCAAATATAACATGCTTTAATTACAAATTACCCTAATTAAAAATAAACAGTAATTTTTGAATTTTTGTTTCTTTCAATGGTGTCACGGGAAGTTTAGCACTGTGTAAACTTTAGAAGTGGCTCACAACTGAATTTTTTTCCAAATCGTTTTTTCCCTGCAGCTAATACGCGAGAATGCACAACAGACAATGCTCACTTTCAAATTAAAGGTAATTACATTTGACATTAATTTTGAACCACAGCGGAAGTATCTGAAAAATCGGTTGGTCCTGCAACTAATAATGAGTAATGTACAGCGACAAGGACGAATGCTCATTTTCAAATTAAAGCACCTTTGATAGGCTTTCCGCTTTAAAAAGAAATTATTGTCAGAGGATACAAGGGACGGGTGATAAATTCTAAAATTGTTATGATTCTACTGGTTGCGTATGAATGGTTCCTTGTTCTAGTAAATGAAAATAGAAGAAACTTTTGCTGTTATGCTTTCATAAATAGCGTCCTCCGAGCTATTCCCATGCACGTGCATGGATTCACTCACAATCAGTGAGTCATTCCGAACACGAGCAAAGGCTCCATAATTACCAGTTTTTCCCAAGTAACAAAGGCCAGTAAAGAAATATGTAATTATATTAGAGGAAATGCATGCAGACAAACATATTTATATCGTAAGCAGTCGGTTTTAAAACGGGATGACATTACTTTGATTTTTTCTGTTTCATCGTCCCGGTTCTAGGAACAATGTTCAAGAAGAAAATATGACTTTACAACCCATGTGTGGAACCTTTCTTGACAATAATGTTCTGCCTGGAGGTAATTGTATGGGGCTTGCGAGAGTAAACCATTTTCACATTTACAATGGGCTCTTGACAATATAGATGAATCTTAAAAGCAATAAACTTTGACAATTCTAGTAAAATGATTCTACGTCAAAAAGGTCCAAATATGCTTGTCTCTATTTCCCTGTTGTATAATATTGTTCGTGAAGAAGTAAAAACTTCCGGGCGGTTATTCCGAATAAAAAGCAACATAGTCGGTACGCAGCGTTTATGCAAAAATAAAAATGAACTAGATTTTACTACAATGAGTATAATGAACAGTTAAAAGTAGCAAAAATCGATATTACATTGATTACAAGACAAATTGAAATAATGAAGGGATTTTTTAATGTTACACATATCTATCAAAAAGTTTGTACACTAGAAATTTTTGCGCAAATTTTTCCTCACTTGATGCAATTTTGTTTGCTTGACAATAAGTATTATTATGTCCAGTTGGGATTAAATGGACTGAAGCAAATGTTTTAACCCGTGTCAGCGTGTCAATCCTTTCAAGATAACTAGATGCCTGGGCAATACAGACAAGAAACGAGTATTAACACATTGTAAATTTTTTATGCAAATGTTGGACGTTTTAATAAAGCAATAAAAATATAATAAATTAACAAATACTATAAACAAAAATTCTGGAGTGTTATTCAGTTCCACGTGTAGAATTATTTCGCCTGAATAGGTTTTCAGATGTAATTTTAGATTTCTCTTAGGGTGAAATTTCCTTGACAAAATTCTTTGTTTGAAGAATTTTACATTTGAATGAAAAAAATGTTGTCTTTCCAGCTACATTTGTTTTTAACTGTACTCGACAATTACAACATTTGTGAGATTTTTCCTTCGTATGTCTAGCAATACGCTTTCCAAATTGGAAACACTTGCAGCAAATGCGACATTTGTAGGGTTTTCTCCAGTGTCAACTTTATGGTGAACATTAAGGATTCATTTCGATCGGAATCCGGAGGAGCAAAGTTTGCCTTTGTAAGGCTTTTTCTCAGGGTGGACTCTTATAATTATGTATAGTTTTTTCACTTTTAGGGAGAATTTTAGAGCAGTATTCACACTTTTTGCATTTCGAAACCATTTTTGTCCGGAGACGGCATGACTGTAATTTAAATGACGATTTCTGTTAGCACGAAGTCGTTCATTTCAGTTGTGATTCGGCTTCATTTGAGGTACTGACCTGTATTGATGCACTATAGCCTTGTATTAACTAGCCTCCTCCAGCTTTATCGTTCATGGCAGTTTAATTATAATGCATAAGTAGTTCGACAGTTTACCATAAATTGTAATTCAGGAAATTAAAGTATAACCACTGAGGTTGGAAAATATTTTAAAATCCAAACATTAGTTGTAAAAATCGCACTACATGGTTGAAGTCATTTATCTCTTACTTGTAATTATGTACTATATAGTTTTAATGTGACTTTAGAATCTCTAAAAAATTGAACGGTGCTTAGAGTTTTTAACCATTATTGTAATGAAGTAATGAATTTCTTTAAATTTGCACATGTTCTTGCTTTTTTGGTAAATATCACTAAATGACATATAATAAAGATCCCATGGCAACTTGTAAATGTGTGTTCTGTGTATTGCATTCAAAATTGTTTGAGTAATGATCAGTTCTACTGCATTTAAATTGGAAGCTCAGATACATCTCCCGGTGCTGGTGTGTGTCTGTAACTTAGGTATTTTTTGAAATTTTGTTGACGGAAGTAGTAAGTATATAATTATCTATTAATTTTTTTAGTACGCTCTAGTTGGGGAAGGAAAATCCCAAAACAAAATTGGAACTGTTCTAGAAATACTGTTCTAAAATTATCAGCTCTCCAACCAGTGAAATGGTTTTTCATAATCTCCCACATGCATTTATATATCTATGTCGGTATAAGTTACCGGTTAATATTGAAATTTTGTGCAGCGAGCTTTGCGTTTGTCTGGTTTCGTCTCAAAATAGAGTTTAATTGTGTAATGATTCCTGTCAATTAACTATTATCTTCAAGTTCTTTGACTTATATTGAATTAGAGGGTCAGAAAACGTCTTTAGGCATGCCAGTAAATTATGAATAGGACAGTATGATTCAATGATTTTTGAGAAGTAGGGAAAAATTAATGTGTGACTAGCACTGAATTGCAAAATCCACCAAGGGGGAAGAGGTTGTATTCACGCGTCTCATCTTGCTCGATATTGTAGCACACACAAATTAAAATATACATGAAATAACAAAATAAATGTCAATACGCCGCTAAAAACAGATCGGTAAATAAGAATGGTGAGGCGTAACATGGCGCAATACAGTGAATATATAGCGTTTCCTATGGGATGACAAAATACCTACCGATATATGGGGATGCCACTATTTCTTACGACTGTATAATGTAAATGTAATAATTAATTCCAGGGAAAATTTAAACATGCCTATATAAAGGGAATGCTTTCTAAGAGGAAATCACCATATAAAAAATTCGCTGTAGCTACGAAAGTATTATAATAAATTATTATGGTTACTTTCTGTGTGAATAAATAGTGCAAAAAGGTAATGAGAGTTATTTTACATGCAAGCAAGATTTGTGGAGTTGCTATAACTATTGTTGGAGTGGTCATTTAATAATATGCATTAACGAATATTTATATATGCCGGACATGGTCCTTGTTTGTACATGCAATTTATTACAGTTTAATTTTCTAATATTCACCCCGATTTTAATTTAATGCATAAAATTTATTGCAATCATCATTGAGTAAACTTGAAATGCAATAGTTGATGGATTTTAAAGCAAATAAAAATAATACATTCCGTTCCAACTCATTGGATGACGTGGAAATACTTTAAGAAGCTTAATTTTTTTGGAAACTCCGACGCCTATCGGACTTTGTTATCAGATGCTAAATAGCAAGTATTGAATTATGTAGTAAAAGTATGCAACTATTTTTGTAGTGTAAACATTAAAAAACAAAGAATCTCACCCCAAACTCTTCCCTTCCTATGAATACATACATGTTAATAAAATCAAGCAAATACATGGTGCGTTAACTATAATAATTTAAACTTGAATATAGAATAACAACTAAAAGTAACAACAAGAATCTATCCCACAAGTTTTACTACCCTCCTCAAAACAACAACTGGTAAACGATGAGAAACTGAGTAGTGCATGCACAATTTCTTGTGATCCGTGCAATGGAATCCACACGAATTACACTTCAACAGTCCAATATTTGTTTTCCCACCTCTGAACTTAATATTTATGATGTCTGTGTATTCTCCAAGTGAGGCTTTGGATTTAATTACGTCATGCTTTCTCCTCCCATGCTTATACAATGTATTTTTCGTGTTACAGGAGTATGAATAGAACTTACACTTGTGCGGTTTATTCCCCATATGAGTTAGCTCATGTTTCTCAAAATTAATTTTAGAATCGGTCTGTAGTGTGCACTTCAAACATTTGAATTTACTTTCACCAGTGTGTCTTCTTGTATGGCTCTTGAATGCCGAGCGACGCTTGAAGGACCAATTGTAAAATTCGCATTGGTAATGCCTCCTGGCGGAATGAGTCAGCATGTGTCTTCTTAACATTGCATCATTCACACAAGCATAAGAGCAAAGTTTACAGCTGCTTGGCTTCTCCCCCGTGTGAGTACTGAGATGAAGTTTTAGTCCTGATGAGGAGGTATAAGTATTCCTTGACACAGAAACTGCATTTGTATGGTCTTTCACCCGTGTGTCTCCTACAATGGGCCAACAGTAAGGCTTTAGATTTAAAATCTGAAGAGCACATCCCACATACAAAAGGCTTTCCTTTGGATGAGTTTGTAAATGCCGTTTTAAGCCCGGGCGATTGAGAAAATGCTTGGAGCAAACTTGACACTCATATAATTTCTCGCTTGAATGGGTCTTCACATGTCTCTGTAAAAAATATTTTAATCGGAACTGCGCCAAACAAATTGGGCACTTGTAGGGTTTTTCATTGGTGTGTATACTGACGTGGGCTTGAAAGTGGCCAAGTTGTTTGAAAGATTCAACGCACAAATTACATTTGTATGGTTTTTCTCCGGTGTGAACTCTACGATGATTCTTTAGTGAATCTGAAGTAATAAACTGGGAAGAGCATTCTTCGCATTTGTATGGTTTCTCTCCTGTATGATTTTTCTATGAAGATTAAGTCGACTTGTAGAAGGAAATGCGGAGGAGCACTCTTTGCATTTGAATGGCCTTTCACCAGTGTGGACTCTCACATGAATGGTTAATTGATTTTGGCTAGTAAAGTTTCTAAAACAGTAGTCACACTAAAGTTTTCTTTCCACTTTTGGACCCATAGTTGAATTTCCAGCCGAATTATTAATGACTATGGAAAAAGAAAGGTAATTAAAATGCTATTTCCCGATTAAATCCAATTTAGTTTTTGAATAAACTTCGAAATAAACTCAGTGCACAAGTTTTTAGATGTAAACCCAGAGACATTTTTGAATAAGGAAGTCGTACTTTTGAGATATGAGAGGTCAAAGTTCAAAGGATATCAGAGGTCAAGTTTATTGCATATAGTACATTTAAGCGCACCACTTGTAACTTGCAACAAACATATATAAACAGATCTGAGTATGTACCTTTTTTTAGTAGAGAACTATCACTGATATTTTTATGGGTACATTTTCGATTTTCCGTACTGAAACTTCCGGCTCCAACTGTCCTGCGTGTAGTACAAACTGTGAATGTGCACCTTAAATGGTAGATACGTTGCAACATAGAATAGATTTCTGATGGACAAAAGAGCACTTCCAAATATTACGTTACATGACACAAAGTTTATTAGAGCCGGGGTAGGGTGAGTAGTGAAAAAACTGACTTACGTTAGTGCAGGAGTACAACAAACCTGTGTGACCTCACATCATTTGACACTGTCATGAACACACGTTGGGTCAGTGGTTCAATGTAAACTGACTGGACATTGCTGAGCAAAGGTGTAGTAAGTTAATTTTTTATATAAAATTTTATTTGAAAGATCTATAAAGCAAAGCTAAAAGTTGGTTACATCCATGAGGTATTTAGCTAGGTCGTATGATTTGAGACAAACTCACAATCAGCTAGATTACTTCCTATAGAATGACAAGAATAAGTTATTTCTAACAGGTGAGCATTGGAATTCCGAGAGGACATTTTATCCAGTATGTGTTGCTAAAATTCAAATTTGGCAACTTGCATATCCAGATATGATTCATCCAATTTATTTGAAGACTAATTGTATTTAAAAATTACATGAAGATACGTTTACTTGAGCTGGTATAGGCCCGTTGCTTTTTGACTGGAGAAAGTTCTCAGCACAGTCTACACATTCTTATCAGTATATTTAGGCATAATTAATTATGTATATTCAAACATACAAGAAATTTAACGTTAAATTAAAATAATCATTATCTGCATATTTTGAATTAACAATACGCACAATTTCAAAGACTGGAAGAATACATTTTCAATTCTGAAGCTTGGAAATATCTTGCATCAAGAGGAAAACATATTTTTATGAAAAGTAATTATCTAATTATACAAATACGTATTTGTACAAAGCATGTATGGGTAACATAATTACACACAAACGAGATTTTAGTAATGATTATACTACGCTATAGGAATCAAGCTCACTGCACCATCCTTTGGGTTTACAGGTTAACTGGGTGTGTAGATTTCCACGTGCTTTGTTTTACATCAGCAAATATTTTGTTACACAGTTCAAGGAAAGAGATGAAGTAAAACTAATTACATTGGAACAATCAATGTAGGGGAGTACATTTGACAGGATTGCCGCTCTGACGAGACATGATTGTCAGAGGATCCAAGGGACTAGTGAGAAATTCCAAAACATTTATTATTCTACGGTTTGCTACATGAGTAGCTCCTTTGTTCAAGTAAATGAAAATAAAAGAAACGTTCGTTGCAGAGCTGCTTTCAGGTAGCAAAAAATCAAGATCCGCACCTGAACCCGACCCGCACCTGAAATATCAGGTTAATTTTTTTCGTCGACCCGAACTTGACCCTCCGGATCCGAGTTAATATCCGCACCTGTCAGGTATTTTTGGATCAGGAATTGCTTTGCTACCCGTACCTGAAAAAATACCTGAGGTACGGATCTCAAAACAAACCCGACCCGAACTTGAACCCGAACCTGAACCCGAACCCGACTTTCAATTATTTTGTCAGAGGAAACTTATAAACATAAGTTCTATCCTAAGACTTTATCAAAGTAAATATTATTCACAAATGACATTAAGTTACAAATGCAAAAAATTTGTACTAATTTTAAGTGACGAGCAGCACAAAAAGATTGGGAAACGCTATTGAAGCTTCCCCAAGTATTCTCTGAGTGATAGCTTTAGAAAGAGACCGCAGATAATCACCATGCTTTTCAAATTTTAACGAAGTTAAGACACTAGTATACACGAAATACATTCCAAATCGATGATGTCAATGTCTGCTACAACGCTAAGGCTATACCATGAAATTCATTAGAAACGTTAGGTTGTTTGTTAATTTAATTGATATGGCGGCTCTCAGGCATCACTAAACACAACGTTTCCTTCAGCCAAATGACATTAACGTTCAGATCAGCCTGAAAGTTTCATTCATATGAACTTAAAGTTAAATTATTAGGGTAAAAAAATACTTGCAAAATACCTGAAATTGCAAGTTCTTGTTCAGGTATTTTGAATTTGTCGTACCGAACCTGTACCTGACATTGAGCTCAGGTATATTTTTTAAACCCGAACTTAATCGTAACCCGACCTGTAATATCAGGTGCGGATCCTGGATGTACCCGCACTTGACCCGAATCTCAGGTACTTTTTTTGTAGCTGACCCGAACCCGACCCGAACCCGACCCGACGGGTATTTTTCAGGTACTACCTGATACCTGCAAGCAGCTCTGTCTTCGTTGTTTTGCTTTCAGGAATAACATCCTCTGTGGTATGCGTTACATCTGTAGATACTATATATGCTAATGCATGTGCATGGATTTACTCAGTGAGTCATTCCGGACATGAGTAAGGGCTCCATAAGTACCAGTTTTTCCCAAGGAGCAAGGACCAGTAAAGAAATAAATATATTTGGACCAAATGCATGCAAAAAAATATTTATGTTGTTATTGGGTAGTGGTCCGTTTGAAAACTGGATGACATTACTATGAATTTTTCTTTTTGAGTGTCCCGATTCTACGAACAGCTTTCAATATGAGGCAGATATGATAATACAACCATTGTGTGGATCCTTTGTTGGCAATAATCCTCTGTCTGGATCTGGACCTAGTTGTTAATGTGGGTTGCGAGAGTAAACCACTTTCATATTTACAATATAGAGGAATCTTAAAACCAATCAATTTTGACAACTCTAAAATAAGTATTGTTCTTTACAGAAAGGAAAACTTACAATGTGTTCAATGTCAATAGGTTCCAAATATCCTTGTCTCTGTTTCCCTGTCAGGTAATATTATTCGTGAAGAAGTAAAAACTTCCAGAGGGTATTAAAAGCAACATGGTCTGCTTGCAGTTTTTATGCGAATAGAAAAATGAACTGTACTATAATGAGTAGTATATGGTACAGTAAATATCAAGCAGGATTTTATTTATTTTGAATCTAACTGAAAATTCATTAGGACCTCTTCCCCTTCGCTAAGGATACGCTCTAATAAAGCTCTATCTTACAGCACGAGCATACGCAAATTACATGAGTAATTATTAGCATTCGGATATCACGGACATTTTCAACCTCAAATTCAAAATAGTAAGCTCTACATAGAGTCGTTTCAAATTTGGGATTTCAAACTCATTGAGCCGAGCCATTAGTTCCGATTAACCCATCGTTATTGTGTACAAAATATACATGTTTCTTATGTTTCTTCCGTTACACTTCATCCTCCCCAACACCTGCTCATTCCTGTCTTAACCTGAACGAACCTGTTCATCCCTGTCTGAACCTGCAGGAACTGGAATCATCCTGTTCCCACCTAACCCATCTGCAACCGTTACCTTTACCAGGCTGAGACACACTCTCGTGCCAATACATTAGGGTAGCCCGTTCCCATGCTTCCCTAACAGTAACGCACACTCTCGTGCCAGTATATAAGGGTAGCCCATTCCCGTGCTTCCCTAGCAGTAACGTGCGACAGCACTAACTCTCTCAACTCTCTCTCTCTCTCTCTCCACTTCTTCACATTCGGCTTTCTGAATAAACTACAATCTTTCCTATTCAATTATCGTCGTTAATATCTACGTACATTCATTACGCTACCGCATAAACAGATATTAATGCATGGTGGCAGCTACGGTCGAATTCACACCAATTAATTACACTCTAAAGTTTACACTTTACGGACTACATACTACATACGTTCCGTGGACACAAAACTTCCGTCTCTCTTCTCACCCTCATCATGGCTACTCCAGCTGCACCTCCAACGGACGCACTCAGACCTCCCGAGGGATTCTCCTACGACACCCCAGCTCAGTGGACAACCTGGATTCGTCGTTTCCAAGGGTTCGTGACCCTTTCCAAGCAAACTGATGACGACTGGAAGATTAGCTCATTACTCTACCATATGGGCGGTAACGCCTATGAGATTTTTGACTCATTCCAGTTGAGCAAAACGGATGCCAAGGATTACGATAAAGTATGTGAAGCCTTCCGAGCCCATTTCATTGGGAAACTGAACGTTGTTTTTGAACGCTTCATGTTTAATTCCCGAGTACAACGGACAGAGGAGAATGTGGATCAGTTCATCACGGACGTACAAAAGTTGGCCAAAACGTGTAATTTCCAGTCCCTGCACGAGGAAATAATTAGAGACCGTATCGTCATCGGTATCTTGGACAAAACCGTATCACTACAGCTCCAGACAAAGGACAAATTAACGCTGGAGGAAGCCGTAGCTCATGTGAAAACTCACGAGAAGTTCAAAAAGCAACAACCCACCATTTCCGGAGGAAATACGGATGTGGACCGAGTTTTTGGCAAGAAAAACTCCCAATCAAAAGGGAAATTCAACAATAAAACATGGAAATGTTTTAATTGTGGAGACGCGAAGCAACACTCAAAGGACGCTTGCAGAGCCAAGGGAGCCAAGTGCAATACATGTGGTAAAATGGGACATTTTTCCAAAGTTTGCAAGTCAGCCAAGGACCACGCCAAGCCTAAGAGTAAATCAAAAATACAAGAAGTCACCGAGGACAGTGACGCCGATTCCGTATTTCTGGGTGAAATCAACAGGACTACAGGGAGGCTAGGTACAACCCCCACCCTAGCCGAAGATCGCCCCAAGAGCAACTGGTCAACAGAGATAATAGTGGGAAATGTCCCCATTATTTTCAAGTTGGACACTGGAGATGATGTTACCATCATTCCAGATTACATTTTTGAACAAAACCTACCCAAAGCAGTCCGTCATTTACGACCGGACCACAGAAAATTCAGTGCCGCGAATGGAACAAATTTATCAGTTACCGGCAGATTCAAGCCCAAATTACTATACAAGGACAGAGCGACCCAGGCCGACATATACGTGGCCTCAGGACTCAAGCAGCCGCTACTAGGACGTAATGAGTGCCTAGCTTTACAGCTAATTAAACTTACAGTTAACTCAATTGACATGGTCGGAGCATACACTACAGTACAACCCCATACTGAGTTCCCAAAACTATTTAAAGGGTTAGGTACCATGGCACAACCCTATACAATCAGGCTCAAGGACGGAGCCCAACCCTACGCCATAGCGCAACCTAGGAAGGTCGCCATTCCTCTCCTGCCTAAATTGGAAGAAGAACTAAAAAAGCTAGAACAACAAGGCGTCATTAGACCCATAGATGAGCCTACGGATTGGTGCGCTCCCATCGTGGTCGTTAAGAAGCCAAACGGAGATATCCGACTCTGTAAAGATTTTACAAAGTTAAATGAATCAATTGCCAGGGAATTCCATCCCATGCCAGTTGTATCGGAGACACTAGCAAAGATACATGGCGCTGTAATTTTCTCAAAGGGTGACAATCGCCAAGGATTTCATCAAATCAAATTATCAGAAGACAGTCAAAAGTTGACAACTTTTATTACACCATTCGGACGATACTGTTGTTTACGATTACCATTTGGAATCAGCTCAGCCCCTGAACACTACCAAAAACGTTCGTCAGAGGCTCTTACAGGACTTCCAGTAATCCATCACACAGACGATTGGCTCACATGGGGCCGAAATCAAGAGGAACACGACAGGAACTTAAGACTAGTTCTCAACCGACTCCAGGAGAAAGGAATTACCCTGAATGCAGAAAACTGTGAATTCGGGGTTAAACAGGTCAAGTTCCTGGGACATATAATTTCAGCCAAAGGGATTAGCATCGACCCAAAACGGCTAAGAGCCATTACCAACTTACCTACACCAAAGGACACTTCGGACGTTAGAAGTTTCGTGGGATTCATCATGTACGTTGGACAATTTATCCCGAACTTATCCACAATAATGCAACCCTTGTATGCATTATTACAGAAGGATGCACAGTTCAAATGGAGAATTACGGAACAAAAAGCACATGCCACCTTAGTAAGCCTACTAACGTCCGCACCCGTGCTCACGATTTACAACCCCAACTCCCCCACGATTATCTCTACGGACGCATCCTCATATGGCTTAGGAGCCATACTCAAACAAAAGCAATCCGATGACAGTTGGAGACTTGTGGCCTGTGCGTCCCGAACACTGTCCTCAGCGGAAACAAGATACGCCCAGATCGAAAAAGAAGGGTTAGGAGTTGTATGGGCGTGTGGGAAGTTCGAAACTTTCCTCACCGGCTTACGATTTCAGGTCGAAACCGATCACAAGACCCTCTTAGCCATTCTGAAAACAAAGCATCTCGATGAACTCTCTCCCCACCTACAACGATTCAGGTTACGCATGATGCGTTACGACTTTTCAATTTATCACACACCGGGGAAGAATCTAGTTGGAGCGGATTTCCTATCCCGACATCCCCTCCCTACCACGGGCAACCAAGACTTTACAATGGACTGCAACGCTGCCATTGAACTATTTATTGATTCCTTACCGGCAACTGACGCCAAATTACAAGAAATCAAGGAGGCTCAACAAAAGGACGATACGTGCAAGCAATTAGCCAAGTACAGCCGTTCAGGATGGCCTCCCCTGAAAGAACTCACTGAGGAGTTCAAACTATTTCACACTCATAAAGATAATATCTCAGTCCAAAGAGATTTACTGTTACGAGGCAACCGCCTCATCATTCCCAAGACTTTACAATCAGAGATGCTCCAACGTGTCCATGCAGGACACATAGGAATTTCCAAAGCAAGAGCAAGAGCCCACACGTCCATGTGGTGGCCCGGAATCTCAAGAGACATTCAAAGATTAATCAAGAACTGTCCAACGTGCATTCCGCACAGACAAGAGAGGAAAGAGCCGCTGATGCCCAGTGATTTTCCTCACAGACCATGGTCCACCATAGGGATGGACCTCTTCCACCATGAAGGGAAGACTTACCTAATAGTCAGTGACTATTATTCAAGATATCCAGAAGTAGTACTATTATCACATACCACTTCCGAAGCAATTATTTCACATTGCAAATCCATCTTTGCCAGACACGGCATACCGGATATTGTCAGATCCGACAACGGACCTCAATTTCAAGAAGCATTCAAATCATTTGCAACCAACTGGGGATTCCAACACATTACATCCAGTCCCCATTACCCACAAAGCAACGGGTTAATCGAGGTAATGGTAAAAACCATAAAACAATTGCTAAAGAAAAACCCCAAGGATTTTCAAGAAGCACTACTAGAGTACAGGAGTACTCCACTAAGCAACGGCTACACCCCTGGTCAGCTATTAATGGGAAGACGTCTTAAGTCTAGTCTACCCATAACACCAAAGTTACTGCAACCAAAGGCAGTAAACGCCAAAGCAGTAAAAGATTTTGAAGCTGCTAAGAAGCAAAAAGGCAAAGAACACTTTGACAAACGACACGGAGTTGTCGCTAAACCAGATCTTTCAATCGGACAACCTGTATGGGTGAAAGACAAACAATTGTGGGGCACCATCCAAAGTCCTTCCAAGGAACCACGGTCATACAACGTCCAGACCCCCCAAGGAACCTATAGACGAAACACGTCTCAGCTATACCCGATGACAACACCGGTTAAGAAGCATGAGTTTGTAACACCCCCGGAGGAACCACCGTCTACACCTAGTCCGGCAAGAACTGAGATCATCCCATACAGCATGACTCCCAGTCCCTTCAAGCAGATCAAAACCCCAAGTCCTCCCAAGGTCAAAACATTTACTCTCCCAGGATCCAGCCGATCAGATCCCGTGACCAAAACCAGATCAGGACGTCTAGTCAAGAAACCTGATAAATACGTAGCTTAAAATATTTCTCATGTTACGTAATTTCTTATTCTCATTTTTATTCTTTACAGTTATAATTTTGTAATCTCAAAACAAAAACGAGAGGATGTGTACAAAATATACATGTTTCTTATGTTTCTTCCGTTACACTTCATCCTCCCCAACACCTGCTCATTCCTGTCTTAACCTGAACGAACCTGTTCATCCCTGTCTGAACCTGCAGGAACTGGAATCATCCTGTTCCCACCTAACCCATCTGCAACCGTTACCTTTACCAGGCTGAGACACACTCTCGTGCCAATACATTAGGGTAGCCCGTTCCCATGCTTCCCTAACAGTAACGCACACTCTCGTGCCAGTATATAAGGGTAGCCCATTCCCGTGCTTCCCTAGCAGTAACGTGCGACAGCACTAACTCTCTCAACTCTCTCTCTCTCTCTCTCTCTCTCTCTCTCTCCACTTCTTCACATTCGGCTTTCTGAATAAACTACAATCTTTCCTATTCAATTATCGTCGTTAATATCTACGTACATTCATTACGCTACCGCATAAACAGATATTAATGCAGTTATGTAAGGAGAGTCGAATATAAATGTAATTACTATTAAATGTAGCAAAAACGGATAATAAAATAATTGCAAGTCAAACTGAAATAATTAAGGAAGATTTTCATGGGACACATGCCATGAAAGTTGTTGCCCTGTTATGAAAGATGAAAAGACATGGTCTTTCCACTCTTCAGTTACATTTGTTTTTAATTATATTCCGACAAATACAACATTTTTGAGGTTTTTCCTTCGCATATGTAGCAATATGCTTTGCCAAGTGGAAACAAAACCAAATTCGACATTTGTTGGGTTTTTCCTAGTGTAAGTCTTATAGTGAATAGTGAACATTGAGGCTGTATTTCGATCGGAATCCTGAGGTTGCAATTGCTTGCATTTGTAAGGCTCTTACTGAGTGTGGACTCCTATATTTGTAGTTTGTTAACTTTAGTGAGAATTTTAGAATGGTGTTTGCATTTAAATCTAGATTTGTGTTTCGAAACCATTACTTTTACCTGGAGACGATATGCTGGTAATTTAAATGACGATTCCTACGTTATTATTATTATTATTATTATTAGTCTTTATTCAATGTGTCAAAGGAGTCAATATTAATATCGGTTTTCACCCCAGACACTAAGTAGTTTCAAAGTCATAATCAGTACAGTTAATAAATACATACCGCGTCATTTTGAATTACGTGTAAAAATTAGTTAATTTCAACGGGCGCATTGATTACATGCACTGCTGTACTATATGAACTTTTAATGGCACAACATTTCAACTTGCAACACATTTTATTGTGACTTTAGAATCTCCACGAAAATGAACAGTCCTTAGAATTTTTAGCGATTGTAATGAATTCCTTTAATTTTGTAAATGCTTTTGAGCTTTAAGTATAACTAAATGACACTTTCAAAAAATATGCTATTATAAGAATGTGCTATCTGTGTACTGCTATTCTGTTATAAATTATTGTTCAAATTTGTTTTAGCAATTATTAGTTTTAATGCGTTGAATTTGGTAGCTTATAGATAACTACATTTACTGGTTTGGGTGTATATCTGTAATTATTTAGTAATTTATTTGATTTTTTTTGAAGGATTTAATGAGTGTAGATCTGTTTTGCTAGTATACTCTAGATTGGGAAAGAAAAGCCAAAAACAAAACTGGGACTGTCCATATCTAGGCTTATTGTAAGATGAAATGAAATCAAATTTTTGAAAATTCAAGATTAATTATGTAAACGGCAGGTGTTTACTTTAAACTGTTATATTAATACTTATAGTCTCGTCCTATATTGAATGAATTTTCACAAAGCGCAGGAAGTCAAACCTCATATTGCACCTTACATACTGAAGTATATCTACGTTAAGTACAGTGCTACAAGGCAGCTATTTAAATACGTAAGCACTTCAATTTTGTAAAAAAGAGAACAATCATTTCCTTTTATAGTCAATCACATGAGAAATATACTAAAGGCGGTGTTCTAAAACTGTGTCGTGTCCAGACGAAAAGAACAGCACTTTTAAGCACTCAATACACTTCGATTTGTTGTTAACAGGGATGGTAATGGATTATTAATCCGGGATTAAATTTATCCCGGATAACAAAATTTATAATAAACAATTCATCCCAATTCCAATCCAAGTGTTGGGGAAACTTGGATCTAATCCTTAATCCTCCATCCCGGCTTAATGTTTTCACTTTAATGTACTAGTTAAATTTAATTATTTGTATGGCAACAAACTAATCCCAAATCCTAATCCAATACTTAATGAATTATTTTTTTATTTTTTTTATTCCTAATCCCAAAATCAACTGCTGTCAGTAGTGTGGTTTGGATTATTTCTACTGCTGTATCATTGCTAAATTTTTACCCACATTTTTGAACATCTAGCTGCTTTGTAATGAACTTGTGTTCACGTGTCACAATTCCAAGGCTGTTTTCAAACAGGAATCATGTCGTTATGGTATGTCGAAATATGAATCATAGCAAAGAACGTGGGAACACAGTAGAAGCTTCAACCTTTTTTACTGATTACGGAGTAACAAATTCTCCTTACGCTTGCCTCAAATATGTAATATACTAATTGATTACTAGTATTTTAGCCCGAATGGAAATTAGCAGCACAGTTGTGCTCAAACAAATCCCGAGCAAAAAATGTGAAGCGTTTTTATGCGGAAGTTTAAAGTAATAATTGAAATGTGTATGATAAATATGTTGGCTGGAATTGTGATTTGACCTAAATCTCTATTTTGAGCAGACTATTTCTGGTTCCACTCCATCCACAATAATTTACTGCATACTAATGTGTTTTAATAAATAGGACCAACCTTGTAATTTTAACAAACTATTAGAACATATATTCACATCATCCCAATCTGAATTACAGAATTTAGGGTGGCCAATAATCAAAGGAACTGGAATATGGCAATTTTACTGACTCAACGCTCTATTTTTTATTAGAATCCTGGGAAGAATTATTAAAAGCGTTAGATTGCAACTACCACGTAATCATAAATGAGGCCAAGCCACTTGGCTCTGTCACTAACGCAAATATCTGTATGCAAAGAAATAAGCAACTCCACGGTTGGCAGGTCTTATTGTTAGCCATAGTAATCCATCCCAGCAAGAATCATTGAAGTACCCAAAATACTCGGGAACAGCACCCACGGGTACAGATATTTTACGTAGTGATACCCGTACCAATTGGGTACTACCCGATTGCCACTGAGTGAGTACCCATACCCGTACATGTAACCAATTTATTGTCTAAAATCCAGAGTACCCGGGTAGTACCCGCGTACTTGCTAGTACACAACTTCTGTACCCGGGTAGTACCCATACTCGTACCCGTAACCAGTCCGAGCACTGGTGCGAGAACAATATTAATTTTAACTTGAATATAGAATAACAACTAAAAACTAACAATAAGAATCCACAGGTTAATGTTTCTGTTCGGTATCGGGAATTCCCGAGGTTCCGGTTCGGTTTCGGTTCCGGTACGGTTTCGGGTCAACGTTTTAAAGAACCGTTACATTTCGGTCCGGTTTCGGGTCATCGGTTTATGAACCGTCAAATTTCGGTCCGGTTTCGGGTACAAAAATCAAAACCGAAGGTTTTTGGAAAGGGTTTGTTAAAGCAGCCGTTTTGGATGAAAACGCGAAACTTGAATTTGGCAAGAATTTGTCAACTATCATTTGAAAAGGTGACACAATTTTGTCTTCCATAAAATTGAATCATAAACACTTTCTGTCGGTTCGGACAGGAACCGGAACCGGTTCGGGAACCGTTTTTATTTTCCGGATCGGTTCTGGGAAGCCCAAAATGTCCCGGACTCGAAAATATCGGTTCCGGTTTCGGGAACAGAATTGTGATTTTTTCGGTTCGGGAAAACGAGTCGGGTCGAGTCCATGCTTTGGTACCGTTCAGAAACACTACCACAGGTTATACTACCCTCTACAAAACAATAACTGGTAAACGATGGGGAACTATGTAGAGAATGCATAATGTCTCGTGAACCGTGAAACGGAATCCACACGTATTACATATCAAGATCCTAATATTGGTTTTCTCATCCCTCAACTCATTTTTGATGCTCGTCAATTTTCCAAGGGAGGTTTTGGATTTAATAAAGTCATTCTTCTTCTTCTCATGCATAGACAATGTTCTTTCTCGGTTACAGTAGTGTGAGCAAACATTACATTTGTGAGGTTTAGTTCCCATATGAGTCAACTCATGTTGGACAAAAATAATTTTATGATCGGTCTGAAATAAACACTTCTATCACATGAATTTACTCTCACCCTCACTTTTGATTGGGCATGAAATGCTGAGCGACTTTTGAACGTTGTAACTTCAATTGTATCACTCACACAAGCATAAGGGCAAAGTTTACAGATGATGGTTTCTCCCCAGTGTGAGTTTTTAGATGATGTCTTAGTCCTGACGCATAGAAATATTCCTTGACACAGAAATTGCATTTGTATGGTCATTCACCCATATATTTCCTACAGTGGTTTAGCAGTACCACTTTAGATTTGAAACCTGAAGAGCACATCCCACAGATAAAAGGTTTTTAGTTTGAATGAGTATCTAAATGTTGTTTTAATCCCGAGCTATTGCAAAATTGCTTGAAGCAAAGATGGCACTTGTGCAATTTCTCGCTTGTATGAGTCTTCACATGTCGTTGCAAATATGCTTTCAAGGGTGTTTACACTGACGTGGGCTCGAAGGTGGCCAAGTCGTTTGAAAGATTGGCTGAGTTCTACTTTCCCGGCCTCAAAATAACCTTCCACCATCCACCAGGATTTCCACCTTCCACTTGACCTTCCATTTGACCTTCCGCTTGACCTTCCACTTGGCATTCCACCAAAATTTTAGATTTTTTACCTTCCAGATCTTTCACCTAAATTTGACCAGATGGAAGGTCCTTCTACCTGGTTCCCTGTGTTAATTAACATATCCCTTTGTGTTCTGTTGGGTGAAACACAAAGTGCGAACTGGAGATAGTTAATGCGTTGCCCCCTGTATGCGACTATTCAAACCGTAAATCAGCGTTTTAATTTATTGGGAAAAGTAAGTCGTAACGCTAACAAGTTTGCGTCTTACCATTAATCGTTAGTGGTTACGGAATTTGCTAAAAACGTTTTAAAAATTCTGTTAAAAATCTGTTCACCGGTGAGTACCGCAACTGTGCTCTTTCGAATCACGTGGTTTTCCAGCGGTTGATTTTTATCAGTCCTTTGACATAATTCAACACAACACCATCGAAATTTGACCATCATACTTCTACATATAATGATTTTGTAACAATTACCTGTTTCCTCAAAGGTACCCTGTAGTTTTATAGTTAATACACGAGCTAATTTTAACTTAAAACACTAAAGTGCTTTCACCTCCGTGTTAATTTTACGAATAAAAAATGCTAAACATAAGCTAACACACCGAAATTGATCTTAGACTGTCATTTTCAAATGAATGGGCACAAAATAAATGAGCTTCGGCCATGCAGTGGTATCCTAGCTAAACGCATAAAGAGCTAAACGTATAACAGCTAAACGCATAGAGTTATACACATAATCAGCTAAACGTATAAGGTATCTAAACGCATAATCATCTATACGTATAAGGTATCTAAACGCATACTCATATACGCGTATAAGGTATCTAAACGTATAGGCTTTAAAAACGTATAATCGGCCAAACGTATAAGGTATTTAAAAGCATTTATATGTACATTTAATACATATCCTTGCAAGACCATCGTGGCTAAAGAGATCAAATTGTCTCATGCATATTCAACCAACGTCTACATGTAATTTCAATAAAAGGAAAATAGTCTACGTAGTACTACGTACTGGCAATGCGTACAGGTAAAACCCACGCAAATAGTTTGAATCCCACTGTTTATCAGGAGCCGTTGATGACCCCGTAAAAATCAGTATTTACGCCAGTTACTGATATTTGCCTGACTATATTTCCGGGAGTGGCTTATAATATATTTGATTTTCTTGGACCGATCTTGTCAAGTTTTTCCAAAATTTACGTCATTGAACTGCGTCAACGTTTGGATGATTTGAGCCACAAAAAGGGTACACGTATGGATTGTTCCAGGGGTGGATTAATAAAATAATTTTTACCCTGGCCCTAACCCCCAAAATGGATTGGTGGGCCTTTTCATTTGCATGTATGTAATCTAAGGGCCTTAGTCAACATTTTTGTTACCCTGGCCCTAAATGTTTTACAGGGTGGGCCACCCCGTAAATCCACCCCTGAATTTTTCTAGAACTCAAAATTACCATGTTTGCTGGAAATCTTGTTGGATTTCCGCTGGAATGCTGTAAAGTTTAGTAAGTAAGTAAAATATAATATAAAAAAAATTAAACCATGCGTTACATTTTTGGCTTCGGTGACCTCATTGAAGCAGGATAATAAATAAATCAGATCATCATTATTAACTTAATTCTTGCAGCTTACAATCAAAATAGATGTTTTGCAGAGCTTTATATTTGCAAAAGCAGGTGTCAAAAACGTGTTGCAAAGGGAATTCAAAATTATATTTGTTATTATCCTAAAACTGTTTGAAAAAATTAATTTTGGCGTTTGGTTCTAGAAAATTTCAATGACAGTTTGATCATATGTATATTAGACGATCCCTGTAATAGTATTGTATTTTGAGACGCCAGCAAAAATATGAAACAAAAAAGACAAAAAACTCTATCCGGAGCCAAATTAAAAAAAATCCGGTAAGGGAAACATTTTGTCCAAAATTAAGGTTGTAGGATCTGAAATGTTTGACAACGTGATAAAGTATTTGAGCTGCGGGCATTTTCGGAAAATCTGGAAATTGTTTATTATTCGACCAGTATTTTTTCCGTTATTTAGACTTTTGGTCAATATGTGCTAAAACATGTTCTTTCCATAATTATTTATCAAATTACTAGTACACTGAATGTAAAAAAATTATTGCCAATGGTGAGTTCGAGAATTAATAAAATTGTCGACATTGAGTCCATGAAGACGTGTATGCTCAACACGTGGTACTCTTCTGGACTTAAATGCATACGAAATACATAATGGACTGACTGAGATTTTTGCTAGGACTGACAATGAGACTGATAGGGACTAACGCATGGATACTACACGACTGAGTGGACTGACAGAATGTTAGAATGCTTCTTACTTGGGACTATTAGAGTTAGAGGACTTGCCTGTACACATTGCCTGTACTTAGACTATTATTATTAAATATTAGTATATATTCCTTTTATTTAAATTACATGTAAACACGGGTTAAATATACAATAGACAATTTGATCCCTTTAACGACGATGCTGCTGCAAGGGAATGTGTAGAACATCATATTATTTATGTGTAGAATATTGTTTGGATCCCTGAATTAAAATACTAGCCTTATTCAAACGAATGTCAATATATACATCTACATTATTATACATTTTGCTCCCTTATGTGTTTAGATACCCTATACGTATAGGTGATTATGCGTTTAGATACTCTATGCGTTTAGACGATTATGCGTTTAGATACCTTATACGTACAGATGATTATAGGTTTAGATACCTTATACGTTTAACTGATTATGCGTATTGAGCTTATACGTTTAGCTGTTATACGTTTAGCTTTTATGCGTTTAGAGGTGTAATCGGTCTTTCTCCGGTGTGGACTCTACAATGAATCTTTAATATCTCTGAAGTCATAAACTGGGAAGAGCATTCTTCCCATTTGTATAGTCTTTCGCATATGTGGACTCTACGATGAATGTTTAATTCAGCTGAAGTTATGAACTCGGAAGAGCATTTTTCACATTTGTACGGGTTTTTTTCCTTATGGATTGTATGGGGAATTATAATTTAACTGAAGCAGAAGGAAATGTGGAGAAGCAATTTTTACATTTGTACGGCTCTTCACCAGTGTGGACTCTCACATGCGTGGTTATTTGATCTTTGGTAATACATTTTGAAAAGCAATATTCACACTGAAATTTTCTTTCCAGTTTTGGACGTTTTTATATTTGAGAGGTCAAACGCCATGTAAACATTTGTGTAATTTATAATTATGGTGACTGGGTATGCACATTTTTAACAGGGAACTGACACCTCTCTTATGATTTTTATGTGAAAATTTTTGTACTGAAGATTCCATCTCCAACTTTCGTGCGTTTGGTGTGGACTGTTCCAATGAATGTGCAGCTTAGATGGTAGTCACGTTCTAACATAAACTAGAAATGTGAACGACAAGAGAGCTCTTCCAAATGTTACACTTTATGACACAAAGTTTATTAGGGCTGGTAAGGGTGAGTTTTAAAGTAACTGATGTAAGTTAGTGCAGGAGTAATTACAGCAAATCTGTATAACCTCGCATTTTCCGACGCCATGTTATCTCTATACATAATTTGACGATGCCATAAGAGTGTTTTTTAAATTTTCGCGCCCATTCATCCAATGTGCCGAAGCTCAGCTGGCCAAAGCTCAGCGCGTCCCAGCTCAGCTGAGCGTTGTCTGTCATAAACTCAGCTCAGCTAGCCGAAACTTTGCTCTCTTCTAAACGCACTTTTTAGGTTTGCGAGTACACATTGCCATAAAGGTTAAATATGTGTAGGTTCATATTAGAGCATCTCGGGCGGTTAAAATTTACGGGTAAGCCCGCAAAAAGCCCGGCCCGCACGGGCTTCGAGCGGGTACGGGTAAAAATTATTACGTTTGACGGGTTACGGGCGGGTACGGTCTTTTCATCGCGGTTAAAAAAGACCGTGAAAGCCCGTAAAAGCCCGTGAGAAATTCCATTATAGTTGTGAATGCAGGAGCAGCGGTTGTGAATGTACATAGACTTGAATGACTTGAGCGAATTTCATTGCAATTTTAGCTTTCAAACAAACTAAGGCTTGGTGTACGATAGAGCATCACCCCGTGGGATATTTTAGGCCCGCGCCCGTCTGTACGAATGTTACTAAATAATAAAAAAAGGCACGCAAGAAAAGTTTTCTTGCATACTTGCCTTTGTTATTTAGTAAGTTTCATTTGCTCTTCATTACTGTGGAAAATTCCATTTAGTCTAGAAGATGAATCCTGCTTGTAGTTCAAGTATTTGTAATAAGAATCCAGAAGTTAAGATTGTAAAAAATTCAAGAACGCCACCAGCAGTGCTTACGAAAGCCGAAATAGCAGCATAAGCTTTTGTATTGCCTTCTTAATAAACAAGGTAGTTTAACGACTGTATGTAACAGTCAAGAACACCAATATTTTAAAATACAGTTTTTCAGTATTTAAGATGTATGGTATTTGCGGGCGGGCTACGGGCTTTTTTTAATTTTGCGGGCCGGGCCGGGCTTTTTCGATAAACATTAATTTCGGGCCGGGCGGGTACGGTTAAAACGTTACGAGCCACGGGCGGGCACGGGCCTAAAATATTCCACGGGGTGATGCTCTAGTTCATATGTGGCAGGCTCAAAACGCTATTTCTCCTCAACGCGCGTTATAGGTTCTGGAGTAGAAATTCTGGAGTATGCTCAATTATAAAGTATAGATTACCGTTCAATTACTTCCGAGTGTCTGAACAGTTTACAAAAGCGCATTGACTGTGCGTGTGCAACCCGAGATGATTCCAGCTATCATCCAATTGAATATCTAAATATAGTAACACCGGCTGGAATACCCAATCATATTTTGAAACTTAAGGTCGGCATAATTGTAATATTGATAAGTCAAAAGAAAATGTAAAGGTAAATATAACGGACATGGCTGAACAATGTGAAATTATAGGCACAGGTGAAGGTACGTACACAAGTAATTGTGTATTTAAGGAAGTTTTGTAACGTGTGAGGTTACATTTTTAATAAAAATAAAATGTATTCAAAATCATGAGAATATCTAACGAGAATTCAATTTGAAAACATTTCCAAGCAATAATTTTATTATTACTAGCGGTAAAGCCTCTAGCATGCGTCGTACTCTTTTTAAGAGAAACCCTGCATACCACCGACGCAGGAGTTGGCTACACCGATAGTAATTATATATGTACGTACATGCCTACATAGGGTCATTGGATACATATAATCTGACGGGACATTGCTGAACAAAGGTGTATCAGGTTCATCTTTAATTTAAAATTATATCTGAAAGATTTAGAAAGCAAAGCTAAAAGTTGGTTTACATCCATCAGGTATTTGGCTAGGACGTACGATTTGGGAAAAGCTCACAATCAGTTAGCTTACTTCTTATAGAATGCCAAGAACAATACCTAACACGGGTACATTGGAATTTAGAGAACCTTTCTTATGCAGCATGTATTGTTAAAAGTCGAATTTGATAACTTGCATATCCAGATACTATCCTCCAATTTATTTGAAGAATGATTGTAAGTCAGAATTGCCTGAAGACAAGTTAAATTGATCTGGTATATGCCCGTTGTATGTGGATTGACAAACTAGCTTTCTTATCAATAATAAGGTATAATCAAACATTCAAAATTTTTAGTGTTCAAAGGAGCATTCTGAAATAAAATTATGTTATTCTGTAAATTTCCAGTTAACAATACAAACAAATACATTTTATAATTCCTCAACATTCCATAGTATGAATCCCAATATTACAACCGAAATAAGCACTTGTCCATTTTAAATTAGTTTTTCTTAAGTTCAACGCACTTTTATTTTAACATAAGCACATATTACATACAAATAGTTATACAATAATATACAATAATATACATTACAAATTAGTTAAATTTTGTAATTACTAATGACATACAGTCAAACCTCTTTATAGTCACATCGCAGGGGACCAGATATAAAAGTTGGCTATAGAGATCGTTGACTACTGAGTAGTCAACTAGTTAAGATTACAGGATACGTGTAAATCGCTGGGACCAAATAATTTTATGACTATAGAGAGAAGTTGCTTATAGCGGTAGTGACTATAAAGAGGTTTGACTGTATTGTGGTCTTATTACTATGGAGTATAATAGTGACTGACTGTTTGAAACATGAAACACATTCATTTCGCTTGTATTTGTAGGAAAATGTCCAGGAACTGCAAAAAATCATAGTTTCCCCCGTTTTCAGTTGACCTGAAATGAATTTAACTGCACATACTGCAAAAACTCAAATCAGAACTTCTTCCTGAATTCGGATGTGATTAAATTAGTAATAATTAATCTTTTAGTATTTAAGCTCTGGGTTGTATTTAAATCTGTCTCTCATAAAGTGTATCCGACGATCACCAACTAAAAATACAAATTGCTATGAATTCAAATATTGAAATGTGCTTTCTCCTTTTGTGATCATCATGAAATTTCCAAATGTAGTATAAACAATTTATATAATAGGGCATTTTAGCGAACCTTTTGTATCTTGTAATATATAGGTAAGAACTGATTTAAATATGTTAACGGTGGTTACCTTCGATCTAACAAATTAATACGTACTCAAAACAACATATTGTTACATACGTGTAATTTAGGGTTCCCAGACGTCCCGGAATGCCCGGGACAGTCCCGGAAATGTCAAGCTCAAAAAGTTATGAAAATTATTAGTTTTTAAGATAAAAATAAAATATTTCCTTCTACAGAATACAAACGAGAGCATCATGTGCCATCTAAATAAAACTAATAAAACCATAAAAATGCGTTTACAAACGTAATAAAATCGTTTTAGCAGCAGGAAACTGTTTGCCTTTTTGAGAAATTGCTTTAAAGGTTACGCGCCCAGGTCTGCGTGCATGTTCAGGTCTGTCCAGAATCCCTAAAAAGCAACCTCTATGCTTTCACCCCTATCTCAAATAGTTACTTTCCTGGATATCTCCTGAACAACTTAATCTAATTCTACTATCAAAAGCTTAAAGTTAATGGGAGATCATTGCGAATCTTCATGAATTTTGGTGTTCCTGTAACACTTGAAGTCGTTGAGCCCTTCGGAAAAATAAACAAAAATTGGAGGCAAATGGCGTATCTAAGTTGCATGGTGACCGTTCATTTACCATTGGAAAATATTTGATGGTGTTCCACTAATCAGAATTGCATGACGTTTTATTATGAGACGTTTTTCAAAACTAGGATGTTACTATAAAATTTTGGTGATCTTTAAGGGATCACCCCTTAAATATTAGTTGTATCCTTAATTTGGTTTACAGGTCACTTATGTACACGACATGTTGAGCATACCAGTTCATTTTTTTCTTTCATTTGTGCAAAAAAAATCTTTTATTTCTATTTTTAATAAATTTTTGCACGAATACACGAAAACAATGAATCGCTATTCTTTTTCAACATTTCTTTTTTGTTTACTTGGGCAGGTTTAAATTATAGTAATCAAGTGTTAATACAACTTAGTTCTGTCCAAGCCAACAAAAAATAATGCCATTGTACAAAAAAAGAAAAAAGAGAGAATGGAAATACCGCAATGCTAAATAAGTTACCAAATCTTTCTCAAATCAATTCTAACTTTGGGAAGAGAGTAAGCACAGTATAAGATTAACTTTGAGGTTCATTAACAATTAACACATGTCCGAAATTAATTAAAATGATAGAACTATGATTGATAGCGCTCTGGATGGTTCAGAAAGTACAGGTCGTACGGGCCAAGGCCAAATCGACCAATAAATTATCTATCTTACTAGTACACAACTTAGAAGAAATTAAGACAGGGACACTAATAAGATCCTACGAATGTTAAGCATAAATTGAGAAAATTTATCATGACTCAGCTTGCTTTACTTCAACTCGTTCTTCTATCCTTCTTTTATATGTTTTGTTAATGCATTATTCTAATAATTTTATTTTATGGCATTTATACTACATGCACTTAAAAGCAACTATGAGCCAACAACCCACCCCAGCTGCTAGTATCAATCTTACACATCCTCAAACATCATATCATCATCTTATGGGAAACCAACCGTACGATGTGCTTTTAGTTGGGAGTGGTTGGATTAAAGCGTGTCACCGTGTAGTAATAGAAGCTCAAACGTCTCTGATACGAAATCCAAATACATTACAGAAAATTGGAAATTATTGGCTTCTACCTATTCCAGACGCTGATGTGATTGAAGCCACGATTTTCTTTGCCAATGTATACTATGGATGCGTACCTGCAATTCCGCACGTAGCTTCCCAGATACATCAGAGGTTTAAGTTACTTCACTCGCCAGCCCTTGTGTGTAATGCCCCTGAATTGGACCTCAACCCCAGCGACTTCCTCTGAAGTCCAGGTCTTGAACAATTTGACAATTCTCGTACTTCTTTTTTACGCTCTTTACTTAATCTTTAAATCTTTAGTAAATATAAGACGATAAGCCACTCTTAGTCACTTCATATGACCAAGAGGAGACTTCCTTACAACGGTGTGTACACAGTTAGTCGTAGACGTTTAGTCCGAGTAGCGAGCACAAATATTTTACATACCAACGGATCGAAAATCTGTGAAGGTCTTTTAGTCATGCTCGTGCCGCTAATTGCCATCCTACTATTAGGAAACTTTATTTTATGGTTTGTACTATACCAACTTCAGAAATAAGCCTATATGTCGGATGAGGCAGAGCTCTTCTCAGATGCTGAAGATATACCCCTGGAAGATAAGCAAACTGCACCTAGTACTCCAGTACATGGTGAAAGACCTCTAACTCCCCCAGCCACCAGGAGAGATAGATTAAAAAAAGAATTCGTCATATCAGAAGAAAGGCAGAAGCAACTAAAGGAAATCCTTCATGCTACTATCTTTCCATTATATGATGAGCATATTAAGCTTTTAAAGAAATGCTTCTATCCACCAGACATCACCATTAAATGCATAGGACTTCCATTTTTTGAGTATTTCTCAGCAGATAATAAGAGTTATAAAGGACGACTGAATTGGAGAAATTACTTCCTCAAGTATTATGCTCATAATAAACTACTAGATAAGGGAAGAGACCCTATCGACAAGGAGATATTAGGTATAAACGAACATTTTATTTTACTTGACGAGATAGTATACAATTTCACTACCCCAGAAAACATCGCGTATTTACTCCAACTAGGCTCATTAGAATTTCTGGAACCTGGAGAGGAAAAGCCTTTCAAATTTCCTCCTTTAATAGTATCAAAGGAATACAAGGAACCAGCAGCTAAGACGATAGAAAATATTTTAGTCTCAGCTTTCATTTATGATCTCAGTAAACATCCAAACCCGGATGGAAGAGAATACGAGAGAAATATTCAATATCTGGAAAGATTTTACTTCACGAAAGCAACGTTTTGTCTGAATGTTATCACAAATGTGTTAGAACATGTTAGGCTTAGCGCTATAGACAGTCGAAAGAGAATCAAAGGAAAAATATTGCCTTTGAAGATTGAGAAACCCTATAAAGAGACAGTGTGCAATTATTCGATATAGATTCAGGAAGATTTATTCACTGTAATATCGACTACATATCCTACTTTCAATATAAGGTCAAACACTTCCTAAAAATTCAATCTTGTGATCCCCTACAAATTTATACGTACTACATCAATTAGCTCAGTTAGCATTCACTGAATTTTGTAAAACTGGAATTCCCCAAGATTGATTAGTAGACTCAATTCGTAGAAGAACTCTTAAAGCTATCTCAGATACCCCCGTACGTTCACGACTGATACAGTTAACCACAAAGGCTTTAGAACAGTTAAGAAAGAAAGAATATTTTGAAGCCCACAAAGCAGATTGGGAAAACTTCAAATACAGAGTAGAAGAGACAATAATATCTCAAAGTTTATCCACCCCGGAAATCACAAATCGTTATCTAGAAATTAGAGGTAGGGAGGGAGACATTTTTGAAATATATCATAGATACTCCAGACGTACATATTGGCTAACACCAGTTATAGAAACCGCCTGGCGTCATATTATCAAGGAAGTATTCTGATCAGAAATAAAAGACCCCATATATGTACTTAGTGACGACGACCAAGCTCAGTTAGATTGGACATTAGAAGAATTCGATGCCCATCCCAACCTCGAATACTATACAACTGAATTTATCGAAGCATTATTAAATAAACAGTATCTAATTCTGCTGGATAAAGCCGGAAATTCAAGAGAGCTAAGACAAGTTTACTCACCACAAATAACTGACGATAGTGACTCCGACGAGTCCGACGATAAAATGAATGTCTTAAATCAAATTCCAAAATTTAAAGATGGTGACAACCCTGAATAATACATTAGAAAGATCGACATGGGATTAAATCTCATGAGGACAAGTTCAGGAGCTTTATAGGAGTACGATGTAGATACGAAAATAAGTCCCTAGGATAGAGTCGAATTAGTACTCAGAGGATTATCCAGACCTCTCCTTAAACTCATAGCGCCCAATAGAGTATCAACAGACACCACAGAGACTATTTACAATAAGGTAAAACAAATAGAGGAATACGATCTAAGTTATGGTCAGAGCATAATTAAACGACCAATGGAGGAACAATTAGCTAAACTCACTGACCACATGCAGAGAATAGAAACAAACACCCATCAAGCCCTAAAGGCTATCAGTGAGGCTAAGAAGGACCCTTCTAAAGATAATAATGAGAAAAAGTACCCTCCACGACAACATAGACCACGTTCCAAAACTCCAGAAAGAAAGGAATACAAGAAACATTATGACGATTTACCCGGCCCTCCAGAATTAACTCAAATGTTAATGAAGTATGGCTATAGAGCCATACTTCATAAACCTCGCTATAAAATTCTATCAGTTGTAGGTTTCCAACCTAGAGACGGCGAGTGTGAAGAGCACATGATGGCTCGCATCTCAAATGAAATGGAGCAAGAGCAAATTTCTAGGGAACTGGCCAAGTATATCAGCATAATGGACAAAGACAGAAAGAAGAGGTTGAAGTTTTTAGATCATTGCTCAGCGGTTGAGTTATTGGAAAACTCACTGTCAGGAATGGTGGAAAGAAATATTTCCACCAAAGAAATAGTTGTATCTCGGAGAGATAGACTCAACAAGTTGCATGAATTTAGAGAGAAATGGGAAGAGTGGAGGGAGGAAGTAGGCTTCCAGAAAGCATGTCAAGCATTGCATATAGACCCTGTATCCCGCCCATTACTGGATGTCCCAGTCTTAGAAATCTTTTTGACTTCTCCTTCGGATATGATCTCAGAACCTGAGACATTAACCTTACATGCCGAAGTAGAGAAAGGGAATCCGTGCCAGGCCGAAAGTCCTGAGTTATACAAAGCCCTCACAACACAAATGCCTAATGTCACCTTTGATCAAAACCTCTTGGAAGAAATTATGAGCATCGGGGTAGACACTACCGGTCCACCTCCGACTCCAGGTCATGATTTGACAGGCAGTTCAAAGATCTTAGAGGAGAACATGCCAAAAGGTTCATTTAATCCTTTGCAAATTCCTGAAGTGGATCTAGCCGAATTAACTAACACACCACCTACGTCTCCCGCAGCCCCTAGCAGAGGTGGTGGAGGAACTAGGAGTGGTGTAATTCCAATAATAGGATTGTCAGTACTCATTGGACTAATTGTCATAGGCAATGTTCATGCTGATCCTGGTCCACAAGGATACTCAAATAATTCCAAACCAAAACAAGGAGAGTTTTGGGAAAGAATTGATGAAAAATATATAAAGGAAAAACAAATCTTTGACGAAACAGCTTTCACTGAAAACCCAGGGACTAAAATAAGTAAACGTAAAGTTATAAGTATCAAAGGCACAGGCATGGCGGTAGGAATGAGTGGATATGAGTTATGCGGATATATTATTCGACCACCATGGTATGGTTATAAGTCACAAGGAACTATTTGTTCTAACCTTTATGAGATGAGTTGGTCCTTCATGATAATACAATGGCATGCTATGCCCAGTTTATGTTCCACTCTAGTGATAAATACTTGGCAGAGTATTTTGAGCAGCAGCCTTATGAGTCACACCAAATAATTAGAAAGTCTGAAATAGCTCAAGGGAAACACAATCATCCAGTATGGTACAGCCATACCTTCACACAAACTACACAAAAAAATACAAAGCAGTTATTTACGATCGGTCAAAAAACCATAAATCACACGGAAATAAATGTTCTAGCAGAGCAATGGAATTAACTTGTACTGCACGAACAATGTAATGTTTTGCCCCATGTGATAATCATGTTGTCAGAAAGTAATCTGAATAGTTCGAAGCATGATCAGTTACAATCATACGTGAATCATGTTGCTATTAACTTGGTCAAATCTTCACGCAGCCTTAAGTATATGATGCACGAAGGCATGGAACGTCTTGTGGCCAATATAAATAGTAAGGTCATATGGGATAAAATAGCAGAAATTAAACAACGCAGAATTATGCTTTTTCGTGAAGAATTAACAGCCATACACTATTTTGTCATGGTAGAACCAGAAGTTTTGACACAAGGAGTAAATGACTTCATCATCCACAGAGATCCTTTATTTCAACCAGGAGATTTAGAGTTGCATACAAATGCTATATTATTTCCCAAAATAAATCTCACCATAGTAGTATCATTCGCAAGGGTATTTACTGGTTGTTTTACGGAAGAATTAGAAGTCCAAAATTGGCACGACAGGCTAGAAAGTTCTTGTCAAGAAAGCAAGGAATACAAAAATATTCCGGTCATTGAGGACAATGACCCACTCCAGAAGAGGAAGGAGAATGAAAGAAAAATTGAAACTTTCGTGGGACCTGAAGGTATTTGGAAACATCCAAAGGAGGATATAAGCTTATGTGAAAGAGGAAAAATGTTTCTCTACGAATTAGATACGACAGGACTCTATACTAGTGCAGAAACACGCCATACGGGAATCATTCAAATCACAATATGGTATATCATTGACTTTTGCACGCATACAGGCTTGGTACATACTGCAGATAGACCATTGGAAAATAATAATAATCCACAGGCAGCTATTAAAACCGAGGATGATAGTGACGGGGGTTATATGGTAGAAGTAGGGAGTAAGTAGAGGGGATAATATGGAAATATACTCCCATCCAAGTTAATCACGTTGAGATTACAAAGCACCGGGATAATACTTTATTCTCGTATAATTTATATATATTATATCTATTATATTTATATATATTATATTTATATATTATATTTATAATTTATAGTTGGCTTAAGTTTAAAACCAACGGTTACAACTCCCCTGGCCCAAGCTCTAGTACTTCCACTACTATATATTCCCTCTTCCCAGAAGTTATTTATTTCCACTGAAATGATGATTTCTTGGAATAGACCAAGTGTTCAAAATGGTCTTCAATAAGCGTTGTTCTACTACTATCAGATCCACAAGAAACCTATAATTGAATGGAGAGGAGACCACCCCCTTCTACAGAAGGAGACAACAGCCCATGATGCTAGGACCCGAAGCCGTGTTACTTCTGCAGCAGCAAGTACTCACTCCCACTTATTATCAAGTCTTCCACTACTTCTGGTCGCTTTCCGCATCCCCCAATTGATCGAGCTGATTCGCCCTCTCACTCCCTCCTGGAGTAAAAATTCTTCGAGCTAAACTAAGAGAAGCACCAGTTTTCTTGAACTGGTCAACTTTTCTACATTAGAACTTTTCTCTCTTCAACTCTTGAAATTTTGAAAAATTTATTCTTACTTCAACTTGAAGTAGATACTGTCCAAAAATATTTGTATTTAAATATATTTAATAGAGCTTTTATCTTAGCTTCACAAACAATAACCCCCAAGTTATTATCCAGCACTTATTAGTTGAATAAATTCGGAACAATGAATTTCAACATTCTTGAACAATTCATTTCAGACTTCGTTTTCTCCAAATAGCTTCTGTTGTCTTATCAAATTATTGCAACAACTTTTGCTAGGAAGAGGTTGAAGCGCTAATAGCAATAATAGGAAAGCATTCGTTTTCAACCTAGGAGCCATCCAGGGAACCCGGCTGTATTATAAGTCTGCCCTTCATCTGAGGTGTAGGGCAGCTGTAACATGGTGTTTCTGCCAGGGACCTTACGCGTTTCCGTCGGATGTGACAACCACTACACCAAGGACCACGTAAAATTCGGTACATATGTAGGTATACCATAATCGATAAAGATAATTGGAAATATGTTTTACTTACAGCCCGATGGCAGATAGCCCGATTGTCACATGCATCCGGGTGCAATCAAGGGAAGGGAACGGACGTTTTGCAAAAGCTCATTAAGGAGTTAGGATGAACACATATATCTTTAGAATTTTGTACATTAGATAAGAATTTTATGTACTTGAAATTTCAGGATTTACTAAACATTACTAGAAATTCTATTAGCATGTTTTCATATAGATTTCCGTTTTGTCAATTTCGGTGTTGGCATGTTTATTCGTCATGTTCGCGCATCTAATGTAAAAATCAGCATTACAACTTTCTGGCAAGCCCAGTATATTTACCAACAAAAGCGTCAAAATAAATTGTGATATTAAAAAAACATTTCAAATTACTCAATTGCTCCACTTTCCACATCCTGGACCGCTGTATCAACCATTGATGAGTGGAGCAGGATAAATAAATTTCGAAAAGTACATATCTGTTAATAGTGTTAATTCACTTACGACGTATGCGCTATCCTCAATATGGTCTAAGCTCAATGTGTTTTCTCACCCTGTTCAACGATCATAAACAGCCCGACCCGGCCGAGCTCGGGTTGCACTAAAATAATGAAACCGGGTTAAGACTTGGCTTGGGCCTGCATTTATTTTTCATTTGGGGTTTTGGGCGGGCAGGGAATTACAAATGACCCGACCCCACTAGAATAGAAATTAGTGCAGATAGCAGCAAAAGAAAACAAATCAAAGATGGCGTGCATATTTGACGTTGCGCAGCGTTTAAGCATTGCTTTCACTTATGTAATTTCGTGCTAAACAATCACTCATAATAATTAATACGTACACATGTTAAAATATTTTGAAACGTTTCCTTCCGTTTAATTGTTTATGTTCGAAAATTTTCAGGGTCATTAATAAATTGGTCTACTTAAGTGCACTCTTCTTAAATGTGCTCAGTTGGGATTGATATGTGTAAATTTAATCGAATATGTAAACAAAGGTTTGACATTCAATTGTTACTAAAAGTCGGGTTCTCATAGGATTTTAAAACCATTTAAAGACCGGCCGTAAAAACATTAGAAACCGGAGTTTTAACGGGTTTGAGGTTCATAAAATTTACGGTGCACTAAACGAACCGGGTTGAATAAAATATTTAGCCGGTTCGCTGGCCGGGTCGGGTCTGAAGTCAATTATACCGCTAGTGGCGGATAACCACCCTACATTTTATAACGAATTTACAAATATTAGGCGAATGTTAAAAAGTAGAATTCGAAAGTTTTTTTAATGAAAACAGTAGACAGAGTAAACCTCGATTTTTTGCAGTACACTGTCCTACTAAATAATAGCTAGTCTACTAAAGCTGTAGGCATATGGCAGCTTTTGTTACATGGAAATTGTTGTGATAGAGCTGTAGAGAGAGTCGACCCTATTTTGATATGCGTAATTATGCTAAGCTTCAATTTCATGAGAACACAAATCTTACAATCAGTACATTTGACATAGGTTTACCTAAAGTCCTTAAATCTCACTCGCGAGATTATTTTTGCTACTACAACGTATTTAACACATGGTTTTGTAGCCTTTTGTTAGTAATTTTGTAACCCGTGTTTTATATTTACCAATTTAAACAAGCCATGCCATCGTGAATCTGGCATGACACTGTCTTTTTAAAAGTAACATTCCCTTTTCAGAGACCGGTTTAAAAATCGTAGCATGTCAACAATGTTAGTACTTTTTCTTTAGACGGCAATATGCAATCCTAAGTTTCGAAAGGGCTTCTCTTATCCTAAAGTATTTACAACAAATTGAAGGGTTTATATGACTTAGAATTAATTAAAGTTCCTCCTTAGGATTACCGTTCTAACATTTTCCACAGTTCTGCTACATACAGCGTTGATTTGGAAGCAAGGTTATGGACTTCACATACAAGGGTTGTTCTTACGACGCCTGGGACTTCTAATCACGGACATCGACTACTAAAGTTTCACAATTTCCGTCTACTCAATCAGCACTCACTGAGTTACGTAAGGTGAAGATAGTACCTGCAACAGTTGACAATTAATTTCAAAAATTACTGGCAGATGAATAACATCACTATGCATATACTTATTTCAGCTGTCCCATTAAAAAATATCTTGATTAAGGACTAAATAATGCTTTCTAGAAATATCATGTGGAATGATATTAATTTTGCCCGGGTGACAGAAAGCATTAAATTTTGATAATAAGATCCCATTGATTTCGAATTCTTATATTATAGATTGTTGATAAATCACAGTTATTTTCAAATTAAATTGGTTGAAAACATCTAACAATTCTAAGTTTGTTCGAAACGTTGTCAGTGTACGGCCCTTTATTAAAACTAGCACTACACTAACTTTAGAGTCAACTCATCGAAGACATATAGACAAAAAACTAGCTTAAAAGATCGATTGGTAAAACAAGTAGGATTTCATAAAATAATAATTGTTAGGGCTCCTCACAACTCAAGTTATTACGTTATTTGAACTTGAAGTTGTACTTGAAATTTAATTTTTAACTCTACTTTGGATCCATATAGTTGTATTTGGCCAATTGCAAATCTATATTTTAATTGACAGTCAATTACCGGAACCCAGCTAATAGCTTTATTATTTGAATTTGCCAACTTCAAACAGTGCTCGGCACAGGTATGGGTACTACCCGGGTACCGAATTGGGGTACCCTAACAATTCCGGGTACTACCAGGGTACACTTTGGTTGGCTCCAAATTTCGGGTACGGATACGGGTATGGGGTACGGGTACAAGGATTTCAAAATGGGTATATACTCACCGGGCACGGTTATAATGAGGTCATTTACTCGTACCCGCGACCATTGTACCCGAGTATTTGGATACGTTAAGATTTTAGACATTTTGATGAATTTTATGCCATCATGCCCGTACGTTGGAAACTTCTGTCGGTATTTTTAGTATTTCCGAATACATTGTAGCTTACTGTTAATACCCTTTTAACCTTACAACATACATTAAATGCATTTCAGACTGTGTAGCTAAAATATATGCTGTAGGGAAACATGTTTTAAGAAGAATAAGTAAATAAACACAGGCAAGGAATAATAACAAAAACAAAATAGAAGTGGAGAATAGGATTCAAAAATATTTTGCACAGAAAGTCTTCATAATGTAGTGTTTTGTGACTTCATTGCATAAAGAGTCTCTGGGAATCGTACATGATACTACATTAGCCACAATGAATACAATTTACAAATTAGACTTCTGATGAGTTGGATGTCAAGTTATTTTGTGTTATTGGTAGTTGATTACGAGAAGGCGGATATTTGTAACAAGATTTTAATGAGTTATATGTTCACGGAGCTACTGAGATGAGAAAATTAGTGCAAAAGGACGAAAAAATCAAGAAGTGAAAAATCGCGTCGCCAATTTCCAAGCCAAACCTGCATGTTAGTTATCTCTATGCACAAAAATACATGTGCATATGGGCTGGGTGCCATAAAATAATTCGCCCATCAGCCCATAAACAACCAAAGGGGGATACTAATTTTATTTCTAATTAAAAACGCATGTAGTTTTTCTGCCCTTCAATGAAAATAGTCAATATCAAATACCGCTCTAGCTAGTCAAAATTATCCACTAAGGTAACACAGATTATTATTTATAACGTACTATATATTACATTTAGTCAAATCTGGATAAAGTACCCGGGTACGAGTACGGGTACGACACTGATATACCCGAGTACAGGTACAGTTTTCGAGTATTTTTCGGGTACAGGTACAATACGGATACAGGTAGATGGATTGAGATTACATTGCGGGTACGGGTACGAAAAATGTGAAGCCGGATACTCGGGTATAGGTACGGGTATACATACCAGATATTGCAATACCCGCACTTCGGGTACGGATACGGGTACGGGTACCGATTTTTCGTACCCGTGCCGAGCACTGATTTCAAGTATTAGTATTTGTACAAATTGCAGTTGAATTGCAATTGACTTGAAGTTAATTTAAATTGAGTTGAGCAATTTAAAGTGCTTTTAAATAATTCTACTTAATATCAAAATAAAAAAGTATAATGGGTAAAACTATGTTTCCCCGAGAAGCGTTTTAGACACCGGGAATGATTTTATCTTAAAACACTCCAAAAAATGGTTTTCAAATTTCAGCCGAAATTAAATCCCCTAACAAATATGCTCCGTCGCTGAATACATGCATGTATGGTCAGAGGATTTCTTTTTTGTTTTTAGTTGACTGTTTGAACCATTTCTGAGTCTCCAGTAACAACTAAATCAACGATTTACTCCCTTTTCTCACTCATAACGAATAACGTTGATTAAACTTATGAATTATTTTAACATAATATATGTAAATAGAATGTGTATGAACATGAACTAAATTTTAACCGCCTTACGTTACCAGTCTCCAGCAGCGTGGCGCAGTATCTTTTGTTCATTAAAACTACCAGTGGATTCCAGCAATTGACTACAAAGCCTTTCCCAACATGCATATTTAATTCGTTGAGAAATTGTCAATTGGTCAACTTCAACTGTCAATTATTTGTACTTCAGCAACTTGAATCGGAACTGACTATGATTCTCAAATGAAAAGCCTTACTTTTTAGTTGAAATGAAGTTGAACTTGAATGTTCAACTAATATTTTGTTTCAAATTGAAGTTGACTTCAATTTACAATTTTTTTTAATAAATTGAAGTTGACTTGAATTTGTAATTTAAATTGTAAGTTGCAACTGCAACTTGAAGTTGTGAGGTGCCCTATTATTTGTACAGAATTTGAAAATGAAAAAGTTATTGTTTCTGCTAAAATGGTTGGAACTCTATCGCTAATAAAACGTATGCAGTAGAGCAGTGATTTGAAAAATATAGGAGTATAAAAAGCATGCATCTTTATACTGAAACAATACCTATACATAGTGCAATCCAAAACAATGTCAGTATGCACACTGATAAATTCCATGTTACTTGTTAAATTGACATATTTAAGGAGAAATCAGTTCTACAGCCTGACAGTAAAAGTTTCCGGAAG
Source organism: Allacma fusca (assembly GCA_947179485.1). Lineage (NCBI taxonomy): Eukaryota > Metazoa > Arthropoda > Collembola > Symphypleona > Sminthuridae > Allacma > Allacma fusca. Next base: position 66,450,082 of record OX359245.1, read on the forward strand.
GACACATTGCTTATAAATTACTTACTAATAGTGAGTCCAGGCTCGACAGGTTGTTTTTCCTTTGGATCACGTCAAAATTAACGTCCGAGATGGTGGTAACATTTTCGTACAATCCTACGCTTAATTTCCGGTTCAATATTAACAGGATGGTTCCAGTTGAAAGAGATATTCAAAATTTTCTTTGGCTAAATTAAGTAAAACAAATTCAAAAAATCAATTGAAAGTCTGTGTAAAATTGTGGTAAGTTATAATTGTTTTTGCTGACATGCTAAACATTGAAATTCATACCTAGTGTGATATGGACCTCTTTCTGTTTCTTTGCAGATATGGGTTGTTCAATTTCCAGTCGGGACCATTTCAAAATTTAGACATCAACAAAATGTTTCCATTGAAGTCGCGAGGAATTTGAATTACAATCCAATCCTTGCACGGCTTACTTATGAAAGTTCATAGTTGAGTTCAAGGGTAATTTCCACTTTTGACTTAATTTCTACTTTTCATAAGACAGATGATTCAAAAATGTTTTTGTACACAAATGTTGGGAATATGAATATAATTCATAGCGTTCAAAACGCATTGATACATCCTTCACAGCACTGTACTACTTGAAGTTAATAAAACTCAAAGCGCACGTTTCGTTATTGTCGTTGATTAAACTCTGAACTGGCAAAAGTTACTAGAGCTTTGGGACGAGCATAAGACTTGTTTTAACAAAATTTGCTATGCTTGTTTGTGCCCCGGATGTTTTTCAGAGGTCTTTCGTTGATTTGGATTAGAGAAAGTTCTCACCCAAAATGTATTCACGGGTTTGTTTTTCCCAATCGCGTGGAATGACAACACTTTTTCTGCGACCTTCCGTTTGAATGTGGCAGTGGAAATTTTACTGCGATGAATGTTTGCATACTTTGCTGTGAAAATCCCCAAGTTCCACTTAACCTTTGCTGTGCGTTCTCCGTATTTATAATGGTACGTGCTGATATCTGTAACAAAACAGTCAACTTGACATAATTATTTCATATTTATAAACGAAATGATGTGAAGTCCACTAAAATGTAGAAATGGAATGAAAATGACGGAACTCAAAATCACTTGAAGCATCTAACTGTTTTGTATCCTGTTACAACCATTTTAAATAGAACTGTTGAGTTATTCAACTACACAGTAGACAAATAATTATTTCTAATTGTTTATCTACATACAAGGACACTTCGTGGTTTATAAAATCGACATTGGAATGAAGTTTTGTGAGCTGTTGGTAATCCAACTAGTTGGATTCGGTTCAGCATTAAGGGCGGCCAAATTTTAATGTTCCGACATGAATTATAAATGTTAATTTAATTTTTTAAAATAATTTTCATTGCGAGTCAATAAGACGAATTGAGAATTAATTTTGAAAGCATTCTTGCTAAAACGGATGGCACTCTAGCGAATAATTTCATATAAAAGTGTTTAGTCCGTCACATGCTTTATGTACCTTTTGTACCTCAAAACCATTGTATCTTGTTAACTTCAATTAAAAATCTCAATAAAATCATTCCATAACCCTATTTTCAAAGCAAATTGTTTCACATGTCCACCAAAACCTATTTCGCTTCACTATCTTTTATGTTCACAATGCGAGAGAGTATAAATGTAAATACATTTCACTTAAGTAAAGTTCAAGTAACCAATAACGATTAGCATACACTGAACAGCCAACTCTTTCTAAAACAATCTCGACTTGTTGATACGATCGTTTCGCACATTACAATGTTCTTCATCTTTTCCTACACCTTCGTACTAACTTTTATCGCAAGGAGCAAAATTGGAAGATAGATTCCCATTCCCCAGTCTTTTTAACGCACGTAAATGTAAAATTTAAAACAAAAACATTCTGCTGGGGTTATCTTCATAGTTATGCAAAATGCTTGGTCCTGGATGAGAAAATACAGAATAAAATACCTGAAGTAAAGTATGGAAAATACAAAATACATAACAAAAAACCTAAGTATACAGTACTAAACTAATAATACAACACATGATAGGTAATTTAAAATACTCAACTACAATTGTATTTTATTTGCAATACTTTTTATAAAATACCCCAAACAATGCTCACTATTTTCATCTTCAAAAACAAACAGCTTTAACAAGCAACCTTTCTTAACATCATGAAATATATCTATTAACTGTAAGGAATACAGAAAAGACTTATATAGTAACAAGTTGTCAAAGTGTTGCCGACTAAGTCAGTCAATATAAATTACATTTCAAATTGTTAGATTAACGAAATCATTTTGACTGTTTATGAAGTAATGTAAATAAATACGTGGTAAAAAATGTAGATACTTTGATTCTTAATAATTCAATGTTTTTTCAGGATAATTATTATACAAAGAGAGTTAGTATCTGAGAATAAAATTTCTTGCCCGGTAAGAAAATTAAAAGTATGCTGAATCGAATTAAGGACAAAGAAGAAAACGAAACCCACGTCATATATAGGATTCCATGAAATTCATGTGACAAAATATATTATGGTGAGACTTATCGTCCTTTACACACACGACTGAAAGAACACATGGACCATGTTCGATTAAAAAACCGTGAAAAATCAGCAGTTGCTCGACATATTTGTAACAACAGAAAGCATTCCATCGACTGGGATAACGCCAAATCAGTTATGAAAGAACCAAATCATTTATTAAGGAAGATTAAGGAAGGCTTAATAATCCAACAATCCGACAAGAGTTTGATGAACGTCAATGATGGTTTTTTATTAGATGTTGCATGGAAGCCTTTGATTCCACAAATTATATCTTTTTTAATATAATATTTTTAAAATAATTTTTAAGGAAATATCCATTCCTCGAAAATTTATTTTTTGAAAAATTGTATTTTTTCTCAATTGTGAAAATTATTTCTCACTCGCTTGTTAGTGCCTGAAGATGACAGTCTGTTAGATGTCGAAAGCTTGCATATAATTTAGCTTGTTTAATAAAGTTAACCACGTAAGCCAAAGAATGGAATCTATTATTCTGAAAATAAAATTTTTGTCAGCCTTCGGGGCATCTTCAATATCTTAGCTGAAGAAACAGAATGGTCTAAGTGTTGTACAAAAGCATGTGGGTGTAGACCATTTTGCCTCTTCAGCGACGTCGTATACATAATATCGAGAACCTGGACAGGTTTGATGTAATAAAAAGGATTAATTCCAGTGTATGTTATTGCATTGCTAAAATGGAATTGCTCATAGATATTGCTAGTGGTCGGACCTATTCAGTCCGGGACCGAAAATTTCCGATTCGATTCAGTCCGATTCAGTTCGATTCACGATTTTTTCGATTCAATCCTCAATTGGACTAAACCGAACGATTCAATCCACAATGTTGGACCGAATTGAATAGTTTTTCCTGGACTGCAGTCCAAACGGTTTGTGCGAGCAAATATTTGTGAGTCTGACCCCAGAATTTACACCACTTAAACAGGAAGTGAGTGTACTACAAAAATTTATTTATACATTATCCGTCTGTCTTAATTAATTTAAGAGGTTCCTGTCCTATCTGTACAAGTTTGGGATTGCTGTCATATTAATTAAAGGAAGACCATTGCTCAAAATTTATTATTTATGTTTAATAAAACATTCGGAATTTGCATAGGAGTCTGTTTTTTTTCAAAAGAGCCACCCGTGAAGGAAACTATTTTATGAAACATATTCATAGTGTCCATCAGATGCACAATTGGAAGAAACAAAGTTTACACAAATTTTTTCACGTAAATCCGAATAGGAAGACCAAAAAACCGAGAAAACCCGAAAACTACGATAATTTATTGTAGCCGTACCAATTTGAGTATTAAGAGATGAGCTATCTCAAATATATTGTCTGACTAGCTGCTACACTCATGATTTTTTTCCCCATCGTAGAATCAAAACTTCGGATTTTTTAGAAAAATCACGTATGCATTTTTGAAACTTCGGGATTTTTTTGACTGCCGGCACGTTCAAATATGCACTTTTTAAAACATCTAAACTCAAAGAAACCATAAAGACTGTGTTGTAAAATTTTGAAAAAGTGCTTATTTGAACGTGCCGGCAGTCAAATCGGTGGAAATCCGAAACGGGTAATTTATATACATATCTACGTCAGGCGTTGTGCACATTTTACGTTGTGATGTATGATGCATGAATTCGTATGCGTAAACATACAGCCAGCATGCAAGCCTGCTTCCTCGCTGTAGTGACGAGGAAAGGACGTTCCTGCGAACGTAACACACGGGCAGCGCCTTCGACTTAAACAGAAATCCCTATCACGCTCCATTCCTTGGGACCGTTCCGCAGCTCAACTAGTCCCAAATTTATTTTTTAATAATTTTGGATTCGTTGCCTGTAGATCAATAATATATATTTGATTATGTACATTATATGTACATAATCCAAAAAAATGTTTCACTATGGGAATGGCTCTTTTGAAAAAAACAGACTCATAGGCTATCGCCTTTATACTTTAAATTTGGCTTAAATAAATTTTACCTGCTATTCACCGACTTCGGTGAAAATCGGTTCAGACACAGATTGAAAATTAAGAAATTGAAATAAGATTTGTCGGACTTTCTAAGTTCCGGTAACTTGAGGGGTTAAGTTAAAGGTCGTCACGTTTTCATCGAAATCAGTGAATTGTTGCTAAAATCAATTTGTTTCCTAAATTCTAATACAAATATTTTTTTAAGCCGATATTATTTTACAGATATATCGCTCTTTTGTCAAACTCCTACAAACACGTGAACATATATTTCATTAAGCATACATAGATTTTTATGTACGCAATTCAATTTTTTATGAAGTTCACATTATACAGAGTTGGACGAGTTGCCTAAGGGATGTCAATTTTTGAAAATTAAAAACGGTTTAGTCTTTTTTGACTTCTGATTCACGACAATTCAAAATGGTACTGTGATAAATAATAATTTGCTCTCACATACGCTGACTTGAAATGAGGAATACTTACGATTTAAATAACCGCATAAGGCAAACGGTTTTCGATTCGATTCAGTCCAATCGGTGTAACCGAATCGAACTGAATCGTTTTTCACTGGACCGAACCGGAAAACGATTTTCGGTTCAGTCCAGTGCCCTAACTGAATCGAATCGAAAAATCCTGGACCGAACTGAATCGTTCCGACCACTAGATATTGCATATCATACAAACTACATACAATGACAAAATCATATCATAATCATGCTAGGGAAAAGATTTTTTAGCTAAATGCTTTATGTGAAATACATTTTACATGGCATTGAGAGTAAGTAAAGACTAAATACTGCTGACTGTACTTTACATGTCATTAAAATATAAAATAGAAAATACATGCCCACTGATTGCCAACTTTAAAATACAAAATACTTGGTGGTCTGAAAATACGTACTTTGAACCACTGTATTTGAAAATACTGCATAGCTCTGGTTTTCTTATTATAGAAAATACAATTGTGATAAATTTTTGGCAGCAATTACTATAAGGTCTTGACAATTCTACACAATGGTCATTATCTGTCACAAAAGTGCGCTATTTATGTTTTTATTTTTATGTGGTTTTACAAAGTAATAAGGCTGCTTTAGTTGCTAACTAACTAAAACAGAAGCAATTTTCCTTGCATTAGGGGTAACTTGTGCACTCTCAAGCATGATTTAAAAGGAACAAAACTTATATGAATTATTTCTTATGTAAGCCCTCGCAATAATAGTTACCCTTATAAAGAATTTGGGATACAAAGACCTGATTTACAATCCCAATTATTGTTTACACAATATTTAAGACTATGCGTACAAGGGATCTAATGTTTACTATTTATAACGAAAATAATTTCTGTTTAAAGAGCATTCCTTGTAGCAGTGGTCGTCACGAGAACGGGTGACACCCTGGTGCATGGAAACGGGAACAAGTACAGGAACGTGTACGGAAACAAATATTTTGTTCCCAACCAGTTCGGGTACGGGAACAGAAAGAAAGTCAAGTGGACCCGATAACTGGGACCAGGAACAAAAATCTACATTTTGTTCCCGTTCCCATTGAGTGAGAACAGGAATGAGAACGGGGACAACAACGTTTTGTAAACATTACGACCACTTGTAGCAAGAGGTGACTCTTCGACTCGATAAGATTTCAGCATACATTATTACTTCACCTGAGCTACTGGCAATTATTTGCGAGTAAACTTTTGTACTTTACCTTTTGATTGATTTAATTGACAATAATGAAAACGTCTGAGCTGTCTTACCTCTGTACATAGAAAATGTTCCTCTGAATCTTCAAGTTGTCACATTTGAAGCCTCTTGTTGGGATTGACATACCAGAAATGTCAATGTCAATCCATGAATAAGAAGTTTAGCCAAGAACACTATAATATTTTTATTCCGAAATAAGTACTATGGTAGTAATTCAATCTGGATCAGTGTGTTTGATTTTCAATTATTTTGTATTTCAGCAAATATAACATGCTTTAATTACAAATTACACTAATTACAAATAAAACAGTAATTTTTGATTTTTTTTGTTATTTCAATGGTGTCACCGGAAGTTTATCACTGTGTAAACTTTAAATTTGGCTCACAACTGATTTTTTTTCCAAATTGTTTTTTCCTGCAACTAATACGCGAGAATGCACAACGGTCAATGCTCACTTTCAAATTAAAGGTACATTTGACAGGCTTGCAGTGTTGACAAGAAATTTTTGTGAGAGGATTAAAGGGACGGGTGACAAATTCTAAAATTGTTATGATTCCACTGGTTGCTTATGAATGGTTCCTTGTTCTAGTAAATGAAAATAGAAGAAACGTTTGTTGTTATGCTTTCAGAAATAGCGTCCTCCGAGCTAGGTTACATACATGTACATATATGAATCTATTCCCATGCACGTGCATGGATGATTCACTCAGTGAGTCATTCCGAACACTAGCAAAGGCTCCATAATTACCAGTTTTTCCCAAGTAACAAAGACCAGTAAAGAAATATACATATTTACTGTATAGCAAATGCATGCAGACAAATGTATTTATAACGTAAGCAGTTGATTTTAAAACGGGATGACATTACTTTGATTTTTTCTGTTTGATCGTCCCGGTTCTAGGAACAATGTTCAAGAAGAAAATATGACTCTACAATCCATGTGTGGAACCTTTCTAGGGTTTGTCGATTTTTAAATGCCATGGCATAAATGGCAAATTTGGCAGGCAAATTTGGCAGGCATTTAGGGCATTTATTCACATGGGCAAAAAATGATTTTTTATGCCATTCTGGCAGAATTGGCATTTTTTATATTTTGCCTGGGCAAAATTGGCATTTAATATCTTTTGCCTGGGCAAAATTGGCATAAATTAACTATGCTCATGGAACGCTCTATTTCCGCCATCATTACTGCTTGCTCCGACCGTGGCTAACTTTAAAATAGGCTTTCAAACGAGCAAAAGAATGTGGGCTCGTGGATTCGATATACAATTAATTATTTGCAGACTTCGTCAGATGTTAATAGCCTCAATGAAATTGATGAAGGCGACGAAAAAACCGACGATTAACTTGAAACAATATTATTAATTGAGAAACCGTATTCTGATAGTGATTTGGAAAATTGTTAGTTTGTGTTCACATATTTTTGGCGATAGTTTTGACTTAGACACAATAGTTCCCAAAAAGTGACAAATTGGATGAGTATTGTCGGTTAATATAATGTTAAACACTTGGATGAATACTAAAATTACAAATTGAAAACAAATAGACCAGCATTCTCATACTTGTTCCAAATTTTCGATTTGTAATGGTGACATTTTTGAAAGCATACTCATTGTTGCTGAGTCTGCTGAACAAGTTTTACTTCTTCATGGCACAATACTGCACCTGAACATGCCCCGCAAAAGATTTTTCGCGAGAAGTTTTTTGTTGCCATAATTTTTGCCATTTTTGCCATGCATTTATTGCCTTTTTGCCCGGCATTTATTTTTAAGGGCAAGGCGAAGGCATAAATTGTTTTTTTTGCCTTGCCACGGGCAAAAAATACTGGGCAGGCAAAATACCTAAGGCATTTAAAAATCGACAAACCCTAAACCTTTCAATACAATAATGCTCTGCCTGGACGTAATTTTATGGGCTTGCCAGAGTAAACCATTTTCACATTTACGATGGGCTCTTGACAATATAGAGGAATCTTAAAAGCAATAAACTTTGACAATTCTGGCATAATTATTCTCGTTTACAGAAAGAAAGCTAACATTGTGCTCAACATCAAAAGGGTCCAAATATGTTTGTCTCTATTACCCTGTTATATTGCATTGCTCGTGAAGAAGTAAAAACTTCAAGACGGTAATTCCGAATTAAAAGTAACATAATCTGTATGCAGTTTTTACGTGAAAAAAAAATGAACTAGATTTTACTACAATGAGTATAATGAACAGTTAAATGTAGCCAAAATCGATATTAAATTGATTACAAGTCAAACTAAAATAATGAAGGGAGGTTTTCATGTTACACATATAAAAAAAATTACAGTAGGAATTTTTGCGTAAATTGTTTCTCACTTGACGCAATTGTGTGTGTGTGCTTGACAATAATTATTATTATGTCTAGTTGGGATTAAATGGACTGACGAAAATGTTTTACCCCGTGTCTGCGTGTCACTCCTTTTAAGATAACTAAATGCCTGGTCAATACACGCATGAAATGAGCATTCACACATTGTAAATGTTTTGTGAAAATGTTGGACGTTTTATTAAAGCAATAAAAATATAATAAATTAACAAACACTATAAACAAAAATTCTGAAGTGTTATTAAGTGCCATGTGTAGAATTATTTCGCCTGAATAGGTTCCCAGATGTAAGGGTAGATTTCTTTTAAGATGAAATTTACTTGAAAAATTTCTTTATTTGAAGAATTTTACTTTTGAATGAAAAAAAATTGGTCTTTCCAGTTACATTCGTTTTTAACTGTACTCGAAAATTCCAACAATTTTGAGACTTTTCCTTTGTATGTCTAGCAATATGCTTTCCAAAGTGGAAACACTTGCAGCAAATGCGACATTTGTAGGGTTTTCCCCAGTGTCAACTTTATGGTGAACATTGAGGATTCATTTCGATCGGAATCCGGAGGAGCAAATTTTGCCTTTGTAAGGCCTTTCCTGAGATTGGACTCTTATATGTATAGTTTGTTCACTTTTAGGGATAATTTTTGAGCAATATTCACACTTAAATTTGCATTTGCATTTCGAAACAGTTTTTGTCCGGAGACGACATGACTGTAATTTAAATGACGATTTCTCTTAGCACAAAGTAACTCATTTCAGTTGTGGTTCGGCTTCATTTCAGGTACTGACCTGTATTGATGCACTATAACCTTGTATTGGCTAGCCTCCTCCAGCTTTATCGTTCATGGCAATTCAATTATAATGCAACAATAGTTTGACATTTTACCTTAAATTGTAATTCCCTGCCACTTGAAAATTAAAGTATAACCAGTGAGGTTGGAAAATATTTTAAAATCCAAACATGAGTTGTAAAATTCGCATTACATGGTTGAAGGCATTTATCTCTCACTTGTAATATTATGCACTATACAGTTTTAATGTGACTGTAGAATCTCCACAAAATTGAACGGTGCTTGAAGTTTTTAACCATTGTAATGAACTTCCTTAAATTTGTACATGTTCTTGCGTTTTAGGTAAATATCACTAAATGACATATAATAAAGATCCCATGACAACATGTATTTTCTATGTACTGCATTCAAAATTATTTGAGCAATTATCAGTTCTACTGCATTTAAGTTGGAAGCTCAGATACATTTCCCGGTGCTGGTGTGTGTCTGTAACTTAAGTATTTTTTTTTTAAATTTTGTTGACGGAAGTAGTAAGTAATTATATAATTATCTATTAATTTTTTTAGTACGCTCTAGTTGGAGAAGGAAAATCCCAAAACAAAATTGGGGCTGTTCTAAAAATACTGTTCTAAAATCATCAGCTCTCCAAGCAGTGAAATAGTTTTTCATAATCTCCCACATGCATTTATATGTCTATGTCGGTATAAGTTACCATATGTAGGCAGTGAAGTTATATCTTACACTGTGGTACATCTAGTGTTTCTGTCGGTGCAAGTATTGGGAATAACCGAACTTGCAATTACAATTGTAATTGATATTGCAAGTACCAGTAATGCCGTAACAGGTACTTGCTAAAATGCGGCAATTAAATCATGCAAATAACCGAAGTTGAACTTGCAATTAGTTCATAAGTTACTTGCAGTTGGTAAGGCAATTGCAAAAACATTTGGATGTAATTGTACCGATAAGTACAATTGCAAGTGCAATTGCAATTTGTAATTGCAAGTTAACTGATAAACAGTATAAATCGTCGACGAAGAGGCAAAATGTTCTGTGCATTTATTATTTTTAGCAAGATGATATACATGCTGTTTCACAAAATTAACAAAGTGTATTAAATAAAATGATCTGGGTGTGATGCATAATGAAACAGAGATGTACAAATGAAATAGTCTGTCTTTAAACCTTCCAAGGCTAAAATATTGTAAAATTTCATCCTTCGACATATCTTTACAACCCTTAAAATATTTCTATATTTTTTTATATAATTTTGTGTAAATGGGAACATTTGGATGCTAATCAAAAATTTAATTCAAACAATTTGCCTCTTTACAGATAAAATTGTACTCAGAAGAGTAATTACTCGTGATCGTGATTGAGAAAATACTCGTGATTATTATTTGCGTTAGTTATTACAGCGAAATGACGTATTGAGGCATTTAGTGGAATTTTGCGCTCAAATTCGAAACAGTAGCAAGTTGCAATTCACTTGATAAGTATTTTTTAAATTGCAACTTTTTGCAGTGCAACCACTTGTAATTGCAATTGATTCGCTTGCAATTTCAGTTGTTCTTCACCGATAATTGCGAGTATTTTATGCTTTTGTAATTGCAATTTAAGTGCACAAAAATTGCACTTGCACCGACAATTGCGATTGCCAGGTGTAAAATAACCGCAATTGAACCTAACTTGCAAGTTGAATTAGTAAGTGCGGTTAACTTGCAATTGACAAGAAACTCTAGATGCATCATAAATGAAGTACAAACAAAACTCTCTCTCAACAACAGTTTTTATTTTGTATCCCAGTTGAAACGCTTGTATGACTATTATTTTGTGTAGCTTTTAAAATTGATTCGATAATAATAATTATGGAATATCATCTATTTTTATTCCTTCACAGCCTGGACTGAATTATGATAAGGTATTTAAAATTTAAAAGCAATAGCTTTTAAAATGTATTTGATAATTATGGAATATCATCTATATTTATTCCTTCACAGCTGCTTGGACTTGATTATACTATAAGCTATTGATCTGTATTGGATAGATGGGTTCCTGGGCTAATAAGTATAGGCCCAAAGTACACGTTAAGTATAGTGCTGAAAGGAAACTATTTGAATACATAAGCACTCAACTTTTGAATATACAGAACGATCATTTCCTTTTAAAGTCACTTACAAGAGGAGCATTTTAATGAGGGAGGGATGGGTCCTCTGAATCTGTTTCTTATTCAGACGAAAAGATTAGACGAAAGCACAATTATCAGCGGTCAATATCTATACTGTGAGCTTTATTGTAAATGTACAGCTTCATTCAAAAAGGTATAGAATTACAAGTGAATTTTTAATCTGTCTGAATGCTAATGGTACTTGTATCTCCCCTGTAACTTACCCCAGCGTCAACCAATCCACATCTGAGCAAAACAATTTTTGATTCACAAAGTTTATGTGGGCGTGTAAATGTACCCAAGTACTTTTTCTTGAATGTTGTTACTCACTCAGCTCAAGAAAGTACATTAAGTAGTTACACTAAACAACGTTTCGACGAAGGGACTGCAATTGTTCTGACCCTTTCCGATCTCATAACAACTAATCTTCAGAACTTTTCTTGTATGATTTGAAATCCGTAATTATTCCAGAGTGTATGTATCCACTCAAGAATCCACGGAATATAGGGTTTCTACTGGGGGAAGCTTTTTGTCACCCGTCCCATTGCAAAATTGTAGGAACGAAATAAATTTCATCTGAAAATATAATTATACATAAATGTCTAAAAGATATACTCTTATAGGGAGTGACATAAGTAATTAATATTGAAATTTTGTGGCAGCTTTGCGTTTGTCTGGTTTCGTCTCAAAATAGAGTTTAATTGTGTAATGTTTGCTGTCAATTAACTATTATCTTCAAGTTCTTTGACTTACATTGAATTAGAGGGTCAGAAAACGTCTTTATAGGCATGCCAGTAAATTATTAATAGGACAGTACGATTCAATGATTTTTGAGAAGTAGGGAAAAATTAATCTGTGCGCTGAATTTCAAAGTCACCAAGGGGGAAGAGGTTGTATTCGCGCGACTCATCTTGTTCGATATTGTAACACACACAAATTGAAATATACATGAAATAACAAAATAAATGTAAATTCGCCCCTAAAAACAGATCGGTAAATAAGAATGGTGAGGCGTAACATGACGCAATACAGTGAATATACAATTAGCGTTTCCTAAGGGATGACAAAATACCTACCGATATATGGGGATGCCACTATATCTTACGACTGTATAATGTAAATGTAATAATTAATCCTAGGGAAAATTTAAACATGCTTATATAAAGGGAATGCTTTCTAAGAGGAAATCACCATATAAAAAATTCGCTGTAGCTACGAAAGTATTATAATAAATTATTATGGTTACTTTCTCTGTGAATAAATAGTGCAAAAAGGTAATGAGAGCTATTTTACATGCAAGCAAGATTTGTAGAGTTGCTATAACTATTGTTGGAGTGGTCATTTAATAATATGCATTAACGAATATTTACATATGCCGGACATGGTCCTTGCTTATATATGCAAACTATTACAGTTTAATGTTCTAATATTCACCCCGATTTTAATTTAATGCATGAAATTTATTGCAATCATCATTGAGTAAACTTGAAATGCAATAGTGGATGGATTTCAAATAAAATAAAATATTACATTCCGTTCCAACTCATTGGATGACGTGGAAATACTTTGAGAACCTTTATTTTTTTGGAAACTCCGACACCTATCAGACTTTGTTATCAGATGCTAAACAGCCAGTATTGAATTATTTTTGTAGTATAAAGATTTAAAAAAAAAGAATCTCACCCCAAACTATCCCTTCGTATGAATAAATCAAGCAAATACATGGTGCGTTAACTATAATAATTTAAACTTGAATATAGAATAACAACTAAAACTAACAACAAGAATCTATCCCACAAGTTTTACTACCCTCTTCAAAATAACAACTGGTAAACGATGAGAAACTGAGTAGTGCATGCACAATTTCTTGTGATCCGTGCAATGGAATCCACACGAATTACACTTCAACAGTCCAATATTTGTTTTCCCACCTCTGAACTTAATATTTATGATGTCTGTGTATTCTCCAAGTGAGGCTTTGGATTTAATTACGTCATGCTTTCTCCTCCCATGCTTATACAATGTATTTTTCGTGTTACAGGAGTATGAACAGAACTTACACTTGTGCGGTTTGTTCCCAATATGAGTCAACTCATGTTTCTCAAAATTAATTCTAGAATCGGTCTGTAATGTGCACTTCAAACATTTGAATTTACTCTCACCAGTGTGTCTTCTTGTATGGCTCTTGAATGCTGAGCGACGCTTGAAGGACCAATTGCAAAATTCGCATTGGTAATGCCTCCTGGCGGAATGAGTCAGCATGTGTCTTCTTAACATTGCATCATTCACACAAGAATAAGAGCAAAGTTTACAGCTGCTTGGCTTCTCCCACGTGTGAGTACTGAGATGAAGTTTTAGTCCAGATGAGGAGATATATTCCTTGACACAGAAATTGCATTTGTATGGTCTCTCACCCGTGTGTCTCCTACAATGGGCCAACAGTAAGGCTTTTGATTTGAAATCTGAAGTGCACATCCCACATACAAAAGGCTTTTCCTTTGGATGAGTTTGTAAATGCCGTTTTAAGCCCGGGCGATTGAGAAAATGCTTGAAGCAAACTTGACACTCATATAATTTCTCGCTTGAATGGGTCTTCACATGTCTCTGTAAAAAAATATTTTAATCGGAACTGCGCCAAACAAATTGGGCACTTGTAGGGTTTTTCATTGGTGTGTATACTGACGTGGGCTTGAAGGTGGGCACGTTGTTTGAAAGATTGAACGCACAAATTACATTTGTATGGTCTTTCTCCGGTGTGGACTCTACGATGATTCTTTAATGAATCTGAAGAAATAAACTGGGAAGAGCATTCTTCGCATTTGTATGGTTTCTCTCCTGTATGAATTTTCCTATGAAGATTAAGTCGACTTGTAGAAGGAAATGCGGAGGAGCACTCTTTGCATTTGAATGGTCTTTCACCAGTGTGGACTCTCATATGAATGGTTAATTGACTTTGGCTAGTTAAGTTTCTAAAACAGTAGTCACACTGAAGTTTTCTTTCCACTTTTGGACCCATAATTGAATTTCCAGCCGAATTATTAATGACTATGGAAAAAGAAAGGTAATTAAAATGTTATTTCCCGATTAAATCCAATTTAGTTTTAGAATAAACTTCGAAATAAACTCAGTGCACAAGTTTGTAGATGTAAACCCAGAGACATTTTTGAATAAGGAAGTCGTACTTTTGAGATATGAGAGGTCAAAGTTCAGAGGATATCAGAGGTCAAGTTTATTGCATAGCACATTTAAGCGCACCACTTGTAACTTGCAACAAACATATATAGACAGAACTGAGTATGTACCTATTTTTAATAGAGAACTATCACTAATAATTTTATGGGTATCTACATTTTCGATTTTCGTACTGAAACTTCCGGCTCCAACTGTCCTACGTGTAGTACAAACAGTGAATGTGCACGTTAAATGGTAGATACATACGTTGCAACATAGAATAGATTTCTGATGGACAAAAGAGCACTTCCGAATATTACGTTACATGACACAAAGTTTATTAGGGTCGGGGTAGGGTGAGTAGTGGAAAAACTGACTTACGTTAGTGCAGGAGTCCAACAAACCTGTGTGACCTCACATCATTTGACAACATGTCATGAACACGTTGGGTCAGTGGTTCAATGTAAACTGACGCGACATTGCTGAGCAAAGGTGTAGTAAGTTAATTTTTTATATAAAATTATATTTGAAAGATCTATAATTACAGTAAAGATAAAAGTTGGTTACATCCATGAGGTATTTGGCTAGAACGTATGATTTGGGATAAACTCACAATCAACTAGCTTACTTCCTATAGAATGACAAGAATAAGTTCTAACAGGTGAGCACTGGAATTCCGAGAGGATGTTTTATCCAGTATGTGTTGCTAAAATTCAAATTTGGCAACTTGCATATCCAGATATGATTCATCCAATTTATTTGAAGACTAATTGTATTTAAGAATTACATGAAGATACGTTTACTTGTGCTGGAATATGCCCGTTGCTTTTTGACTGGAGAAAGTTATCAGAACATTCTTATCAGTATCTATACTTAGGCATAATTATGTATTCAAACATTCAAGGAATTTAACGTTCAAAGGAGCATTTTAAATTAAAATAATCGTTATCTGCTTATTTTGAATTAACAATACACGCAATTTCAAAGACTGGCAGAATACGGACCATCCATTCATTTTCAATTCTGAAGCTTGGAAATATCTTGCATGAAGAGGAAAACATATTTTTATTACAAGTAATTATACAAATACGTATTTGTACAAAGTATGTATGGGTAGGATAATTACACACAAACGAGATTTTAGTAATGATTATTCTATGCTATAGGAATCAAGCTCACTGCACAGTGCACACCATCCTTTGGGCTTACAGGTCAACTGGGTGTGTAGATTTTCACGTGCTTTGTTTTACTTCAACAAATATTTTGTTACACAGTTCAAGGAAAGAGATGAAGTAAAACTAATTACATTGGAACAATCAATGGAGGGGAGTAGTGCCCCTCATGGGTACAGGTAGTACCCGGGTATATGGGTACAGGTCCAGGTCCAGGTACAAAATGGGTACATAAATTTTGTACCCAAACATTTTGGGTACTTTCTGGGTACACACAATTTGGACCCGTAAAGTTGAGTACAGGTACGGGTATGGGAACGGGTACGGAAGAATACCTTTATGAGTCAATTCCATCAGGAACAGGTACGAGTGTTTGAAATACCTGTACCTGATCTCCAAATACCTGAAATATTTGGGCCCTTTTATGAAAACGTAAAATAATGAAACCAGCCTACTCTACAACATGTGCTGAGTTGAGCACAACACAAATTTAATATTTCATGAACCTCATTTGAATTTTTTCATGGGTGCAGTCTTCTTTTATTTTATAATGTTCCATGGGTCGTAGATTCTTCATTCTCGTAGATATTATTTATGCTTTTGTTTTAGGGGAATTCGAACAAATTTACATGATAACTTATTCCACACTTTTGATGAAATTTAATGTGAAAATAATATTGGCTATTTCGAGAATACAAAGTTACTTTGTTTAGGAAGAAATGGTAATATCGGAAATACAAAGTGTCAATAATCAACAGTATAACGTATTGAAAATATTGTATTATATAAACCTGATACGAATTTTGCTACAAAATTAGGGAATCAAATATTTTAGTAACTTATTTGTATGGACTAATGAGACGGCAAACGTTGCTGCCGTATACATTGCACAAAATAATAACCACTCCGTATTGGTCAACAAAAAAGGGCCATAAATTCAATTTAATTTAGGATTTCACCACCTTATAAATCCAGCTTAACCAAAATAGAATAAGCTTGCATGTGTGCGATATAAAATATGTAAAATTAATCATTAACAAATAAGATGGTTGTAATGGAATCCTTTAGGAGTACTTGAACAGTACTACAATACTTGACAGTTGAACATAAAAGAGTGCATACAGAAGAGCTTCAAGTCATGACGTTTGATTTCAACGAATAATTTTCTTACAAATCGAAATATTAGTTACAACAAATTCTGAGAATCTTAATAGAAGGACCTGGGTACAGGTCCAGGTACAGCCAGATACCTGTACCCAAGGGTCCAGTATTTGGGTTGTTTTTGGGTACAGGTACGTTTCAGGTACAGGTACAATGATTTAAATTGAGATCAGGTACGGGTACAAAGAATTTGCACCTGTTAGTATGGTTACAGGTTCGGGTAAAGGTACACAATTTTGAAGTACCCGTTATATGGGTTCAGGAACAGGTCCAGGTACAAGATTTTTGTACCCATGAGGGGCACTAGAGGGGAGTACATTTGACAGGATTGCCGCTCTGACGAGAAATGATTGTCAGAGGATCCAAGGGACTTGTGAGAAATTCCAAAACATTTATGATTCTACTGTTTGCTACATGAGTAGCTCCTTTGTTCAAGTAAATGAAAATAAAAGAAACGTTCGTTGTTTTGCTTTCAGGAATAACATCCTCTGAGGTATGCGTTACATTTGTAGATACTATCTATGCTAATGCATGTGCATGGATTTACTCAGTGAGTCATTCCGGACATGAGTAAGGGCTCCATAAGTAGCAGTTTTTCCCAAGGAGCAAGGACCAGTAAAGAAATAAATATATTTAGACCAAATGCATGCAAAAAATATTTATATTGTAAATGGGTAGCGGTCCGTTTGAAAACTGGATGACATTACTATGAATTTTTCTTTTGAGTGTCCCGATGCTACGAACAGCGTTAAATAAGAGGCAGATATGATAATACAACCAACGTGTGGAACCTTTCTTGGCAATAATCCTCTGCCTGGACGTAGTTGTAAATGTGGGTTGCGAGAGTAAACCATTTTCATATTTACAATACACGGGAATCTTAAAACCAATAAATTTTGACAATTATAGGATATCTAAGTATTCTCGTTTACAGAAAGAAAAACTTACAATGTGTTCAATGTCAAAAGGGTCCAAATATCCTTGTCTCTATTTCCCTGTCAAATAATATTATTCGTGAAGAAGAAAAAACTCCCAGAGGGTATTTCCGGATTAACATGGTCTGCTTGCAGTTTTTATGCGAAAAGAAAAATGAACTGGGTTTTACTATAATGAGTAGAATATGGTACAATAAATATCAAGGAGGAATTTTTGAATTTCGAAACTAACTGAAAATTCATTAGGACCTCCTCCACTTCGCTACAATATGCTCTAATAAAGCCCTATCTTACAGCACCAGCATTCGCATACATGCGTAATTAACATTCGGATATCATGGTCATTTTCAACCTCAAATTCAAAATATGTAAAATCAAAATAGTAAGCTCTTCATGGGGTCGTTCCAAATTTGGGATTTCAAATTCATTGAGCCGAGCCATTAATTACGATTAACAAGTCGTTATAAATAGAGCCGAATGTAAATGTAATTACTGTTAAATGCAGTAAAAACGGATATAAAAATTATTGCAAATCAAACTGAAACAATTAAGGAAGGTTTTCATGGGACACATGTCATGAAAGTGGTTGCCCTGTCATGAAAGATGAAAAGACATATGGTCTTTCCAATTTCCAGTTACATTTGTTTTTCATTATAATCCGACAAATACAACATTTGTGAGGTTTTTCCTTCGTATGTGTAGCAATATGCTTTCCCAGGTGGAAACACTAGCAGCAAATACGACATTTATAAGGTTTTTCGCAGTGTGAGCTTTATAGTGAACATTGAGGCTGCATTTCGATCGGAATCCGGAGGTTGGAAATGTTAGAATTTGTAAGGCTCTTCCTGAGTGTGGACTCTTATATTTGTAGTTTGTTCACTTTTTGAGAGAATTTTAGAACACTGTTTGCATTTAAATGTAGATTTGTGTTTCAAAACCATTTTTACCTGGATATGATTGTAATTTAAATGACGATTTCCACGTGTACAAATAAATTAATTTCAAGGCCGATTCAATGGACGCAATGAATACATGCACTGCTGTACTATGACCTTTTAATGGGGCAACATTGCAAAACCTTTTAATGTGGTTTTAGAGTCTCCACGAAAATGAACGGTGCTTGGAATTTTTAGCGATTGTACAGAATTCATTTAATTTTGTAAATGCTTTTGAGCTTCAGGTATAAATAACTAAATGAAACGTTCAAAGAATATGCTATCATATGAATGTACTGACTGTGTAATGCTATTCTGTCATAAATTATTGTTCAAATTTGTTTTAGCAATTATTAATTGTAATACGTTGAACTTGGAAGCTTATAAATAATAATTTTGGTGCATGTATATCTGTAATTATTTATTAATTTATTTGAATTTTGTTGAAGGATTTAATGAGTGTAGAATTATTCTGCTAGTATACTCTAGATTAGGAAAGAAAAGCCAAAAACAAAACTGGGACTGTCCATTTCTAGGCTAAGATGAAATGAAGTCAAATTTTTGAAAATTCAAAATTATGTATGTTGACCTTAAACTGTTAAATTAATACTTATAGTCTCGTCCTATATTGAATGAATTTTCACTAAGCGCAGGAAGTCAAACCTCATATTGCACCTTAACTACTGAAGTAAACAGTAAGTACAGTGCTACAAGGAAACTATTTAATTACATAAGCACTTCAATTTTGACGATAGAGAACAATCATTTCCTTTTATAGCCAATCACATGAGAAACATACTAAGGGCGGTGCTCTAAATCTGTGTGGTGTCCAGACGAAAGGAACAGACCATTTTAAGCACTCAATACACTTCGCTTTGTTGTTAATGTGTAACTTCATTCAAACGGTATAACATTACAAATGAATTTTAATTTTGTGTGTATGCTAATGCTGCCTGCATTTGTATTTTTGCAACTTACCCAGGGGTCAACCAGAAACATCTAGAGTTCATGTGGGTGTGTAAATGTTCGAGCACTTTACTTGACCACTGTTGCTTCCTCAGGTCAAGAAAGTGCTTTAAGTATGCTTACATTTATCTAAACCAAGAACTAACTCAAGGAAGAGGTTTTTTGTCACTCACAATCAGGAGAACCCGCCCCGTTCCGAAATTGTAGGAACGAAATAATTTCTCCCGGTTCCGCCCGTGAGTATGAATGTGTAAAAGATACGCTCTTGTAGGGAGTGACATAAGTATTTAATATTGCAATTTTGGAACATAGTCTGTGACTTGCACTGAAGTGCATAATCACACAGAGGAGGGGTTACATTTGAGCGACTCATCTTGGCCCATATTTTAACACACAAAAATTAAATTACAAAAATTACAGAATAGAAGTTACTTCGTCCCCCAAAACAAATCAGTTAATAAGAACTGTGAGGTTGAACATGGCGCAATAATTATTATACATAGTTGCTTTTCATGAAAATACAATGGTAATGCCAGTTAATACAAGCAAATTTTGCGGAATTGCCATAAAATGTTCAATATGTATCCACGAATATTTATGCATGCCGGACATGGTCCTAGCTTGTATCTGTACTGTAGTTTATTGTTGTAATTTTCACCCCAATTTTATTTAATGGGTTCAAAATTACTAAAATCCTCATTGAAAAGTTTGAAATTCAATAGTGGATGGGTTTCAAAACAATCAAAATAATGCATTTAGTTCCTTTTCATTGAACGATGTGGAATATGAGGAGCTTTATTTATTTTAGTGCGAACTCCCGACAACTAACAAACCTTTACCATCTAGTGTTAAGCAGCCAGTATTAAATTATTAAACATAAGATGATTTTTGTAGTTTCAAGATTTGAAAAATAAACTACCTCACGCTCTCCCCACACACTCTCCTTATTAAGATTCAATGAGAATAAAATCAAGGAAAAAACTAACAATAAGAATCTATTCCACAGGTTATACTACCCTCTACAAAACAATAACTGGTAAACGATGGGAAACTATGTAGAGAATGAATAATGTCTCGTGAACCGTGAAACGGAATCCACACGTATTACATATCAAGATCCTAATATTGGTTTTCTCATCCCTCAACTCATTTTCGATGCTCGTCAATTTTTCAAGGGAGGTTTTGGTTTTAATAAAATCATTCTTCTTCTTCTCATGCATAGACAATGTTCTTTCTCGGTTACAGTAGTGTGATGAAACCTTACATTTGTGCGGTTTAGTTCCCATATGAGTCAACTCATGTTGGACAAAAATAATTTTATGATCGGTCTGAAATAAACATTTCAAACACATGAATTTACTCTCACCCTCACTCTTGAATGGGCATGAAATGCTGAGCGACTTTTGAATAACTTGAGAAACTTCAATTGTATCACTCACACAAGCATTAGGGCAAAGTTTACAGATGATGTTTTCTCCCCAGTGTGAGTTTTTAGATGATGTCTTAGTCCTGACGCATAGATATATTCCTTGACACAGAAATTGCATTTGTATGGTCATTCACCCATATATTTCCTACAGTGGTTTAGCAGTACAACTTTAGATTTGAAACCTGAAGAGCACATCCCACAGATTAAAGGTTTTTAGTTTGAATGAGTATCTAAATGCTGTTTTAATCCCGAGCCATTGCGAAATAGGCTTGAAGCAAAGATGGCACTTGTGTAATTTCTCGCTTGTATGAGTCTTCACATGTCGTTGCAAATATGCTTTCATTGGTGTTTATACTGACGTGGGCTAGAAGGTGGCCAAGTTGTTTGAAAGATTTAATGCATAAATTACATTTGTATGGTCTTTCTCCGGTGTGGACTCTACAATTAATCTTTAATATCTCTGAAGTAATAAACTGGGAAGAGTATTCTTCCCGTTTGTATAGTCTTTCGCATGTGTCTACGATGAATGTTTAATTCAGCTGAAGTTATGAACTCGGAAGAGCATTCTTCACATTTGTACGGTTTTTCTCCCTTATGGATTGTATGGGGAATTATAATTTAACTGAAGCAGAAGGAAATGTGGAGAAGCAATTTTTACATTTGTACGACTCCTCACCAGTGTGGACTCTCACATGCGTGGTTATTTGATATTTGGTAATTTTTTAAAAGCAATATTCACACTGACATTTCCTTTCCAGTTTTAGACGTTTTTATATTTGAGAGGTCAAACGCCATGTAAACATTTATGTAATTTATAATTACGGTGACTGGGTATGCACATTTTTAACAGGGAACTGACACCGCTCTTATGATTTTTATGTAAAATTTTCGTACTGAAGATTCCATCTCTAACTTTCGTGCGTTTGGCGTGGACTGTTCCAATGAATGTGCAGCTTAGATGGTAGTCACGTTCTAACATAAAATAGAAATGTGAACGACAAGAGAGCTCTTCTAAATATTACGCTTTATAACACAAAGTTTATTAGGGCCGGGGAAGAGTGAGTATTAAAGTAACTGATGTAAGTTAGTGCAGGAGTAATCACAGCAAATCTGCACAACCTCGCATTTTCCGACGCCATGTCATCTCTACACATAATTTGACGATGCCATAAGAGAGTTTTTCAAATTTTCGAGCCCATTCATCCAATGTGCCGAAGCTCAGCTGAGTTTTGTCTGTCATAAACTCGGCTCAGCGAGCCGAAACTTTGCTTTCTTCTAAACGCACTTTTTAGGTTTGCGAGTACATATTGCCATTAAGGCTAAATATGTGTAGGTTCATATATGGCAGGCTCAAAACGCTATTTCTCCTCAACGCGCGTTATAGGTTCTGGAGTAGAAATTGCCGTAATGTAAAGACTAGTGGTCCCGATCTTTCAATTCTGAATCAAAAAAACTCGATTCGATTCAATTCAATTCTGATTCATCATGTTTTGATTCAATTCAAAACATGAATTGAATCATTTCATTCAATTCAGTTCATGAATGAAATCATGCGAAATGCCTTGAATCGCGATTCAAATGATTCACGTGAAACGAATTTGTTTGCATATCCCGTTAAAAAATGCAGCTAGTAAAGCACCACATTAAAAAACTCGCACGTGTTTCTGAGAGACATTTTTGTTGAAAACCGACTTATCAATTATTTCGTAAATAACAATTTTAATTATTAAATACATCAATTATTATTAATTATTATTAGAGCATTTACTAATTGTCCAATTTAGGCCATAATGGGGCAATTAATTAGCAGGATATGCAACTCGAATTTGGTAATGTTACAGTGAACTCACGGTATAACGGATGCTCATGGGACCAGTCAAATTTGTCCCTTATAAACATTATCCCTTATAAGCCTATTGTTATACGCTGTGTAAATGGGAATTAGGACTGTATATCCCAATCATTTATAAGGGTTTCCCTTATAGCGAGAGCTTATTGACAATTGTAGTGATAGTGAAACTGTTTGACTAATATTCTTCCGCTGTTTTATGTAGCCATTATAAAAACCTTAAATAAAATGTTTATGTTACCACCTTTTACTGTCTGAATGATTTGAATCATCATTCGATTCAATTCAGGACGCAAAAATGAATCAAACTGAATCCTGTGAATCGTAAATTGAATAGAATCATCGTATTCCATTCAATTCATAAGTTGAATTGAATCAAACCGAATTTTTTGAATTGAATTGAAAGATTGGGACCACTAGTAAAGACAACATGGCTTATATACGGTATGCTCAATTATGAAGTATAGATTACCGTTCAATTACTTCCGAGTGTCTGAACAGTTTACAAAAGCGCATTGACTGTGCGTGTGCAACCCGAGATGATTCCAGCTATCATCCAATTGAATATCTAAATATAGTAACACCGGCTGGAATACCCAATCATATTTTGAAACTTAAGGTCGGCATAATTGTAATATTGATAAGTCAAAAGAAAATGTAAAGGTAAATATAACGGACATGGCTGAACAATGTGAAATTATAGGCACAGGTGAAGGTACGTACACAAGTAATTGTGTATTTAAGGAAGTTTTGTAACGTGTGAGGTTACATTTTTAATAAAAATAAAATGTATTCAAAATCATGAGAATATCTAACGAGAATTCAATTTGGAAACATTTCCAAGAAAGAATTTTATTATTACTAGCGATAAAGCCACTAGCATGCGTCGTACTCTTTTTAAGAGAAATCCTGCATACCACCGACGCAGGAGTTGGCTACACCGATAGTAAGTATATATGTACGTACATGCATACATAGGGTCATTGGATACATATAATCTGACGGGACATTGCTGAACAAAGGTGTATCAGGTTCATCTTTAATTTAAAATTATATCTGAAAGATTTAGAAAGCAAAGCTAAAAGTTGGTTTACATCCATCAGGTATTTGGCTAGGACGTACGATTTGGGAAAAGCTCACAATCAGTTAGCTTACTTCTTATAGAATGCCAAGAACAATACCTAACACGGGTACATTGGAATTTAGAGAACCTTTCTTATGCAGCATGTATTGTTAAAAGTCGAATTTGATAACTTGCATATCCAGATACTATCATCCAATTTATTTGAAGAATGATTGTAAGTCAGAATTGCCTGAAGACAAGTTAAATTGATCTGGTATATGCCCGTTGTATGTGGATTGACAAACTAGCTTTCTTATCAATAATAAGGTATAATCAAACATTCAAAACTTTTAGTGTTCAAAGAAGCATTCTGAAATAAAATTATGTTATTCTGTAAATTTTCAGCTAACAATACATACATATACATTTTATAATTCCTCAACATTCCATAGTATGAATCCCAATATTACAACCGAAATAAGCACTTGTCCATTTTAAATTAGTTTTTCTTAAGTTCAACGCACTTTTATTTTAACATAAGCACATATTACATACAAATAGTTATACAATAATATACAATAATATACATTACAAATTAGTTAAATTTTGTAATTACTAATGACATACAGTCTAACCTCTTTATAGTCACATCGCAGGGGACCAGATATAAAAGTTGGCTATAGAGAACGTTGACTACTGAGTAGTCAACTAGTTAAGATTACAGGATACGTGTAAATCGCTGGGACGAAATAATTTTATGACTATAGAGAGAAGTTGCTTATAGCGGTAATGACTATAAAGAGGTTTGACTGTATTGTGGTCTTATTACTATGGAGTATAATAGTGACTGACTGTTTGAAACATGAAACACATTCATTTCGCTATGTATTTGTAGGAAAATGTTCAGGAACTGCAAAAAGTCATAGTTTTCCCCGTTTTCAGTTGACCTGAAAGGAATTTAACTGCACATACTGCAAAAACTCCAATCAGAACTTCTTCCTGAATTCGGATGTGATTAAATTAGTAATAATTAATCTTTTAGTATTTAAGCTCTGGGTTGTATTTAAATCTGTCTCTCATAAAGTGTATCCGACGATCACCAACTAAAAATACAAATTGCTATGAATTCAAATATTGAAATGTGCTTTCTCCTTTTGTGATCATCATGAAATTTCTAAATGAATTATTACTAAGTATAAACAATTTATTTAATAGGGCATTTTAGCGAACCTTTTGTATCTTGTAATATATAGGTAAGAACTGATTTAAATATGTTAACGGTGGTTACCTTCGATCTAACAAATTAATACGTACTCAAAACAACATATTGTTACATACGTGTAATTTAGGGTTCCCAGACGTCCCGGAATGCCCGGGACAGTCCCGGAATGACACTCCTTGTCCCGTGTCCCGGAAGAGTGTATTCCGGGACACGTAATGTCCCGGAAATGTCAAGCTCAAAAAGTTATGAAAATTATTAGTTTTTAAGATAAAAATAAAATATTTCCTTCTACAGAATACAAACGAGAGCATCATGTGCCATATAAATAAAACTAATAAAACCATAAAAATGCGTTTACAAACGTAATAAAATCGTTTTAGCAGCAGGAAACTGTTTGTCTTTTTGAGAAATTGCTTTAAAGGTTACGCGCCCAGGTCTGCGTGCATGTTCAGGTCTGTCCAGAATCCCTAAAAAGCAACCTCTATGCTTTCACCCCTATCTCAAATAGTTACTTTCCTGGGGGGTTATTCTCGAAAGACTTACGATCGTAACTTCAGTCGCAACTCTCGAGTTACGATAGTTGGGATTCTAAAAACATTTTGAAAATCGCAAGTTCTCAGAAAATCGCAAAAGTTGTCGTAACTTTACGACAACAAAATAGCAGTCGTAGGTACTTACGATCAAGCATTCTTTATATGGCGGGGTTCATTTGAAACCCCCTCCACACCACCTCTACACCCCATCCACACCCCCTCTACACCCCCTCCACAACCCCTCCACACCCCTCCATATCACATCCACATCCCCTGCACACCCCATCCACATCCCCTCCACATCCCCTGCACACCCCCTGCACATCCCGACCACATCCCCTCCACGTGGAGGGGAAGTGGAGGGGTTATGTATTTGAAGGGAAGTGGAGGGGAAGTGGAGGGGTTATGTATTTGAAGGGAAGTGGAGGGGAAGTGGAGGGGTTATGAATTTGAAGGGAAGTGGAGGGGAAGTGGAGGGGAAGTGGAGGGGAAGTGGAGGGGAAGTGGAGGGGAAGTGGAGGGGAAGTGGAGGGGAAGTGGAGGGGAAGTGGAGGGGAAGTGGAGGGGAAGTGGAGGGGTTATGTATTTGAAGGGAAGTGGAGGGGAAGTGGAGGGGTTATGAATTTGAAGGGAAGTGGAGGGGAAGTGGAGGGGAAGTGGAGGGGAAGTGGAGGGGAAGTGGAGGGGAAGTGGAGGGGAAGTGGAGGGGAAGTGGAGGGGAAGTGGAGGGGAAGTGGAGGGGAAGTGGAGGGGAAGTGGAGGGGAAGTGGAGGGGAAGTGGAGGGGAAGTGGAGGGGAAGTGGAGGGGAAGTGGAGGGGAAGTGGAGGGGAAGTGGAGGGGAAGTGGAGGGGAAGTGGAGGGGAAGTGGAGGGGAAGTGGAGGGGAAGTGGAGGGGAAGTGGAGGGGAAGTGGAGGGGAAGTGGAGGGGAAGTGGAGGGGAAGTGGAGGGGAAGTGGAGGGGAAGTGGAGGGGAAGTGGAGGGGAAGTGGAGGGGAAGTGGAGGGGAAGTGGAGGGGAAGTGGAGGGGAAGTGGAGGGGAAGTGGAGGGGAAGTGGAGGGGAAGTGGAGGGGAAGTGGAGGGGAAGTGGAGGGGAAGTGGAGGGGAAGTGGAGGGGAAGTGGAGGGGAAGTGGAGGGGAAGTGGAGGGGAAGTGGAGGGGAAGTGGAGGGGAAGTGGAGGGGAAGTGGAGGGGAAGTGGAGGGTGCTTTGATAAATTCGTTTTTATATTTTTTGCCATTTGCACTCCTTAAACGTTGAATTGATTTGTAGAGAAAAACAATACGTGAAACTGATAGAAAGGACAAATGGGAAGAATTTTATGGCTTATTGGATGGCTTAAGATTCGAAATTTTGACAGCCAATCAGAGCGTCCGTTACATGCTTACGATTCGTAAATGTGATCGTAGCTACGATATACTTGCGATCGTTTTTGAGAATATTAAAATTTGAAAATCGTAGAGGCATCGTACGACACCTGTCGTAAGTACTTACGAAGTCGTAACTTGCGATATCGCAAATTCTGTTCGAGAATAACCCCCCTGGATATCTCCTGAACAACTTAATCTAATTCTACTATCAAAAGCTTAAAGTTAATGGGAGATCATTGCGAATCTTCACGAATTTTGGTGTTCCTGTAACACTTGAAGTCGTTGTGCCCTTCGGAAAAATAAACAAAAATTGGAGGCAAATGGCGAATCTAAGTTGCATGGTGACCGTTCATTTACCATTGGAAAATATTTGATGGTGTTCCACTAATCAGAATTGCATGACGTTTTATTATGAGACGTTTTTCAAAACTAGGATGTTACTATAAAATTTTGGTGATCTTTAAGGGATCACCCCTTAAATATTAGTTGTATCCTTAATTTGGTTTACAGGTCACTTATGTACACGACATTTTGAGCATACCAGTTCATTTTTTTCTCCAACAAAAAATAATGCCATTGTACAAAAAAAGAAAAAAGAGAGAATGGAAATACCGCAATGCTAAATAAGTTACCAAATCTTTCTCAAATCAATTCTGAATTTGGGAAGAGAGTAAGCACAGTATAAGATTAACTTTGAGGTTCATTAACAATTAACACATGTCCGAAATTAATTAAAATGATGGAACTATGATTGATAGCGCTCTGGATGGTTCAGAAAGTACAGGTTGTACGGGCCAAGGCCAAATCGACCAATAAATTATCTATCTGGTTCAAAACGTTTTAGCCCTTTCGTGGCTGAAAATCAAGTCAATAATCAATTTTTGTAAGTTTGAATGTTTCACGTCCACGTAAACAAAATCTCCAAAAATTAGCCAACAATAAGGTCCATGTACTTCACTGGCAAATATCATTATTGTCTGAAATCTTCCTACTAATCTAAGCAATAGATTTACAATTCCAAAAGGACGCCGCATAAATTAATAGATAACAAAGCTTAAAAAGTGAAGTTGCTTTTGCGCCCTCAAAAGTTGAAAACACGTTTTATGGTAGATGCTGTCAGAATAAATCCCAATGTTTATTGAAAATGATGAAAACTCTTGAAATGACGAAAACCAATGCCACGATATTATTGTCACTGATGCAGAAATAGCTGTGAAAAAGTTGGTTTGCAATGAATACTGAATTGAGCAATTTTGAGATGAAACTTTTTACAAGTTGTGAAATTCTTCTGAACAGTGTACTTACTACTACCTTCTACTTACCAACAGGTCAGTCTTTATTATAATTTTAAATGGCATGTATTTGTTTTACAACAAATGGTGAAATTCCTACCGGAAATTTATTAACAGTGGTGCTGGTACTATTCATAGCGCTTCTTGTTTATTTTAACATTTCCCTACTGAGAAATTTAAAAAATAGGAATGGATATAGAAATAACTCAGGTTACAGTTAGAATATGAATTTTTCAAAACATTCTTTTTACTCAAAGCTTAGTGAAATCAAAACTTCACCTTGCAACCCCTATGTCTCAGCCTTTATCAGTCTTCAAGCTGAAGTATTGGACCAAGCCCCCAACCTAAGAGAAATTTCAGACCCAGTCTTTAAGAAAATTTTGAAGCAACAAATTTTCCAGTTTCAAACTAAACAACGTCTCTTATGGAAAATATTTCCACAACAAAAGGGCAAGACTTTAAAATTATAACAGAATATGACTGAACTTCGAAAGAATTTTTATTTCCAGCTTTCACAAATAGCTTATGCTAGATCACAATTAACCCAAGCGGAATTAATTATTAAAATAGCTGAAAATTCTAAACAAGCAGTCAACCTTTCAAATTATTTATATAGAGAGAACGAAGTTCTGAACCCTCAAAATCCATATTGGGTTATGTAGGATGCAATCACTAGAGCTGAACGAAATGATTCTAGTACCCAAACTGGACAAGACGTTCCTTTTCGAAACCAACCCCCAATTGTTAGAATTAGACGCTGAACTTTTAAATAAAATTCTTCCATTCTTAGGTCAGCTGTATAATATAAGAAATAGTCAGTTTAGATTTCAACGATTTTTAACAATTTTTCTTTTTTAAAAAAACGAGATATCACCCCTAACCTGCAACATTATAGATATTTCCATTCAAATCAATACATCGTGCCTTTAGAATGCAGATACAAGGTAGTACACAACTTAGAAGAAATTAAGAGAGGGACACTAATAAGATCCTACGAATGTTAAGCATAAATTGAGAAAATTTATCATGACTCAGCTTGCTTTACTTCAAATCGTTCTTCTCTCCTTCTTTTATATGTTTTGTCAATGCATTATTCTAATAATTTTATTTTATGGCATTTATACTACATGCACTTAAAAGCAACTATGAGCCAACAACCCACCCCAGCTGCTAGTATCAATCTTACACATCCTCAAACATCGTATCATCATCTTATGGGAAACCAACCGTACGATGTGCTTTAAGTTGGGAGTGGTTGGATTAAAGCGTGTCACCGTGTAGTAATAGAAGCTCAAACTTCTCTGATACCAAATCCAAATACATTGCAGAAAATTAGAAATTATTGGCATCTACCTATTCCAGACGCTGATGTGATTGAAGCCACGATTTTCATTGCCAATGTATACTATGGATGCCTACCTGCCATTCCGCACGTAGCTTCCCAGATACATCAGAGGTTTAAGTTACTTCACTCGCCAGCCCTTGTGTTTAATGCTCCTGAATTGGACCTCAACCCCAACGACTTCCTCTGAAGTCCAGGTCTTGAACAATTTGACAATTCTCTTACTTCTTGTTTACACTGTTTACTTAATCTTTAAATCTTTAGTAAATATAAGACGATAAGCCACTCTTAGTCCCTTCATATGACCAAGAGGAGACTTCCGTACAACGGTGTGTACACAGTTAGTCGTAGACGTTTAGTCCCAGTAGCCAGCACAAATATTTTACATACCAACGGATCGAAAATCTGTGAAGGTCTTTTAGTCATGCTCGTGCCGCTCATTGCCATCCTACTGTTAGGAAACTTTATTTTATGGTTTGTACTATACCAACTTCAGAAATAAGCCTATATGTCGGATGAAGCAGAACTCTTCTCAGATGCTGAAGATATACCCCTGGAGGATAAGCAAACTGCACCTAGTACTCCAGTACATGGTGAAAGACCTCTAACTCCCCCAGCCACCAGGAGAGATAGATTAGAAAAATAATTCGTCATATCAGAAGAAAGGCAGAAGCAACTAAAGGAAAGCCTTCATGCTACTATCTTTCCATTATATGATGAGCATATTAAGCTTTTAAAGAAATGCTTCTATCCACCAGACATCACCATTAAATGCATAGGACTTCCATTTTTTGAGTATTTCTCAGCAGATAATAAGAGTTATAAAGGACGACGGAATTGGAGAAATTACTTCCTCAAGTATTATGCTCATAATATACTACTAGATAAGGGAAGAGACCCCATCGACAAGGAGATATTAGGTATAAACGAACATTTAATTTTACTTGACGAGATAGTATACAATTTCACTACCCCAGAAAACATCGCGTATTTACTCCAACTAGGCTCATTAGAATTTCTGGAACCTGGAGAGGAAAAGCCTTTCAAATTACCTCCTTTAATAGTATCAAAGGAATACAAGGAACCAGCAGCTAAGACGATAGAAAATATTTTAGTCTCAGCTTTCACTTATGATCTCAATAAACATCCAAACCCAGATGGAAGAGAATACGAGAGAAATATTCAATATCTGGAAAGATTTTACTTCACGAAAGCAACCTTTTGTCTGAATGTTATCACAAATGTGTTAGAACATGTTAAGCTTAGCGCTATAGACAGTCGAAAGAGAATCAAAGGAAAAATATTGCCTTTGAAGATTGAGAAACCCTATAAAGAGACAGTGCAATTATTCGATATAGATTCAGGAAGATTTATTCACTGTAATATCGACTACCTATCCTACTTTCAATATAAGGTCAAACACTACCTAAAAATTCGATCTTGTGATCCCCTAAAAATTTTACACGTACTACATCAATTAGCTCAGTTAGCATTCACTGAATTTTGTAAAACTGGAATTCCCCAAGATTGGTTAGTAGACTCAATTCGTAGAAGAACTCTTAAAGCTATCTCAGATACCCCCGTACGTTCACGACTGATACAGTTAACCCCAAAGGCTTTAGAACAGTTAAGAAAGAAAGAATATTTTGAAGCCCACAAAGCAGATTGGGAAAACTTGAAATACAGAGTAGAAGAGACAATTATATCTCAAAGTTTATCCACCCCGGAAATCACAAATCGTTATCTAGAAATTAGAGGTAGGGAGGGAGACATTTTCGAAATATATCATAGATACTCCAGACGTACATATTGGCTAACACCAGTTATAGAAACCGCCTGGCGTCATATTATCAAGGAAGTATTCTTATAGAAAATAAAAGACCCCATATATGTACTTAGTGACGACGACCAAGCTCAGTTAGATTGGACATTAGAAGAATTCGGTGCCCATCCCAACCTCGAATACTATACAACTGAATTTATCGAAGCATTATTAAATAAACAGTATCTAATTCTGCTGGATAAAGCGGGAAATTCAAGAGAGCTAAGACAAGTTTACTCACCACAAATAACTGACGATGGTGACTCCGACGAGTCCGACGATAAAATGAATGTCTTAAGTCAAATTCCAAAATTTAAAGATGGTGACAACCCTGAACAATACATTAGAAAGATCGACATGGGATTAAATCTCATGAGGACAAGTTCAGGAGGTTTAGAAGAAGAGCAGAAAATAGAATGCTTTATCATGCAACTCCAAGAACCCTTCCAGGCATGGGCTGAAGGCAAATTTGCCGCAGATGGAAGAAAAGGGACATGGAGTGCATTTAAGCAAGACTTCAAAGATAGATACAAACTTAATAACCATCAGTTAAAAATGTTAATGGAAAACCGACCACAAGGAGACAACGAAAAGGGTCACCACTATATTAGTGAGAAACTAAATCTCATTAACCAGTACGATGTAGATACGAAAATAAGTCCCTAGGATAGAGTCGAATTAGTACTCGAATAAGAGGATTATCCAGACCTCTCCTTAAACTCATAGCGCCCAATAGAGTATCAACAGACACCACAGAGACTATTTACAATAAGGTAAAACAAATAGAGGAATACGATCTAAGTTATGGTCAGAGCATAATTAAACGACCAATGGAGGAACAATTAGCTAAACTCACTGACCACATGCAGAGAATAGAAAAAACACCAATCAAGCCCTTAAGGCTATCAGTGAGGCTAAGAAGGACCCTTCTAAAGATAATAATGAGAAAAAGTACCCTCCACGACAAAATAGACCACGTTCCAAAACTCCAGAAAGAAAGGAATACAAGAAAAATTATGACGATTTACCCGGCTTGCCAGAATTAACTCAAATGTTAATGAAGTATGGCCATAGAGCCATTGCTGACCAACAACCACACAAGTGTCAATGCACTTGTACAAAGGGAACCCAAAATAATCCCAATAGCAATAGTGGCGGCTATAACCAGAACAAAAGGCAACAAAGCCGAAACCGTTCACGCCGATCACCAGCCCCTAGGAATAGGTCAAGGACCCCAGACCCGAAAGTACCCATCAAAACTTATGACAAGCAAAACCGTTCATATAATAAGGAGAAAAGAGACGAAGTCATCAATGCCGTCGATGATGGTAAAGACTCCTCCAATGACTGTGAATGTTATACTTGTCATAAAAAGGGTCATATTTCCAGAGACTGTCCATCTAGGGAATGTTATAATTGTAAGGGTATTGAACATATCAGTTCGGAATGTCCATCACCTAAGGCAAATCAACAATAGGACTTACGGGAGTCCTCAGGGCTCCCAAGTATCAAGGAAGAAGATCAAATCGCAGAGATATACTCTATGAGTAACAACTATACCTCTGTTGTTATGATTCCCGCATTAGTATATAACTGTAAGCTTTCAGCACTCATTGATACAGGAGCCAGTAGAAGTTTCAATCACTTCAAACTTCTACCCCCTAATACAAAACTAAACCCTCCGCCGAGTAATTTAAAAATACGAACAGCCACTGGCCATATAACAACACCACTAGGGATGATGGAAATAGAATGTAAGCTAGGGATAAACCCTGTTAAACTGACAGTGTGTGTATTACAAAACTTAGAGCCCCTGTTTATAATAGGGAATGATTTCATGAGACAAGCAGAACTTAACATAAACTTTAAGCATGGGAAAGTTACAGGAAAATATTTACACCCTATACAAACGCAAGGGATAGAAAACTCTTTTGGACGAGAAAAGCCATCACATGACTTTTCTCAGTTAAGATCAATTTTTAGTTTGAAATCAGCGAAACCCGAGAAGCACAGGGCAATAAAACTTAAAAAGAACATTATATTGCCTGTATATGCTCATACAACTGTAGAAATAGATATTCCCCCTTGCAAGGACAAAACCTTTTTGTTTGAACCTTCAAGATTATTTTACCAGAGACAACGAGTGTTAGGGACTAGATCAATAATTCCCACCAAAAATACTGTAGTTTACCTATGTAACCCCAGTCATGAACCCGTACGACTATATGCTACAACCACTGTAGGGCTAATATAGAGTACGAGGACTCATTTGAGATATTAGGAGACTATAGGCGCAGTACTAAGGATGTAGATAAACGCCTAACAGAAGAGCAACTTGACTCTCTAGATATAAACCCTAACTTACCCATCGAATTCCAAGCTAGATTTAGGGATTTACTTAGCAGATATCCAGAATGTTTTTATTTTGACCAAGAGGAATTACCTATAGCTAAAGTCCCACCTCATCACTTAAACACAGGAGACGCGGCTCCAGTCAAAGAACCCTCTTACAGAGCCTCTCCTGCTGAAAGGAAACATATCATGGAGGAGGTTAAGAAATTAGTAAAGAAAGGAATACCCAAGCCTTGTATTAGTGAATGGGCCTCACCCTTATTTCTTATTAAGAAAAAGGATGGAACCTTTCGTACAGAAGTCAACTGTAGAAAGTTAAACAAGGTTGTAAAACACAGAGTATATCCTATGTATGTATGTGCCTATAGCATTTCTACTTAGTTTCCTTCAAAAGGAATCTTCATCCTCCCATCAATTTCTTCTTCGAAGATTGTAACTTTCCTATCATCCCAACAACACTTAACGCTTTATCCTGATATTAATCATTGTGTATTGGAGTATAACACTCCACTTGTAATAACGAATGTATTGAAGACTCACAGTTCCCATCACCGCCATTAAAACCCAACACCCACCAATCCTGTTTACCATCATCATTAATATTCTTAACACTACAAACACATAAAATTTAACTCTTAAGATATTAATCATATTTAATTATATATAGTGATTTTATATATATTAGTGAGCACTGTAAGATACACATTGCAATTGTATATTTCACTAGTTAGTATAAATATGGTTGCGTTTCTGAATTCAAAAATATAGTTGTTTTATCAGAGTCAGACATGCATTATGCTAGTTTGATCCCTGAATCTTCTAAATTTAAGGATAAAAATTAGTTAGACTTTAGGATAAGTTTTAGGATAATATTCCCATTACCTAGTCTTCATACTAGGAATGGAAGGGTCATTAATGTTAGGCAAAATGTGTAAAATAACACACTATACACAGAACACATTACATATTAGTATAAACCGAGTACTAATTATAATTGGACATTAATAACAATTTATCAATAGAATAAATTATAGCAAGTTGAACGAATTAATCAAATCTTTATTTTTACAGATCATTTATTTACATAATTTCATTATGTTAATTAAAATAACTCCGCGCTGAACCTGGGCTACATAATTATCTATTTCTTTCGGGAAGTAGAGGTTATGCAACATGGTGTTTGCTGCTAATTTAGATAAACTCAGGAGACTGAGAGCAGGTACTACGAGCGAGTCGCGTACAAAGATGTTTTGCACCGCTCAAAGATTCAAAGTGTGGGAATCCAGTGATGAGGAGGAGAAAAACTCACTATCCGGAAAGCCCAAAAGAAGCTTGCTACCTAGAAAGGCAAAAAATCATAGCCCAGAGCCGAGTTCTTCAATAGAGAGAAAAAGACGGGTATCACTCTTGCCACCCGATACCTTTAAAAAGCATAGGACTCATAAAGCTAGACCAAAGAACACCAAAATTAAGGAGGTAACTGAGGAAGAAAAAGCTGAGGCCTCTTGCAAAACTAAAATCATGAGCGGGCTGGGACCTAATACTGATTAGGACTCTAGTTCGGACATTGAGGCAATTCATGTAGATATAAATAATACTCAAGGATTGCACAAATCAGTACCGCCTATGGCAGTGCTCCCAAAGCCAGAACTCATCTGTACCTCGGAGGGTTGTACTAAGCCCAGGTATAAGAGTTTGTCCACAATATGTTTTCAGCCCAAGGATGGTGAATGCGAAGAGCACATGATGGCTCGTATCACAAGAACTCGAGAAAGAGCAAGTCTCTAGAGAGCTTGCCAAATACATTAGCATTATGGATAAGGATAGAAAGAAAATGTTGAAATTCCAGAATCATTTCTCAGCGGTTGAATTGCTAGAAAGCTCGTTAGCAGGAATGGTGGAAAGAAACATTTCCACCAAGGATATAGTTATATCTAGAAGGGATAGGCTCAATAGGCTGCACGAATTAAGAGAAAAATTATTCGACCACCATGTTATGGTTATAAGTCACAAGGAACTATTTGTTCTAATCTTTATGAGATGAGTTGGTCCTTCATGATAATACAATGGCATGCTATGCCCAGTTTATGTTCCACTCTAGTGATAAATACTTGGCAGAGTATTTAACGCAGCAGCCTTATGAGTCACACCAAATAATTAGAAAGTCTGAAATAGCTCAAGGGAAAAACAATCATCCAGTATGGTACAGCCATACCTTCACACAAACTACACAAAAAAAATACAAAGCAGTTATTTACGATCGGTCAAAAAACCATCAATCACACGGAAATAAATGTTCTAGCAGAGCAATGGAATTACCTTGTGCTGCAAGAACAATGTAATGTTTTGCCCCATGTGATAATCATGTTGTCAGAAAGTAATATGAATAGTTCGAAGCATGATCAGTTACAATCATACGTGAATCATTTTGCTATTAACTTGGTCAAATCTTCACGCAGCCTTAAGTATATGATGCACGAAGGCATGGAACGTCTTGTGGCCAATATAAATAGTAAGGTCATATGCGATAAAATAGCAGAAATTAAACAACGCATAATTATGCTTTTTCGTGAAGAATTAACAGCCATACATTATTTTGTTATGGTAGAACCAGAAGTTTTGACACAAGGAGTAAATGACTTCATCATCCCCAGAGATTTTTTATTTCAACCAGGAGATTTAGAGTTGCATACAAATGCTATATTATTTCCCAAAATAAATCTCACCATAGTAGTATCATTCGCAAGGGTATTTACTGGTTGTTTTACGGAAGAATTAGAAGTCCAAAATTGGCACGACAGGCTAGAAAGTTCTTGTCAAGAAAGCAAGGAATACAAAAATATTCCGGTCATTGAGGACAATGACCCACTCCAGAAGAGGAAGGAGAATGAAGGAAAACTTGAAGCTTTCTTGGGACCTGAAGGTATTTGGTAACATCCAAAGGAGGATATAAGCTTATGTGAAAGAGGAAAAATGTTTCTCTACGAATTAGATACGACAGGACTCTATACTAGTACAGAAACACGCCATACGGGAATCATTCAAATCACAATATGGTATATCATTGACTTTTGCACGCATACAGGCTTGGTACATACTGCAGATAGACCATTGGAAAATAATAATGATCCACAGGCAGCTATTAAAACCGAGGATGATAGTGACGGGGGTTATATGGTAGAAGTAGGGAGTAAGTAGAGGGGATAATATGGAAATATACTCCCATCCAAGTTAATCACGTTGAGATTACAAAGCACCGGGATAATACTTTATTCTCGTATAATTTATATTTATTATATTTATATATTATATCTATTATATTTATATATATTATATCTATTATATTTATATATATTATATTTATATATTATATTTATAATTTATAGTTGGCTTAAGTTTAAAACCAACGGTTACAACTCCCCTGGCCCAAGCTCTAGTACTTCCACTACTATATAATCCCTCTTCCCAGAAGTTATTTATTTCCACTGAAATGATGATTTCTTGGAATAGACCAAGTGTTCAAAATGGTCTTCAATAAACGTTGTTCTACTACTATCAGATCCACAAGAAACCTATAAATGAATGGAGAGGAGACCACCCCCTTCTACAGAAGGAGACAACAGCCCATGATGCTAGGACCCGAAGCCGTGTTACTTCTGCAGCAGCAAGTACTCACTCCCACTTATTATCAAGTCTTCCACTACTTCTAGTCGCTTTCCGCATCCCCCAATTGATCGAGCTGATTCGCCCTCTCACTCCCTCCTGGAGTAAAAATTCTTCGAGCTAAACTAAGAGAAGCACCAGTTTTCTTGAACTGGTCAACTTTTCTACATTAGAACTTTTCTCTCTTCAACTCTTGAAATTTTGAAAAATTTATTCTTACTTCAACTTGAAGTAGATACTGTCCAAAAAAATTTGTGTTTAAATATATTTAATAGAGCTTTTATCTTAGCTTCACAAACAATAACCCCCAAGTTATTATCCAGCACTTATTAGTTGAACAAATTCGGAACAACGATTTTCAACATTCTTGAACAATTCATTTCAGACTTCGTTTTCTCCAAATAGCTTCTGTTGTCTTATCAAATTATTGCAACAACTTTTGCTAGGAAGAGGTTGAAGCGCTAATAGCAATAATAGGAAAGCATTCGTTTTCAACCTAGGAGCCATCCAGGGAACCCGGCTGTATTATAAGTCTGCCCTTCATCTGAGGTGTAGGGCAGCTATAACATGGTGTTTCTGCCAGGGACCTTACGCGTTTCCGTCGGATGTGACAACCACTACACCAAGGACCACGTAAAATTCGGTACATATGTAGGTATACCATAATCGATAAAGATAATTGGAAATATGTTTTACTTACAGCCCGATGGCAGATAGCCCGATTGTCACATGCATCCGGGTGCAATCAAGGGAAGGGAACGGACGTTTTGCAAAAGCTCATTAAGGAGTTAGGATGAACACATATATCTTTAGAATTTTGTACATTAGATAAGAATTTTATCTACTTGAAATTTCAGGATTTACTAAACATTGCTAGAAATTCTATTAGCATGTTTTCATATAGATTTCCATTTTGTCAATTTCGGTGTTGGCATATTTATTCGTCATGTTCGCGCATCTAATTTAAAAATCAGCATTACAACTTTCTGGCAAGCCCAGTATATTTACCAACAAAAGCGTCAAAATAAATTGTGATATTAAAAAACATTTGAAATTACTCAATTGCTCCACTTTCCACATCCTGGACCGCTGTATCAACCATTGATGAGTGGAGCAGGATAAATAAATTTCGAAAAGTACATATCTGTTAATAGTGTTAATTCACTTACGACGTATGCGCTATCCTCAATATTGTTACGGATATATTATAAATAGGCTAGAATAAGCATAATCTAAGTCAGCAAATAGTTTGGAAGGTCGTAAGCAAAGGCTACGTGACGCCAAACGCTGAATATACAATGAACCATAACAGAATAGTTAGAAAAGAAAACCAAATAAAAATAATTACAAAATAGAAAACAAAACAAAAATAATTCACTTACTAACACATTTTATAGAGTTCATAGGATAGAAATACTAACAAAAGATTATGTCACCGGAAGTGGGACATACGAATTACGACATCGGAATTAGGAAAAGAATCCTCTTTCACATTTGGAAGATGAAAACACAAACAATTATTTGATATAAATACGAGACTCTTGAAACAGAGTACTCATTATAACCTCAACACCCACAGAGAGCTCAAATACTTGAGACTGCTCAGGGATAAGGAACAGTTACACAGAAAAATTTTTCACACAGTGAAAATGAAGTACCAAAATCTTTTGAGCCTTGCAATGATTCTAATTGCAATGGACGTTTCCGAAACCAGACCGATAGCGCAACCAAGTCCAGAACTATGGGGAGGACCACTGATGGCAGCGTTGGGAACATAAGCCGGAAAATGGTTCGCAAATTACATGGTACCAGCTCTGACCGTCGGAAGCGGAGCCATCACAGCATCAGTGTTATCACAAAAGGACCCAGTAGTACATTTACTACACCACAAAGACGACGGGAAACTAGCCATTGTGCAGTATGACCCGAACGACCCAAATGTAGAAGCCCAGAGGATAATGGAGAGGAATCAACAAATGGCTTTACTACAACCACAACACCAGCTTGTACAACAAAATCAACAACCCACTATGCAGAGGGACAGCAGACCACAATGGATGGACCAATTCATGGAAATTGATTGGAAATCCAATGAGGTTCCAACATCAGACACGGATTACACCGTAGTCATTATCAGTTCATTCGGTTGTATTACGACAGTAGTGATATTTATATTCACAGTAATACTGTACCGAATTCGAATGCAGAAAAAGAAACCAGCTCAACAAACAGCGAACGAGAGAGAATTAGACAATGTTGCAGATACGGCAGCATTACTCCAAAATTCTGTAGAGCAGTTAGTCGGATGCAGAATCGTGAGGCCCAACATACAACCACAGGCCAGCCGACATACAACCAGAGCAACCGTACAACTGTAAAACCAACCCAACCAGGAAGGATCAACGCAAGAAAGAAAACAACGAAGAAAAATACGCAAAACCATAAAACGGTATGGAAAAATATTTAAAAATATTTAGTAATTATAAGATAGTATTAGAAAAACAATAGAATAAGTAGTTATAAGTAGAAAAAGGCTAGGAAAAGAAAATATAGAAAAACCAAGGTCATATACAACAAAAATATAAAAATGCAATGAAAATAACAAAGTTCAAAAAACGAACGAAAAGTTCAAGTTAGTTACAGAGCCAGATTACCAATAGGAGTAAAGTGAGAAGAGTTTAAAGATTTTGTGATTCAAATCAAAATATCTTTCGTGTCTCGACGGATTCATCATCCATTTTCTTTCCAATTTCCTTACCACCACATTGATTCCAGTGATTTCATTCTTATTGTCTTATCTTCTTCATTCACATGGAGGAAGATTTTATTTGATCCATGGAATACAAAATGTTTCAAGATAAGGTTCAGTTCTAACCAAAACGTTAGGCAATATTATAATTCATTGAGGCTTGTTCATTCAAACAGCCAATGAGTGAGGATTGTAATGCCTTGCGGTTTTATTAGGTCATTCAACTCCATATGAGAAGGATAAATTTATATTTGCAACCTACTCATCGTTTTTGAGAAAATTTCCAGCAAAAATCCGACCCACTATATAAGCAAGTTCTCTACGATCAGGATTAGAACACCTTAGCTTCAGTTCAACAAAATTTACCTAGCTAGATGTGCTAACAAAATACGATAGGTACCTATAAAGGCAGTTTTATTAAAACGGAAGTCGAAAGGATAGATTCTTCCAAAAGAACTTCTGTGTAAAACACATTATCAAATTATTTACTTGCAAAATGTATCGCATTTCAAATTATGGTTGACATGAATGTGCCTAGATCAGAAAGATTCTATGAGCACTAGATCTCCTATGAGACAAGGCAAGAAAATTACAAAATACAATACCACGAATAGGTAGGAGGAACTTTTAAATAAAAATATAAAAAGTAAGTAAATTAAAGTAATGGAAATATTTGATAGCGGTATTACAGGCAGCACAGACTGAGTGCCAGTTAACTTACTTTCTGCAAGCAAAGAATTACATTGCAAACAGAGTCGACATCTTTCTACAATTATCAATACATATCAAAGAACACCAGAAAAGGTTTACGGAATCATTACATTCATTTCATTTATATACACTGATAAAATTCAACATTCAGTGAA
The DNA here is from genome assembly GCA_947179485.1 of Allacma fusca. Classification (NCBI taxonomy): domain Eukaryota; kingdom Metazoa; phylum Arthropoda; class Collembola; order Symphypleona; family Sminthuridae; genus Allacma; species Allacma fusca. The sequence continues at coordinate 66,491,476 of OX359245.1, forward strand.
AATGATCAAAAGTCTTATTAACTTTGATACATTCCATAGTTTCGCAAGACAAAATGTATTAAGAAAACACAATTCTGAAAGAAAGTTAAACAAAATTAGCTTACAAATTCGACACGTTCCATCAAATAGGATTTTTACAGATCAAGGTATACATATACATTTATGATTATCACCAAAACACATTCCAATCTCAGCTGAGGAAATATCTCATAGGATATGATGATTTTATGTCTTTTGTAGTAGTGAGAACTACTTACAGAACTTCATTGAGCACGATGTTTTCACATTTTGTGAACTGCCAACAGCTGTGCATGAGAAGGACATAATTCCTAATCTAGCCACCGAAAAACAATTCAAAAATTTCACAAGTTAAATTCTCATAATGTGGCACACACACATTGTGTTTCCACACCATATTTCTGTATTGGTGAGCGACACTTTGTGCTCATGTCTCATCCTTTCAAACCCTTACTTTTTCCCCACAACGATTTGTCTGTGACATGTTAAATTGTTTTACAAGGAAAGTCACGGGATTTTATAAGCTATAAAGTCAATAACCCTTAAGTAAACATTAGGTCACCACCCTAGTAGCAGCAGTAACTGACAGTAGTCACAATGTTGCAACAACTAGTATTTAGTATCAGAAAATTAGAAATCAAACGAAAATAGAACCAAGGGACATATTTCATGTCTGCCTTCAAGTATTTTTGACAGTTTTTCACAAACAAATTCTTTTCAAAATATGTATACACTAAAATATACCATTAGAAATCAAAAATTCAATTCTGCTACGATGTTTCTAATCTTACATATTGTATACTGCCCATGAAAATATTGTATATGTAATTGTTATTATGCAAATTGTAAAGGTAACAACTATAGTTTGTTGTGTAACGATTGTAAGATCTAGATGAAATGTTTTCCATATTCAGTAATTGTCCCATTCAAAACCTTTCACAAAAAGTATATAAACAGTAACACCATCAAAACTGTACAGCATTACAAAAATATATACACATATGATGATGAACATGTACGAAAAATTTATGAAATGCCTTAATAATAAGATGCCCATGATAACCATTACGACCAGCTACAAAGATTAAATGTCAAGTTCATATTATTATATATTTATATTATTATGTTGACAATTAGAGTAACATTGTCGAGGGCGACAACGACCCAGAAGAGGAATATTACGGATATATTATAAATAGGCTAGAATAAGCATAATCTAAGTCAGCAAATAGTTTGGAAGGTCGTAAGCAAAGGCTACGTGACGCCAAACGCTGACCAAACATAATTATAAGAAAAGGAAAGGAAATGATTCAGATTATTTAATAAACAATAAAGATAGGAATAAGATTAGGATTAGATTAAGACACGTAGATTTAGTACAAGTTCTAATCTCGACTTCAAGCAAGCAACATCAAGAGGAGCCGCACCTAGAGTCCATTCCCTCCGGGATGGATCTCCACAGGTAGCAAGCGGGGCGACATGAAATCGGAGATTTCATGGAAGAAAAGATTCAGACTTCGAATTCTATTTTGTGTTAAATGTAAATTGTTCAGTGTAAATTGTATCAGTTCTAGGAACAATAAATTGGCCAAAAGTTAATAAAACGAACTACACACAGAACTCAATAAGTTCCATTTATTCATGAGTTTCACCAACATCGAAACCATAATTCAGGGGAATGGAACGCCCGAACCTAGGCTACATTACTGTCACCCACCGATCCATCATACCCGGGTGATAGCACAGATGTAACAATATGGTCTAAGCTCAATGTGTTTTCTCACCCTGTTCAACGAGCATAAACAGCCCGACCCGGCCGAGCTCTGGTTGCACTAAAATAATGAAACCGGGTTAAGACTTGGCTTGGGCCTGCATTTATTTTTCATTTGGGGTTTTGGGCAGGCAGGGAATTACAAATGACCCGACCCCACTAGAATAGAAATTAGTGCAGATAGCAGCAAAAGAAAACAAATCAAAGATGGCGTGCATATTTGACGTTGCGCAGCGTTTAAGCATTGCTTTCACTTATGTAATTTCGTGCTAAACAATCACTCATAATAATTAATACGTACACATGTTAAAATATTTTGAAACGTTCCCTTCCGTTTAATTGTTTATGTTCGAAAATGTTTAGGGTCATTAATAAATTGGTCTACTTAAGTGCACTCTTCTTAAATGTGCTCAGTTGGGATTGATATGTGTAAATTTAATCTAATATGTAAACAAAGGTTTGACATTCGATTGTTACTAAAAGTCGGGTTTTTATAGGATTTTAAAACCATTTAAAGACCGGCCGTAAAAACATTAGAAACCGGGGTTTTAACGGGTTTGAGGTTCATAAAATTTACGGTGCACTAAACGAACCGGGTTGAATATCAAATATTTAGCCGGTTCGCTGGCCGGGTCGGGTCTGAAGTCAATTATACCGCTAGTGTCGGATAACCACCCTCTATTTTATAACGAATTTACAAATATTAGGCGAATGTTAAAAAGTAGAATTCGAAAGTTTTTTTAATGAAAACAGTAGACAGAGTAAACCTCGATTTTTTGCAGTACACTGTCCTACTAAATAATAGCTAGTCTACTAAAGCTGTAGGCATCTGGTAGCTTTTGTTACATGGAAATTGTTGTGATAGAGCTGTAGAGAGAGTCGACCCTATTTTGATATGCGTAATTATGCTAAACTTCAATTTCATGAGAACACAAATCTTACAATCAGTACATTTGACATAGGTTTACCTAAAGTCCTTAAATCTCACTCGCGAGATTATTTTTACTACTACAACGTATTTAACACATGGTTTTGTAGCCTTTTGTTAGTAATTTTGTAACCCGTGTTTTATATTTACCAATTTAAACAAGCCATGCCATCAAATTATGTGAATCTGGCATGACGCTGTCTTTTTAAAAGTAACATTCCCTTTTCAGAGACCGGTTTAAAAATCGTAGTATGTCAACAATGTTAGTACTTTTTCAAATTAAGACGGAAATATGCAATCCTAAGTTTCGAAAGGGCTTCTCTTGTCCTAAAGTATTTACAACAAATTAAAGGGTTTATATGACTTAGAATTAATTAAAGTTCCTCCTCAGGATTACCGTTCTAACATTTTCCACAGTTCTGCTACATACAGCGTTGATTTGGAAGCAAGGTTATGGACGTCACATACAAGGGTTGTTCTTACGACGCCTGGGACTTCTAATCACGGACATCGACTACTAAAGTTTCACAATTTCCGTCTACTCAATCAGCACTCACTGAGTTACGTAAGGTGGAGAACGTACCTGCAACAGTTGACAATTAATTTCAAAAATTACTGGCAGATGAATAACATCATTATGCATATACTTATTTCAGCTGTCCCATAAAAAAATATCTTGATTAAGGACTAAATAATGCTTTCTAGAAATATCATGTGGAATGATATTAATTTTGCCCGGGTGACAGAAAGTATTAAATTTTGATAATAAGATCCCATTGATTTCGAATTCTTATATTATAGATTGTTGATAAATCACAGTTATTTTCAAATTAAATTGGTTGAAAACATCTAACAATTCTAAGTTTGTTCGAAACGTTGTCAGTGTACGGCCCTTTATTAAAACTAGCACTACACTATCTAACTTTAGAGTCAACTCATCGAAGACATATAGACAAGAAACTAGCTTAAAAGATTGATTGGCAAAACAAGTAGGATTTCATAAAATAATACTTGTTAGGGCTCCTCACAACTCAAGTTATTACGTTATTTGAACTTGAAGTTGTACTTGAAATTTAATTTTTAACTCTACTTTGGATCCATATAGTTGTATTTGACCAATTGCAAATCTATATTTTAATTGACAGTCAATTACCGGAACCCAGCTAATAGCTTTATTATTTGAAGTTGCCAACTTCAAGCAGTGCTCGGCACAGGTATGGGTACTACCCGGGTACCGAATTGGTGTACCCTAACAATTCCGGGTACTACCAGGGTACACTTTGGTTGGCTCCAAATTTCGGGTACGGATACGGGTATGGGGTACGGGTACAAGGATTTCAAAATGGGTATATACTCACCGGGCACGGGTATAATGAGGTCATTTACTCGTACCCGCGACCATTGTATCCGAGTATTTGGATACGTTGAGATTTTAGACATTTTGATGAATTTTATGCCATCATGCCCGTACGTTGGAAACTTCTGTCGGTATTTTTAGTATTTCCGAATACATTGTAGCTTACTGTTAATACCCTTTTAACCTTACAACATACATTAAATGCATTTCAGACTGTGTAGCTAAAATATATGCTGTAGGGAAACATGTTTTAAGAAGAATAAGTAAATAAACACAGGCAAAGAATAATAACAAAAACAAAATAGAAGTGGAGAATAGGATTCAAAAAAATTTTGCACAGAAAGTCTTCATAATGTAGTGTTTTGTGACTTCATTGCATAAAGAGTCTGTGGGACCCGTACATAATACTACATTAGCCACAATGAATACAATTTACAAATTAGACTTCTGATGAGTTGGATGTCAAGTTATTTTGTGTTATTGGTGGTTGATTAGGAGAAGGCGGATATTTGTAACAAGATTTTAATGAGTTATATGTTCACGGAGCTACTGAGATGAGAAAATTAGTGCAAAAGGACGAAAAAATCAAGAAGTGAAAAATCGCGTCGCCAATTTCCAAGCCAAAACTGCATGTTAGTTATCTCTATGCACAAAAATACATGTGTATATGGGCTGGGTGCCATAAAATAATTCGCCCATCAGCCCATAAACAACCAAAGGGGGATACTAATTTTATTTCTAATTAAAAACGCATGTAGTTTTTCTGCCCATCAATGAAAATAGTCAATATCAAATACCGCTCTAGCTAGTCAAAATTACCCACTAAGGTATCACAGATTATTATTTATAACGTACTATATATTCCATTTAGACAAATGTGGATAAAGTATCCGGGTACGAGTACGGGTACGACACTGAATTACCCGAGTATTAGTACAGTTTTCTAGTATTTTTCGGGTACATGTAAAATACGGATACAGGTACATGGATTGAGATTACATTGCGGGTACGGGTACGAAAAATGTGTACCCGGATACTCGGGTATGGGTACGGGTAGAGATACCAGATATTGCAATACCCGCACTTCGGGTACGGATACTACGGATTAAATCCCCTAACAAATATACTCCGTCGCTGAATACATGCCTGTATGGTCAGAGGATTTCTTTTTTGTTTTTAGTTGACTGTTTGAACCATTTCTGAGTCTTAAGTAACAACTAAATCAACGATTTACTCCCTTTTCTCACTCATAACGAATAACGTTGATTAAACTTATGAATTATTTTAACATAATATATGTAAATAGATTGTGTATGTATGAACATGAACTAGATTTTAGCAGCCTTACGTTACCAGTCGCCAGCAGCGTGGCGCAGTATATTTTGTTCATTAAAACTACCAGTGGATTCCAGCAATTGACTACAAAGCATTTCCCAACATGCATGTTTAATTCGTTGAGAAATTGTCAATTGGTCAAATTCAATTGTCAATTATTTGTACTTCAGCAACTTGAATCGGAACTGACTATGATTCTCAAATGAAAAGCCTTACTTTTTAGTTGAAATGAAGTTGAACTTGAATGTTCAACAATATTTTGTTTCAAATTGAAGTTGACTTCAATTTACAATTTTTTAAAAATAAATTGAAGTTGGCTTGAATTTGTAATTGAAATTGTAAGTTGCAACTACTACTTGAAGTTGTGAGGTGCCCTATTATTTGTACAGAATTTGAAAATGAACAAATTATTGTTTCTGCTAAAATGGCTGGAACACTATCGCTAATAAAACGTATGCAGTAGAGCAGTGATTTGAAAAATATAGGAGTATAAAAAGCACGTATCTTTATACTGAAACAATACCTATACATAGTGCAATCCAAAACAATGTCAGTATGCACACTGATAAATTCCATGTTACTTGTTAAATTGACATATTTAAGGGAAAATCAGTTCTGCAGCCTGGCAGTAAAAAATTCTTGGAATGACACATTGCTTATAAATTACTTACTAATCGTGAGTCCAGGTTCGTCAGGTTGTTACTCCTCTGGATCACGTGAAAATTAACGTCCGAGATGGTGGTAACATTTTCGTACAATCCTACGCTTAATTTCCGGTTTAATATTAACAGGATGGTCCCAGTTGAAAGAGATATTCAAAATTTTCTTCGGCTAAACTAAGTAAAAGAAATTCAAAAAAATCAATTAAAAGTCTGTGTGAAATTGTGGTAAGTTATAATTGTTTTTGCTGACATGCTAAACATTGAAATTCATACCTAGTGTTGTATGGATCTCGGCTTACTTCCGAAGTTCATAGTTGAGTTTAAGGGTAATTTTGACTTTTAACTTAATTTCCACTTTTCATAAGACAGATGATTCAAAAATGTTTTTGTACACATTTGTTTATAGTATAAATATAATTCGTAGCATTCAAAAAGTATTGACACATCCTTCACAGCACTGTATGTACGACTTGGAGCTAATAAAACTCAAAGAGCACGTTTCGTTATTGTCATTGGCAAAACCGTAAACTGGCAAAAGTAACTAGGGCTTTGGGACCAGCATAAGACTTGTTTTAACAAAATTTGCTATGCTTGTTTGTGCCCCGGATGTTTTTCAGAGGTCTTTCGTTGATTTGGATGAGAGAAAGTTCTCTCCCAAAATGTATTCACAGGTTTGCTTTTTCCCATCCCATGAAATGACAACACTTTTTCTGCGACCTTAAATTTGAATGTTGAAGTGGAAATTTCCAAGTCCCACTTAACCGCTGCTGTGCGTTCTTCTTGTTTATAATGGTAAGTACCGATACCTGTAACAAAATAGTTAAATTGACATAATTATTTCACAATAATAAATGAAATGAAGGGAAGACCACTAAAATGTAGAATTGAAGTAAAATGACGGAACTCAAAATCACTTGAAGTATCTAACTGCTTTGTACTCTGTTACAATCGTTTTGATTAGAATTGTTGATTTATTTAACTACACAGTAGACAAATAATTATTTCTAATTGTTTATCTACATAGTAGACAAATAGTTACTTCTAATTATTTATCTACAAACAAGGACACTCGCGGTTTGTAAAATCAACATTGGAATGAAGTTTTGTGAGCTGTTTGTTAAAGGCGGCCAAATTGTAATGTTCCGACATGAATTATAAGTGTTAATTTAATTTAAAAAAATAATTTTCATTGAGAGTCAATATGACGAATTTAGAATTATTTTGAAAGCATTCTTGCTAAAACGGATGGCTCTCTACCGAATATTTTTATATTTAATCAATTTCAAAAATTATTTCGATTTACTCGCTTTTGTGTTCACATCGGGAGAGAGTAGAAATGTAAATACATTTCACTTAAATAAAGTTGAAGCAACCAATAACGATTACAATACGCTGAACAGCCAACTCTTTCTAAAACGGTCTCGACGTGTTGATACGAACCTTTCGCACATTACAATGTTCTTCAGCTTTTCCTACACCTTCGTACTAACTTTTATCACAAGGAACAAAATTGCTAGATACATTCCCATTCCCAACATAGTATTTTTAACGCATGTAAATGTAAAATTTAATAAAACATTCTAGCTATGCAAAATACTTGGTCCTGGATGACAAAATATAAAATAAAATACCTGAAGTAAGTTATGGAAAATACAAAATACAAAGTAAAATACCTCAGTATATAGTACTAAAATAAAAATACAATACATGATAGGTAATTTAAAATACTCAACTACAAAATACTGTATTTTAAATGCAATACTATTCTTAAAATACCCCAAACAATTCTCACTATTTTCAGCTTCAAAAACAAACAGCTTTAACAAGCAACCTTTTAAATACCGTCAAATAGCTATTAACTGTAAGGAATACATAAAAGACATGTGTAGTAACAAATTGTCAAAGTTTTTCCGAATAAGCCAGTCCATTATAATTACATTTCATATTGTTAGACTACCGAAAATCAACTATTTTGATTGTTTATGAAGTAATATAGATTAATGCGTATAGTAAAAAAATGTAGAAACGTTCAGTCTTGATATTTAAATGTATTTTCGGGATACTTATTGTACAAAAGGAGTTAGTATCTGAAAATAAAATTGAGTCGGCCTTCGGGGCATCTTGAATATCGTTGCTGAAGAAACAGAATGGTCTAATTGTAAGTGCTATGCAACAGCATGTGGGTGTTGACCATTTTGCCTCTTCAGCGACGACATATAATATCGAGAACCTGAACAGGTTTGATGACAAAGATGCTAAACTGATTTTACCTATCCTACATCCTACCTATAAATTTAGTTTAGCATTGGCCTTCCTTTTCGCCTATTTGCGCAATTGCAACGACCTATATCCTTGGCTACAAGTAGGAACATGCGGCTGCCTACAATTCTGCCTATATAGGGTAACGGAAAATGTTAGCCCCTTCCTACATGTGACCCTTTCCTATACTGTACTTACAAATGAATTATATTTTTATTAAAATTCGTATTATTTTTTGCCAATTTATTTTGGATATAATTTAGACTATGCCCTGGTTTGCAACAATTGCCCAGCAAACAATCCCAATTGTTTGTTAATATCATAAGTAGTCATATTTTTAAAAAGACAGATTGTGAGTACTTTTACAAAATTAACTTTACTCAACAATTATGTGAGAACTTCTGCTGCACGTAACGTAAGTATGAGCCATCGAGCAATCACATACAATATACATGTGTACTTAGTTCTGTATGAATATTATTTTGAATGGGAAATCTCAGATGTCCCTGCAGCAGAGCTTCTGCCGGGGACGGGGACGTCCCCTCGGGACACTGGACTTACAGGGACGGTACGCCCCTGGGTGCAAAATAAAATTGTCCCCATGTCGTATTCGGGACGAGACGGGGACAAAACAAATTGTCCCCATTATATTCGGGACGGGACGGGGACAAAAAATTTCTCCCCATTGCATTCGGGACGGGACGGGGACAATAAAATTTGCCACATTTTATTCGCAACGGGACATGCTTTTTGGTAGTGAGTATAACGGGACGGGACGAGCAACCATAGCAGAACCAAGACTTTAGTAGAACAAGGATAACGTTTCAGCTTTTAATGCTCATGAGAAAACTATTCTGTGAGCACTATTTCCCCAACTGTTAAACATTCGATTTTAGGTTGTAGAAAATGAAGCTTATTGCTCAAAAAATGACTGGTAGATACTTCATAATGGTTTTATGATTATGATTATTAGATTTTGGCAATAGTGCGAAATTCACACTGCGAATAATGACAAGATATACAGTGATTTCCTATATAGTGGTTTCCTCTTCGACATCATTCCCTTTGTTTTGGCACGTTTAAAATTTCCCTAGGATTACATTTACATTACATTGTAGTAAGATATAGTGGCATCCCCGTATTTTGGAAGGTATTTTGTCATCCCTTAGGAACCACGTTATAGGAAATTCACTGTATATTTACAATCATAATTGAAGTAAGTTATCATACACAGTATTTGAAAACGGATTCGAAACTTGAGTGACAGGATAATTTTGGTTACAGAAATAGAACAGGAATAGAATAGTAATTATTTATAATTGCTGAAAATTTAAGCTGCTTTAAGGAGTAATCTTGGAACTACGATTCTATAAATGTTTTTTTAATGTTTTTGGTACAAATATTTTTTGTACCAAGTTATCCGCATTTACCGATTTTTGGTAAGAGAATGTCGACAACTGTTTTTAGTAATTATCGGGACGGGACAAGAATTTTGTTCACATGCCCCGATTTTCAGGACCGGGGACAACGTTTTTTAAAACTTTTGGGGACGGGACGGGACAGGGGACAACGATTTTTTGAGTTTTTGTGGACGGGACGGGGACATGAATTTTGTCACCGTGTCCCGATTGTCGGGACGGGACTGGGGACAAAGGTTTTTAAAAAATATCGGGATTGCACGGGACGGGAATTTTGTCCCCAATAGAAGCTCTACCCTGCAGTAGCCTGATGTTCCAACGTTTAAAGATCGCGTTGGTCTGTACCAGGGTGGTTTGATTTTAGTCGCGTTGATTTAAATCTTGATTTAAATCACTTGATTTTTTTCAAATAAATCATTGATTTAAATCAAAATTGACTCTTCAATTTTTGCGGTTAGATAAAATTTAATTTGACGTCTCCAAACGTTGTAAAACGTGCATTTTTTTGTTTTTACAAATTTTTGGTATAAAACCATTTTGGATTTTGATAATTTTCAGAATAATTTGGGCACTTTGACATATTGATTATCTGTCAAGCTGTCAAAGTGCCATAAAATTTGGATATGAGTGAGCTTCTGCTGGGGACAATTGTTATGCCCCACAGAAGATTCCGCCTCGCTTCAAAATCCAGGGACAAAAATGAGTATCCCAATCCCATCCTGAAATAACACGGAGACAATATTTACATCCCGAAATTGTCTCGTCCCTAACAGAAACTCAGTAACTACAAAAACATCCCAATATCCAATCTTTCTAAACGAGTACCGTTTAAAGTGGCAAGATTTGACTGTGAATTTTGCATTTTTTAAATGTTACTTTTGTACGGAGAGATATTCACACTTGTTTAAACGGTATATTCCCAATTTGCAAATAATTTTTCTGTCCCAACATACTCTACCATCCCATACCAAAACACAGTGTATGCTCACACGGTGCACATTTTATATAATTAATTACATATAAATATATTTAATTATGTATACATAAATCAATAAAAATCCAAATGAGACAGTTGGTATCTGTCCTACACAGCGTTTGGCTTCAAAGACAACTTTGGAATTGGCCTTTAACCAGCTTTTTATTTCATATTAGGTTGCTGACTTGTCTTCGTAATTTTTTCTCAATACATTAGACTGATTGGTCAAGTTTCATTGTTGCCAACAGTGCACAATATTATTAGGAAAATTAAAATCCAAAAATTTGTATGGAAATTCTATCGTACTATAAAATTTTGAATTTAAATCATAAAATATTGATTTAAATCAAAAAAATCAGTTTTAAATCAAATAAATCTGATTTTTTTGATTTTTTTCAAAAAAATCAAAAAAATCAGCAACCCTGGTCTGTACCCTACATAATACTTTCTATATATTTCCCTTCATACAAGCGCGTTCTCCTGCTTCCTACATGTACATATGCCTACATGACCGCTTGTATACACGACTGCATTTCCTATTTTATACGCATTTTTATGCGAAAACCGGTGCACCCTATTGTGCCTATAACTTTTTCTGAAAATAGCTTGGACCCTATAAATTGGTCTACATGTAGGCTTTTTACATGTAGGATAGGCTATATAGCACCTTTGGTTTGATGTAATAAAAATGATTCATTCCAGCGTATGTTATTCCATTGCTAAAATGGAATTCTCAAAGATATTGCATATCCTACAAACTTCATACAATGACAAAGTCATATCATAATCACGCTAGTGAAAATATTTTGAGCTGAATACTTTATTTGAAATTATTTACACATTAATTTTTATTATTTTACATGGCATTGAGAGTAAGTAAATCCTAAATGCTACTGTATGTACTTACATACCATTAAAATATAAATTACAACCTGCGGTTATTCTATTATAGAAAATAAAATTGTGATAAATTTTTGGCAGTAATTACTATAAGGTCTTAACAATTCTACACAATAGTCATTATCTGTTCTCAAGATTGTGCTATTTATATGCGTTTATTTCTATGTGGTTTTACAAAGTAATAATAAGGCTGCTTTAGTTGCTAACTAAAACAAAAGCAATTTTCCTTGCATTAGGGGTAACGTGTTCACACAGAGCATGATTTAAAAAGCAAAAACATTATACGAATTATTTCTTATGTAATCTCTCGCTATAATAGTTGCCCTTATAAGGAATTTGGGATACAAAGGCCTGATTTACAATCCCAATTATTGTTTACACAACATTTAAGACTATAACTACAAGGGATCTAATGTTTACTTTTTATGTCGAAAAAAATGTGGGGTTAAAGAGCATTCCGTGTAGCATTGGTCGTCACGAGAACTGGTGAATCCCGGATGCATGGAAACGGGAATGAGTATTTAAACAAGAAACAAATTTTTTGTTCCCAACTAGTTTGGGTACGGGAACAGGAAGAAAGTCAAGTGGACCCGACCACTGGGAACAGGAACAAAAATCTACATTTTGTTTCTGTTCCCATTAATTTCAGCATATATTATAACTTCACCTGAGCTACTGGCAATTATTTGTGAGTAAACGTTTGTACTTTACCTTTTGAGTGCTTTTGATTGTTTCAATTGGCAACAATGAAAACGTCTGAAATGTCTTAACCTCTCTACATAAGAAATGCTCCTTTGGATCTTCGAGTTGTCACATTTGAAGCCTCTTGTTGGGATTGACATACCAGAAATGTCAATGTCAATCCTTGAATAAAAAGTTTAGCCAAGAGCACTATATTATGGTTATTCCGAATTAAGTACACTGGAGTAATTCCTTTTCGATCTGTGTGTTTGTTTTTTAATTATTTTGTATTTCAGCAAACATGACATGCTTTAATTAAAAATTACACTAATTACAAATAAAACGGTAATTTTTGTTTCTTTCAATAGTGTCACTGGAAGTTTAGCACTGTGTAAACTTTAGATTTGGCTCACAACTGAATTTTTTTCCAAGTAATTTTTTTCCTGCAACAAATACGCGAGAATGCACAACGGTCAGTCCTCACTTTCAAATTAAAGGTACATTTGACAGGCTTGCAGCGTTGACAAGAAATTATTGTCAGAGGATCCAAGGGATGGGCGACAAATTCTAAAATTGTTATGATTCCACTGGTTGCTTATGAATGGTTCCTTGTTCTAGTAAATGAAAATAGAAGAAACTTTTGTTGTTATGCTTCAGAAATAATGTCCTCCGAGCTAGGTTATATAGATACATACATGTGTATCTATTCCCATGCACGTGCATGCATTCACTCAGTGAGTCATTCCGAACACGAGCAAAGGCTCCATAATTACCAGTTTTTCCCAAGTAACAAAGGCCAGTAAAGAAATAAATGTATTTAGAGCAATTGCATGCAAACAAATATATTTATATCTTAAGCAGTCGGTTTTAAAACTGGATGGCATTACTTTGATTTTTTCTGTTTGGTCGTCCCGGTTCTAGGAACAATGGTCAAGAAGAAAATATGACTTTATAACCCATGTGTGGAACCTTTCTTGACAATAATGCTCTGCCTGGCCGTAATTGTTTATGTGGCTTGCCAGAGTAAATCCTTTTCACATTTACAATGGGATCTTGACAATATAGAGAAATCTTAAAAGCAATAAACTTTGACAATTCTGGGGTACTTTGTCTCGTTTACAGAAATAAAAACTAACATTGTGTTCAACGTCAAAAGTGCCCTAATATGCTTGTCTCTAATTGCCTGTTATATAATATTGTTCTTGAAGAAGCAAAAACTTCCAGTTGGTAATTATTCCAAATTGAAAGCAACATGATCTATGTAATGCATATGAGATATAATGCATTGAACTAATTAAGCCTGGGCTATAATTAGGCCTGACAAATAGGCTATGATATAGGTAGATTCACAAAAATCTATAGGAAGTACGCCCATAAAGGCAAGATGCAAGTCTACGGATACAAATATACACCATACATAACTAAGAAGTTGACAAAATTACTTGTCTTAGCCATGTTTCAAAGCTAAGATGTAGGGAAATCAAAATTTTGAAAAGCAAATTATGTAATTATACGACATGTGTAGACCCGTTGAGTTAAATTATACTTATAGTCTCGTACTGTATTAAATGAATTTCACAAGGAAGTTAAACATCATATTGCACCTTAACTACTAAAGCATACGTTAAGTATAGTGCTATAAGGAAACTATTTGAATACATCAGGACTCCAATTTTGAACATAGAGAATAATCATTTTCTTTTATAGTCAATCACATGAGAAACATACAAAAGGCGGATGGATAAGTGCTCTAAATCTGTGTCTTGTCCAGACGAAAATATTAAACAAAAACACAATTGTCAACGGTAGATATACCGTATACAATACATAAATGAATTTGTAATAATATACAAGTATATACTTACATTTAACGATATAACTAAACAGCGTTCCAAAGAAGACCCTTTTTGTCACGAAATGGAACCCGTCCTGTTCCAATATTATAGGAACGAAATAGTTTCTCCCGATGCCGTCCGAAAGTATGAATGTGTGAAAGATACGTTCTTATAAGGAGGGATATGATAATTAATATTGGAGTTTTGGGACATAATCTGTGACTAGCACAGACTTGCAAAGTCACAAAGGGAGGAGGTTATATTTGCGCTACTCATCTTGGTCCATATTGTAACACACCAAAATTAAAATACAATAAAATAACATAAAATATAAGTCACTTTTCCCCCAAAACAAATCAATAAATACGAGCTGTGCGGCGGAACATGACGGAATAATTGTTAGAGTCGTTTTTTATGATAATATACAGTGACAAATGGTAATGCCAGATATTTTACATGCAAGGAAATTTTGTAGAATGACCATAAAATTTTCAATATTCATCTACGAATGTTCATGCATGCCGGACATGGTCCTTGCTTATATCTATAGTTACTGCAGTTCGTTGTTGTAATTTTCCCCAGTATTCTATTTATTGCATCAAAATCATTGACATCATCATGGACAAACTTGACATTCAACAATGGATGGGTTTCAAAACTATCAAAATAACATATTCAGTTCCATTTCATTGAATGATGTGGGAGTAATAATTATAAGCTTTATTTATTTGGGAACTCGCGACACCGGGAAGAATGTCATCATCAAGTTTTACACAGCAAGTATTAAATTAGTAAGCATAAGAAGATTTTTATAGTATAAAGATTAATAAAAAACAATCTCATTACAAACACTCCCCTTTGGGAGAGTCAATGAGAATGAAATCAAGGAATATACATAGTACGTGAACAATATTAATTTTAACTTAAATATAGAATTAAACTAGCAACAATAATCTAGACCGCAAGTTTTACTACCCTCTTCAAAATAACAACTGGTAAACGATGAGAAACTGAGTAGTGCATGCACAATGTCTTGTGATCCGTGCAATGGAATCCACACGAATTGCACTTCAACCCCCCAATATTTGTTTTCCCATCTCTGAAACTAATATTTCTGATGCGTGTGGATTTTCCAAGTGAGGCTTTGGATTTAATTACGTCATGCTTTCTCCTCCCATGCATAGACAATGTTTTTTTCGTGTTACAGGAGTATGAACAGAACTTACACTTGTGCAGTTTGTTCCCAATATGAGTCAACTCATGTTTCCCAAAATCAATTCTAGAATCGGTCTGAAGTGTGCACTTCAAACACTTGAATTTACTCTCACCAGTGTGCCTTCTGGAATGGCTCTTGAATGCTGAGCGACTTTTGAACGTCGAATTGCAAAATTCGCACTGGAAAGGTCTCCTGGCCGAATGAGTCAGCATGTGTCTTCTTAACAATCCATCATTCACACAAGCATAAGAGCAAAGTTTACAGATGCTTGACTTCTCCCCCGTGTGAGTATTGAGATGAATTCTTAGTCCACTTGCGGAGATATAATCCTTGACACAGAAATTGCATTTGTATGGTCTCTCACCCGTGTGTCTCCTGCAATGGATCAATAGTACCTTTTTAGATTTGAAATCTGAAGAACACATCCCACAGACAAAAGGCCTTTCTTTTGAATGCGTTTCTAAATGATCTTTTAAGCGCGAGCCATTGCGAAATTGCTTGGTGCAAACGTGGCACTTGTGTAACTTCTCGCTTGAATGAGTCGTCATATGTCCTTGCAAATAGGTTTTTAGCCGGAACTGCGCCGGACAAATTGGGCACTTGTAGGGTTTTTCATTGGTGTGAGTACCGACGTGGGCTCGAAGGTGGCCAAGTTGTTTGAAAGATCTAATGCACAAAGTACATTTGTATGGTCTTTCTCCAGTGTGGACTCGACGATGATTCTTTAATGTATCTGAAGACCTAAACTGGGAAGAGCATACTTCGCATTTGAATGGCCTTTCGCCAGTGTGGATTCTCACATGAGTTGTTAGATGACATTTGGTAATGAATTTTGAACAGCAGTAGTCACACTGAAATTTTCTTTCCTTTATTGGGCCCATAAATTAAATCTCCAGTAGAATTATTAATCACTGTGGAAGAAGAAAAGTACACCTTTTGTAACTTGCAACATATGTATGTATGTAGGTAAGGAATGATATAAATAGATATTTTAACGATAGCTGCCTTGACACTCAAAAATTATTACGTACAGTGCACTCTCGCTAAAAGAGGCCTCCGTATAAGAGCATGTTTAATATAAGAGCACTCGCAGGTCCCCCCTATAGGATTATTGGGCTGTTATAAATGTTCCCTATAAGAGCAACGCTTATAAGAGCATTTGAGCAGACATAGAAACGTTTATGAAACGTTTGCAGGAAAATCTCACGAGCGTGAATGCGCACAATGTACTGAAGTTGGTGACGAGGGAGCAGAGTGCATATACCCATCACATATAGACATAATTTATCCTGGCTAATTTGCCAGGATGCATATAAACCTGAATTACTGGATTCTCTGGATACAATTGAAAATATTGTGGACAAATCCCTTGCAATGAAGGACACCGCACAATCCTTACGAGAAAATGCCCTCTGTTCGTATTTAACGAAAAAATTACTGCAGGGTGCACCTTGATGCGTAGATCATTTTTGATAATTGCCTCGAAAAAATCTGACGACGGGATTCGGAGATATCCCGGGTCAAAGTTAGCAAAAAATGAGGGGGGGCTCATGGGGTACCAAAAAATTCAAACAACGGGGGTCACAGCTGGGTCATCGTGCCACAAACTGGAACCAAACTCGGCACACGTTTAATATGTGTCTAATTAAAGCCCTAATTCCAATGTGGGCCAGTTTTGTCACTGTTTAGATTATGAAACCGGTATCGACGCTCTTTGACCTCTTGAGGTCAGTATCTTGGAATTTTGAGGTCAGATCTCGCTGAATTTTTTTTGCACGTTATTTAATTTTTATTCTTGCCATTTTTGAAGTTATATAGCTAATTTTCACTGTTTGCATTTTTTGGTAACCCATGAGCCCCCCTCATTTTTTGCTAACTTTGAGCCGGGATATATCCGAATCCCGTCGTCAGATTTTTTCGGGGCAATTATCAAAAATGATCTACGCATCAAGGCGCACCCTGCAGTAATTTTTTCGTTAAATACGAACAAAGGGCATTTTCTCGTAAGTATTGTGCGGTGTCCTTTTCGGCAGGCTCACATTACTGACTATTTCCTTCTAAACAAATATTAATTGAATAATTGATACTATTTGTAAATAACATTTTAGTTTACCTTATAATCGAATGTACTGTGTAATGGCGTTGTCTTATTTAGCCCACTTCTTAATAATGTAGATCTATGTATTGTATAATCAGTACTTTAATGTATTTAGATAAATGTTCTCTATAGGAGCATACCGTTATAAGAGCGCTTTTCATCGGTGCTCTTATAGCGAGATTGCACTGTACTCAAACCATCATTTAAAGTAGGGTATGCTCAGCGCACAGACGTACAATACTGGGTACGTTTTCACCATAAATATTTAAAGATTAATTGAAGGTACGTGTTTAGTGTGTAACATGCGTGCTTACCCGAGTGGTTCAATCTGTAACGCATGCATACATAAATACTTTGCCTCTCTTACCAAATTTACAAAAATTCGAGTGTCCAGATAAAATTCTGTGAAGTTCTTGATCTAATCAACGATTTTACCCTTTGAATCAAACAACATGAAAAACAAAGAATAGTGAATCTGAATTCGTACCTCTCTTTGTAATTGTAAGATTTCACTCATACACTGATTGTTCGAATTTTGTGAAATCTCTTTGTAGTGGTTCCCAAGGGATGACAAAATACCTATAAAATATTACGTTGTCACTGTATCTTTGTAATACATAATGTAATTATACGTAATCCTGGGAAGAATTTAATTTTAATTTAAAGGATTGGGTATCCAAGAGGAAAGAACATGAAACCACTTGTAAGATGAGATATGTTCCGGTGACTGGGTATGTACATACCGTTTTTATAGACACTGCTCTTATGATGTTTATGAGTACATTTTCGGAATCAAGATTCCGGCTCTAACTTTCCTGCGTGTGGTACAGACTGCTGCAGTGTATGTGCAGCTTAGATGGTAAACACGTTGTCACATAAAATGGAAATCTTATGGAAAAAAGGACTCTTCCAATTATGAGATTAGATGACACAAACTTTAATAATGTCAGGGTAGGGTGAGTTTGGAAAAACTAATTTTAGTTAGTGCAGGAGTATAGCCAACCTGTGTAGCCTCACATTTTCGACGCCATGTCACAAGTAATTACATAAATGTATGTATGTACATGGTCAGCGGTTCCATGTAAGCTGACGCAGCCTTGCTAAACAAAGGTGTATCAGATTCCTATTTTATATAAATATATATTTGAACAATCTCTACAATAAAGGGAAACGTTGGGTGACATACACGAAGTCTCTGGCTACAAATAATTATTTGGGACAAACTCACAATCAGCCAGCTTACTTCCTATAGAATACCAAGAATACGTTCTAACAGGAGAGCATTAGAATTTCGAGAACCTTTCTTATCCAGAATGTATTGTTAAAATTCAAATGTGGCAACTTGCATATCCAGATATCATTCAGTCAATTTACTTGAAGGCTAATTGCAAGTAAGAATTACATGAATCATGTTTACTTGCGGTGGTACATATATTGTTGGAGACAATTGCCAGGACAATCTACACATTCTTATCAGTAGATGCTATACACTAATTATGTATTCAAACATTCAAGCAATTTAACGTTTAAAGTAGCATTCTGAATTAAAATAATCATCATCTGCATATTTTGAATTAACAATAAGCACAACTTCTAAAACTGGCAGAATACGGACGGTCCATTCATTTTCAATTCTAAAGCTGTGAAATATCTTGCATTTATGAGTTAAAAATATTTTTTTGAAATTTATACAAATACGTATTTGCACAAAGCATGCATTTGCATCTAACGTAATTACACGAACGTGACTTTTGTATTGCTTAATCTATGATATATAGGTACATATATGCATCAATCTCACTGTATTATCCTTTGGGCTCAGAGATCAACTGGATTCGTAAAGATTTTCATGTGCTTTTTTACTGCTGTTTACATGCATGTATTTCTATGTGATTTGACATAATAGGCCTGCTGTTGTTGCTAATTGACTAAATCAAAAGCAATTTTCCTTGCATTAGGGATAATATGATGTATTATATATGTAATTCCACAGCGGATGGTTAAAAAAAGACAAAACTTGTACGAATTATTTCTTATGTAAGCCCTCGTTATAATAGTGGCACATATAAGGAATTTAAGGTATAAGGGCCGAATTTACAATCCCGATTCCTGTTTACACCATATTTAAGACTATGCGTGCAAGGGATATAATGATTACAATTCATAAGGGAAAAATGTCGGGTCTCAAGAGCTTTCCCTGTAACCAAAGCTGACTCTACACTACAATCAGATTTCTGCTCATATTATAGTTTCACCTGAGCTACTGGCATTAATTTGTGAGTAAACTTTAGTATCTTACCTTTTGAGCGCTTTTTATTGTTTCATTTGACAAAAATTAATAATAAAAGTGGTACCTCTGTTGTAGTAAATAAAAATAGAAGAAACTTGTATTATTATGTTTTTAGAAATAACGTAGAACAAGCTAAGTTACATATGTATCTATTTTAATACATGTGCATGAATTCACTCAGTGAGTCATTCCCAGGCATAAGTAAGGGCTCCATAATTATCAGTTTTTCCCAAGTAACAAGTGCCAGTAAAGAAATAAAGATATTTAGGGAAAATGCATGCAGTCAAATGTGCATATCGTAAATGGGTAGCGGTTCGTTTGAAAACTGGATGACATTACTTTGATATTTTATGTTTGAGTTTTCAGATTCTACTAACAATTTTCAAGAAGCAAGTAGGACACTATATGTACTACCCATGTGTAGAACCTTTTTTGATAATAATGCTCTGCCTGTATGTAATTGTATATGTGGGTTGCCAGAGTAAACCTTTTTCACGTTTACAATGCGCTCTTTGCAATATGTATAGAGGAATCTAAGAAGCAATAAACTTTGATACTTCTAGGGTAACTCTCGTTTACAGAGAGAATAACTAACATTGTTTTAAACGACAAATATGCTTGTCTCTGTTATATAATGTTGTTCGTGAGGAAGTCCAATCATCCCGACTGTATATCGATATTAAATGCAACAAGGTCTACATACAGCTTCAACTCATCAAAATCTTCACAACATCAAAAAAAAACTTATTTTGTATTAAATGCCTGACCTCTGTAAATACGAATACTAAGATATTTCAATAGAACAAGTTTTATTAAATTTCGGAAAGATTTTACAGTAACTAGAAATATGGCGAACTAAATGGATAATATAATCAAGCATATCCCCATGTGTAATTATTGGAGATACAGTCGAATCTTTCTATATCGTCTCTCCATAATCTGTGGCATTTCCCTCATAGTGTCAAAAAATGGAATATCATTCGGGTGTTGTTAAAAGAACAGTCGAATGTGAATGAATTGTTAAATGCAGCAAAAGGGGATATTAAAATTTCCCCTTCCCCTCGACCGTGCGAGTAACTAAATGAACTAAAAGTAGTGTATAGCGTTTCTCGTCTGATGGGTTCTCACATGTAATTTCAGATTTTTCTTAAGGCGAAATTTCCCTGTACTAACTCACATTTGAAGGATTTTACATTTGAATGAAATGACATATGGCCATTTGTTTTTAAATGTTTTCGGACAAATACAGCATTTGTGATGTCTTTCCTTGCTATGAATATATGGCAATATGTTTTATCAAGTGGAGACTTACACGGAAATACTGGCAGGAAATAAGACATCTGCAGAGTTTTTCCCCAGTGTGAGCTCTACAGGTAACATTGAAAATGCATTTCGACACAAATCGGAGAGAGGATAATTTCAGAGAAGTAATCACAATTAAACTTGCATTTTCATTTCGAAACCATTTTTGTCCGGAGACGACATGACTGTAATTATTTAAATGACGATTTCTGTTACCACAAAGTAATTAATTTCCATTGGGATTCGGCTTCATTTGACTTACTGACCTGCACGAAAATGAACTATAACATTTTAATAGCTAGCCTCGTCAAACTTTATCGTTCTTGGCACTTCAGTTATTATCAGTAGTTTGACAACTTACCGTAAATTGTAATACACTACCACTTGGAAATTAAAGTATCGCCATTGAGGTTGAAAAATATTTCAAAGTCCGAACATCATTTGTAAAAATCACATTACATATTTGAAGGCATCTTTCTCTCACTTGTAATTATGTACTACTTGGCTACGAGGCTTGGAAATTAAAACAAAACAATTTTGAATGAAATAATTCTTGTATAATGAATTCCTTTAATTTTGTAAATGCTTTTGCGTTTTAGGTAATTAATTATGTATCACTAAATGATATATGTCTTAAAGCTCCCAAGACTACATGTGAATTTGTCTTTTATGGACTGATATTCAGTCATAAATTATTTTCAATTGTTTCATTTGACAATAATGAAAACATCTGGACTGTCTTAACCTCTATACATACAGTGTGTCACTATCGTCTTGCTGTAATCAGCACTATTGCCCTGCACACAATAAAATCAAGTTAAAAATATAATTTTGTTCTACAGTTATTCTGTCTTGCATCAACAGTCTGCTTCTGTTTTAGGGTAGCTTTTATAGTGAGTCCCAGCAGTAACCTAATTCTAGCAGCTATATTATTGTTATTCCGAAAGTACACTGTAGTAATTCCTTTTCGATCTGTGTGTTTGTTTTTTAATTATTTTGTATTTCAGCAAACATGACATGCTTTAATTAAAAATTACACTAATTACAAATAAAACAGTAATTTTTGTTTCCTTCAATGGTGTCAGTGGAAGTTTAGCACTGTGTAAACTTTAGATTTGGCTCACAACTGAATTTTTTTCCAAATCGTTTTTTCCTGCAACAAATACGCGAGAATGCACAACGGTCAATGCTCACTTTCAAATTAAAGGTAATTACATTTGACAGGCTTGCAGCGTTGACAAGAAATTATTGTCAGAGGATCCAAGGGACGGGTGACAAATTCTAAAATTGTTATGATTCTACTGGTTGCGTATGAATGGTTCTGTCGTCGACAGACCCGAGGACAACAACACTCAGCCTGCAATAACTCGAGGAGAGTGACAAAGAACAAAATTGCAGAACTGTAGGAAAAATTCCATTAATTTTTCCCAACTATGTGTGGATAATGAATGGGTGTAGAATCCACTAGGTGTTTTGAGAAAATTAGTGTTTAATTTAATTATCTAACTTCATTTAGGACTTGACAAATTAATTATAAGTTTACACTTCAAACCATTTTAGACAAATGTTTTACCAAACACGACAAAACTAACATTTATATTTAAGTCAGCAAAATAAATACTTTGACAAAATTCTAGTAAATTTACTTTTAAAATATAATAATGGTCAAAATAAAATAAATAACTTGCAGGAAAAATAATTAGGAAAATGCGGGAAGATTCACGTGTCCACCTCGACTCTCCGACTTTAGGACGATGAATGATTCTATATTTTAAAGTTAATTTCAAAGTGGACCCCAATGAATGTCCACGTCGCATCACAAAAACGTTCAGCCTTTAACAATAATAATAATTATTATCATTACAACAGTCCCACTTATTATTAGATCTGCATTCGTAGGTACTACTATTTTATAGAGAAGATTAGACAAAAATACAATTATCAACGGTCAATATCTAGACTGTAAGCTTTATTGTAAATGTACATACAACTTCATTCAAAATTGAATAGAATTACAACTGAATTTTTAATCTGTGCGTATGCTAATGGTACATGTATCTCTCCTGTAACTAACCCCAGTGTCAACAAGCCCACATCATACATCTTGGCACACACGCTTTGATTTAGAGTGTATGTAGGCGTGTAAATGTGTCCGAGTAATTTACTTAAACGCTGTTGCTCACTCAGCTCAAGAAAGTGCGTTAAGTACTTACATGAAACAACATTACGACGAAGGGGCTGCCACTGTCCTGACCCTTTCTGCTCTCATAACAACTAATCTTCAGTACTCTTCTTGGATGTTTAGGAATTTGTAATGATTTCAGAGTGCATGTGTCCACTCAGGAATCCACGGACCTTAGGGTTTCTACTGGGGAAAGCTTTCTGCCACCCGCTCCGTTAAGAAATTGTAGGGACGAAATAAATTACATTTGAAAATATTTTAATGTCTAAAACATATACTCTTATAGGGAGTGACATAAGTAATAAATATTGAAATTTTGGGGCAGCGAGCTTTGTGTTTGTTCTCAAAATAGAGTTTAATTGTGTAATGATTACTGCCAAATAACTATCACCTTCAAGTTCTTTGACTTCTATTGAATTAGAAACGTCTTTATGCATGCCAATAAATTATTAATAGCAAATTACGATTCAAGGATTTTTGAGAAGAAGCGAAAAAAATAATCTGTGACTAGAACAAAATTGCAAAGTCACCAAGGAGGAAGAGGTATTCGCGCGACGCATCTTGGTCGATATTGTAACACACACAAATTAAAATATGTACATATACATGAAATAACAAAATAAAAATCACTTCGCCCGTACAAACAGATCGGTAAACAAGAACTGTGAGACGTAGCATAGTGCAATAGTTACGAAAGATTTATAATAAATTATTATAGTTACTTTCCCTGAGAATAAATCTTGCAAAATTGTA
Source organism: Allacma fusca (assembly GCA_947179485.1). Classification (NCBI taxonomy): domain Eukaryota; kingdom Metazoa; phylum Arthropoda; class Collembola; order Symphypleona; family Sminthuridae; genus Allacma; species Allacma fusca. Next base: position 66,515,457 of record OX359245.1, read on the forward strand.
ATAATGACAGTTATTTTGCATGTAAGATCAAATTTGGGGAGGTGCCCAAAGAAATTTAAGATTATGCTTTAACGGATATTTATATACATATGTAGGTATGCCGGACATGGTCCTTGCTTGTATATGTAATTATTACAGTTTATTGTTCCAATTTTCACTCCGATTTTGTTTTAATGCATGAAAATTATTGCAATCATCATTGAGAAAATTTGAAATTCAATAGTATATAGATGTGTTTCAAAACAAAAAAATACATTCCGTTCCAATTCATTGGATGAAGTTTAAATACTTTGAAACTCCCGATACCCGACATACTGTCATCATCAGATGTTAAACAGCAAGTATTAAACTATAGTTAGTGTAAAGTGATTTTTGCAGCAAAAAGATCAAGGAAAATACATGATGCGTGAACAATATAAAATTCAACTTGAATAAAAAAAACAACTGAAACTAACAATAAGAATCTATCCAGTATATTTGACTACCCGCTTCAAAACAACAACTGGTAAACGATGAGAAACGGAGTAGTGCATGCACAATGGCTTGTGAGCCGTGCAACGGTATGCACATGAATTACATTTCAACAGTCCAATATTAGTTTTCTCATCCCTCAATTGGTTTCTGGGGCATTTCGATTCTCGAAGGGAGCCTTTGGATTTAATTACAGATACGTCATGGTTCCTCCTCTCATGTACAGACAATGTTGTTTTCCAGTTACAGGAATATGAGCAAAGCTTGCTTACACTTGTGTGATTTACCCGCCATGTGAGTCAATTCATGTTTCTCAAAATTAATTTAATGACCTGTCTGAAATGTACACTTCAAACACTTGAATTTACTCTCACCAGTGTGTCTTCTGGAATGGCTCTGCAATGTTGAGCGACGTTTGAACGTCCGGTTGCAAAATTCGCACTGGTAAGGTCTCCTGGCTGAATGAGTCTGCATGTGTCTTCTTAACATGGCATCACTCACACAAGCATAAGAGCAAAGTTTACAGGTGATTGGCTTTTCCCCCGTGTGAGTACTGAGGTGAAGGTTTAGTCCTGATGAGGAGGTATATTCCTTGACACAGAAATTACATTTGTACGGTCGCTCACCCGTGTGTTTCCCACAGTGGGTGAACAGTAAGGCATTGGATTTGAAACCTGAAGAGCACATCTCACAGACAAAACGCCTTTCGTTTGAATGAGTTTCTAAATGTCGTAAGCCCTGGCGATTATAAAATTGCTTGGAGCAAGCATATTTTTTTTATATTTGTTTAATTTCTTGTTTGAATGAGTCGCCAAGTGCCCTTTCAAATAGTCTTGTAAACGGAACTGCGCCGGACAAATATGGCAATTGTGGGGTTTTTCAGTAGTGTGTATCAAACATGGGCCTCTGTATAACCCCAGCCTATATCGTGCCCAGATTCAAAAATCATCGGCGGCCCCACCTCATAGCCTATAAGCAGAGCTTGTACAATTTAAGCATCCCCCATTTACGGCATCCAACAGCGCTTAGCGGCTTAGCCTACCCATAATGGTGTATAGGAAAGGCATTCAAGCGAACCCTAGCCTAGAAGGCAGCCCCTCAACCTCAACCTTTCCTACACATAAGCCTATATTCGTACCCTTCATTCATACATATACATATGAGAAGCAGAGTACCTTTTCTACGTATGTACTTGTGCATGTTCTTACTACACGTTGAGTTGTATTGTCATCCATTCTGTATTTTTTAACGCAGCCTTCAGCCGCCATTTCAAGTGAATAGTGAATCCGAAAGTAGACGAATCAAAATAAAAAGCAAAGAATAAAAGCGAACCATTAACGATAATTCTGAACTTCTGAAGACAAATAAGTTTGTCTTGAAAAATAAATATCTCCGAAGTCCTATGTAATAGCAAGGACGACAAACAATCATTATTTCCCATTTGCTCCACTAAATTTAGGGTGTTTTGATGTAGATTTTGACAAACTACTTTGTCCGAAAAAAAGTTTAAAGAATTGACTGTATACGTGGACCATATATGCTGGCCTACCTATATTCCGTCTAGGCAATATAGTTTCCGTTAGGCCTAGCCTACTCTAGGCCCATAATGTTCCATTATTTGGCAACTTCCCTATATCTTCCCTATACGCCCATCACTTTGTGGAGCCCATCCTAGACGCTGGCCTATATTTTATCTCAATTGTTAGCCAGCCTAGCATTTTTGCCTAGATTCCATCCTAGATCTAGGCTGGGGGCCCATCTTTGGTGTGTATACTAACGTGGGTTTGAAGGTGGGCAAGTTGTTTGAAAGATCTAATGCAAAAATTGCATTTGTATGGCCTTTCTCCAGTGTGAACTCTACGATGCAACTTTAATGTATATGATGTGATAAACTGGGAAGAGCATTCTTCACATTTGTATGGTTTTTCTCCTTTATGAATTTTCCTATGAAGATTAAGTTGACTGGTAGAAGGAAACGCGGAGGAGCACTCTTCACATTTGTATGGTCTCTCACCAGTGTGGACTCTCACATGAATGGTTAGGTCATGTTTCTTAGTAAATTTTGAAAAGCTGTAGTCACACTGAAATTTTCTTTCTACTTTTGGGACCACGATTATATTTCCAGCCGAATTATTAATCACTGTGGAACAAGAAAAGTAATTAAAATAATATTTCCCGATTAAATTAAACATTTAAGGATTAATTGAAATAAAGTTTTCATTGTGTTACATGAGTAGTTACCCGAGTGTTACAAACTGTAGAATATACATACGTACATACTTGACCTACCATGCCGAATCTGCAAAAATTCAAGTTTCCAGATGAAAGTCTGTGAGGTTCTTGATTTAATTAACGAATTAACCCGTTGAATCAAATAATATAAAAAACACAATAGGGAATCTGAATTTAAACCTCTCTGATTACTTGTAAGATTTCACGCTGTTATACTCATTGGCTGTTATAATTTTGTGAAATTTCTATATATGTATAGGTTCCCATGGGATGACAAAATACCTGCAAAATATTGAGTTACCACTGTATCTTTTTATTATATAATGTATCCGTACTCCTAGGGTGAATTCAATGACTTCAATAAAAAGGAATTGCTATCCAAGTGGAAACCTCTGTATTAAAAATTCACTGACACCACTTATAAAATGAGATTTGTTCCGGTGACTGGGTATGTATCTTTTTAATAGAGAGCTGACACTGCTCCTATGATTTTTATGGGTACATTTTCGTACAGAAGATTCTGGCTCCAACTTTCCTGCGTGTGGTACAGACTGTTCCAGTGAATGTGCAGCTTACAATTAGATGGTAGATACGTTGTAACATAAATTGGAAATCTTATGGACTCAAGGACACCTCCAAATATTACGTTACATGACACAATAGTAGTGAAAAAACTGACGTATGTTAATACAGGAGTAGTTACAGAAAACCTATGCGACCTCACATCTTTCGACGCGATGTCTTAAACATGTAGGGTCAGTGGTTCAATGTAAGCTGACGCAGCATTGTTGAGCAAAGGTGTTGCATGTTAATTTTTTGTTTAAAATTATATTGGAACAATTTATAAAGTAAAGCTCAACGTTGATTTACATTCATGAGGTATTTAACTACAACGTATGATTTTGGACAACCTCACAATCAGCTAACTTAATTCCTTTGGACAGCCAAAGTTAATTTATGAGAGGGGAGTATTGGAATTTCGAGAACCTTTCTTATGTAGTATGTATTATTAAAAATCAAATTTGACAACTGTCGTGCCCAGATATCATTCAACCAATTTATTTGAAGACTGATGATTGTAAGTAAGATTTACATGAAGACACGTTTACTTGTGCTAGCAGATACCCGTTACTTTTTGACTGGAGAAAGTTGTCAAAACAATCTACACATTCTTATCACTACTAGTACTGAGGCACAATTATGTATTCAAATATTCAAAGAATTTAACGTACAAAGAAGCATTCTGAATTAAAATTATCATTATCTGCATATTTTGTATTAACAACACGCACAATTTCTAAAACTGGCAGAATACAGACCGTCAATTCATTTTCAATTCTGAAGTGCTGAAATATCTTGCATATGTAAAGAGGAAAAAATATTTCTTTAAATGAATACAAGTACGTAATTGCACAAAGCATGTATACGAGTAACATAATTACACAAACGTGACTTTAGTAATGCTTATTCTATGCTATATATGTATATATTTCTATCTCACTTTATCATCCTTCGGGTTTACAGGTCAACTGGGTTTGTAGATTTCCATGTACTTTGTTTTACTTCAACGAATATTTTGTTACACAGTTCAAGGGAAGAGATGAAGTAAAACTAATTACATTGGGATGTATAATGAAGGAGGCGCGACTGTCTTGATCCTTTCAGCTTTCTCATCTGCTAGTATTGATCTAACATTTCTATAATATTTTGCAATCCCTCAAAGTTCTAAATGTATTATGAACCCCGAAATTAACCGATACAAGCACCAGTACATTTTTAAATTATTTATTTTAAGCTGAATGCAATTTCATTTTGACACAAACACAGCAGAGTTCGTTACAAAATACCGTTAAACTTCGTAAATTATAAACGTATATTAATTTAGACTTAACACTAAGAGTTAAACAAACGCAATTATCTTGTGACACACAAATTGAGTTTGTCATTCAGTCATAACCTTCCGTAAGATTTCCCTTTAAATCCTAAGGTTAAAGGTCAGAGTTTCGGTAACACGATAATCTTAAATTAAAGGCCACTTGTAACTGAGGACCAGTATCGGATCTCACAATCTCCGAAGGGCCATGTCTTCCGAAAATGATATGGCTTATTAGACACATCATTTAAGAATTATGACAAGTAACTACGATTCCCCACTTGAAGCCACTCTCTGTGTCCTTTCAAAATCAACAAAGATTATTCTTTCCATATCAGACCATCATCAGATAACCATTAAAGAATATCAAGGTCCCTCAGAAACCCACGTTTTTAAATTATCAGTCAAACACAACCATATTCTATATCAAAAAGTATTTGACACTTTAAAAGACCTGTATATTTTTATGCTATCTACCCCTAATGCCCACTTCGGCTACCAAATGGCACAAATCCTACCACACGAAATCATAATTGAAGATAGTGATTAATCTTTCTGCATGACTCTCACAGCAGAAAAAAAGATATAAACACGGCCCAGCAACTACGTCAAGATCAACATACGGTATAAAACTTTCCTCATTATATGACCATTTAAGTAATCGAATGACAAGATTAACATAAGAACATTCTTTTCATTTCGTTTCTATGGCATATCTAGAGAAACAACCTGGAATTATAACTAGCTTTGAAACTCCAGCTTCCGATCGCCCTATACTCTGCACGGATTGTATAGAATTCGAACAAATCATTAGAGCTGACGGCTCCACTTTTCACCTCCTAAGAGTAAAAAGAGGAGTCCAAATATTTCACAAACACTTTACCACCCACCAGGGGTCGGATTTATGTAGGAAGACGGGAAGAATCTTCCCAGGGAAAAAAAAATTTCAGCAGGGAAATTTTCAAACGTGATTGCAAACAGGGATTTACAAATCTGTTGACCTTTTTTTTGGCAGGGATTTTTGAAATTGTTGAGGTGTTTTACTGAAAATGATTTTTGTCAACAGGGATTTTCGAAATTGTTGAGGTGTTTTACGAAAATGCTTTTTTGTCAGCAGGGATTTTCAAATTTGTTGACCTTTTTTTCAGCAGGGATTTTTAAATTTGTTGGGGTTTATTACGAAAATTGTTTTGTCAACAGGGAGTTTTAAACTTGCTTCGAACAGGGACATCGTGACCAGCAGGGAAAATAAAAAAAATCTTCCAGGGAGATTTACAAAAATCCGACCCCTGCCACCCACCAGCAACTAATTATATTCCTTTGTACCACCCCTAATGTTTCACTAGGATATGGTATGACAGAAGTATAAATGAGTAATTTTAGACCAGGAATAGCATACGAATTTGAAATTCCCCTAAATGAAATTACCATTTCCCCTAATTACCACATAGAAACTTCTGACATACTTCAAACTATTAACACGTATATGTATATTTTAAGAATTCGAAAGGGTAGTCAAGTTGGTGAAAATTACTTTAACTCTCACCAAGATTTAATGAATTTTCTCACACGCAACCCTCACATAAATTTCAGTCCACCATCCAATGAAAAATAGTTTACCAGTTATTCAAGAATATTGGAGAATTCCCATGAAAGACAATGATTATGCCGAATATGAATTAATCAGACTTCATGATAACTCCCTAATTCACCGCCTAACACTAACATTCAACTCTAAACAATTCAAAAAAGCTTTTATCTCAATAACCAATTTTTTCGATTTATTTACACCCACCCCAACTTATTTTATGGTCAAGGTATGATAGAAATATGAAAATTAACACCTTGTTTTATTATAAGCACCCTCTCATCTACCCCATTACGAGTAAAACGGTTCAAATCTTGACTGTGCCATACATATTTTGACAGTCTCTTCTTATCAACAACACAAACATCAAAGACAATTTTCCTCGTTTGAAATCCTTATGGAATTTGTGGGACTCACTCCGAATGTTACTACTGGTCAAGACATGAACCCAGCATAAAAATCAAGTTCGGTCTCTTTCCTTTACGTTTATATGCGCCAACTGGTCTAAAAAAGGGTATGCTCAATCCTTGATACTATAGATTATACATTTTCTGTAATTTCCCCTTAATTTCCTTATATTTCATTAATTTTTGTTTAAGAAATTTTGGCTCACAATTTATCTTCGCTTCAAGGATCAGTCCATCTTCCACATGGTGGCGTAACTAAAGTAATACCACATCACTACATAAGTCGTAGGTTAAATCATTAGAATAATTTCTTGGCAGAATATTATAAGCTCTAGCTTTTAAACAAGGACCCAAAAACGCGGCGAAAAACGTTTTTCTTGAATATATTAGCATTAGGGCATAATCATTAATCACTTTAAATAACATCCAGAAGTAATAATAATAATTAGGTACATGATGTATATTTATGAGAATCAAGTTATTAAAAACATTACCTTCCTATATATCAATATTTGACATCAGAATATATGTAGGGAACACACAAATGCATTAACCATTTTTCTCTCTAAGAATATAAACAAAAAGAACTCTACAAACACATCTACTATTAACGGACTAGGTATTTTAAGACCACTTATAATAAGATAAAGGGACATCAAGTTGGTTACTTCTATTTTTATCAAAGTTGATTCTATAACAAGCATTTCATTCTTAAACTCTTCCAATAATTTCATAAAGGTATAATGATATCAAAATTATAAATAGATGGTCATAAGTTGTAATATGTCGAGCTAATACTGAATGTTAAAAGAACGTTCTAAAATTTCATACTAATTGTTAACTTACATTTAAGACATATATAAGAGACATTGTAGTTTCTTCAAAGTTTTCAAATACTGTTTACCGATCTTAAAATCACGGAACTCAGAAAAGCGGCTTCAGCAACAGAAATTCTAGGAATCTTCGATCTTCCTTCAGGTGTAACTATTAACAGTTATCACCTGGTCTTGTATATAACTATAGTTTCTAGCCATTTGTATGTATGTATTTTAGGGATTCGCTCTTATTGACTTAATAAGATGAGACTGCTCAGGCCACCAATGGGCCCATTGCAGATTTCCCTTTACAATTTACTGTGGGCGATTTGCAAAGCGACCTGTTGCAATAGAGTAATACAACAGGTCACTTGCTTTCGCCTTTTTTTATAGTTTCTAGCCATTTACTAAACATTGATGGTCAAATTAAAATACTATTAATTCCTCGATTCAAATATTGTATATTAATAAATATTGATTCTAACATTATCTGGAAAATTTTACAACAATTGCTACCTTAATTCAAATGTAAACATATCCAGTTAAAGTAAGAGTGTACCAGTGCAAGCAACATGCGCGTCCTTCGTGCCGTCAGCAGTCCATTCCCAATCCACCCCCTCAAATGTTCCAAATAAAATTGGAGATGTAGAACCACCTGCCATTCAACTCCTTCGACTACAGCTCGAAATACAGAAAACCATAGAAAAAATCACACCATTCGAGCAAACTCTCCCATATCAGAACATTTTAATTAACAGACTGTTAATAGACTGTGTTAAATTCATTCTCTCTGCCAATGGGCTAATCAGAGCCCACTACACGGAAGAGTTCGAGACCTATGCTCAGACTATGAGTAGAATTTTACAATTGCTCGAAACGATCAATCCGGTTAATGCGGTTACAGTATATTGGGGGTTGACTCTCGAAATGTGTTACCCCGACAGACTTTAAAAATCGTCGCTAGTGCCGAAATCCGTTGCCACGATTCCTTGCATCAAAATTAGAATGAAACAAATGAACATATAGTTAATTCACGAGTGTTCAAGTTGTTTTGCTTTGAAATGTCGAATATATCAATGCATGCAACAATATTTTTATAAAGTGCTTCAGGCCTAATGTCGTAAATATAAATGCTCTCAGAATGTGTAAATATGTGATAGTATTATATTATTGACTAAGTGCTTTCCCATCCTCTTCTTTCTCACCTGCACGACTTCATTAGTGTTTTCGCGTAGTGTTTTTGCGTTCATAGTGTATCTATTCTCCACAATTCAATTGGTTTTAGGTGATTCGAATATAATTTCCGGTGTAGTAATTTAAACATATTCTCTAGCAACAGAGAGCGATGATAGCCCCATTTCGGATATTATAGGTTGTTTAGGCACACCGATTTCTTTCTTTTGCTGTTGTAATAGTGGCATCAATTTTTCCTAAAGTGGATAACGGAGAGTAAAGAGTGACTCGTATGAGTCACCGCGGTTACAAGATAGGTAAGATCCACGCAGACCACAATATTCGAAACAATATGTCAGCACGACTGACTTACAGCAACCAGCTTCCAAACTTTTACCAAATGACGATGCCCACCGATTTGAGGCCGTACATAGTTTAGACAGAAGAATTGCAAGCTGCATTGTTATTAGAATTGAATCAAAGGACGAGATTATTTGCTATTCATTTTTATATGGGCATAGATGCACATTTTATTTTCGCTCACCCTCACCTCACGCTCAATGTCCGTGAAGCACCGCTCGCTCCCCCTCACGCTGCTTCACAATTTTGTATACATATTGTAATCGCCCTGACGCTCATGAGCGCACAAAAATAATTTATGCGCTCACCCTCGTGCTCATGAGTGCACTCGTTTAATTTACGTTTACATTGAGTTTGGCTATATAGTTCAATTGTATATTATTGTTTATTATCAATTTATGTCAAATTATCCGTTTACGTTTATAAATTTCACCTTTTAATACTAGGCTTCCGTCAGTCAGCATATGCACATTCAATCCGACAGAAAAATGCATACATTGAATATTATTGTTGCTGTAGTCGAATATTTTTATTACACAAAAAGGGGATTTTAGTGCACGTTAATTGAAAAATTCAGAAATACGATATGTATTATGTATACATCTTATGTATTGGTTCGCTTTTACTATTCTTTTACTATAGCATAAATTACCCTTCATATTGATTATTGTTTTGAATTTCGGCTGGGATTTGGAAGAATGGACGCTTCTTAGGTGTTTCATTTTTTAAATTTAACTTCCAGTTATTTAATGAACTTTCTGTGCAGCATTCAGTATTTCGTTCAGAATTTACAAATACAACTAGCCCATTATTATTCATTCGTACATCTTCTGGATGTAATGCGAGCTGATTTTTGTAAAGACGTGCAAGATGGAGATTGAAACTCGTAGAACTGAATTTAAATGCACACTGATAATAATATTCAGCTGGTATTTTACTTTATATCGAAGCAAAAAAGCTGCATAGATAATAAACGTGGTCGGATATATTCCTTCGGGAGATATTCCCTCCGGATACAACCCCTCTGACATAATCCCTCCGTAGATAATCCCTCCAAATATGGAGATAATCTCTCTGTTTGAAACAACAGAAGCATTTTTCCATGGCAACGCTATGTAGTCAATAAATAAAATCAACGCTGGATTAATAATTACATTTAGTTCGATTATAAACTACAGTTGTGATCGAAAATAGCAGTAGCTTTTATTTAGGCGCATTGGTTAGATTTAGGGTCAGGTTTACATTTTCCGGAGTAATCAAACGGGCAAGGAAATTAAAGCATTTGAAATTTACGGCGATTTATTTGTACATATCTGTAATATGCTATCAAGATCACAAACAATTAATTTTAAAGCGTCGTATAAAAACATTGAATCATGATTGATGAGTCAGTCAATAGTAGAACTGTCACTCCTGAAGAATGTCGTGAAGTCAATGCTGAATAGCTTCGAGGAATTCCGAGTGGTTTGTCTCATTTTGAAACAGTGCAAGTAGGAAAAACAATGTTTTCGAATACAATTGGGAGCAGGTAGAAGGTTACTACTGCACTCTAAAAACTCCGGTAATGCCATATGCAGGATGAAACAGAATTATGCCGATTCTGAATTAAATTCATCTTTTAATCCGGAAAACGAGGGATGAATTTATGCTTGCATTGCAAGTTAAATGTCATCTTGTACATTCTCAGTCCGGCCAGGTCAAATAAAATTTCATTCTGCACTCAGGATTACATTATGGATTTTCCGGCTGCAAATTGTTCCTGCATGCACGAACATTTTCAGTGACCGTTACATTTATATTGGGTATGCATTAAAAGCATGCTAGTAATGGCTGCCAAGTGTGAAGACATGCTTAACAAAGCTGCTCAGTTTTTGATAACTTTTGAAATAATACCAATTAGTTATTCGGGATCCAGAATGAGTTTTTCCACTATTGATTCAGTTTTGGAGGACCTGAAGTGACACATCTGTACCAGCAGCAATTTAAAGGTAAGAAATGTCTCGTTCATAAGTAATTATATTCACAGCATGCTTGATATATGTATGTATATACAACGGTACGATGTTGAATATTATGAATAAACACAAAAAACTCACAGTTACGAAATAATTTCAATAATTTTTAGGATCATGCAAATATACAAATTTATAAATAATCATATAAATATATACCATTTAGCTGTGAATTGTTTAAGTTTATTCATAAAATTGAACATCGTACCGTTTTATAGATATACATACATATACCAAACATGTTGTGAATATAATTAGTTATGTACTAGATATTTCTTACCTCGAAATTTCTGCTGATACAGATGTGTCCCCATCAGATACCTATCTTTACTTTGATCATGGGAAAGCGTTTAAAATGATGCTGGATGGCTTTCAAATACAAGATGTTTTCTGGACGGCTAGGTTTGGTATAAGGGTACTGAAATTCCTATTTTAATCCTGCAAGTATCCATAATTCAACTATGCTTACAGCATTAATTCCAAGTTACGCCAGGCATGCTTGAACTATACAAGAATATATTATTCCTGTTGGGATTGAATTTTTACTAGTATGCATAGCAAGATCAAATACTTCCTGGCCATGATACGTGTGCATATTCTTCCTGCTGGGATTTAAAAATCCTACCGGCCATGATTCATTTCAGTCCGGAGTTTTTAGAGTGTGACTGACCGAGTCTCATTCATTTTGAACTATAGAGCATTGCAGTTTATTTACTTAAGCAAGTCAATGTAATTAGCGAAAAATAAGAATGCCCGTAGTTTCTTATTGTTTTTGTTACGATTTGGGTGCAACGAATTAGGAATCACAGTTGCTATAGCAACTGCAATGTAAGTTGCAGTGTCTCCTGCTGTCGTACAACAAACCCATGCGTCGGAGGGATAATCTCCAACTGCAGGAGAGAATATATCCGGAGGGATTATCACCGCAGGGATTATTTGCGGAGGGGAAATGTCGGAGGGCTTATCTCCATACTCCATAATAAATTATAACCACAACGTAAGACGGCATTATTCTATATATTTTTTACGTGTGCTACCGTATCGTGAGTGCGATAAATCCCCCTCACCCTCACTTCGTGATTACAATATGAGTACCGTCTGCCCTCACGCTCATTTCAATGAGAGCATCAAAATTTGCAAGCGCTCACCCTCATACAGTGATTACATCGTAGTCCTCATGAGGGTGAGCGTGAGCGTTGCCCTCATCCCTCGTGAGGGTGTGCATCTATGTATATGGGCAGTGAAATAACTAATATACACCAACTTCGACTACATACTGAAACGAGAACCATATTATTGTACAAACTTTGCGGAAGAGGACCAGGAAGGTCGAGAGGGAATGAGAGCTCCAGTTTATATGGCATGTATTCGTTTTCAAGGAGCAACCCTTTGTGCTTACAAAAATTAATCCAGAATCAGCCCCAAATTATAATCGGAATATACAAGCACACAATCCATGAATGATAGTGCTATTCAAAGGAGAGGGAAGGAGAAGTTTCCAAGTGGATAAAACCATGTGAAACTGTTTTACGAGAACCATGGGCAATATCTCCAAAAATGAACGACAGAGCTGCGCACAAGTACAAGTAGTACACGAGTATTTCAAGTCAAGTTCGCGTTCGGGTCGTGGTCAAGTAAATAAATTTAAAACCATGAACGGTTCGGGTCGTGTTCAGGTATTTCATGGACTTGACCATGATTTCTTACCTCAAGTCAAGTTCGTGGTCAAGTATAATTATTTTACTTGAACCATAGTACCTGGTCATGTTTAAGTAAATATTAAAAAGTACTTGACCACGAACTTGAGTTTTTCGTGTACAAGTTCAAGTAATTTTGTTTGTACAATTCTTCATGGCTGAGGGAGTTTTCAATTCACTTACGATTCACTGTACTAAATGAAACTTAAAACGGCATTTAATACATCACTTTAAGCGGCATTTGTTAATTTGTTCGTGTACACAAATACAAAAGAAAGCTCAACATTCATATGGCTCCGTGAAAATTGATTTAAAAATGTTAGCACCCATGTTTATAATAGTATGTGGCAACAAAACCTAAAAGGAGTTCTGTGTCCCCGAAAATGTCAACTGAGTCACCAGACCCACCCGGTACACGAAATCAGAGTAGATCTGCAGTATACAATCGTTCTACATTCATTGAAAGGAACCAAAAATACAACTATTATTTTTAGAGGCGGTTGCTAGCAAAATGCTGGGTGAAACCTAGTGTGTTAGAAACCCAGGTTCGCTTTCATTAGAAATATAAATTCAATAAAACTTAAGTATTTTGATGTCCAATGGATTACTTGAAAGTACTTGAAAGTTCAAGTTCATGGTCAAGTTCGGGTCATGGTCAAGTCAAGTTGAAGTTGGACCCGAAACGCGCGTATAAAATCATGGTCAAGTAATATGAGAATTACTTGAAAACCCGAACTTGTTTCATTCAAGTATTACTTGAACTGAAAATGTCAAGTTCGGGTAATCTTGAAATACGTACTTGAGAAGTCGGGGTCAAGTCAAGTTCGTGGTCGGATCTTTATAAATACTTGACCCGAGCGCAGCACTATGAACGAGGAAAGACAAAATCATATCAAAGACTCTTCAAAGCAACATTTCACAGCCGACTCCAACTGTAAGCTCACGAGAAAGATATTAAGATGACTAAGTGACTGGCAACAATAAGAACTACCATCAAGACCACAGGTAATCGAAATGACAGAAGTAAAGATTTCAACTTCGTCAAACCTGTTGCAGTAGGACATGAAAGGAAACGTGAACTGCAAAGAGGATCACGGTACCAAGAAAGATGGTAGTTCGCGTTACAGTTCCAGGGAACGTCAGGAGGCAAAGTTAGAAAGGACCCGAAAGACGGAGCAAGTCTCTTCCCACACGCCAAAGAAAATGAGATCCAGGGAAACTACACCACCAAAAGCAGAAGCTTCTTCCAGCAACTATAGTCAGAGAGATCCAACACCAATGCCTCCGGTTAAGCCTCCCATGGAAAATCAAGTTATTCAAGTAACAAATGAACAGGGGAAATTAGTAACCTCGTTAGACATTTAATCCACAAAGCATGGAAGCTGCCGAGAATTACCAGCAACCCAGATGGAAATAAAAAATTCCAACTTCACCAGATATTGAGATTATTGAGACAAACAATCCACCATCATCCACAGGAAAAAGTAATGGACCAACAACATTTACATCAGCTGTAAGTTCAAAAGCAGAAATGGAAATTCTGAAACGATTCAGTCATGTAAATTGCTCACTAACAAAATTCAAAAGGACTCACCATACTCCTATGACAATAACAGAGCCTCAACCCATGAATGGCGAATGTGAGCATCACATGAAGAAGCAACGGATAAATACAGAGAAACTGGTTCAAAAACTAATAAAAGAGAAGTCTCGGATGAATTTATTTGACAACAACCTTCATGAACCAACGATTTGGATGTTTCGTATAAGGGAAATTTCTTCATAAGGGACTAAATTGTACGGACCCTTGCGCATCTTATATCGGACTTTTACTGTATTCAGAATAAGCGCTAGGATGTCTTCGATTGGTTTCAAACAAAAACTAATAGTAAAATCGATTTCTGAATGCGTTTTGATCTTTTGGTTTTCAGTATGAAGTAAATAATTTCCCAATGCAAGCTCAACAAATTATTATGACCATTTTTTATTTCTTGTGGTACTTAACTTGAATTATCAAGCTCAAGTCGCGTTTAAGTCATGGTCAAGTCAAGTTCAAGTTAAATTTGGAACTTTAAATTACTTGATCAAGTTCAGGTCTGAGAAAATTTACTTGATTACTTGGACTTGACAAGACAAGTAATTATTTGAACGCGAGTTATCAAGTTCAGGTTATTTCTTGAAAATTACTTGAGTGGTCAAGTCAAGTTTATGGCCAAGTTTAAAATTACTTGACCGATCGCAGCATTGGGCAGTATACACTGTCCTCAAAGTGGACTAATTTTAAGTTTAAAGTTTTTTCACGTCATGTACAACGAACATAAACTGATGCACTCACATATAATAATAGTTCGGCGAATACCTCTCCCTAGAAGCAATGTTCATTATGAAGAGAATTTACCCAAACAGTTACATACGTAACCACACCACGTTCAGTAACGTTGTGTAGGTGTGGGTTAACCGCGCTCAATTCTATAACAAATTTACAATTATTATGTGAACGCGAATAAGTAGAGTTTAGATGTTATTTCATTAAACTATTAGAGTTTGTAAGCCTCGCTATTTTGCAGTAGACGGGCTTGCTAATTAGTAGCTGGTCTGCTGAAATGGTAGGCATCAGGCAGCCTTATTTACAGGGAAATTGTTACGATAGATCTGTAAAAAACGTCGGCTGTATTTTGATGTGTATAATTACGCTAAATTTCCATTTCTTCAGAAAAATCAAATATTACAATTACAGTGTATTTGACAGATGCTTGTCAAAAATGGTTTTGTAACGTTTTGTTAATAATTTTGCAACCTCAGTGTTTCCTATTTTTTCATTTGAACAAGCCACATGTCCAAAACACTACATCAAATTATGCAAATTTGGCATATTGTTGGCTTTTTAAAAATAACTTACCGCTTTCACAGAAATCTAGTGTAAAAAGCATCGCGTGTGGAGTACGATTTACTTTTAAATGTTTAGCCAGCGATAATAGCATAGCAATGATAAGCTTCAAAAGAACTTCTTATACCCTAACGTATTTACAATAAATTTAAGGATTTACAAATATCAGAATTAATACATGTTCCTCCTTAGGATTACCGTTGTATGTATATAGGAGGCTTGTTCTGCACATTTTCAAGGATATGGCGCCAGCAACTTCTAATCACGACGATCGACTGGTAACGTTTCATAATTTCCATCTACTCAACTGCACCCAATTAGTTACCTAAGGTGATGACAGTACCTGCAACAGTTGACAATTTATTTCAAACATTAGTGGCAATTCAATCACCGCATAATGTTACGCACATTTATCTTACAACTAATAAAAAGTCTGAACACAAAAAATTTTTTAGTGGGAACTAAATTATATTTTTAAAAAATATAATTTGAAATAGTGCTACTTTGGTCTGGGTAAAAGAAAATATAGAATTTTGATAACAAGATCCCGTTGATTTCGAAATCTTATATTTTAAATTGCTGATCAATCAAGAAGTTATTTCCAAATTAAATTTGTTAAAATAAGCAACCAATTCAAAGTTTGTTTCAAATATTGTCAGCTTGAGCACCTTTATGAGATGTTGCACTTCACTGACCCTAGAGTTAATTCGGTAATTAGATAAGGGATTGCAGCTTTAAAGGTGGAATGGTAAAACAAGTGGGAGTTCAATAAAATATTGCTTTTACAGAATTTGAAAAGCGGGCAAATAATTAATTCTGCTAAAAGGGTTCGAACGCTACCATTAAAGCAATATGCGCAGAAGGACAGTGATTTGAAAACTATACAAAAATATAACACGTAGATATCTTTATATCGAAACAAAATACGTATGTATACATATGCGATTTACATAGTATCATGTAAACTCATAAATTGATACATTTAATGGACGATGAGTTCAACAGCACGGACACTGGCAATACCAGTGTATGGAATGACACAGTTGCTCATAAATTACTTACTGACTGTGAGAATAGTTTCGGATAGATTGCTTTACCTTGTATCATTTGAAAATTGATATCCGAGCTGGTGATTACATTCTGGTACAATCGCACACTGGACTTCAGGATATGAAGAGGATAGCTCCACTTGAAAGAGATTTTCAAAATGTTTGTCAGCTAAATTAAATAAACGAAATTCAGAAAATACAATTGAAAGTATGTGTGAAATTCTGGCAAGTTAGAACTTTTTTGTTGGCATGCTGAATATTGGGATTCATACCTGGTGTGAGATGGAATCATATCTGTTTCTTTTCCAATATGGGTTATTCAATTTTTTGCAGTCAGTTCCATTCCAAAATTTAGTTAGAAACACAATGGTTTTTAAAAATCATGAGCAATCTAAATTTGAACCCTAAATCTGATCGATAAATCTGATCATAAATCTGATGACTCAAAAATATGTTGTTACACAATTGTTTGAAACTTCAAGATAATTCATAGCGTACACACACGCATTGACGTCCCCTTCACTACGCTGTAAAACTTGAAGTTAACAAAGCTCAAAAAGAATTTTTCGTTACTGTCGTTTGTTAAACTGTAAACTCACAGTAAAAGCTACTAGAACTTTTCGACGATCATAAGATTTGTATTAACAAAATTTGATATGCTGGTTTGTGTCCCCGATGTCTTTCAGAAGTCTTTCGTTGATTTTTGTGAGAGAAAGTTGTCACGCAAAATTTATGCACAGGTTTGTTTCCATCCCGTGGAATGATATCACTTTGCTGGAACCTTCGCTTTGAATGTTGAAGTGGACATTTTGCAATGAATTTTTGCACACAAAATCTTCCGAGTCCCACTTCTCCATATTTATAATCGTAAGGTCCGATACCTGCAACAGAAACGATAATTTGGCATAATTATTTCACAATTATAAATGAAGGAAAATGGGAGAAAAATTTCTAAACTCAAAATCATTTGACGCATCAAACTTTATTTCAAGTAAATTAGACGACTTCAAGCATTATTTTGATGGTTTTCTCACCAAAATGTGTGGCTCTCTAGCGAATAATTTCATATAAGGGCGTTTAGCCGGTCACAGACTTACGTAATTACCATTTATGCCATGTAGCCATTTTATCTTGTGAACAAAAATTAAATATGTCAATAAAAATATTTCATATCCTAATTTTTCAGCAACCAACTTCACTTGTCTACCAAAGTATATTTCGTTTTATTCGCTGTTTTGTTCACAACGGGAGAGAATATCAATGCAAGTACGTTTTACTGAAGTAAAGTTCAAGTAATCATGAAGGATTGTAATGCACTGAGCAGACAACTTTTTTCTGAAACGTCTCTTCCTCCAGCAAATTTTCCCCTGTTATGAAAATCTCTCCTGCGTATGTACACATACGTACATAGTAAGCCATTAACGACACCTACCTTATATGTATGTTACGGTGAATTTCCTACATAGTGGTTCGTAAGGGTTGACAAAATACCTGTCAATATATGGGGATGCCACAATATCTTACTACAATGTAATGCTGGGAAATTTTAAATATGCCCATATAAAGGGAATGCTATCTAAGAGGAAACCACTATACAGGAAATTCACTGTATAGCGTCACAAAACTTCGTGTTCTTCAGGTCCAGTTATAGACACTGTCGATTCTAATATATACAACGTATATATGTACGTATGTACATGTCTGCACATTACAATGTCTTAGCTTTCTACGCCTTTGTACTAACATTTTATCAAAAGGAACAAAATTGATTGATACATTTCCCATCGCCCCCAAATACTTTTTAAAGCATGTAATTGTAAAATTAAAAGACGTTCTGTTTGGGTTATCTTATTATATAAAAGTTAATTGTGTTAAGTTTTTCGCAGTAATGACTTTGTGGTCTTAACGATTCTATACCAAAGTAATTGTCTGTCACAGCGATGTGCTATTTACATGTATTTATTTCTATGCAGTTTGACATAATAAGGCTGCTCTAGTTGCGAATTGCTAAATCAAAAATAATTTTCCTTGCATTAGGGGTAATGTACGTATGTAATTACACAGCCAGATTTAAAAAAAACACAGATGGTATGATTTTTTTTATGTAAGCTCTCGCTATAATAGTTGCCCTTATAAGGGATGTGGAGTACAAAGGCCTGACTATCAACTATGCGGTACGAAACAAGGGATATAAAGTTTACAATTCATAAAGGAAAACATTTCGGGTCTCAAGAGCATTCATTGTACCGAGAGTTGACTCCATATCTTCAGCATTTTATATTATAACTTCACCTGAGCTATAGTAGTATTTATTTGTGAATAAACTTTAGTACTTTACCTTTTGAGTGTTTTTATTCTTTCATTTGACAATAATTAACGTCTGGACTGTCTTAACCTCTCTGGATAGAGAATGTAAATCTGGATCTTCGAGTTGTCACATTTGAAGCCTCTTATTTTGTCAGGTGAGACAATATATGAAAATGAAGACTGCCAATGAGACGGACTTCCATCTTGTTGGGATGTACACACAAGAAATGTCCCTGTTAATTTTTTGAACAAAAATTTAGTCTTAAAAGTTACTTGTTATTCCGAGACAAGGTTACTAGTTTTAATATGTCAAACTGGATTTTAAAGTGCAGTTTAGTTTTCAGTTATTTTGTAATTGGGCAAATATGACAAGCTATAATTTATTATATAATTACAAGAAACTGCAATTTTGGAATTTTTGTTGTTTCCAATGGTGTCACTGAAGAATTAGCACTGTTTAAACTTCAGTTTTGGTTCACAACTTGGTTCCAAATCGGTTCCAAATTGTTTGGTCCTGCAGCTAATAGGCGAGAATGTACAACGATCAATGCTCACTTTCAAATTAAAAGTACATTTGACAGGCGTGCCGCTTTGACGAGAAATTATTGTCAGAGGTTCTAAGGGACGCGTAACAATTTCTAAGAGCTTTATGATTCTACTGTTTTTGTATGAGTGGCTCCATTGTTCTAGTAAATGAAACGCTTATTGTTATGCTTTCAGAAATAATGTGATCCGAGCATGTTAGATACATATGTACATATGTATCGATTCCCATACATGCACATTGACTCACTCAGTGAGTTCTTCCAGACATGATCAAGGGCTCCATAATAAAAAGCTTTTTCCAAGAAGCAAGGGCAAGTAAAGACATAAATATATTTAGAGCAAGTGCACGCAGACAAATACTTATATCGTAAATGGGTATCGGTCGGTTTGAAAACTGGATGACATTACTTTGAATTTTTCTGTTTGACTGTCCCGGGTCCAGCAATAATGGTCAGGAAGAATATATGATACTACAACCCATGTGTGGAACCTTTCTCGATAATAATGCTCTGCCTGGCCGTAATTGTATATGTGGGTTTGCCAGAGTAAACAATTTTCTCATTTACAATGCGCTCTTTACATTATAGAGGAATCTTAAAAGCAATAAACTTTGACAATTCTAGGACAATTGTTTCTGTTTACAGAGGGAAAAACTAACATTGTGTTGAATGTCAAAAGGGTCCAAATATGCTTGTCTCATTTCCTAAAGAATCCATGACTACATGTGAAATTGTCTTCTATGTAATTATTGATATTCAATTATAGATTATTGTTCAACAATTTTTGAGTAATTATCAGTTGCAATATTTAAGTTTGAATCTTACAAATATAACTACATTTCCCGGTTCGGGTATGTATCTGTAGCTTATTAATTTATTTGAATTTTGTTGACGGATGTAGTGTGTGTAGAATTATTTTTTCAGTACAATCTATTTGGGGAAGTAAAATCCCAAAACAAAATTGGGGCTGTGTATTAAGCAAGAAGGTGTACCAATTTCTGAAATTTATCAGCTCTTCAACCATTAAAATGCTTTTCGTCCGCTCCCACATGCATTTATGTAATTACATATGTTGGTATAAGTTGCGATATGAAGGCAGTGAAGGTATTTAACACTATGGTACATCATACAGTAAATGAAGTACAGAAAAACTATCTTTCAACGACAGTTTTTAATTTTTATCCCAGTTGAAATGCCTGTTTGACTATTATTTTGTGTTACTGGTAAAATTTATTTTTAAAATTATGGAATCTCATCTTTTTTATTCCCTCCCAGCCTGGACTTGTTTATAATAAAGGCATTGATCTATGGTGTGGTTAAAAGATGGGCACCTGGGCTAATATGTTTGCCCAAAGTATACGTTGAGTATAGTGCTGAAAGGAATCTATTTGAATATACATAAGCACTCAACTTTTGAATATGAACAATCATTTCCTTTTGTAGTTACTCACAAAAGCAACACACTCAAGAGAGGGAGGAATGTGTCCTCTAAATCTGTATCTTGTCCAGACGAAAAGATTAAACGAAAATACAATTGTCAACGGTCAAA
Source organism: Allacma fusca (assembly GCA_947179485.1). Lineage (NCBI taxonomy): Eukaryota > Metazoa > Arthropoda > Collembola > Symphypleona > Sminthuridae > Allacma > Allacma fusca. Next base: position 66,536,422 of record OX359245.1, read on the forward strand.
GTACTGTAATCTTTATCGTTTTACTTCATTCAAAAAGGTATAGCATTACAAGTGAATTTTTATTGTGCGTATGCTTATGTACATATGTACATGTATACGTATCTCTCCTGTAAATTACCCCAGCGTCAAACAGCCCACAGTTGGACACTCACTTTTTGATTTAATGAGTTTCTGTGGGCGTGTAAACGTGTCCGAGTACTTTACTTGAACAACGTTGCTTTTTCAGCTCAAAAAAGCTCATAAAGTACTTACATGAAAGAACAACATTTCGAAGAAGGGACTGCCACTGTTCTGACTCCTCTCATAACAATTAATCTTCATAACTTTTCTTGGATGTTTTGGAATCCGCAATGATTTCAGAGTATATATGTACATATACGGATATATCCACTCGTGAATCCACGGACAATAGGGTTTCTACTGGGGGAAGAATTTTGATACGTAAAGGAACCCGATTGTATATGTAATTATTGTTGTTAATTATGTAATTTATTGTTGTAACTTTCACCCCGATTTTTTTAATACATCAAAACTATTGAGATCATCAATGAGAAGCTTGAAATCCAATAGTGGATGGGTTTTAAAAATAACAAAATAGCACATTCAATTCCATTTCATTACATTACGTGGAAATAATACGAGAAGCTTTATTTATTTGGGAGTTTCTGACACCCAACAGACTGTCATAGTCAAGTATACCATTAATTTTGAAGTGAAAAGATTTAAAAAAAAAAAAAGAATCTCACCCCAAACCCTCCCTTTGAAAGATTCAATGACAACAACATCAAGCAAAATACATGGTGCGTTAACTATAATGATTTAAACTTGATTATAGAATAACAACTAAAACTAACAACAAGAATCTATCCCACATTTTTTACTACCCGCTTCAAAACAACAACTGGTAAACGATGAGAAACGGAGTAGTGCATGCACAATGTCTTGTGAGCCGTGCAAAGGAATCCACACGAATTACATATCAAGAGCCCAATATTATTTTTCTCATCCCTTAACTGATTTCTTACGCCTTTCGATCTTCGAAGGGAAACTTTGGGTTTAATTACGTCATGGTTCCTCCTCTCATGCATAGACAATGTTCTTTTCCAGTTGCAGGAATATGAACAAAACGTACACTTGTGCGGTTTATTCCCCATATGAGTTAGCTCATGTTTCTCAAAATTAGCATTACAATCGGTCTGAAATGTGCACTTCAAACAGTTGAATTTACTCTCACCAGTGTGCCTTCTGGAATGGCTCTTGAATGCTGAGCGACGCTTGAACGTCCAATTGCAAAATTCGCATTGGTAAGGTCTCCTGGCCGAATGAGTCAGCATGTGTTTTCCTAACGTTGTATAACCCACACAAGCAAAAGAACAAAGTTTACAGGTGAGTGGCCTCTCCCCCGTGTGAGTACTGAGATGAAGTTTTAGTCCTGTTGAGGAGATATATTCCTTGACACAGAAATTGCATTTATATGGTCTTTCCCCCGTATGTGTCCTGCAGTGGGTCAACAGTAAGGCTTTGGATTTGAAACCGGAAGAACACATCCCACAGGTAAAAGGCCTTTCGTTTGAATGAGTTTGTAAATGCCTTAAGCCCGGGCGAGTACGAAATTGCTTCGAGCAAACATGACATTTGTATAATTTCTCACTTGAATGAATCTTCACATGTCCTTGCAAAAAGTCTTTTAGCCGGAACTGGGCCGGACAAATTGGGCACTTGTAGGGTTTCTCATTGGTGTGAGTACCGACGTGGGCTCGTAGGTGGCCAGATTGTTTGAAAGATTTATTGCATAAATTACATTTGTATGGTCTTTCTCCGGTGTGGACTCTACGATGAATCTTTAATTTAGCTGAAGATATGAACTGGGAAGAGCATTCTTCACATTTGTATGGTTTTTCCCCCGTATGGATTCTCCTATGAAGATTAAGTTGACTGGTGGAAGGAAATGCGGAGAAGCACTCTTTGCATTTGTATGGTCTCTCACCAGTGTGGACTCTCACATGAGTGGTTAGGTGATTTTTGGTAGCAAAGTTTCTAAAGCAATAGTCACACTGAAATTTTCTTTCCACTATTGGGCCCATAATTAAATTTTCAGTCGAATTATTAATCACTGTGGAAGAAGAAAAGTACATCTTTTGTAACTTGCAGCATACATAATTATATAGGTAGGCATTGATGTAAATACATATTTTAACGATGGCCGCCTTAAAACTAAAAAAATAGTACGTACTCAAAGTAGCGTATGCTCAGCTCACAAATGTACAATCCTGGTTACGTTTTTAGCATAAATATTTAAAGATTAATTGCAAGTACGTGTTCAGTGTATTTATTGAGCACTTACCCGAGTGGCTCAATCTATAACGCATGCATACATATATAAGTACTTAACCTCTCTTACCAAATTTCCAAAAATTCAAGTGTCCAGATGAAAGTTTGAGAACTTCTTGATCTAATCAACGAATTTACCCTTTGAATTAAATAACCTGAAAAACAAAGAAAAGAGAATCTGTATTTATACCTCTCTGTGTACTTGTAAGATTTCATGTAAATATACATTGATTGTTATAATTTTGTGAAATTTCTTTATAGTGGTTCCCAAGGGATGAAAAATACCTGCAAAATGTTGAGTTGCCACCAGAGCTGCGCACAAGTACAAGTAGACCACGAGTATTTCAAGTCAAGTTCGCGTTCGGGTCGTGGTCAAGTAAATAAATTTAAAACCATGAACGGTTCGGGTCGTGTTCAGGTATTTCATGGACTTGACCATGATTTTGTACCTCAAGTCAAGTTCGTGGTCAAGTATAATTATTTTACTTGAACCATAGTACTTGGTCATGTTCAAGTAAATATTAAGAAGTACTTGACCACGAACTTGAGTTTTTCGTGTACAAGTTCAAGTAATTTTGTTTGTGCAATTCTTCATGACTGATTGTAAGGGAGTTTTCAATTCACTTACGCTTCACTGTACTAAATGAAACTTAAAACGGCATTTAATACATCACTTTAAGCGGCATTTGTTAATTTGTTCCGTGTACGCAAATACAAAAGAAAGCTCAACATTCATATGGCTCCGTGGAAATTGATTTAAAAATGTTAGCACCCATGTTTATAATAGTATGTGGCAACAAAACCCAAGAGGAGTTCTGTGTCCCCGAAAATATCAACTGAGTCACCAGACCCACCCGCTACACGAAATCAGAGCATATCTGCAGTGTACCATCGTTCTACATTCATTGAAAGGAATAAAAAATACAATAATTATTATTTTTAGAGGCGGTTGCTCGCAAAATGCAGGGTGAAACCTAGTGTGTTAGAAACCCAGGTTTGCTTTCATTATAAATATAAATTCAATAAAATTTAAGTATTTTGATGTCCAATGGATTACATGAAAGTACTTGAAAGTTCAAGTTCATGGTCAAGTTCGGGTCATGGTCAAGTCAAGTTGAAGTTGGACCCGAAACGCGCGTATAAAATCATGGTCAAGTAATCTGAGAATTACTTGAAAACCCGAACTTGTTTCATTCACGTTTTACTTGAACTGAAAATGTCAAGTTCGGGTAATCTTGAAATACGTACTTGAGAAGTCGGGGTCAAGTCAAGTTCGTGGTCGGATCTTTGTAAATACTTGACCCGAGCGCAGCACTAGTTGCCACTATATCTTTCTATTATGTAATGTATGCGTAATCCTGGGAAGAATTTATTGACGTCAATATAAACGAATTTGTATCCAAGAGGAAAGATCACTGAAACCACTTATAAGATGAGATTTGTTCCGGTGATTGGGAATGTATGTACATACCTTTTTTTATAGAGAACTGACACTGCTCTTATGATTTTTATGGGTACATTTTTGTACAGAAGATTCCAGCCCCAACTTTCTTGCGTGCTGTACAGACTGTTCCAGTGAATGTGCTGTTTAGATGGTAGACACGTTGTAACATAAAATGATAATGTCTGGAAAAAAGGACTCTTCCCAAGGCTTACATTACATGACAGAAACTTTAATAATGTCAGGGTAGGGTGAGTTTAAGAAAAACTGTTTTAATTTAGCGCAGGAGTATAGCGAACCGCTGTGACCCCTAATTTTTCGACTCCATGTCATAAGTACATACATATATGGATAGGGTCAGTGGTTCAATGTAAGCTGACGCGGCCTTGCTAAACAAATGCATCAAGTTCATATTTTACATAAATATTATTTGAACCATATCTCTACAGTAAAGCTATAATTTTGATGACATGCACAACGTATTTGGCTACAAAGTATTATTTGGAGACAAACTCACAATCAGCTAAGCTTACTGCCTATAGAATGCCAAGAGTAAGTTCTATTAGGAGAGCATTGGAATTTCGAAAACCTTTCTTATTCAGAATGTATTATTGTTAAAATTCAAGTGTGGTAACTTGCATATCCAGATATCATTCAGCCAATTTATGTGAAGACTAATTGCAAGTAAGAATAACATGAATACGCGTTTACTTGTCTACACATTCTTATCAGTACTAAGGCATAATTATGTGTTCAAACATTCAAGGAATTTAACGTTCAAAGGAGCATTTTGAATTAAAATAATCATTATCTACATATTTTGAAATAATTAACAATAAGCACAATTTCTAAAACTGGCAAAATATAGACAGTCCATTCATTTCCAATTCTGAAGCTGTGAAATATATTGCATCAAGAGGAAAAATATTTTTATTAAATGTATGCAAATACTTACTTGCACAAAGCATATACATGTGTATCTAATATAATTACACAAACAGGACTTTTGTGTTGCTTATTCTATGCCATAGCTGCACAAACACATGCACTAGTCTAGTCAAGTCTAATATTTGTTGGTTGTGATATTGACTAGTCTAGTCTAGTCAATTCACAATGGTTTCCAAGACATCCTAGTCAAGTCAAGTCAAAGTCACTTTTTAAGTCGAAAATTCTAGTCAAGTCATTCTAGTCTCCTAGTCACTTGCATTTTATTATCGCAGCTGTAGGTGCCCTTTTATTATTTGTCTTATTATTTATTTTTTAGCTAAATCAATTCATCACCAAACCCTGAAAACAATATCAAAGTAGTTATTATTTTAACAGTTTTAACTGCGCAAGTATGAAGGGAATGTTCCATTTAATTGGAGGAATGAAATAATAATCTAGCATGAATAAAGAATTGAAACGAATTGTGAAATATTTTGATAATCGGTTGAACTGAACAAGTTGATGAACGGTTAAACCCCAGGAATCTAACGGATAGTACCATTTCATCAGTTCAGTTTTGCTGCGTCTGGATAGGCTTTTCTAGTTAGTTTTCTTCGTTAGGTTTTTAAATTAATAAATTTTGTGTACAATATTTGTTGCTCCAACTGCGATGGCTTAACAGAAGCTCTGAGCACGAGCAATGACCAACAGCTCAGAGAATAGTCCGAAATTAGTTACCTTGTCGTGATCTTCTCTAGATGTGATTTCATTTAGTTGTTCGTTTTCTGTATTTATTTTGGGGACAGATTTTCTGGCGATACTTTACTTTTCAGGATTTCTATGGTTCCTTCTTTAAACGTTTTCTCACTACCTCAGATTTATTTTTGTATGAAATTGTTACTGCATTAGCTTCGGCCCCAATCATTTGGGATATTTACTCTATGAATCTGTATGTCTGGTGAGATTTCGCATATTTTCGACTGGATCGTGGGCGATTCATGATTTAATACTTTAATACAAATGAATGTTTTTATTAAATTACTTTAGACATACATGACGTATAGAGTACTGTTTCTGCCTATATTGTGCAATGAATTAACGGCTTGAATAATTCAGTTGTGCACTGCATTTTTCCAAACTCAATTTATTAATCGTTAAAGGACGCAGTTACAAGTCCTAATATGGGAATTTTTTTTATGGCTTGGAGCCTTTGTTATTGTTAGAAGTTTCCCCATTTCCTCCTAAAACTGCTTCATTGAATGATTTAGGCATCATTTGAAGACATTCACAAATTGACTAGACTAGTTCATGCACATTGTTTTCCTAGTCAAGTCAAGTCAATCATTATAATTTCTAATGCAAGCCTAGTCTAGTCAAGTCAATTCTTTACGGTTTTAGGTGCTTGCTAGTCAAGTCAATCTTGTCAAATTTACAAAAATCCTTAACTAGTCTAGTCAAGTCTCCCATTTCCTAGTCAAGTCTGACTAGACTAGTGCAGCAGTGTTCTATGCTATATGCATCAGTCTCACTGCATCATCCTTTGGGCTTACAGATCAACTGGATTCGCATAGATTTCCGTCTGCTTTATTTTACTTCAACAAATTTTTTTGTACACAGTTCAAGGACAAAGATGAAGCAAAACTAATTACATTAGGATGAACAATGAAGTAGATGCCACTGTTTTGATCCTTTCAGCTCTCTCTAGTAATGCCCTAAAATTTTTTAACATTTTGCATTTCCTCCAAATTCCATATTATGAATCCCAATTTTGTAGCCATTGGCCGATATAAGCACTATTTTATTTTAAAATTTGTTTTAAGTTCAACCAAATTTGATTTTGACACAAACACACATACTACAATTCCAAATTACCGTTAAATTTCGTAAACACTAATGACTTATTGTTTCAGTACTACATACTATTAATAGGATAAATATTAATTTTGCTATGTATTTACAGGAAAATATGCAGGATATCCATGAAGTCATACAGTTTTTCTCTCTTTCAGTTGACTTGAAAGGAATTTAAGCACACATGCTGAAAACATTCAAATTAGAACTTGTAAGAAAACTTGAAGTTAACAAAATTTAAAGAGAACTTTTCGTCATTGTCGTTGGTTAAAGTTCCGTGGAATGACATGACTTTGCTGCCACCTTCACGTTGAATGTTGGACTGTTGGATTATTACAAAGTAGAAAAATACTTATGGTTACTTATTTACTTAAACGAAAACCTTGCGGTTGTTTTATAATTTTTTTCGAAGTATTTAATTAATATGAAATCTTGACAATTTTACACCATAGTTAGTAGTTGTCTGTCCCAGTATTCTGATTTTTACATGCACGTATTTCTGTGTGATTTGACATAATAAGGCTGCTTTAGTTGTTAATTGACTAAATCAAAAGCAATTTTCCTTGCATTAGGAGTTATATATATACAATTACATACATGTACACAGAGCATGGTTTACAAGGAATAAAATTTGCATAAATTATTTCCTATGTAAGCCCTCGCTATAATAGTTGCCCTTATGAGGAATTTAAGGTATTACGGCCGAATTTACAATCACAATTCTTGTTTACTCAATATTTAGGACTATGCGTACAAGAGATATAATGCTTACAATTTATAAGGGAAAAATGTCGCGTCTCAAGAGCATTAATTCCTTGTAGCGAATGTTGATTCTACAGTTCAATCAGATTTCTGCTTATATTATAGTTTCACCTGAGCTACTGGCATTTATTTGTGAGTAAACTTTAGTACCTTATTTTTTAATGTGCTGTCGATTGTTTCATTTGACAATAGTTAATATCTGGGCTGTCTCAACTTCTCTGGTGAGAAAATGTAACTCTGGATCTTCGAGTTGTCACATCTAAAGCCTCTTATTTTGACAGGTGTGAGATGTGACAATATGTGAGCATGAAGACTGACAAAGAGACGGAATTCCGTCTTGTTGGGATTTATGGGAACCTTGAAGTTGGCCGACGGCCGACGTACGTCGGGTGAAGTTAGCCGACGGACGTCGGACATATGTAGAACTTAGCCGACGCCCAACAGCCGACGGGCCAACGAAGTTAGCCGACGTCCGACGTATATCGGGAGAACTTGGCCGACGTCGGATCTACTGAACAAGAAGTTGACCGACGTCCGAAAGCTTTCTTTGTAATGATTTCAACTTTGATTGATCTATTGATTGTGAGCCTTTCCGGATAGTTGTCACGTCTATGATACATATTGCAATTCTATAGTTATTAAATCAATTTTAATGCAGTTTGTATTTTGTTGTTCCTTTCTTTACTAACCTAATAGATCTGGAAGTACCATCTGGTTTCTGGAAACTAAACATTTATATTTTTCCATCAATTTGGCCGCTCTCACTGATATACCCGTACAGATACAGTGAAACCACTTATTGCAGTAATCACATTGTACATTTGGCGGAGGTTTCACATGTGTTCACATGAAGCCTCGATTCGAGCACCAACAGTAAGTTTCGTTAGTCTCCCGTACATTCAACACAGTTCAATTTGCATTTCTCCAATATCCTCAGGGCACACTTACAGATACAGTTTCTGTTAACACACATATACAATTATTACGCACATTATGTTTTACCACTGTTTCGAATACCTACGTTATCACTGATTTCACGTTATTTTCGAACCAAAAAAAACTAGCAGCTCCGAAATGAAATCGAAGCTTCTACAATCAACTATCGCATGTGTATATTGTATACTTTGATCAAGTAATATCTGTTGAACCATGTTTACATGTAATACTGTTAATGTGTCCTCTTAAAGCTTGTACCATGCACAAAACTGAAGGCCAACTTACCCGAATTCCTTTTTTATTCCCTTGCCAAAGTGTAAATAGCTGCATTCGCAGAAAAAGGGTGTTATCGTTGAACAGTGAAGAACTTGCTACCCCATACGGTCCTTTTATTTCTCGGTACTTATTGAATAAAATCCTTGGATCTCCGTTAGTGGCTGTATGCAGAGCCTCGGCTATTCCTTTTACATCGAGGTCATTGAATTTCAGCAATTGTTTCTGTAAGTTGGCTTCACTTGATCGTTCAAAATCCATTACGCGGCTTACAATCTGTAATACGTATGAAACACTTTCATGTATACAAACATTCCAAAACGAGCAACCACGCCTACAAAAATAAAGTAACAATTCCGAATAATAATTCTATATATGCGGGTTGTAGGTTTTTGGTTACGAACGAATGTCTAAAAATTTGTATAATGTTTATAATTGTTCAGTACTACAACTGCACTGAATAGTTCTGTATCTTCAACCGGTCATTTCATTGGGAATTAGAATTAGCTCGGCATTTTCGCCCTGCACTTTTCTTTGCTCAGGAAAATGTATTCTTAAATACAGCTTTTGATATATTGTCATCCCGACAGGTGAAATTTAAATATAAAATAACTATTTGTATTAAAATACGCATTCACAATACATTGGAATACTGCAATTAATGCAAATAGATTGGAAATATCCGTGACATATAGAAGCTACCCTAGCAAATTCAAACTTCAAAAGTAGGCATTTACTCAACCATAACAATTTGTTAAAGCCATTTTTTCGATAGCACTTCTCGGGTTAACTTTTGATTCCACAAAAAAGGCGCAGAGCAACAATGACTAATTGTCTTTTCTGGAAATTAATTGCCGGTAATCTATTGGCCATGAAATTATTTGTTTGTAATTTTATCATATGGGGAAAACTTGACTAATGTTTTCAACTCATATGTTTCAAGTATTATGCGGTTTCGGTACTTGCGTAGTAATGTAACATCATCATAAAAATGTCTAGCATAGCTCCGATGGCCTTGCAATCATTACTACATTTAATCTAATTGAAACACCTTGTGGCTTAAATTTAGTCCTGAACCTTTGATATTTTACGGGGTTGTATAATCTCAAGGTATTAAGAATTATTAACTCAAGTATTGCATTTTTGCCGCCTATTATTGAAGTAGCGTTCGAAGAGTCAACTGCACGGACATATAATAAGAATAAGGATTGACTTAGAATTACTAGTAACTGTTTATGATATTAAAAAGGTTTGCCTATACTACAAAAGTAATTGCCCGATATAGTTTATGGTTTTCAAGACCAATGTGTATTCAATTTTGAGTGAAGACTAAACTCCAGCTGCTGAACTAGTTCTGAAGTGTCATGGATTAAGATAATAAATCTGTCAGAAGTTCAGACTGTCTTTCTAAACAAATATTTATCGATTTTAAATTAGCAGTATTATTGAATTTAGGACGACTGTTGGAGATTCATTTTGAAATGTTCTAGCTATATCTGGATTCGAATTATTTAATAAAATAATATCTAAAATACTGTACACAATCGAATTATTAGTTTTTTAAAAATAATATCGTTAACTGTTTTTCTGTAACACAGGATCTCATACAAATGTATCTTATTTTGGAAGTCTCTAAAACTTTCAAGACCTGCTTTCAAAAATCTCTTGCAAAAGTATGTCAACAATAAAAATATTGTGCTTTAATGTATTGATTTCATACATGTAAATGGGGAGATAAAGTATTTAAACAATAATACGTTTGCCACGTAGTAAACCGAGTCACCTTATTGATTGAAAGTGTAATACATATATACATAATATTGTATACATTGAAATTAGTCACTGCGTATATGGCACGTATCACTGGCTTGATGATACTCATGATTTACTCCAAATTTGGAAACACTGATTTTATTATTTAGCCTCATAAACGAATTGTTTCTTGTATAAGTATGCACAACCTGTATGAAAATAGAATCAAATATTGCATTCTGTTGTAATGGAATTGTGTTCTTCAAGCGAATTTATATCGTGCAAAGAGTGTGACAGTAATAAGATCGGTAGTACAATCGAACTGGGAAAGGAACACTATATATGTAATGTCAAAATATAACAAGTTTAACAGCCATGGAATTGAAACTAACAGTACAGACAGTAATATAAATGTATTTAGAATACTCAATGTTATCACTGTGATGATTGAAGAATAAAATCGGAAAAAAGTTATAGAAGTAGAGGTAACACGACTGAGATACTCAATTAGACGAAAATCGAATAAAATATGTAAAGTAGTGAATGTACGTGAAACTAATTTATATGTCTGCATTAAGTTATGCAACTGTAAACGTAAAAAAATGATTGTAGTTAATTCACTGTAGAAGCTGGTATATACTGCTCAAACAATTGTGACTGCATAACAATATAGTGTATTTAATTCGCAGTGTTGCTTTAGCCAGATCAGCAATTGAATTCAGCAATTTGCTGATATGCTCTATTGTAGTGTGGCTTAATTCCAAAATAATAAAATAGAGGACGTAGGAATATATTCTGAATACAAATGTTCACAAAATGTTGTTTAATTTTAACTAATTATGAATTCAATTGATGTATATAGATCGGTCACATGGAACATTTTGTATGAGTATATCGATGTAGTTGAATTGTTGTAAATCTCCTTTAAATCTCATTTTTGTTTTTTCCTGACCCTGTTTCTGACAAGTTTTCTGACCCTGCGGGGAGATCCTAAACGATTCCACACAACATGGTGCAAGAAAGATCAACGATTTTAAAAATCCTTGCTCAAACAAATAATTCATTTAATCGCTGCGAACGTAGATAAACATCTAATAACCCTGCCTTTAGAGCCAATTTTCATGAAAACACGCCAACACACTTTAAAATCAATGCACAGAAGGGATCGACGTTTTCTAAAATCGGAGTTTGCAACAGAAATCCCTTGACCAAGAAACTACTACTGTGTTTACTACTACATGTTAGTATTAACATTTGTAAAATGGGTACAATAAGTTACACACCTCTATACAAAGTTGCTGTTGTTGCTGCTTGGTTTGTTTTATGCATGTTGTTATCAACGATGGAGGCGCATTTATCATTGTTGCAAAAATGGGTTTTACAAAACTAGCAATGACAAGATTGTACCCAAGACACCATGTAAACTATTTTTTAAAAGAAAAATGCACAACAGTGTTGACAATAAGTGTCCACAAAAGAGTAATAACATTGAATTAACTTTGAAAAGTTGTTCAATAATGGACAAAGGTTCATCTGTCGCGGATATTGTAGATAAAGATTTATATATGTTAGAAAATGTTACCAAAGCCGAACAGGAATGGATCATCTCAACGCAAAAAGTGTGTAGTATTTCTCTTACAAGCTTGAAAAGTGACTTGAATTCCAGGAGCTCTATTAACTAGAATTCTAAGTATATAAACTGTAAGTTAAACTGGTTATTTGTAAGTATAGGCTGTTATTATTTACACAGAACTTTATTGCTATACTATAATTGTCCAATATTAATTCAATAAATTATATGAAATTAATAATTAATTATTATAAAAATTATTATAAATAAAAAATACGCTCAACAGTATCACCACATGAATCTGATGAATTAAATTGCATGCATATACTTAACAACATTCGTAATTCTGCCTTGTAGTTTTTGCATCACGTATCATAAATGGTATTTATAATACGCCCTTCCTTCGCCTACCGTTTCTAAAAAAAATTTATGAAGCCTTCTTTCAACCTTCGGCAAAAATTTCAGACTACCTCTCATATGCAGAATAAATAAAATAAATTTCTCTGGGCTGGAAAATCCGTCGGTCGCCTTCAACGAAGCCTTCTTTGGAGGCTAGCATTCGAAGACCGGACATATCTGGTAAAGATACCTTTGACGTGCGTCGTGCACACATCAAGTCGAATATTTAGTTTGCAGAAACCAGATGGTACTTCCAGAACTATTAGGTTAGTAAAGAAACGAACAACAAAATACAAACTGCATTAAAATTGATTTAATAACTATAGAATTGCAATATGTATCATAGACGTGACAACTATCCGGAAAGGCTCACAATCAATAGATCAATCAAAGTTGAAATCATTACAAAGAAAGCTTTCGGACGTCGGTCAACTTCTTGTTCAGTAGATCCGACGTCGGCCAAGTTCTCCCGATATACGTCGGACGTCGGCTAACTTCGTTGGCCCGTCGGCTGTTGGGCGTCGGCTAAGTTCTACATATGTCCGACGTCCGTCGGCCAACTTCAAGGTTCCGGATTTATGTATACACTGGAAATGTTAATGTCTGTCCTTCAACAAAAATTTCACACAGAAAACTGTTTAATTGCTAATCCAAATTAAGTGCACTAGTGGTAATTAAGTCATTCTGGATTTTACAGTGTATGGTTTGTTTTTCAGTTATTTTGTAATTGAGCAGATATTTCACGCTTTACATAATTACAAAAAACCGCAATTTTTGAATTTTTCTTGCTTCAAATGGTATCACGCAAGGATTGGAAACTTGTGACTCACACCGAAAATATTTTCAAAGTCTATTGGTCCTGCAACTAGCACGCGAGAATTTACGACGGCTAATGATCACTTTCAAAGGAAAAGTACATTTGTCAGGTTTGCCGCTTTGAGGAGAAATTATTGTCAGAGGATCCAAGGGACGTGTGACAAATTCTAAGAGTTGTGTTATTTGACTGGATGCGTATGAATGCTTCCTCTGTTCTATTAAATGAAAATGGAAGAAACATGTATTGCTATGTTTTTAGAAATAACGTACTCCGAGCTAAGTTTCATATGTATGTATGTGTGCTAACGTATGTGCATGAATTCAGTCAGTGCGTCATTCCGGAAATAAGTAAGGGCGCCATAATTAGCAGTATTTCCCAAGGAGCAAGTGCCTATAAAGAAATAAAGATATTTAGAGCAAATGCGTAAACACAAATGAGAATATCGTAAATGGGTAACGGTCGGTTTGAAAACTGGATGACATTACTTCCATATTTTATTTTTGAGTGTTCAGGTTCTACGAACAATTTTCACGAAGCAAATAGGATACTACATATCTGTACAACACATGTGTGAAACCTTTTTTGATAATTTATGGTCCATCTGTACGTAAATGTATATGTGGGTTGCCAGAGTAAACCTTTTTCACAATTACAATGCGCTCTTTGAAATATAGTGGAATCTTGGAAGCAATAAACTTTGACATTTCCAGTGTAACTCTCGTTTACAGAGAGAATAACTAATACTATTGTGTTTTGTCTCTGCTTTATAATATTGTTCGTGAAGAAGTACAATCATCCAGACCAGGCACTCCGGAATAAGGGGGGACAGGAGGGACATTGTCCCTCCCAAAAAAAGTCAGGGAGGGACAGACTATATTGCTGTCCCCCCACTTTTAAGAATCAGATGAGCCTTTTCTTAACTTTTTAATTTCAAAAGTCCTATGAAGCTTCATTTTTTTAAAAAATCCTCCACAAACTGCTGTTAGGTGTATTTAAGAAACTCGCAACAAGTTATCTCTTCTAAACAAAAATGTTTACTTAAATGATAAATATATTTTATATCATTTATTATTTTCATCCCGGTTTATGCATGCATGTGAAGATCGGCTCATCTAGGTAACTACCAAAATTGAGTAGTGAAAGTAGTGGGTAATACTGCAGCCCGAATTAGATTTTTTAAAGCTACCGTATTCATCCTTGATAATGATTTTGAACTTATTCAAACGATTTTATGTGAGTATTGCAATACTTTCAGGGTTGAAATTGTGTGATAGCGTGATTATTACAAATAGTAACTTAGGTATTAAACGCAACGCTGCCCATCAACAAATTAGAGGATGTTTTTCTATTCAACATTCTTTACTTTTGTTAAATTTGGAATGTTATTTCCCACTACGTTTGCCGAACATATTGACCTCCCCTTGCCAGATTGATCCAGGCCAAAATCTTGACCTGGATCAAAAGTTTGAACATTTTGAAACTTTTACTTTGAATTTCGCTCCAATTTCATGCCAGACCAATAAATATGTTCCAAAATGTCGGACCAGACAGATAATACCATTCCTGTATTACGAGCTTAACGGAAAATTTTCTAGAAGCAATTTATAAAATCAATAGGTTTTAGCGCGCCAATATTATTGAAAAGAGTACAAGTGAGTATTAAAACGTCACCCAAGGAGTTTATTTCAGAATATTAATAATTAACATGAAATATTGTCGTTTGGTGAAAAATTTACTTCAAAAAAATCACCGACACAAAATTTGGTCTGTTCCAACGGATGGAAAAGGCCATGCACTTCTAAACCATTAAATCTACTGGAGGATGTTCCTTGGATGAAAATTGTGGAACAGATCTAGAGGAATGGTTCCACACTTGTGTTCAAGTTCATTCAAAAATAATAAGAATAAGGGCTAGTTCAGTTCAGTTCACCACTTTATGAACTGAACGGCTGCAAGTATGCCTGGAAATGATTGAAATCATCATTAAGATTAAAAATTTAAATGTTTTGTGAACGGAATCCACACGAATTACATATCAAGAGCCCAGTATTTGTTTTCTCATCCCTCAGTTCATTTCTGTTGCCTGTCGATTTTCCAAGTAATGGTTTGGATTTAATTATGTCATGCTTCCTCCTCTCATGTAAATACAATGTTCCTTTTGTGTTACAGAAGTATGAACAGAACTTACACTTGTGCGGTTTGTTCCCAAAATGAGTCAACTCATGTTTCTCAAAAATAATTTTAGAATCGGTCTGAAGTGGGCACTTCAAACATTTGAATTTACTTACACCAGTGTGTCTTCTTGTATGGCTCTTGAATGTTGAGCGACGCTTGAACGTCCAATTGCAAAATTCGCATTGGTATGGCCTCCTGGCCGAATGAATTAGCATGTGTCTTATTAACATTACATCACTCACACAAGCATAAGAGCAAAGTTTGCAGCTGACTGGCTTCTCCCCCGTGTGAGTACTTGATGAAGTCTTAGTTCTAAAGAGGAGATATATTCCTTGACACTGAAATTGCATTTGTATGGTCTCTCACCCGTGTGTCTCCTGCAATGGCTCGGCTCAAAAGTAAAGCTTTAGATTTGAAATCTGAAGAGCACAGCCCACAGACAAAAGGCCTATCGTTTGAATGAGTTACTAAATGTCCTTTAAGGCCGAGCAATTACGAAATTTCTTGGAGCAATTCAATTTGGCACTTATATAATTTCTCGCTTGAATGAGTCTTCACATGTGCTTGCAAAGAGGTTTTTAGCCGGAACTGCGCCGGGCAATTTGGGCACTTGTAGGGTTTTTCATTGATGTGTATACTGACGTGGGTTTGAAGGTGGCCAGATTGTTTGAAAGATTTAATGCACAAATTGCATTTGTATTGCCTTTCTCCAGTGTGGACTCTACGATGCATCTTTAATGAATATGAAGTGATAAACTGGGAAGACCATTCTTCGCATTTGTATGGTTTCTCTCCTCTATGTTTTCTCCTATGAAGATGAAGTTGACCGGTAGAAGGAAATGCGGAGGAGCACTCTTCGCATTTGTATGATCTTTCACCAGTGTGGACTCTCACATGAACGATTAGATCATGTTTCTTTTTAAATTTTGAAAATTAATCACTATGGAAGAGGAAAAGTAATTAGGATATTATTTAACGATTAAGTCCTATTTAGTTTTAGAGAACACTTCTGAAAAAACCTAATGTACAAATCTAAAAAAAATATTTTCACATCAAATAACAAGTAGAAGATAAATTCAATTATCAGAGAAAAAACCAGAGGTATTTATAAATGAGAAAGTCATACTTTTTGTGATACCAGAGGAGGTCAATGGTTATGTATAATTACTTATATGCAGTTTATTGCATAAGACATTTAAACACACCTTTTGTTAACTTGTAACATAAAGGTAAGAACTGATATAAATATTTTAACGATAGTTACCTTGAAATTAGAAAATTAATTCGTACTCAAACCTTCATTTCAATTAGCGTATGCTGGAACTTACACATGTACAATTCTGGTTACATATTCACCATAAATATTTAAAGATTAATTGCAAGCACGTTTTTATTGTATTGCATGCGTAGTTACCCAAGTGGTACAATTGGTAGCACATACTACATATACATACTTGACCTCTCATATCCAATTTACAAAAATTCAAGTTTCCAGATGAAAGCCTGTGAGGTTCTTGATCTAATCAAAGAATTTACCCTTTGAGTCAAATACAGAATAGGGAATCTGAATTTATACCTCTCTGAGTACTTGTAAGATTTCACGTAATTATACATTGACTGCTAGAATTTTGTGAAATTTCTATATATTGGTTCCCAAGGGATGACAAAATACCTGCAAAATATTGAGTTGCCACTATATCTTTTTATTATATAATATATACTTACTCCTAGGGAGAATTCAATGACTACAATATAAAGGAATTTCTATCCAAGAGGAAACCTCTATATAGAAAATTCACTGATGCCACTTATAAGACGAGATTTGTTCCGGTTACTGGATATGTACCTTTTTTTATAGAGAGCTGACACTGCTCTTATGATTTTTATGGGTACATTTTCGTACAGAAGACTCCGGCTCCAACTTTCCTGCGTGTGGTACAGACTGTTCCAGTGAATGTGCCGCTACAATGGTAGATGCGTTGTAATATAAAATGGAAATCTTATGGAAACAAAGGTTCCTGCAAATATTACGTTACATGACAAAGTTTATTTTACGGGGTAAAAGTGAGTAGTGAATAAACTGACGTACGTTCATTTTTTATTTAAAATTATTTTGAACGTTTAATAAAGTAAAGCTAAGAGTTGGTTTACGTATCGTATGATTTGGGACAAACTCACAATCAGCTAGCTTAATTCCTATAGAATGCCAAGGTCAATTTCTAAAAGGGGAGCATTGGAATTTCGAGAACGTTTCTTATCCAGTATGTAGTATTCAAATTTGGCAACTTGCATATCCAGATATCATTCAATCAATTTATTTGACGACTAGTTGTAATTAAGAATTTACATGAAGACACGTTTACTAGTGCTAGTATACAGAGCTATGCAAAATACTTGGTCTGAGGTGACAAAATACAAAAAACCTGAAGTAAAATATAGAAAATACAAAGTAAAATACCTCAGTTTACATTACTAAAATTACTAAAATACAAATAAAAATACAATACGTGGTCGGTAATTTAAAATACTCAAATAGAAAATAGTGTATTTTAAATATAATACTTTTCTTAAAATACCCAAATCATGCTCACTATTTTCAGTCCAGGACTCAAACAGCTTTGAAAGCTTTAAATTTTATTAAACCAATTACCTAACTAATCACGTAATCACTTCAAGGACTGCATATAAACCTTGTGTAGGAACAAATGATTCAACTTTTATCGAATTTGTCTGTCCATAAGTTATAATTACCTTAAAAGATAATCAGTTATTTTGATTGTTTATTAGGTAATGTAGATTATTATGATATTTTTAGTACCCGAGTTATTATCTGAAAATTAAATTGAGTGTCTTCATCGGATCTTAAATAATGTTGTTAAAGAGGAAAAGTGGACTAAATGTAAGTGATGTACAAAAGCATACGAGCGTAATCTATTTTGCCTATTAAGTGACGATATGTAATACTGAATATCGAGAACCTGAATATGTTTGATGCGTCTAGTAACAATGATTCATTCCAACGTATGTTATTCCGTGGCTAAAATGGAGTTCTTACAGATATTGAGCATCATTCAAACTACAAACAATGTAAAAATTGTAATGATGCTGGTGAAAAGTATTTTGAGCCAAATACTTTATTTGAAATACATTTTCCAGACCCTTGAAAGTAAGTAAATAGAACACACTTTTGTACTTACTGGCCCTTCAAATACTGAGTACAAAATACTTGCCTACTGCTTGCTAACTTTAAAATACACAATACAAAATACTTTGTGGTCTAAACATACATACATATTTTAAAATACTGTATTTGAAAATACTGCATAGCACTCTTAGTATATGCCCGTTTCTTTTTCACTGGAAAAGTTACCAGAATAATCTACACATTCTTATCAGTATTACGGCATAATTATGTATTCAAACATTCAAGGAATTTAACGTACAAAGAAGCATTCTGACTTAAAGTATGTATTATCTGCATATTTGGAATTAACAATACGCACAATTTCTAAAACTGGCAGAAAACGGAATAATTTATTTTCAATTCTGAAGCAATGAAATATGTTGCATAAAGACGAAAAAATATTTCTTTAAATATATACAAATATGTAATTGTACTAAGCATGTATACGGGTAACATAATTACACAAACGTGACTTTAGCGATTCTTATTATATGCTACATGCATCAAGCTCACTGCATCATCCTTTGGGTTTACAGATCAACTGGGCTTGTAGATTTCCACGAACTTTGTTTTACTTCAACGAATATTTTGTTACACAGTTCAAAGGAACACATGAGTAAAACTAATTATGTACATTGGGATGAATAATGAAGGCGGTGCGACTGTCTTGATCACTTCAGCTTTCTCAACCGCTAGTAACGCTCTAGTATTTCTTTAATATTTTGGAATTCCTCAAAATTATGTATTATACACCCCGATTTTAACCGATATAAGCACTAGTGCATTTTAAATTTATTTATTTTAAGCTCAATTCAAATTAATTTTGACACAAACACAGAAGAGATCGTTTTAAAATACCGTTAAATTTCGTAAACACTAACAACATATTGTAGTATTATCACATACATGATACATACTCATTTCGATATACATTTTCAAGAAAAAGTGCAGAAACTGCAGGACGTCATCAGTTGACTTGAAAAGAATTTAAGAACACGTGCTACAAACAGTCAAATTAAAACTTTTCGCGGAATACCGATGTTATCAGATAACTAATTGTAAATATTTTAATTTTTACGCTGTTTTATTTCAGCATTGTCTCTCACATAGTGTATCCACCTTATAAGAATGTGCACTAAATATACAAACTACTATAATACTAAAAATCGCAAAACGGAAATTTGTCCTGTCATTGTTACTTCATAAAGAGAACATTATTATTTAAAACAAATAACCAATTTATGTCTAGAAATTCAATGTGAAACAGAATTAAATATTTCCTGATTGCTTTTTGTTTTACTGGTTAAATTATAAAAACAGATGTGTCAAAAAATTTGAGGGCAACAATGAACTGTAAAGGCTTAAAGGCAAAACAAGCCAATCAAAAACAATTTGTTAAGTTGTTTTGATTACGTTTTAAGGCTATACGTTTAGCACGCTTAGTGCTAATTGAAAAGAGTAGATGTAGAATAATCAGACGTCCGATTACGTATTAAGGCTATACGTTTGGCACGCTTAGTGCGAATTGAAAAGAGTAGATGTAGAATAATCAGACGTTATTTATTGGAGGAAATAATATTGTTTGAATTAGACGCTGATTAACGTTTCGGAGTATAAGTATTCTACATTCATTTTATAACTAGTATTGTGATTTCCAATTGGAGCGTAGTCCAACATCGCTGTCGCTGGACAAAATCGTTGTCCAAAGATTGCCAAACAACAAGCAAAAAATCAAGGTAAATAGATATAAAATAATACAGTGAAATTGAAATGGCAAATGTAGAACATTAACTGATGCATTTTGTTTCGTTATATGTTGTAATTTAACTTTACAGATATACCCAACAGCATTTACAATGACCAGCTGAAGAGATTTTGCAGGAATTTAGCCGGGTATTTCGTCGAGTATAAGTTACGTGGCTTGTTTCACAAAGCTATTTGGTTGTGTGGAGGCGTATTCTTATAACCGGGAGTATAATATATAATTATACGCGGGTTACTTTACAGTACACACTTTCAATCGAAACTTTCAATTGGCAGTGCTCGTTTTATTAACTTGAAATATTAGTTAATTATTAAAAATACAATTTGTTTACATGCCCTTGAAAAGAAATTGATAATGGCTAAGGCATGTGTTGAATAGGATAGAAAAGATTAAAAGTAGCAGTGCGTCTTGATGAGTGCATAGTTGCAGCGCAAAATCGTCGATTTCAGATCCTAAACGAGAAGCTGCTTTCGCTTACCGATGTTCTACGGCAGCAGATAAAAAGATGTCAATCTAGATGACGGAGACAACGAAACAGTTTAATGGACATCAACAACAAGATGGATATTGTTCAAGAAATGATTAAGAAATTAAAAGAAAAATCAGAAATGTAAAGAAGGATTATGAAAAATAGTTAGCTCATAGAAGGAATAAATTAAATGCATTTATACTAGTTTTTCTAAAAATCATTATTGTAAATCAGGGCAGGTTGGAGGAGATTATTATTTATTTAATGTTTTCAATTTTTTGTAGGTTTCAATCCTATAAAATGTATACCCTTCATAGCACGTGTTATCACGACTTCATACTTTAATTCGACTAACTGAACATTAAGAATTGTTTCTGAATTAAAGGGGACTTTCCTACCATTATTATAGAGTTCGCCAGCAATCCATTGACTGATTTAAATTTTAATATTTTGTTCGTTCAATTTCAGACAAGCTGGACTCGTTCAACCTTGATATAAGTGCACAAACCTCCTTACGTTTTGTGGCTGTGGAAGTTGGCGGAATGTTTAGCTACTTGACGGAAACAAATATTTAAGCCGATTATAGCTACGCAACTCTAACAAACAAAACCACAATTAGAACGACTGCTGGCCTTCTTAAATGATCTCGAAAAAATTAACAAAAATTTGACGAATTTTGAGGTTAACGCAATTCATTATTGGTTATTTTTGCGTTATTTCAAAATCGTTGATTCATTGTTAACATGAACACAGATTGATTGCAATATATTGATATATAAATTAATTAATATATATTGTGAAAGTCGAGATGTGATGAGGGAATAAGGTGGTGAGGTCCGGAGTTGAGCAGAGGTTGGGGGAATAAATTAATGAGGTCCGGAGATTAGTAGGGGAGAGAATAACTTTTATTAAAGTAAAGGAGGAATAGGGGTAAATATAAGGAGAGTTAGGGTTAATCACAACAATAATTGTTATAAGTAATAATTTAAGTAAATGAGAATAAACTCTGGGTCGCGGAGAAAACCACAGTAGTGAAAATGAGGAAGAGTTGGAGAGAGATGAGACACAATGTGAATATCTTGATCGGTGAAGAGAGAGTGAATCCAAATATTACAATAATTAATCTATAGTAACATTTCATAGCATCTTATGTAACATATTAATGTAGCCAATAAAAATAGATATTTTACAATAGAAATAGTATCATCGATAATAAGTACATGAATAAATAACAAATAAGTACAATGAGTATTTCCATAGCGACATAAGATCAGCTCTGTATGCTTAAGCATGTAGAGCAAGGTAACTCTGGATGTCGGAAACTTACGTTAACCTTATTACCTATATCTAACGTTAGCAAGGATGTCGGGAAGTGTCCGATCAGCCCTTCTTCTGCTTGCAGAAGTGCGCTAACTCACACTACTTTTCCAGTAGGTATGTACCTAGCGGAGCGCCATTTGTTTACATGGCGCTTCCCGCGTAGGCACATTAGGCGACATGGGCAGTGCTGGGGGTGCTGCTAGCGTGCCGTAAATCACTGGCCGATTTACAATATGTAGGTATGTCTATATTATTGAAAATAGAATAGCCTTTCAGCTTTAAAATAACTTATATCATAGGTGTTCAATGGGGGACAGATTCACCCGTTCAATGCAAATCAAATAGTAACTCCACTATGGATTCATTCACTGGTTCAGTAAACGTGGTCATGAATTCACCAATATTTCCTAGAGAAATGGATTCGTCTTATCAGTCCCTTAGGAAAACTCTGACAAAAGCTGATCATGTCGAAGAGAGTGCATCGAAATTTGGTAATGGGAACGATGTCTTTAAAATTCTTTGAAGCCATTGAAGATTACATCACTAAGGTCCCAAAACTAGCCAAAGATTTAAATGGAGGCAAATGTACACCTGTAAAATTCGTATGTATTTCACTAGACAAATTAGACAGCTTGAAACAGGCGTGGATGTATATTAATATAGATGCGAAGGAAGATTCAATTGGAAATTCTACAGTTGTTGAAGAAATCACTCTGTACACATTGTACAGCAAGATGAAGATTCAATACCAGAAACAGCGGGATATTGTATGAAACTCACACCCGTACTATTCCAAGGCAACGTCATTTGGAGACATATTAGATACCAACTAATTATGCTGACAATTTAAAGGTTAACATTGAAAGGCTTCAACACTATTGCAAGGGTTTCAAACTCGAAATGAATTATTTGCTCAAGTCTTTCCGTAGTTCTACCACTGATATTTTGCACAGATACGATTGTATTCAACAAAATTACCCCTAAAGACGATCCGGGACGGGACGTCCCTAGAGGCAAAATAATTGTCCCTATGTCGTATTTGGGACAGAACGTCCCTAAGGGCAAACCAATTGTCCCTATGTCGTATTCGGGACGGAACGGTGACAAACAAGTGTCCCCATTATATTCGGGATGGTACGGGAACAACAACAATTGTCCACATTATATTCGGGATGGTACGGGAACAAAACGATTGTCCCCATTATATTCGGGATGGTACGGGAACAAAACGATTGTCCCCATTGTATTCGGGACGGGACGTGCTGGGAAAAAGAAGCCGGAAATAGACAAGACAATCAGATATTCCCTTTGAATTTTGTTTCCCTACTTCGTGTGGTTGCTTGTGGATTGTGTGCAAGTTATCAAAGGAAATCAGTGTGGTAATAAGATTTTAAATAGGTGGTTTTTGGTACTGCAACCTGCTTTCAGCCAAAGGAATGTCGGAATTCTCAAATACAAGTACTATGTAGAGACACAGTCTAGGATCTTTTGCTTTATTACACATCCTCCGAAATTGGATGCAATCGTTATCTGTTCCCCCTCACAATGATTTGCTGATCAGAAAATTATCCAAAAACCACCATTGGGAGCAATTCTTCAAGGTAGGTTTTAAATACTACTGAGGGGGAATGCATGTATAATGACAGCGTTGATATGGTGTGTAGAGGTGATTTTAAAATAGGATTGCAAAAAGGTAATATTTTGATCTATTTGCAGGCTCATTCTGAACTACTAGCGGTGCTCGCACTGGTCACATATTACTGTCTCATAAGGGAACGAAAGCAGGTTCGCTTGCAGAATCCAGAGCTGAGCCTATTGAACCATTTTTGTGGAGGCGACAACTCCACAGACAGCACGTCGTTCATGGAAGCGGACCTGAACATGGTACAATACATAAACTACGCTTTTCGTGGGCACGTAAACAAAAAATTCAACAATTTTATTGCTGCTGGTAATAGGATTTGTTGTTTCGCAAAATTAGACGTACTTTTTTTGTCAAACCATGCACACGATACAAGTTTAATAATTTTAAAATCAATTCATTTAAAACGTTTTCTTGTTGACAAGCCAGAGTCATGGATATGTCTCGTCAAATTTGTTTGCACTGTTTGACAAACCCGCCTATTTGCCTGAACATAGTTTTACCCTTCAAATCTGTATTGCTGCAAGGTCATCACCAAGTAAATGATGTTAACGAAATCAATCTACTCTAGTTGCGAACATCACTACCCCTTTTGGGTTCAAAGTAATACTATACTAACTTTTTGTTTTAGTACAAGTTTTGTAATTAGCTATATTTTATTGGGAGACTTGGGAAACTGAAAATTAAAACATCGGAGGGGTATAAGATCCATGTTAATAACGCATAGAATATTGTGGTGACGGTACTCCCATCAGGTACCGTTTAACTTACAGTCGCAAGCATGCTGGAATAGATCGCTAAGTTTAAGCCATTCAGCAAAGATGAATACTTCGAGCAATTGTCCAAATTACCTCAACTCTCAGAGGTTTATATATGCTTTGGAGACCATGTTAAAATCAGAAATAAACTTTTGTCGGCTGAAAGTTGAGGTGTTGGTGATGAAGTCATCATTCCAGCGGACTTTGCAAGATTTACATTGTCTTGCACAGTCAATCAGAGCCTGCGGAGGTGTGTTCATACACCGGTAATTGATCCGTGTAGAAATATCCACAGATACTGTCTCAGTACACGCATTGTGAACATAGTGGAGAGCAGCATGATGCACCAGATGCTAAGTACTCTTCGCACCGTTTCTCCCAAGCTATAGCACTACAGCGAAGAGCAAATGGAGAGAGTTCTACCTCGAATGCTGAACGATGTTCATAATCTTCAGTTAGCGATTCATCAGACGATGATTACCATCAAGTTGTACAATAGTCAAGCGATATTGCGGAAGAACAACACCCTCCAGATATTTACGACAGTCAATGATGGTGAGGATAGTTCGCGCGGTAACGACCAACACATCAAAGGGTTTTAGTTACGCTGGACCTGATGAAGGGCTATATACATACATGGATCATACAGCCAAAGCCCGTATGAATTATACCGTGAACCGAAAATCTATAATTTTTGGTTCATTCAGGTCGCAGCGATTACTACTGATAGCCAAAATTCAGAAAACTGTTTTATATTTTTTGGAATGTAATACGTATATTACTTGCAGTATGCTATTATTCGTGTTTTATAATCAATATATATGTATCGGTATGTCCTTAGACACACTACCTTTGACATATGACATTAACACTGTAATACATAAACTGGATATAGTGGTCAAGAAAAACTTAAATTGTTTGCTTAATTTCGAAATATGTTTCCAAATAGCTTCTATGACGGAGTTGTAAGATTTCGTGAATATACCCCTGCGTTTAGCATTGTCGACATGACAGGGCCTTTCCAAATATACAGCTTCTGTGGAGATTATTGAAAATATGAGGTAAGAATGAAGGAAATGAAACCTGGATTATTTATTAAAAAATTCGTTAACCTTACCTCACATTTTCAGCTCCTCATACAGTTTTTGAGCTCGTAAGATCATTTTTGTCTAATGAGAAATTTTTGTAATGTCATTTTGAGCAATCATATCGCTATGCAGTATTTTAATTAAACTGTCTTTGAAACCGTCTCTGATAAAATGAACCAGTGACTTTTTCCACATGTTTTCCTTTAGATATTAATTTTACCAACACTGCTTTGCACGAATCCTAATGTACAACTCTGCGGGATAGCTTTCTGGCAAGCCCATTACATTTACAACCAAAAGCGTAAAAATACATTTTTATGTTAGAGAAAACATTTTAAACAAACTTTTTTCAAAATATTCAGATAATCCAATTTCCACATCCTCGCTGTGTCAACCATGGTTAAGAAGCAGGAATAATAAATGTCATAAAATATATGTTAAATAGGTATACGCTGTCCCTAATGTGGTATAAGGTGGATGTTTTTTTCACACCGACATCCTATACAACGAACATAAACTGATGCACCTATAACCTGCATATAATAATGGGGGTATAAATAAATAAATACGGGTAGCTAAAACCCATGATACTCATTATAAATATAACAAAATCAGAACATTTTATTCGTACACACACCAAGTTTTGAAAGGTTGTATAGGTGTCTGTTAACCGCGATCAATCTTATAACGGATCTACAAATATTAGGTGTACGTGAAAAACTAGCACTTGGAAGTTCTTTCATTAAAACAATAGACTTAGTATACCTCGAATTTTTGCAGTAGGCTGGCTTCCTAAATAGCAGCTAGCCTACTAAAATAGTAGGCATCTGGCAGTAATTTATTTGGAAATTGTTGTGATAGAGCTGTAGAGAGAGGCGACCGTGTTAACTATAGTGTATTTAACAGATGAATGTTAACAATGATTTTGTAACCTTCGTTAATAATTTTGTAACCTCAGTGTTTTATATTCTCCCGTTTTAAGAAGCCACGACATCAAATTTTGCGGATCTGGCATGGCGTTGGCTTTTTAAAAATAACATACCATTTTCACAGGGACCTAGTTTAAAAAGCATAGCGTATCAAAAAAAAAGTACGTTTAAGGTTTTAGACAGCTATGCTATGCTAAGCTTCAAAAGGGTATCTTATGTCTGAACGTTTTTTACAATAAATTTAAGGATTTACAAATCTCATAATTAATAAATGTTCCTTCTTGGGATTACCGGTCATACATTTTCCAGTTCAGTTTCATACAGCGTCGATTCGGAAGCAGACATACGGACGTCGTGTAAAGGAGGGTTGTTCTTTGTTCTACACATTTTCAAGGATATATTGCCGGCAACTTCTAATCACAACCATCGACTGCTAAAGTTTCATAATTTCCGTCTACTTAATCTGCACTCACTGAATTACCTTAAGGTGATGACAGTACCTGCAACAGTTGACAATTAATTTTAAAAATTACTGATAGTTGAGTAACCTCAAAGTATTTTGCACACATGTACATATATATTACAGCAGTCCGATCAAAAAATATGTGTATTCAAAAATACTTTCTAAAAATATCATCTGGAATGGTAATTTTATCTGGGTGACAGAAAGCATTACGTTTTGATGAAAAGGTCCCTTTGATTTCTAATTCTTATATTATAGATTACTGTTTAATCATGAAGTTAGTTTTCAATTAAAATTGTTAAAATCATCTATCAAAACAATGATCGTTTCAAATGCTTTCAGTGTAAAAACTAGCACTAAACTAACTCTACAGTCAGTTCGTCGAAGATTAATAAATAAGGAGCTGTAGCTTTAAAGGTGGATAGGCAAAACAGGTAGGAGTTCAACAGAACAATAGTAAATAATTTGAAGAGGAGCAACTTATTAATTCGGGTAAAAGGACTTAATACACTCGAACACTACCACTAAAACAATGCATGTAGATTGGCAGTGATTTGAAAAATTATAAAAAAGTATAATATACATACATGTATGTCTTTATATTGAAACAATACATATACATAGTGCAATCCAAATCAATGTCAGTACTCACAACGATAATTTCCACGTTACATGTATAATTGGCATATTTAAGGTACGATGAGTTCTACAGCCTGACAGTAAAAGTTTAAGAAATGACACGCATTGCTTGTAAATTACTTACTGATATTGAGTCTAGGTTCCACATATTAATAAAACTTGTATCCCTTGAAAATTGACGTCCGAGTTGGTGCTAGCATTTTGGTGCAGTCCTACACTGAACTTCCAAGTGAATATTATCAGGATGGTCCCACTTGATAGAGATCTTCAAAATTGTTACAGGCTAAGTAAATAAAAGAAATTCAGAAAATATGATTAAAAGCCGCTCTTAATTGTGCTAAGTTACAACTTTTCATGTTGGCATGCAGAACATTGAGATTCATACCTGGTGTGAGATGGACTTATTTCCGTTTCTTTTCCAATACGGGTTATTCAATTGCTTGCAGTCTGGCCTATTCCAAAATTTAGTCGAAAACATCAGGTTTATTTGAAATCATAAGCAATCTAAATTACAACCCAATTCATGCACGTCTTACTGGCGAAGTAGTATAGTTCATAAGGCAATTTTAACTTTTAACTTGATTCATACTTCTCATAGGACTGATGATTCAAAACTAATTTTTTACATAATTGTTTGGAATTTCAAGAAAATTCACACCGCTCAGGCATGTATTGACGTCTCCTTCACAACACAGTACAAGTTGAAGTTAATAAAACTTCAAAAGCTCTTTTCGTTATTGTCGTTGGTTAAACCGTAAACTCACACGGCAAAAGCTACTGGAGCATTACGACGGGCATAAGAGCAAAATTTGCTATGCTGGTTTGTGTCCCTAATGTTTTTCAGAGACTTGAATGAGAGAAAGTTGTCACCCAAAACGTATTCACAGGTATATTTTTTTATCCAGTGGATCGACATCACTTTGCTGCGCCCTTCACTTTGATTGTTGAAGTGGAAATTTTACTGCGAGGTATTTTTGTGCACTTTGGTGTGAAAATCTCCCCCAGTCCCACGGTACCCTTGCTGTGCGTTTTCCATATTTCTAATGGTTAGTGTCGATACCTGCAACAGAACCGGTAATTTGCATAAATATTTCACAATTGTAAATGAAATAATGGGAAGGTCAATAAATTATAGAAATGGAAGCAACATAACAGAACTCAAAATTATTTAAAGCATCTGTTTTATATTCTGAATTACAACAGATTTGTTTAGGAATGTTGAACTATTTGACTACAATGTAGAAAAATACTTATAATTAATTACTTATTTACCCATAAGAAAACCTCGCTGTTTGTAAAATTTACATTGGAATGATATTTTGGGAGCTGTTAGTACTTGTGCCAGTTCGAACTGGTTCAGCCACTACAGTTGGCCATATTTTAATTTTCCAACTTGAATTGTAAGGGTTAATTTACTTAAAATAAGGTATAAAAAATTTCGAATTGTTTCGAAAAAACCGAATTTTTATTGCAAATCAGTCATCTTCTCTAGCGAATAATTTCGTATAAGAGTGTTTTGCAGGTCATATGCAGTGTACCATTTACGCCTTCAAACCAATGTATATCTTATTTAATGAAATTTAAAATCTCAATAAAAATATTCTATATCCTCATTTTGCAGTAAATTGCTTTATTTGTCTACCAAAATTTATTTCGTTTTACTCGCTTTAATGTTCACAACGGGAGAGTATTAATGTTAGTACATTTCACTAAAGTAAAATTCAAGCAACCAATAAGGATTGCAATACACTGAACAGCCAACTCTTTCTAAAACGATCTCGATTGCTTGATACGATCTTTTTTGTAACTTACAATGTCCTTTAACTTTTTTAAATTTGTATAAAAAGGAGCAAAATTGCTGGGTACATTTCCTTTCCCCACAAAACCTTTTTAGCGCATGTGAGTGTAACTTTTTTTAAAAACATTCCATTTGGGTTATCTTATTATAGACAAGATAAATACAATAATTTTTTTTGCACTATTTACTATGAGATCTTGACAATTCCACACAATATTTATTATCGGTCACAGTCATCAGTTATTTACATATATTTCTATGCGGTTTGACATAATAAGGCTGCTTTAGTTGTTAATTGACTAAATCTAAAGCAGTTTTCTTTGCATTAGGGGTAATTTACACAGATCATGATTTAAGAGCTAATAATCATACAAAATTTGTATGAATTATTTCTTATGTAAGCCCTGACTATAATAATTATTGTTGTCCATAAAAAGAATTTGGAGTACAAAGGCCTGATTTACAATCCCAATTCCTGTTTACGCAATACTTAAGACTATGAGTACAAGGAATAAAGGGTTTACAATTTATACGCGGAAGCATTTCGTGTCTCAAGATAATTTGTTGTAGCGAGAGTTGACTCTACAGTGCAATCAGATTTCTGCATTTTACTTAAGCAACTGATGCTTATTTGTGAGTAAACTTGCACCTTACCTTTTGAGTGTTTTCGATTGTTTTATTTGACAATAATTAAAAAGTCTATAGAACTCCTTAACCTCTCTGGATAGAGAATGTTACTCTGGGTCTTCAAGTTGTCACAATTAGAGCTTCCTATTTTGTCAGGTGTGACAATACGTGAGTAGGAAGACTGACAATGAGACGGGCTTCCATCTTGTTAGGATTTCCACACCAC
The DNA here is from genome assembly GCA_947179485.1 of Allacma fusca. Lineage (NCBI taxonomy): Eukaryota > Metazoa > Arthropoda > Collembola > Symphypleona > Sminthuridae > Allacma > Allacma fusca. The sequence continues at coordinate 66,566,564 of OX359245.1, forward strand.
AAAACAGCAATTTCTTAACTATTATTGCTTCCAATGGTGTCACTGGAGGAATAGCAATGTGTAAACTTCAGCTCTGGTTCACAACTTAAATATTTTCCAAATCGTTTGGTCCTGCAACTAATAAGTGAAAATATGCAACGGCCAATTTTCACTTATAAATTAAAAGTACATTGAACAGGCTTGCCACTTTGACGAGAAATTACTTTCAGAGGATCCAATGGACGTGTGACAAATTCTAAGAGTTTTATGATTCTACTGATTGCGCATGAATGGTTCCTTTGTTCTAGTAAATGAGCATAGAAGATACTTGTGTTGTTATGCTTGAAGAAATAAAGTCCTCTGAGCTAGATTACATACCTATCATTCCCGTGCATGTGCATGGATTCATTTGGTGAGTCATTCTGAGCATGAGCAAGTGCTCCATAATTAGCAGTTTTTCCCAAGGAGCAAGGTCCAGTAAAGTAATAAATATACTTAGAGCAAATGCACGCAAAAAAAAATTTATATCGTAACTGCGTAGCGGCCGGTTTCAAAACTGGATGACATTACATTGATTTTTTTTCTTTTTGAGTATACCGATTCTACGAACAATGCTCAAGAAGCAAATATAAAAATACAATCCATGTGTGGAACGTTTCTTGACAATAATGCTCTGTCTGGACGTAATTGTAAATGTGGGTGGCCAGAGTTATACATTTTCATATTTACAATATAGAGGAATGTTAAAATCAATAAACTTTGTTAATTTTAGGATAATAATTATTCTCGTTTACAGAGATAAAAACAAACATTGTGATCAACGTCAAAGGGGTCAAATTTGCTTGTCTCTATTTCCCTATTATGTATATAATATTGTTCGTGAAGAAGCAAAAACTTCCAGACGGTATTTCCGAAATAAAAGAAACATGGTCTGCTCGCAGTTTTCACGAAAAGAAAAATGAACTGGATTTTATTGTAATGCGTGGAATATGGTACAGTAAATATCATGGAGGATTTTTTTTAATCTAACTTAAAATTCATTAGGACCTCTTCCCCTTCGCTAAGGATATGCTCTAATCAGGCCCTATCTTAAAGCACAAAGTATACGCACACATGAGTAATTAGCAATCTGATATCCCGAATATTTTCAACCTCAAATTCAAAATATGTTAATTCAAAATAGTGAGCTCTACGTAGGGTCGTTTCAAATTTGGGATTTCAAACTCATTGAGCCGAGCCAGTAATTCCGATTAACCCGTTTAGCAATCATTGTCGAGATTGTAGTCAAAGTACCAACAATTTAATGTTTAGCAATTAATTGTTTGTCTGTAAGTATACATGGGTATTACTTAGCGTTGTTAGGACTTCCACGAAGTTTTGATTTCTCTTTACGATTTTCTCGTCTGAGGCGGACATTGTTATACAAATTATTATTACACTTGATCCTCAAAAACATTATGGTCGCTGAAAATCTGCTGCTTTAGAAATCCTTAAAAACTCTGACGGCTTTGATTAAAACCGCTTACCTCTGTAACTACGATTATTTAGATTATTTTAATTTTATAAAATCCCGACAAGATTTTAGAGTAATTAGAAATGTGGAGAAATAGATACATAATATAATCAATCATATAATTACGCATGTGCAATTGGATATTTAGTCGACTCTTTCTGTATCGCTATACCCTATAGGAAATCTTCCATCATGACAATTGAGTGAGGATCTCCCCAGAGTGCATATACATTACTATGCTGCCGGAGCCCGTGTATAATTTAATTTCCTCATAGCGTCAAGAATTTTCCGGTGACGTTATAAAGGATAGTCGAATGTAAATGAACTGCTAAATTCAGCAAAATTGCATTTCAACAGGAATCCGAAGGAGATTGTAAGGCTTTTCCGGAGTGTGGACTCTTCAATGTGTAGTTTGTTCACTTTTAGGGAGAATTTTAAAGCGGTAAATTCAGATTTGTGTTCTGAAACCATTTTTACCTCCACGAAAATGGACTGTGCTTGGAGTTTGTAATGCATTCCTTTAATTTTGTAAATGCTTTTGAGTTTTAGGTTCACAAGTGTACAGTTAGTACGACAGTGACAAGTGAGAATAGGCAATTATTGTCTTTACGGAATTTTAATAAGTATTTTAAATTATAGTTCCATAATTAGCCTACTACACAATATACACACTGTATAAGTAACCAAATTGTTTTTAGTACTTTGGAATCGGTTACATTGAACTTAAAATTAAGTGAAGTTCATGGAAATTCATGAAACAATACTCTTGACCTGATGATGGATGATTAAAACCGAAACGCGTCGTCAAGAATAATTTAAGTATTCTATAATAACTATCATTTCCATCATTGCCACGGTTGCTACAGTTCTCATCATTAAACTAAAAGCAAAATTGCATTTCAACAGGAATCCGAAGGAGATTGTAAGGCTTTTCCGGAGTGTGGACTCTTCTATGTGTAGTTTGTTCACTTTTAGGGAGAATTTTAAAGCGGTAAATTCAGATTTGTGTTCTGAAACCATTTTTACCTCCACGAAAATGGACTGTGCTTGGAGTTTGTAATGCATTCCTTTAATTTTGTAAATGCTTTTGAGTTTTAGGTATAACTAAATGACACGCTAAATGAATATACTATCATATGATTGTGCTGTCTATGTGCTGCTATTCTGCCATAAATTATTGTTCAACATTGTTTTAATAATAATTAGTTGTAATGTATTGAATTTGTTCTGGTATATACCTGCAAATATTTAGTAATTTATTTGAATTTTGTTGAAGGCTTTAGTGAGTATAGAATTATTTTGCTAGTACACTCTAAGTTGGGAAAGAAAAGCCAAAATCAAAACTGGGACTGTGCATTAGGCAAGACACTGTTATGAAACTATCAGCTCGCCAAGGCAATAAAATGTTTTGTCGTAAACTCTCGCTGTGCATTTAAATATACATGTATATGTTGGTATAATCTGCGATATGCAGGCAGTGAATCCATATAACGCGTAGGCAGTTGGTACAATATAAAGTAAACAATTCTCGATCAGCGACAGTTTTTATTTTGTTTCTCAGTTGGAATGCCTGTTTGAATATTATTTTGCGTTGCTGTTAAAACTCATTTATTTTTCTTCCCTTACAATCTGGGCTTGCTTACAATAAAGTATTGATCTGTGATCAAAATAATTAGGGCTAATAACTGGGCTATAATAATTAGGCCTGACAAATAGGTTATGATGTAGGTAGATTCGCAAAAATCTATAGGAAGTAGGTACATAAAGGTAAGATGTAAATGAAGACGAGTCAAACCAACAACGAGTCAAAGTCGAAGGATGCAGCAAACATATGGACCATCTGTACGAAGATGCGGGATTCCAGAAAGTGTACAAAGAATTCCGTACGAAGGCAGCCGCAATTCGTGATGCTCAAGTCACGAGTTACTGCTGGGACGATTAGGACGAAGTTGACTTCGTTGTAATCTACCCAGGAGGAACACACCTGGAAGAAAATCGACGAAACTAATGGGTTCCCTTTCGGGAGATTCAATGAGAAAAAAATCAAGGAAAATACACGGTAAAAGAACAATATTAATTTAAACTTGAATAGAGAATAACTAACAATGAAACTAACAATAAAAACCTGTTCCATGTGTTTTACTACTCAAAACAACAACTAATGACAACGCTGTGATTATTGTTGTTAATTATGGAATTTATTGTTGTAACTTTCACCCCAATTTTTTTAATACATCAAAATTATTGAGATCATCAATGAGAAGCTTGAAATCCAATAGTGGATGGGTTTTAAAAATAACAAAATAGCACATTAAATTCCATTTCATTACATTACGTGGAAATAATACGAGACGCTTTATTTATTTGGAAATTTCTGACACCGAAGAAATTGTCATCGTCAAGTATACAATTAATTTTGTGGTGAAAAGACTTAAAAAAAGAATCTCACACTAAACCCAACCTTTGAAAGATTCAATGACAATAACATCAAGCAAAATACATGGTGCGTTAACTATAATAATTTTAACTTCAATATAGAATAACAACTAAAACTAACAACAAGAATATATCCCACATGTTTTACTACCCGCTTCAAAACAACAACTGGTAAACGATGAGAAACGGAGTAGTGGGTACACAATGACTTTGGTGCAACGAAATGCACATGGATTACATATCAAGAGCCCAATATTGGTTTTAACAATCCTCAACTCATTTACAATGCCTGCCATTTCTCCAAGCAAGGTTTTTTATTTAATTACGCAGTGCTTCTTCCTCTTATGCATAAACAATAGTCTTTTCCCGTTACAGGAGCAAGAACAAATCTTACAGTTGTGGTTTATTTCCCATATGAGTCAACTCATGTTGAACAAAATTAATTTTCTGATCTGTCTGAAATACACACTTCAAACAGCAGTATTTACTCTCACCAGTGTGGTTTCTTAAATGTGTGTAAAAACGGGGCAAGTGGGGAGGTAATGCGGGTGAACATTCGATGGTTGGGGAAAGAATCTGCCCAGTTTTAAACGGTAGTGAGCGTAAGGCAAGGGGAATGATTTAAGGAAATGAGTCTTAAAACTGCATTACGTGTACAGAGTTCAGGGAGAAGTGGAAATATTTTCTCAAGTAAAAAGTGTTAAACTGATAGGAACTGTAAAATGTGAACTTGAACTGAGAAATGATGTATATGTATATGATATAGTAAGTATATATATGTAGAAATTGTGTTTTATCTGGAAAATTAATAATATTGTATTCACACATGTACTCGTAGCGTTTTGATTGCACTGGAAAAGTTAGGGCTTGCCAAGAGAATTTTTCAGTTAAATAGAAACTATAACAATGGCTCAAAGCCACGTAGGAACAGTTAGCCACATTATTGTGTGCAACTATTATTTGTGCAGGTTAAACCTGTTCGGGGAAGGTGTTGTTAAGTTAACTGCAGTTAGTTGCTTAGAGAATTTTCGGAGTTAAATAAAAATTATAACAATGGCTCAAAGGCACGTAGGAACAGTTAGCCACATTATGGTGTGCAACTATTATTTGTGCAGGTTAAACCTGTTCGGGGAAGGTGTTGTTAAGTTAACTGCAGTTAGTTGCTTAGAGAATTTTCGGAGTTAAATAAAAATTATAACAATGGCCCAAAGCCTCGTAGGAAGAGTTAGCCACATTATTGTGTGCAACTATTATTTGTGCAGGTTAAACCTGTTCGGGGAAGGTGTTGTTAAGTTAACTGCAGTTAGTTGCTTAGAGAATTTTCGGAGTTAAATAAAAATTATAACAATGGCTCAAAATCACGTTTGAACTGTGAGTCACACTGTTATGTGCAACTACGATTTGTGTAAGCACAATTTATTTGGGGAGCCTACAGTCAAATTTAAAAGGAAACAAGAGGAGAAAGTCGTGGATGAAAACACCGCCAAAGAAATAATATTGAACTTCTTTGATTTACTGAATATAGAGAAAGAACATATTATATACAAATATACAGACTACAATTTTGCGTATGCCTGCAAAAGTGGAATGCTTCTGGCAACAAGGTGCAAACATTTGTATCACAAGGTTAAATATAAATAATTTTTATTTTATTTGGTATACTAAATTTTAAATATTTCAAAATTATGTATTTTGATATTTGTTATAAAATCTTATTATAAATTGATTTTTTAATGATTTTACAGGCTCGTTCGTCGGCTGATGTTAGCAATAAGTGCCCTTCTATTTGGAAGGGAAGAAACTGTTGAAAGCCAATCAACCCACAAAGCGGTGTAATATTTACTTCGGCTGCAATAAATAAAGTGTTAGAAGTGAGACAGCATGTGCAGCATGTGGCGAGGCATCGGCACGATGCAGAAAGAACACTCGTTTAAGATATTGAGAAGTTGAACGAGCGATTTGAGAAACTAATCGACGAACAAAAGTAAAATAAATGAAAGATTCATTAACCTATTTGGATGAGTGACTCTCAAAACGGGTGAGCTTATCCATGTTCATCAGAGCCAATCTTTTGAGAAAATAGAGATTCACAATGATTGCCGAACGAGTCAAACCTACAACGAGTCAAAGTCGAAGGATGCAACAAACATATGGACCATCTGTACGAAGATGCGGGATTCCAGAAAGTGTACAAGGAATTCCGTACGAAGGCAGCCACAATTCGTGATGCTCAAGTCACGAGTTACTACTGGGGCGATTAGGACGAAGTTGACTTCGTTGTAATCTCCCCAGGAGGAACACACCTGGAAGAAAATCGACGAAACTCTCGGGTTAGAACATCACACACTCAAGACAATCGTGATCCAGGAACATGATTGGATATTCTTAGACAAAATCTAACGCACACAGTAATCCTAATCTCCCATTAGAATTCCATTTTCTTCTACATACCGTATTATTACATTCTTAACCCTTACACTACTGTGCCTCTTTCGTTCTCCTTTCACGCAACGTGAGCTTTATGACTTCAGAGAGGGTACGTTTATAGAATTATGTTGTGCTTGTAAATATTTGTAAATATTGTTTTATGTATGAGAAAACCCATATGATTTGAGGTTTCTCTCCTTACGTTCAAATATTATTGTACATAAGTAATTTGAGAGAGATCTATGGGCTATTTGGAGTTTTTCATCTTAAGAAATACCGCAATCAGCAACACCTAGGAAAATCTGATGGTCAGTATTGACCATATATTTGTTACTATATATTGGTTTATGATCACGTTGAACCCCATTTATTGATTTTGTTTATTATGTTTTACAACGAATAAAGGTTCATAGTTTATTATGTCTACGTTGACAGTCATAATTTATCCACTACAGAAACAACCTTTTATTAGTATAAATAATTTATAATATATTTGATACATTTCATAGTTTTACCGTTTACGTCCTTAGCGAAGCCTCACTTCTGCGATAATTCATTCAATATCGACTTCACATTTATTTTAATTATTTATTCCTTTTATCAAAATCTTGTAACTAAATAACTTTTAATTCCCCATTTCGATATAATTATATTTTGATTCGAAAGTCTTAACAATAGTCCGCAGTATGCAGCTGTTAGAGTCCGTCAATTCAGACTTCTTTTACTGCAAAATCATACTTTGGCAAGTGGTTAAATTTAGCAATCTCTTAAATAATTAACGTCTTGCACTTTCCGAAAGTGCTTTTGTATTCGTTCCAGCGCTCAACTTGTATATGCATGGAAAAATACGCCTCTACGTCGTAGGATACTTTATTGGATTTGCGGCGCACGAGACATCACCAGCGCTCTTTACACAATTCTATGTTTCGTACCAAGCCATTGGTCCACTACCGGTGACACCGACACTAATTGTCTTGAAAATATCAAATGGTCATCATAACAGACAACATACCATATGATTTTTGTCCAGAATCCTTTAGAGTTAATTGATGACAACCAGTACCTAAGAAAAATCATGTTAGATAAAAATCTGCACAGTGGACAATAACACTTATACGAACGTAGTCAGTGCGTGACCTATAGTGACATTAAAACATTATCACACGTCTTTAAATGGCGAAAACTGAACATGTGAGAAGATCAACGAATACATGACGCCGAAACTAGTTAAATTTTTCAATTGTATCGATTTGGTTAAAATTCCCAAAACAAAATAACTGTTGAAGGGTTAATACCAAAGCAAGAATATATTGACGACGCAAACCTTCCACAATAAAAAAAATTTTGCAACAATGAAACTCCTTTTGCTTTACTTTGCATTGGTAACTCGTTATCATCACAATATGTTTGCAAGGGGAGACGACCTGGAAGGAAGATAGAGCCCAACTTAAAAATTTTCAAGGAAGGTTGAGCGTTTTCGGAAGACAACCAAGTGTCCCTTTGCTGCCATGCCACAACGAACGAGAATGCGACGGAAGGCCCGACTCCACTCATAAACGATTACCACTCCAAGACTCACTCCCATGCGTTTGTATTTGCTGTGACTTACCAGTAAGAACACATGTGTATACATGTCTCTCCTTTACTCCAATCTCCATCACCTCCACATCTCTCCTCTGTATTCAAGTAATAACTAAATGTACGCTTACTCATGGTATGACCAGAAACCAATGTAATTACCAAGTGTTTATTACTCACGTTTATTTATCTTGTTTTGCCTATACTACGGTGAGTACTTTCCTCGCAATTAAAATAATTAAATACGTGACGGAGAGTGATTGCTTCTATGTAGTGCCCCACATGGGTACAAAAATGTTGTACCTGGATCGGAACCTGTACCTGAATCATGGGTACATGGATTTTTTGAACCTGTAACCGTACCTGAATACCTGGGTTCAATTTTCCTGAACCTGTACCTGTACTCAAACTAAATTAGGTGTAGGTGTACCTGAAAAGTACCTGTACCCAAAAAGTACCCAAAAACGCACCTGTATCCGGGTATATTTTAAAAGTACCTGAGCCTACCCGGTTATTTTTGGTTGTACTTATTTAAAGGATTACCAAAGATATTACAGAAAAACAAATTCAAATATCTTTGACCATGACTTTTTGACTTAATTAATGTATTTATCATATTAGATTTATTTTTATTGTTTATTCTTCGAAAGTATGACTAAGTGCTGGAATTATCAACACTTATAAATGATTACAAAAAGGTTGACAAGGTAACAGATAGCAAGACCTACGATATGATAACTAAGTTCATTGCAACAATACAACTGCAGTAAAATATTTTCTAAATGTTCAGTAATGCCGAGAAATTAAATAATTAAGGATTTGTTTTGCAATCTGCTTTCGCAATGGAAAACATTTTTTCAGATTCAAACTCCCCAGATTTTAACTTCAGCCAAGCTTTGAGACAAATATATTTCCTAACGTATCCCCACTCTTATATAAGCGTTTATGCGTCAGAAGATCTGGGCCATAGGAGAAGTCTATCTGTACTCCAGTTTCAGGAAAAGCTAAAAGATCTCTGGTCATTCCAGCTAATGCTAGGTAACTAGCCACGTGTTCCTATATGGTGGAATTAGTTTTCATGACTGAGTTTATACATATAAATTTTAATGCAACATATTTCAAAGTCAAAAATTCGAAATGAGTTTTTAAAGCTCAACAACACCTTTACAGGCGTTACTTGGAAATTATTATTGACTGAGAAATACCTGAAAGTTCAGGTATTTTACATTCAGGTTCAGGTATTTACCCAGTGCATACCCGTACCTGATGGGTTTATACCCAAAAGATTGGTTTTTGTACCTGTACCCATACCTGAACCTGAATTTTCAGGTATCTAACGACTGAACCTGAACCTGTACCCAAATTTGATGGGTACTAAAAGTATGTACCTGATACGTACCTGCACCTGAACCTGTACCCAAATACCCGGGTAAAACCTGTACCCATGAGGGGCACTACTTCTATGGAATACGTTTTTTAATTTAATTTTCTATATTGTTATATCTTCCGGTAACGTATTGCTAGAAATTTGATAATTTTTCCTAGAAGTGTTTTTGTTGTTACATTAAAACCATAATTAGTTATAAATTACAATCTAGCTCGATGTGCATAGTTACCACATCTTTAAATTTAGTTAATTTAATTTAGTTTTATTTAGCATAAATTATAACAATAGCATCTATTTAATAATAAATCCAATCCACATTGATCAAAAGAAAATTAATGGACCATATGTGCCTAAATCAGACTCAGTCACAACAAATAGAGCCAAAACATTTGCTGGGACACAATTTCGTATACATAAAGTTTAGCCAACTCTCCTGTTCCAAATAATTCCCTAACAAGAATAACACCCCAATAAAACATTCTACAGATATTTTGAATCGTTTTACTGTCAATCTACGATAGTACCATATGTATATATAGGGTTTCGGTACGGAACAATTTCGGAACATAAATGCTGATATTGTCCACATGTTATTTCGGGAAGGAATCGGGACAAATATTTTTGTCCCGGGTGTTTCTGGACGTAATGGTAGAGTATGTCGGGATAGAAAAAATGATTTGAAAATTGAGAATATACGTTTAAACCAATGTGGATATCTCTCCTTAGAAGAGTATACGTAACTCTATAGAATCAACTTTAATAGTACTGTGTAAGAAAGAGTAGTTGTTGGGAGATTTGTATAGATACTGGGTTTCTTTCCGTACGGGACAATTTCTGGACATAAATATTGTCTCCATATTGCAGATATAATGCCAGGGTAGTACAGAATTGCGAGTATAGTTCATTGTTACTCTTCATTGACAATATGTACCAATCTAATTATAAGTATCATTTAAGTAACTAAACTATACTATAGATACTGTACTATACAGTATGCCTATTATTAGTATTTTATAATCAATATGTAATCGGTGTTTGTCCCTACAACTACTTCCGTCGGCACATAACATTTCACATCGGGTTGATCAAATATAAACGTGACGTTATAGGGGAATTGTCCTGATAGGGAAAGTCGCTGTAGATACGGTCGACATATTTTGATGTATAATTATGCTAGACTTGAATTTTTCAGACAAAATCAGATATTAGAATACTAGCCATTGGACCACCTTAGACCCTTACATCTCGTTTACGAGATTATTTTTACAATTTCAGTGTATTTAACATATGAATGTTTAAAATGGCTTTGTTGCCTTTCGTTAATAATTTTGTAGCCTGAAAGAGTTTTATATTTTTCCACTTGAATAAACCACATGTTCAAAAGACGGCATCAAATTATGCGAATCTTGCATAGCGCTGGCTTTTTAAAAAGTATAATTTTCACTGCGGAATCTAATTTAAAAAGCATAGTGTGTCAAAAAAGATAACACTTCTTAAAATCTAGGAAGCGTTATGCAATACTAAGCTTCAAAGGGGCTTCTTACGTCGTTCCTTATTTACAACAAATTCAAGGGTTTACAAAACTCATAATAAATAAATGTTGTTTCAACAATTGTAATTTTCGAAGATTTTCCACATCCACTGTGAAGGACACCTTGCCGTCAACTTCTATACAAGGCCACCGGATAATAACGTTTCACTTTCAGGAAGCTTATGATAGTACCTGCAACAGTTGATAAAAAGAAAATCGTCACGCTTTTCAAATTATAACCAAGCCTTATGGCACAAGAATACACGAAATAGATTCCAATTTGATGATGTCTGTCACAACGTATCATGGAATTAATTAGCAAATTTGGATGTTTGTTAATTTAATTGATATGGCATCTCTCGTGCATCACTAACTCCCAAATGTCCTTCAGCCATGTGAACCTGCATTAACGTTCAGTTCAGCTTGAGAGTTTCATTCACGTGAGCTTAAAGTTCAATTATTGCGGGAAAAAATACTTAAAAAATTATCTAAAATTTCAAGTTCGGGTTCAGTTATTTTGAGTTCGTTGTACCAAACTTGTACATACTTGACATTGAGCTCAGGTACATTTCTCAACCCGAACTTGTTTGTAACCCTGATTGTACTTTGAGGTGCGGTTCCTTGATCTACCCGCACTTGACCCGAATCTCAGATATACGTTATTTGTAGCTGAACCGAACTTGACCCCAACCCGACCCGACGGGTTTTTTTTTCAGGTACTACCTGCAAAAGCCCCCTGCTTTAGTCCGATCAAATAATATTTTTTATTAGTGACTAAATATTAATTTCTAAAAATATCATTACGAAGGCTACTAGTTTTGCCAGAGTGGCAGAATGTACAAAATTTTTGATAACAAAATTCAATTGATTTCAAAACTTTATATTATAGATTACTGCTTAATCAGGAAGTTTGAACTTCGTTAAAATCAACTAACAATACAAGGCTTGTTTCACATACTGTCTTCATATAAGAAGAAACCCTACACTGACCTTAGGGTCAATTCGATAAATGGATAAGAACTGTAGCTTTAAAGGTGGATAGGCAAAACAAGTGGGAGTTCAGTCAAATATTGCTTCTAAAGAATTTGAAAAGGAGCAAATTATTAATTCTGGAAAAAGGATTTAATACATTTGCACACTACCACTAAAACAATGCATGCAGAAGGGCAGTAATTTGAAAACTGTAAAAGAATATAATACTTACATATCTTTATATTGAAACAAAATGTGTACATAGTGTAATCCAAGATAATGCCTGTATGCACACTGATAAATTTACACATTCAACGGAAGATGAGTAACAAACAGGTAGTAACATTTTGCTACAACCCTGCAACGGACCTTCAGTTTAATTTTAACAGGATGGTTCCAGTGGAAAGAGATCTTCAGAATTTTTATCGGCTAAAATAAATTCAGAAAATGAAGTTGAGAAAGTCACATCTAATTATAGCATGTTATAACGTTTTTGTTGGCACGCATATTGAGATTCTTACCTTGTGTGAGAACGCTTATTGACGTCATAAGACTTGTATGAACATAATTTGCTATGCTGGTTTGCGACTCTCTTATTTTTCTTAAGTCTTTCATTGATTTGTCAGACCAAATTCATTCTCAGGTCCTCAGGATTTTTTCCATACAGTGGGTTGACATAACTTTGATGCCACGTGGAAATTTTACTGCGGTTAATTTTTGTAGACTTTGCCGTAAAATTCCCCCAAATCCCACTGGTGTGCATTCTCCGTATGTATAATTGGAAAGTGTCGATAGATACCTGCAACAAAACATATTTAATATGATTATTTCACAATTGTAAATGCAATGATGAGAAGAGCAATAAATTGTAGGAATGGAAGCAAAATTACGGAACTCAAAGTCATACATATGCAGCCTATAACCGGTTTACATTCTGAGTTACAATGAATTTGATTGGGTCTGTTGGGATATTTGACTACGAAGTAGAAAAATACTTCTAATTACTTATTTACTTACAAGGAAACCTTGCTGTTTGTAAAAGATATATCGGAATTAAATTTTGAGAGCTTGTAGTACTCTGTGCCAAATTTCAAATCCTCACTAAAGTTTTCATTGCAATTTAATTATACGACTTCAGACGGTACTTTGAAGATATTATCGCCATAATGGGTGATTCCCTATCGAACATTAATTGAGTATAAGAGCGTACCTCAAAACCATTTAATCCTATTACTGAAATCTAATTGAAATTATCTCAATAAAAATAATCCATATATACATATAAGAACTTTATTGTCACTACTTTCCATTGAAAGTAACCATTAGTGACTCAGTATAATTACTATTTGCCACCAAATTGCTTCACTTGTCTACCAACATTTATTTTGTTTTACTCGCCTTTATGTTCACATTCACTAAAGTAAAGTTGGATTCCGTAAGTATGTAAGTAAGAACCAATTATGATTGTAAAAACACTGTCAGCGAATCTTCCCATAACATCACAATGAAAATTTCCCTTGTGTGTGTACGTACATATATAATTACATAGTAAGCCATTAACGAAAGCACATTAGCGTCACAAAAGTTCATGCAGTTGGCGTCTAGTTATAATTAGTCATAATTAGTTATAATTTTAATATAGTTATATATACACCGCTCATGAGTGTTCACTTCAATTTAACTGGAATGTTTTTGGTTCCGCTTCAAGTTAAATCAATGACCTTTGAATTAAAAAAAACTGTTGAAACAATATTTTTGCACATTAAAATGTCCTTTAGCTTTTCCTACGCCTTCGTACTAACATTTTATCAACAGGAGCAAAATTTCTGGTTAGATTCCCATTCCTCCCAAAACCTTTCCAACGCATGCCAGTGTAATCCAGTTTTTTAAAATTCCCTTTTCAAAATTCTTAAGTCACCCCTCCCTATAATTGATGCCGTCATAAGGAATTTGGGGTATAAATGCCGGATTTAGAATCCCAATTTCTGCTTACACAATACTTAAGACTATGCATTCAAGATATTATGTTCACAGTTTACAAGGGAAACAATTACGAGTCTCAAGAGCACTCCTTGTACGTAGCGTGAGTTGACTCTACAATTTATTCAGATTTTTATATTATAACCTGAGCTACTTGCATTTATTTGTAATTGAATAAAATTTAGTACCTTATATTTTGAGTACCTTCGATTGTTTCATTTCACAATTAACGTCGGGGTTGTTTACACTTTTGTTCCCTGAATGTTTGAACTTTAAAATCTGCGCTAACTCACTTATTTCTGCTGGAGAAATATTTCACAGGATTGGATTTTTTACTGGAATTCAATGTACAAGACTTGTTGGAATTTATACACCAGAAAAATTTCCAATACTTTGGGTTTTCAACTCATAGGCGAGAATTCACAAAGGCCAATGCTCACTTGCAAATGAAAAGTATGTATGTACGTTTGACGGGCTTGCCGCTGTGACGAGAAATGCCTTTTAGGGAATCCAAGAGACGTGTGAGAAATTGTAAGGGTTTTGTAATTCCAATGGTTGCGTTTGAAGGGTCCTTTTTTGTTCTAGTAATTGAAAACAGAAGGCACTTGTGTTGCTACGTTTTCAGAAATTACCTCCCACGAGCTATAGTTAACATATGTATGTTTCTATACAAATGCATGTGTGCAGGGATTCACTCAGTGAGTCCTTCTGGAAATGAGCAAGAGCTACTTAATTACCAGTTTTTTTTTTCAAGGAGCAGGGGCCAGTAAAGAAATCAAGATGTTCAGAGTAACTTCAAGCAGACAAATGTGGTTCTTGTAAGTGGGCAAGGATCGGTTTTAAAACTGGATGATATTACTTTGCTTTTTTTCTGTTCGAGTGACAATGTTCAAGGATCAAATGGGATGCTTCAACCCAAGTGTGGAACCTTTTTTTGAGAATATATAATACTCTGTATGTAATTATATGTGTTTTGCAAGAGTAACTAATCTCCACCTTTACACTTAATTATACTTACACTTTTATTCCCTTTACAATATTACGGAATCATAAATGAACGTTGACACTTCTAGGATAATTCTCGTTTACAGAGAGAAAAAGTAACATATTGTGTTAAATACTGTATGCTTGTCTCCATTTCTCTCTTATACTGTATATTATTACTCGTGAAGAATCTAAATCATCCAGATAGTATTTCGATTAAAAAAAAACAAGATCTACAAACAATTTACACAAAAATTAAAATGAACTGTATTTTACTAATCAAAAATTGTTTTTCAAAAATATTATGGTCACTAAAATACTGTTGCTTTAGAAATCCTTAAAAACTCACTTTGATTTGTTGTATATGTCTGAAGTCCGTAACTACGATGATTGAGGTGTTTTAATGCAACAAGTTTTATTAAATTTCGGAAAGAGTTTTCAGTAGTTAAAAATGTGGAGAATTAAATGGATAGTATAATCAATCATATCCTCCTGTTTAATTATTGGAGACACAGTCGACTCTTTAATATTGTCTCTCTCTCTTCAGGAAAACTTCCCTCATGACAACAGAAAGAGGATCTCTCCAGAGTAAAATACTTCTATGCTGTCGTACCCCTGTAGCATTTCCCTCATAGCGTCACAAAAACTCATGTTCTTCGGGTGAAAAAGTAAAGTCGAATATAAATGAATTGTTAAATGTAGCAAAAACGTAAATTAAAATAATCGCAAGCCGAAATGAAATAATTATCGGAGGTATTTTTGAGACAAATCTCATGAATGATGTTTACAATAGGAACCTTGGTGTACATTTTTAAACGCTTGATGCAATTTTTTCCAAGCCCTTTGCTAGACAATGAATAATTATGTACGGTTGGGATAAAAAGAACGGAAGCAAATGGTTTATATCTTGCATGTGTGCCACTCCTTTCAATAAAATTAAATGCCTTGCCTATAAAGAAAAAAATCAGTGCTTGTTATACACAACAATATGTTTTACCAAGTATATACTTACACGAAATACTGACAGGAAATAAAACATTTGTAGGGTTTTTCCCCAGTGTGAGCTCTACAGTGAACATTTCGGCCCGAATCATGAGGAGTAAAGTTTGAAATTTGTAAGGACCCTCCTAAATGTGGATTCTCATCTGTGTAATTTGTTCCCTTTTAGGGAGAAATTCAGAGCAATATTCACACTTAAATTTGTATTTACATTGCCAAACCATTTTTGTCTGGATACGGTACGACTGTACTTTTCATAATTATCAGAACGTTTATACTTGAAGAAGTGCGTTTTTTGTATTGACAATTTCATATTATATGTAATGACGATTTTTGTTAGCACAAAGTAATTAATTTCAGTTGTGATTCGGCTTCATTTGAGGTACTGACCTGTATCTAATGCTATGCACTGAAACCTTTTAATGGCTAACTGCCTCCTCCAGCTTTATCGTTCATGGCAATTTAATTATAATGCATCAGTAGTTCGACAGCTTGCCGTAAATTGTATCTGACTACCACTTGTAAATTAAAGTATTAACACTGAGGTTGGAAAATATTTTAAAATCCAGATTTCATTTGTAAACATTGCATTACATGTTTAAAGGCATCTACATATCTACACCTTGTAATTATATACTACTGTTTTAATGTAACTTTAGAGTCTCCACGAAAATGAGCCGTGCTTGGAATTTTTGATCATTGTAATGAATTCCTTTAATTTTGTAAATGCTTTAGCTTTGAACGTATCACTAAATGTCCTGTTCTAAAGATCCCATGACTACTGTGAAAGTTAATTAGTTGCCTGACTACTTGCAAAGTCACAAAGGGGAAAGGGGTTGTTTTTTACGCGACTCATCTTAGTCGATATTGTAACACACACAAAATAAAATAATTATACATAAAATAGAAAAATAAAAATCAATTCACCCCTAAAGTTAGATTGGTAAACAAGAACTCTGGAGCAGAACTTGCTGCAATAGCTACGAAAGTATTATTATTGTTATTTTTCCTGATAGTAAATAGTGTCCAATGGTAATGGCAGTTATTCTACATGCAAGCAAACTCTGTGGAGTTGCCATAAAAATTAAATGTGCATTCAAGAATATTTATATATGCCGTGCATGGTTCCTGCTTCTGTATATGTAATTATTACAGTTTGTTCTTCGAATTTTTACCCCAATTTTATTTAATGAATGAAAAATATTGAAATCATCATTGAAAAACATTAAATTCAATAGTGGATGGGTTTTTAAGCAAATAAAACAAAACATTCCGTTCCAATTCACTAGGTGACGTGAAAATAATTTCAGAAGTTTGGTTTATTTGGAAATTCCTGATACCCATTATCCTGTCACCATCAGGTGCTAAACAGCAAGTAATAAACTAATTAGTGTAAAGAGATTTTTTAAGTGAAAAAAAAAATGTCATCACAAACACTCCCCCTCAGGAGATTCAATGAAAATCAAATCAAAGAAAATACATGATAAGTGAACAATACTAATTTAAACTTGAATAAAAATGACAACTGAAACTAACAATAAGAATCTATCCCACATGTTTTACTATACCCGCTTCAAAACAACAACTGGTAAACGATGAGAAACTGAGTAGTGCATGCACAATTTCTTGTGATCCGTGCAACGGAATCCACACGAATTACATATCAAGAGCCCAACATTAGTTTTCTCATCCCTCAACTGATTTCTTACACATTTCGATTTTCGAAGGGAAGCTTTGGATTTAAATACGTCATGGTTCCTCATCTCATGCATAGCCACGATTCCTTTCCAGTTGCAGGAATATGAACAGAACTTACACTTGTGTGTTTTATTCCCCATATGCGTCAACTCATGTTTCTCAAAATGAGTTTTAGAATCGGTCTGAAGAGTGCACTTCAAACACTTGAATTTACTCTCACCAGTGTGCTTTCTTGAATGGCTCTGGAATGATGAGCGACGTTTGAACGTCCAATTGCAAAATTCGCATTGGAAAGGCCTCCTGGCCGAATGAGTTAGCTCGTGTCTTCTTAACATTTTAATACTCGTACAAGCATAAGAGCAAATTTTACAGGTGATTGGCTTCTCCCCCGTGTGAGTTCTGAGATGAAGGCTTAGTCTTGATGAGGAGTTATATTCTTTGACACAGAAATTGCATTTGTATGGTTTCTCGCCCGTATGTGTCCTACAGTGGGTCAAAAGTGAGGCTTTGGATTTGAATCTTGAAGAGCACATCCCACAGACAAAAGGCCTGTCGTTTGAATGAGTTTGTAAATGCCGTAAGACCTGGCGACTGCGAAATTGCTTGGAGCAAATATGACACTTGTATAATTTTTCGCTTGAATGTGTTTTCACATGCGCTTGCAAATACTCCTGTAGCCTGAACTGCGCCGGACAAATTGGACATTTGAAGGGTTTTTCATTGGTGTGCGTATCGACGTGGGCTCGAAGGTGTCCAGATTGTTTGAAAGATTTAATGCATAAATTACATTTGTATGGTCTTTCGCCAGTGTGAACTCTACGATGAATTTTTAAATTAGCTGAAGATATGAACTGGAAAGAGCATTCTTCGCATTTGAATGGTTTCTCTCCTGTATGAATTTTCCTATGATGATTAAGTTGATTTCTGGAAGGAAACGCTGAGGAGCACTCTTTGCATTTGTATGGTCTCTCACCAGTGTGGACGCTCACATGAGTGGTTAGGTGATATTTGGTAGTAAATTTTCTAAAGCAGTAGTCACACTGAAATTTTCTTTCCACTTTTGGTCCCATAATTAAATTTCCAACCGAATTTCTGATCACTATGCTAGAAGAAAAGCAAAATATTATATCACATAAATCTAATATACTTTTGGAGAACATTTCTAAACAAACTCAATGTACCAATTGTTTTTTAAATATTTTCTTATCAAGTTACATATGCAAGATAAATTTGATTCTAAGATCAAATACCAGAGAGATTTTTGAAAAAGGAGATCGTACTTTTTGAGATATGGGAGGTCAAAGGACATATGTATAATTACTTGTATGTAATTTATTTCATAGGACATTTAAGCGCACATTTAGTAACTTGTAACATATATTGTATATATGCATGTAATACATGATAGAAATATTTTAACGATGATTGCTTTGAAAATATCATTTAAAGTAGCGTATATGCTTAACTTACACATGTACAAACCTGGTTATATTTTCACCGTAAACATTTAAAAAATTATTTCAGGAACGTGTGCAGTGTATTTATTGCATGGGCGCTTACTCGAGTAGTTCAATCTGTAAAGAATGCACAGTTATCCTCTCATACCGAATCTACAAAAATTCAAGTCGCCTGAAGAAAGTCTGTCAGGTTCTTTAACTATCCACGGAATTTACCATTAAACCTAATTATTAACCTAAAAAACAAGGAATAGGAAATAAGAATTTATACCTCGCGTTGTACTTCCAAGATTTCACGTAGATACACACTGATTGTTAGAATTTTTCTGAATTTTCTGTATAGTGTTTCCCAAGGGATGACAATATATCTGGCAATATATTGAGCTGCTACTTCTATCTATCTATATGTAATTATACCAAATTCAACGAAACCACTTTAAATTTGAAATTATTGCCTGTAGAGAAAGTACACAATAATTCTGGTGACCTCAGTGAGATAAGATGAGATTTGTTACCGTGACTGGGTTTGTACCTTTTATATAGAGAATTGCCAATCCTCTTATGGTTTTTATAGGTACATTTTAGTACTGAAGATTCCGACTCCAGCTTTCCTGTATGTGGTACAGACTGTTCCAGTGAATGTGTAGTTTATTTGTAGATAGAAGACACGATGTAACATATCGTAAATAAAATAGATAAAATGGAAACGTTAAGGACAAAAGGGCTCTTCCAAAAATTTCACTACCTGATAAAATGTTTATTGGGGTCGGGGTAGGGTGAGTATGGAAAAACTGATGTATGTAAGTTAGTGCAGGAGTACCACAAACCTGTGTGACCTCACATTTTTCGGCGCACTGTCATAAGTAATGACATACATATATACATATAATTAGATATAGGGTCAGTGGTTCCATGTAAGCTGACGCGGCCTTGCTAAACAAATGTGTATCAGGTTCATATTTTATTTGAAATTATATTTGAACGATTTCTACAGTAAAGCTAAAAGTTGAGTGACATACGCAAAGTATTTGGCTACAAAGTATTATTATTTTAGCCAAACTCACAATCAGCTTCTTACTTCCTATGGAATGCCAAAAATAAGTTCAAACAGGAGAGCATTGGAATTCCGAAAACCTTTCTTATCCAGAATGTATTGCTAAAATTCAAATTTTGGAACTTGCATATCCAGATATCATTCAGAAAATTTATTTGAAGACTCATTGTAAGTAAGATTTACATGAAGACACGTTTGCTTGTGCTGGTATATGTACGTAGCAGGAAGCAGCAGTTATGAGCACAAACTAGCATTCTTATGAATACTAAGGCATAATTATGTATTCAAATAATCAAGGAATTTCATACTCACAGGAGCACTCGGAATTGAAATAATATATTAAATTTTGAGCTAACAATACACACTATTTATAAATCTGGCAGAATACAAACCATCCATACGTTTTCAATTCTAAAGCAATGAAGTATCTTGCATCAAGAGGATAATATAGTTTTACAGTATTGTAGGTATACAAAGACGTATTTTCACGAAGCATGTGTGCTCCAACTTCAACGGATACCACTAACCGGCCTTACACAACTGAGCAGTACTGAATGATTGTAATTCACTGCCACTTGGAAATTAAAGTGTCATTACTGAGCTTGGAAAATATATTTTCAAGTCCAAACATCATTTGTAAAAATCGCATTACATATTTCAAGGCATCAATCTTTCACTTGCAATTACATATGTACTTGTTTTATTGGGACTTTATATTTTCTACAAAAATGAACGATGCTTGAAATTTTTAACCGTTGTAATGAATCCATTTAGGGAAGGAAACGCCAAAAACAAAATTGGGACTGTGTATTAAGTAAGAAAGTATACAATGATCTGGAATTAACAGCTCTCCAACCAGTGAAATTCTTTTTCATACAGTCCTACATGCATTTATGTATCTATGGACATATATATCCGTGTAAGCTGCATTATACAGGCCGTGAAGGCATTTAACACTTGGTACATCATGAAGTAATTACAGAAATACTGTCAACAACAGTTTTATTTTGTTTCCCAGTTGGAACAACTGTATGATTATTATTTTGTGTTGCTGGTAAAATTCAGCACTTAAATGGAAAAACATCAAGGGGTAAAAGAGGTTGTATTTGCGCGGCTCATCTTGGTCGATGTTGTTACACACAAAAATTAAAATATACATAAAATTTGCCGCTACAAACAGATCGGTAAACAAGAACTATGGGCGGAGCATGGTTCAATAGTTACAGCAGTATTATTATATCTAATTTTTCTTAAAATAAATAGTGTCAAATAGTAATGTCAATTATTTTGCATGCAGGCAACATTTGCGAAATTACCACAAAAAAAGTAATTATATGTACATTCACGAATATTTACGCATGCAGGACAAGGTCCTCGATTGTAAATGTAATTACTAGAGTTTATTGATGTAATGTCCATCCCGATTTTATGTATTGCATCAAAATTATTGAAATCATAATTTAGAAGTTATTAAATGGTTTTTAAAAATAATGAAATCACACATTCAGTTCGATTTCATTAGATTACGTGGAAATATTACGAGAAGCATTTTTTATTTGGGAGTTTCTGACAGAATGTCATAGTGAAGTATACAATTATTTTTGTATGTAGTGTTAAGAATAAAAAAAAAGAATCTCACCCCGAACACTCCATTTGAAAGATTCAATAACAATAAAATCAAGGAAAATATGTGGTGCGTTAACTATAATAATTTAAACTTGAATAATTATAGAATAACAACTAAACTAATACCAAGAATCTATCCAGTATGTTTTACTACCCGCTTCAAAACAACAACTGGTAAACGATGAGAAACGGAGTAGTGCACGCACAATGTCTCGTGATCCGTGCAAATGAATCCACACGAATTACATATCAAGAACCCAATATTAGTTTTCTCACCCCTCAACTGATTTCTTACGCAATTGGATCTTCGAAGGGAAGCTTTGGATTTAATTACGTCATGGTTCCTCCTCTCATGCATAGACAACGTTCTTTTCCAGTTACAGGAATATGAACAAAATTTACACTTGTGCGGTTTATTCCCCATATGAGTTAATTCATGTTTCTCAAAATTAGTTTTTGAATCAGTCTGAAATATGCACTTCAAACATTTGAATTTACTCTCACCAGTGTGCCTTCTGGAATGGCTCTGGAATGATGAGCGACGTTTGAACGTCCAATTGCAAAATTCGCATTGGAAAGGCCTCATTGCAGAATGAGTCAGCATGTGTCTTCTTAGCACTGTATAACTCACACAAGCAAACGAGCAAAGTTTACAGGTGAGTGGCTTCTCCCCCGTGTGAGTACTGAGATGAAGTTTTAGTCCTGTTGAGGAATTATATTCCTTGACACAGAAATTGCATTTGTATGGTTTCTCACCCGTGTGTCTCCTGTAATGGCTCAGTAGTAACTGCTTAGATTTGAAACTTGAAGAGCACATCCCACAGACAAAAAGCCTTTCGCTTGAATGAGTTTGGTAATGCCGTAATCCCGGGCGAGTACGAAATTGCTTTGAACAAATATGACATTTGTATAATTTCTCGCTTGAATGAGTCGTCACATGCGCTTGCAGATAGTCTTGTAGTCGGAATTGCGCCGGACAAATTGAGCACTTGTAGGGTTTTTCATTGGTGTGAGTACCGACGTGGGCTCGAAGGTGACCAGTTTGTTTGAAAGATCTAATGCACAAATTACATTTGTATGGTCTTTCTCCAGTGTGGACTCTACGATGAATCTTTAATGAATCTGAAGTAATAAACTGGGAAGAGCATTCTTCACATTTGTATGGTTTTTCTCCCGTATGGATTCTCCTGTGAAGATTAAGTTGACTGTTGGAAGGAAATGCGGAGGAGCACGCTTCGCATTTGTATGGCCTTTCGCCAGTGTGGACCCTCACATGAGTGGTTAGATGATTTTTGGTAGTAAATTTTCTAAAGCAGTAGTCACATTCAAATTTTCCTTCCTTTATTGGGCCCATAATTAAATTTCCAGACGAATTATTAATCCCTGTGGAAGAAGAAATTACACGTTTTGTAAATTGCAACATACAGGTACAAATAGTAGATACCAGTGAGAATTGATCTAATCTACAAAAACTCAAGTTTCCAGATAAAAGTCTGGGAGGTTCTTGATCTAATCAATGAATTTACCCTTTGAATCAAATAACCTGAAAAACACAAAGTAGGGAATCTGAATTTATACCTCTCTTTGTAATTCTAAGATTTCAAGCATTTCATTGATTGTTAAAATTTTGTGAAATCTCTTTGAAGGGGTTCCCTCCCAAAGGATGACAAAATACGTGCAAATGTTGAGTTGTCACTATATTTTCCTGCTGTATAATATGTATGTAACTATAAAATCCTGGGAAGAATTAAATGAAGTCAATATAAATACAGGAATTGGTATCCAAGAGGAAAGATCACTGAAACCGCTTATAAGATGGGATTTGTTCTGGTGACTCGGTATTTATGTACATACCGTTTTTTATAGAGAACTGACACTGCTCTTATGATTCTTATGGGTAGAATTCCGGCTCCAACTTTCTTGTGTGGTACAGACTGTTCCAGTGAATGTGCAGCTTAGATAGTAGACACGTTGTAACAGAAAATGGAAATCTTATGGGAAGAAGGGTTTTCCCAAATATTACATTACATGCTAAAAACTTTAATAATGTCACGATAGGGTGAGGTTTGGAAAAAATGTTTTAAGTTAGTGCAGGAGTATAGGAAACCTGTGTGACCTCACATTTTTTGCCGTCATGCAATAAGTTGAAACAAGTAGGATGACATACAAGAAGTGTTTAGCTATAAGTAATTTGGGACAAATACAAATTCAACTACATTACTTTCTATAGAATGCCAAGAATACGTTCTAACAAGGGAGTATTGGAACTTCGAGAAACTTTCATACCCAGAATGTATTGTTAAAATTCAAATTTACCAACTTGCATATCCGGATATCGTTCAGCTAATTTATTTGAAGACTAATTGTAAGTATGAATTACATGAAGACACATTTACTTTTGTATGTAATTATGTATATATATGCAAGTTGCTTTTTGACTGGAGAAAGTTACCAGCACAGTCTACACATTCTTATCAGTACTAAGGCATAAATATGTATTCAAACATTCAAGGAATTTAACGTTCAAAGGAGTGCTTTGAATTAAAATAATCCTTAGCTGCATATTTTTAATTAACAATACGCACAATTTATAAAACTGGCAGAATACGGACAGTCCATTCATTTTCAAATCTGAAGCTGTGAAATATCTTGCTTCTATGAGAAAAAAATATTTTTATGAAATATATACAAATACGTATTTGCACAAAGCATGTAACATGTTTGGATAACATATGTAATTATACAAACGTGACTTTAGTAATGCTTATTCTATGTTATAGACATCATTCTCACTGTATCATCCTTTGGGCTAAGAGATCAACTGGGTTCGTCTAGATTTCCGTGTGCTTTGTTTTACTTCCACGAATATTTTTTTACACAGTTCAAGGAACACGATAAAGTAAAACTAGTTACATTAGGTTGAAAAATGAAGGAAATACGACTGTCTTGATCCTTCCAGCTCTCATCTCTACTGCTAGTAATGCTCTAACATTTCTTTAGCATTTTTCAATTGCTATAAAATCCTAAAAACAATGCTTTGTTATGAAACCCACTAATGACTTATTGTTGTATTTTACACACTATGTATTGTGTATAATTGTGATGTACAGTTTGATACAGGATAAAAATTAATTTCGCTATGTATTTGAAGGAAAATATGCAGGAACTCCTGGAAGTCCTCTACTTTTCGTCATTGGCATGGGTTAAACTTTAAACTCGCAGCAAATGCTACTAGACTATTACGACGAGCATAGGACTTGTATTATCAGAATTTGCTATGCTGGTTTCTGTCCCCGATATCTTTCAGTGGTCTTTCGTTGATTTGTGTAGAGAGAAAGTGGTCACAGAAAATGTATTCACAGGTTTGTTTTTCTCCATTCCGTCCAATGCCATCACTTTGCTGCGACCTTCCATTTGAATTTTGAAGTCTACAGTTTACTTTCATGAATTTGTGTAATTACACTTTGCCGTAAAAATCCTCCGAGTCCCACGTTACCCCTGCTGTACGCTCTCCACATTTATAATGGTAAGTGCGGTTATCTGTAATTAACGGAACCAGTAATTCGACATAATTATCTCACAATGATAAATTCAATGGTCAGAAGCAAAATGATGGAACTCAAAATCATATGAGGCATATAACTGTTTTGCATTCTGAGTTGGATTATTAGACTACAAAGTAGAAAAACACTTATGGTTACATATTTATTTACATAAAAGGAAACCTCGATGTTTTTTTAATACATTTTATGTATCTACATAATACTTATTTACATACACATACGCAGTAATTACTATGAAGTGTTGGCAATTCTACCCAATAGTTAGTAGTTATCTGTCCCAATATTGTGCTGTTTGCATGCACGCATTTCTATGTAGTTTGACATAATAATTTAAGGTTATTTTAGTTGCTAATAATTGTCTAAATCAAAAGCATTTGTCCTCCACGGGGTAATATATATTTTTACACAGACAATGGCTTAAAAGTAATTAACAAAATTTGCATAAAGTATTTCTTATGTAAGTCCTCGTTATAAATATTACCCTTATATGGAATTCAAGGTATAAAAGAAGAACTTACAACCCCAATTCATGTTTACACAGTATTTAAGATTATATGTACCAGCGATATATACTTTTTGCAATTTATAAGGGAGATATGTCGGGTATCGAGATTTATGTCATGGTCCAGTTTTTAACCGGATAATCTTTCGCTGAGAATTGAATGAATACTCCGAGTATTTGCACTTCTTCCCCTCGACCTATACTGCTGTAATTACTATAACCTTTTAATGTTTAGCCTCCTCCAACTTTATCAATCATGGCAACTCAATTATAATCCATGAGTAGTTCGATAGTTTACCGTAAATTGTAATTCACTACAACAGCTTTAAGTGGTATGTACTCTACTCAAAATAGAGTTTAATGATGTAATTATTGTTACAAAACTATTACCTGCAAATTCTTTGTATTCTATAGAATTATAGGGTTGAAGAACGTCTTCGGGCATGCCAATACAAAGATTATTAATAGGACAGTACGATTCAATGATTTGAAAAAAATTGCAAAAATAATCTCTGACTAGCACTGAAATGCAAAGCCAACAAGGGGGAAGAGGTTGACTCATCTTGGTCAGTATTGTAACACACACCAATTAAAGTATACATAAAATAACAAAATAAAAGTCCTTCGCCCCTAAATAAAGATGGGTAAACAAGAACTCTGGAGCGGAACACGGTGTAATAGCTACGAAAGTATTTTTATTCCTACTTTTCCAGAGTGTAAATAGTGCCCAATGTAAATGGCAGTTATTCTACATGCAAGCAAAATTTGTGGAGTTGCCAAAAAAAATAAAAAAATTTGCATTTAAGAATATTTATATAGTTCATACATGGTTCCTGCTTCTATATGTAAATATCACAGTTTGTTGTTCGAATTTTCACCCCGATTTTATTTAATGCATGAAAATTATTGAAATCATCATTGAAAAACATTAAATTCATTAGTGCATATATGGGTTTCAAAACAAATAAAATGAAACATTCCGTTCCAATTCACTGGATTACGTGAAAATAATTTCAGAAGTTTGGTTTATTTGGAAATTCCCGATACCCATTATACTGTCACCATCAGGTGCTAAACAGCAAGTATTCAATTCATTAGTATAAAGTGATTTTTTTAGTAAAAAAAACAACAAAATCTCATCACAAACACTCCCACTCAGGAGATTCAATGAAAATGAAATCAAGGGAAATACATGGTCTACAAAATCTATCCAGTATGTTTTACTACCCGCTTCAAAACAACAACTGGTAAACGATGAGAAACTGAGTAGTGCATGCACAGTTTCTTGTGATCCGGGCAACGGAATCCACACGAATTACATATCAAGAGCCCAAGAGTTTTCTCATCCCTTAACTGATTTCTTACGCATTTCGATTTTCGAAGGGAAGCTTCGGATTTAAATACGTCAT
This sequence comes from Allacma fusca, assembly GCA_947179485.1. Taxonomy (NCBI): domain Eukaryota; kingdom Metazoa; phylum Arthropoda; class Collembola; order Symphypleona; family Sminthuridae; genus Allacma; species Allacma fusca. The sequence goes on from OX359245.1 coordinate 66,593,659, forward strand.
GGTTCCTCATCTCATGCATAGCCACTATTCTTTTCCAGTTGCAGGAATATGAACAGAACTTACACTTGTGTGTTTTATTCCCCATATGCGTCAACTCATGTTTCTCAAAATGAGTTTTAGAATCGGTCTGAAGTGTGCACTTCAAACACTTGAATTTGCTCTCACCAGTGTGCTTTCTTGAATGGCTCTGGAATGATGAGCGACGTTTGAAAGTCCAATTGCAAAATTTGCATTGGAAAGGCCTCCTGGCCGAATGAGTTAGCTCGTGTCTTCTTAACATTTTAATACTCGTACAAGCATAAGAGCAAAGTTTACAGGTGATTGGCTTCTCCCCCGTGTGAGTTCTGAGATGAAGGTTTAGTCCTAATGAGGAGTTATATTCCTTGACACAGAAATTGCATTTGTATGGTTTCTCACCCGTATGTGTCCTACAGTGGATCAAAAGTAAGTCTTTGGATTTGAAATTTGAAGAGCACAACCCGCAGACAAAAGTCCTTTCGTTTGAATGAGTTTGTAAATGTCGTAAGACCTGGCGACTGTGAAATTGCTTGGAGCAAATATGACACTTGTATAATTTCTGGCTTGAATGTGTTTTCACATGCGCTTGCAAATATTCCTGTAGCCTGAACTGCGCCGGACAAATTGGACATTTGAAGGGTTTTTCATTGGTGTGCGTACCAACGTGGGCTCGAAGGTGATCAGTTCGTTTGAAAGATTTAATGCATAAATTACATTTGTATGGTCTTTCTCCAGTGTGAACTCTGCGATGAATCTTTAATTGAGCTGAAGATATGAACTGGGAAGAGCATTCTTCGCATTTGAATGGTTTCTCTCCTGTATGAATTTTCCTATGATGATTAAGTTGATGTCTGGAAGGAAACGCTGAGGAGCACTCTTCGCATTTGTATGGTCTCTCACCAGTGTGGACGCTCACATGAGTGGTTAGGTGATATTTTGTAGTAAATTTTCTTAAGCAATAGTCGCACTCAAATTTTCTTTCCGCTTTTGGTCCCATAATTAAATTTCCAACCGAATTTTTAATCACTATAGAAAAATAAAAGCATTTAAAATATTTTTTCACGTTTAGTCTAATGTACATAGCTTTGGAGAACATTTCTGAACAAACGCAAAGTAAAGCACCAATATTTTTTAAAATTTTTTCTTATCAAATAACATAAGCAAGGTAAAATTGGTTCTGAGATGAAATACCAGAGAGATATTTGATGAAGGAACCAAATTACAAGGAATAGGAAATAAGAATTTATACCTCTCGTTGTAGATACTTGTAAGGCTGCACGTATATACACACTGATTCTTAGAATTTTTTTGAATTTTTTGTATATTGCTTTCCAAGGGATGTCAAAATATCTGGCAATATATTGAGCTGCTACTACTACCTATATGTATAGGAAATTCATCAAAACGACTTTAAATTTGAAACTATTGCCTGCAGAAAAAGTAATTACATACTAACTCTCGGGACCTCAGTGAGATGCGATGAGATTTGCTAGCCTGACTGGGTATGTACCTTTTACATAGAGAAATACCAGTGCTCTTATGATTTTAATACTCACATTTTAGTGCTGAAGATTCCGACTCCAACTATCTCGCCTGTGGTACAGACTGTTCCAGGGAATGTGCAGCTTAGATAGTAGATACATACGTTGTAACATAAAATGGAAATCTTATGGACAAAACGGCTCTTGCAAAAATTGCACTACCTGACAAAATGCTTATTGGGGTCGGGGTAGGGTGAGTAGTAAAGAGACCGATGTAAGTTAGTTTACGAGCACAACAAATTTATGTGACCTCACATTTTTCAATGCTGTGTCATGAGTAATTATATACATGCATAAGGTCAGTTGTTCCATGTAAACTGATTGCTGAGCAAAGGTGTATCACGAATATTTTTTTTAATTAAAGTTATATTTGAAGGAAATCTTCAGTAAAGTTAAAAGGCGGGTAACTTACACGCACTTTGTGACCAGCTCACAGTCAGCTATCTTATTTCCTGTTCCTATAGAATGCCAAGAAGTTCAGACAGGGGACCATCTGAATTCCGATAATATGTGTCTAAATTTGCATATCCAGATATCATTCAGCCAATTTATTTGAAGACTTATTGTAAGTAAGAATTAGCTGAAGATGAGTTTACTTGTGCTGGTATATGACTGTTGTTTGTTGCTTTGAATAGGAGATAGTCATCAGAGAAACTAGCATTCCTGTGAATTCTAAGGCATAATTTCGTATTCAAATGTTAAGGGAATTTAACGTTCACAGGATCATTATGAATTGAAATAATTAATCTTAAATTTTAAGATAACAATACTCACAATTTCTAAAGCCAGCAGAATACGAACCATCCATGCGTTTTCAATTCTAAAGCATTGAAATATGTTGCTTCAAGATAATATATAATATACATACATCATTATTAATACAATCATTTGTATCAAAAAAATTAAGTAACATTGATTGTCCAAATGTACTAAGTTTTAATTCAGTAATAAAAATACAATCAGTTAACAAACACTATAAACAAAAATGCTACAGCGGCTATTAACTAATTATTTATTTTAAATAAAGGAAATTCAAATCGGGAGGAGTAAAATTTGCATTTGCAAGGCCACTCCTGAGTGTAGACTAATATGTGTGGTTTGTTCACTTTTAGGGAGAATTTTAGAGCAGCATTCACACTTAAATTTGCATTTCGAAACCATTTTTGTCCGGAGACAATATGATTGTAATATCAATGGCGATTTCTACGTGTACAAATTAATTAATTTCAAGGCCGACTCAATGGACGCAATGACTCCATGCACTGCTGTTCTATAACCTATTAAAGGTACAAAATTACAACACATTTTAATGTGACTTTAGAATCTCCGCACAAATGAACAGTGCTTGGAATTAATTTCATTTGTGATTCCGTTTCATTTGAGTTGCTGACCTTTACTGCGGTACAATTTTCTTTGAATGGCTAGCCTTCTACAGTTTTATCGTTCATGGCAATTCAATTATAATGCAATAGTAGTTTGACATTTTATCTTAAATTGTAATTGTCGCACACTCCCGCATGCATATATAATCTATGCATAGTTACAGATGTAATTATATCGGGGTAAGTTGCGTTATGCAGGCAGTGAAGGCATCTAACGCGTTGGCATATCATAAATGAAGTACAAAAAAACTATCTTTCACCGACAGTTTTATTTTGTATCCTAGTTGGAATGCCTGTTTGGCTATTTTTTTGGGTTGCTGGTAAAATTCATCTTGATAATTATTTAATCTCATCTTTTTTATTCCCTCCAGCCTGGACTTGCTTACAATAACGTATTGATCTGTGGTGAAATGATAAGCTCCTGAGTTATAAGTAGGTCATGTTATAGGAAGTATTTTATGACTATTTCTTGGTTAGCATGTAGGAAAAATAGCATTGTTGGAAAGCGAAATTATGTAATTATACACGGCATGTGTAGACCTGAGAAAAGACCTTGAAAACATAAGCACTTCACTTTGGAACATACAGAACACTCATTTTCTTTTATATTCACTCACAAGAGAAACACACTAAAGTGGGATGTACATATGTATGGGTCCTCTGAATATGTATCATGTCCAGACGAAAAGATTCAACGAAAACAAAATTGTCAACGGTCCACCCTGTAAGCTGTTGTTGTAAATGTACAACTTCATTCAAAAAGGCATAGCAATACAAATGGATTTTATTCTGTGCACATGCTAATTGTACTTGTTGTAACTTACCCCAGCGTCAACCAGCCCACATCTGGGCACACACTTTTTGATTTACAGAGTTTATGTGGGTGTGTAAATGTGTCCGAATACTTCGCTTGAACGCTGTTGCTCACTCAGCTCAAGAAAGTGCATTAAGTACTTAAGTAGATACAATGAACAACATTTCGTCGAAGGGGCTGCAACTGTTCTGACCCTTTCCGCTCTCATAACAACTAATCTTCAGAACTTTTCTTGGATGGCTTGGAATCCGTAATAATTCCATAGTATATGTATCTACTCATGAATCCACCGTCCATATGGTTTCCACTGGGGAAGTTTTTGTCACGCCGGGGAACACGTCACGTTTCGAAATTGTAAGGACGAAATAGGATTGTAAATAATTATATGAATGTCTAAAAGAAACTCTCTTATAGGGCGGGATAGAAGTAAATAATTAAATCCCGAAACAAAATCTGCGGGCGCAACATGGTGCAGTAGCTACAAAAGTATTATTATCATTACTTTTTCTGAGAATAAATATTGCCCAATGGTAATGGTAGTTATTCTACACAAAATTCAGCAAAATTTATGGAGTTGCCATAACATATTAAATATGAATTCAAGAATATTTATGCATGTCGAACATGGTCCTCGCTTGTATATGTAATTACTACAGTTTTATTTTCCCCCCAATTTTATTTAATTGTTGAAAATTATTGGAATTATCATTGACAAACTTGAAATCCAATAGTTGATGGGTTTTGATAATAACAAAATCACACATTCAGTGACATTTCATTGGATTATGTGGAAATAATTTGAGAACCTCCGACACCTAACAAACTGTCATCGTCACATGTTAAACAGCAAGTATTGAATTACATAGGAAAAGTATACAATTATTTTTGTAGTAAAAAGATTTGAAAAAAAAAAAGAATCTCACCCCAGAAACTCTCCCTAGTAAGGTTCAATGACAATAAAACAACAAATCAATGAACAAAATACATGGTGCATTAACTATAATAATTTAACCTAGAATATAGAATAGCAACTAAAACTAACAACAAAAATCTATCCCACAGGTTTTACTCCCCGCTTCAAAACAACAACTGGTAAACGATGAGAAACTGAATAGTGCATGCACAATGTCTTGTGAGCCGTGCAACGGAATCCACACAAATTACACATCAACAGTCCAATGTTTGTTTGCCCTTCTCTGAACTTATTATTTCTGATGCGTGAGGATTTCCCAAGTGAGGCTTTGGATTTAATTACGTCATGCTTTCTCCTCCCAGGCAAAGACAATGTTCTTTTCGTGTTACAGGAGTATGAACAGAACTTACACTTGTGCGGTTTGTTCCCAATATGGGTCAACTCATGTTTCTCAAAATTACTTTTAGAATCGGTCTGAATAGTGCACTTCAAACACTTGATTTTACTTTGACCAGTGTGCCTTCTGCAATGGCTCTGGAATGTTGAGTGGCGTTGGAACGTCCAATTGCAAAATTCGCATTGGTAAGGCCTCCTGGCCGAATGAGTTGGCTCGTGTCTTCTTAACAATGCATCACCCACAAAAGCATAAGAGCAAAGTTTACAGCTGCTTGGCTTCTCCCCCGTGTGAGTACTGAGATGAAGTCTTATTAGTCCATTTTAGTAGATATAATCCTTGACACAAAAATAATTGCATTTGTATGGTCTCTCACCCGTGTGGCTCCTGCAATGGCTCAACAGTAAGGCTTTATATTTGAAATCTGAAGGGCACATCCCACATACAAAAGGCCTTTCGTTGGAATGAGTTTCTAAATGACGTTTCAAGCCCGAGCCCTTGCCAAATTGCTTGGAGCAAACATGGCACTTGTATAATTTCTCGTTTAATGAGTCTTCACGTGCCCTTGCAAATAGTCTGGTAGCCGGAACTTGGCCTGACAAATTGGGCACTTGTAAGGGTTTTCATTTGTGTGCGTACCGACGTGGGCTCGAAGCTGTCCAGGTTGTTTGAAAGATTTAATGCACAAGTTACATTTGTATGGTCTTTCTCCGGTGTGGACTCTACGATGCATCTTTAATGAATATGAAGTGATAAACTGGGAAGAGCATTCTTCGCATTCGTATGGTTTCTCTCCTTTATGATTTCTCCTATCCTCTCTTCTAATTTGAAGGAGTGGATAGTGATAGTGAAAGTGAAAGTGGTCGTAAGAATCAAATATTCGCGCGCTCATTTCAGTCACTGTAAAGCAAGCCGCTATGTACGATGCTATTTCACTACATAGCGAAGCAAGCCGGTGGTATATACAGCAAGCTAGGAAGTAAGTAAGCCGAGAAACACAGCAAGCTGGAACTGGAAAAGCTCTCTTCTGCAACAGAGTTAGAGAGTTTCAGTTCAGCTCACTGTACTTCTTCTCGACTTGCTTGCTATATATATATTCTCAGTAAGGCATGCTTTCCTATTTATTTGCATGGGATGCACATATGTGCCCATGCAGTTCGATGAGAATAGCAAGCCACACTTTCCGTTCACTTCAGTGTGAGCCTTTCCGAAGGTATTATCAGCGACAGTGTTATCCGCCGCGTGCTTTTTGTGAAATTTTGAATTTCTCTTTCTTGCTTTTATTTGCACGCTTTCCTAACCACCGCTTGGAAAGCATACAAATAAAAGCAAGAAAGAGAATTTCAAAATTTTACAAAAAGCCTGTACCAATCTTCTCCGCCACGTACTTTTAGTGAAATTTTGGGATTCTCTTTCTTGCTTTTATTTGTATGCTTTCCCAACCACCGCTTGGAAAGCATACAAATAAAAACAATAAAGAGAATTTCATTCACAGAAAGCCTGTTAATTTCGGATTCCATTTTCAATTCCAGTGTCAAGTCCAGTTCGGTGTCAAGTTCAGTCGTGAGTCAAGTTCAGTCGGGAGTCAAGTTCAGTCGGGAGTCAAGTTCAGTCAAGAGTCAAGTTCAGTGAAGAGTCAAGTTCAGTCGGGAGTCAAGTTCAGTCGGGAGTCAAGTTCAGTCAAGAGTCAAGTTCAGTCGTGAGTCAAGTTCAGTCGTGAGTCAAGTTCAGTCGTGAGTCAAGTTCAGTCGGGAGTCAAGTTCAGTCGTGAGTCAAGTGTCATCCAGAGTCGACACCTGTCCAGGTCAGAGTAGTTAGTCAATTCCTTCATCGTTTAATCGTGGTTATAGAGTACAACTAAGTATTTGGTTGACTAATGTATAGTTTTTTTACAGTAATTTTTTTTATAATTATAGATTCAAGTCCAGTTCAGTCAGTCAAATCCAGTTCACATTCCAGTACAGTTCAAAGTCAAGTCCTGTCCAGTTCAAAGTCAAGTCCAGTCCAGTTCAAAGTCAAGTCGAGTTAAGTCCACATTCGAGTCCAGCCCACCCTATTGCAGTCATCCGTGTTATCCTTTGGGTTCTATTGGTGCCTCTTGATTTTTACTCTTGAAATGAATGGCTTTTGATTTTTGCTAAATTTGATTGTTACTTTTGATGGTTGATAATACGAAGGCCAGCGCTCTGCCAAAGTGGGTGAACGATGGCCAGCGCCCTGCCAAAGTGGGTGAACGATGGCCAGCGCCCTGCCAAAGTGGGTGAACGATGGCCAGCGCCCTGCCAAAGTGGGTGAACGATGGCCAGCGCCCTGCCAAAGTGGGTGAGGATAGTAGTGGTAGAGTAAGGTCGGCAATTCGGGATAACTGTTTTTTCTTTTTACAGATTGAATGAACGGGATTAGGCAATCTGGCCCGGTGGTGCGGGCACAGGGTCAAGGTGGACAACCTCAGGGTCACGGTGGACTGTCCAATAACGGACCACGTAGGCCTAACGTCCGTGTACGGAATGTGTGTAGATTTTGCGTCTACTGCAGCCACACCATCGAGTGGTCGGTTCGTCTTCGTTCCTGGGCGGCTTGCACCTATGAGTATTGTCTTCAACCAGTTGACCAGCCTGTGCCATTACCACCAGTACCAGAGGGTTGGAGTATTTGTCGTGGTTGTGAATTGGTGTTCATTAAAGGTACAATTTATTATTGAAATAATTAAAATATAAGTCGTTTTCCAGACGTTGATCTTTAGTGCACAATAGTATGTTTTTAGCTGTTAATTATTAAAATTTATTTTTATAGATGGGCAGCGATTTTGTGGATTGTGTCAATGAAGTTTGAAATTTGTGACAAGGAAGAAGAGTTCAACAATGAAGAGCAACTGTTATTGGAGAACATGCTTTTGGACGAATAAAATTTTAATATTTTATTTTCATTCAGATTGATGATTTCTGATGGTTTCTGATGATTTATGATGATAATTCAATGACTTTTTATTATGAAATTAAAGCCCTTCATTAAATACAACGGTTCTGTTATGTACGTTTTATCAACATGCTGTTAATATAGCACATTATTATTATTATTCATGCTATTGCCTAGAAATGTTGTAATTTGTTAAACGTTACTACCACCATTAATAATAACCCGTTTTTACTCATAGTCAACTCTATGTAGCATTTTCTAGAGCCAATTCTCGAGACAATGTAAAAGTATTTGTTGATAAAACTGAGGACCAGGGTGAACTACAGGGTCCAGGGAATGGTACTTATACAATTAATTATGTGTAACCCGAAATATTATAATTTGCAATAAAATTTAACATTTTACCGGATATTAAGCTTATACTAGCACTGCAAAGCCAGCTATTGCGTACAACTATTTACTGCCTTCGATACTTACATTTGCCTTATTGAGCCAGCAATAGCTGGCTGTGCAGTGCTAGTGAAGATTAAGTTGAGCGGTGGAAGGAAACGCGGAGGAGCACTCTTCGCATTTGTATGGTCTTTCACCAGTGTAGACTCTCACATGAACGATTAGGTCATGTTTCTTAGTAAATTTTGAAAAGCAGTATTCACACTGAAATTTTCTTTCCATTATTGGGCCCAGAATTAAATTTCCAGCCGAATTATTAGTCACTATAGAAGAAGAAAAGTATGCTTATACCTTTTGTAACTTGCAACATACAGTGAATTTCCTCTATAATGGTTCCGAAGGGATGGCAAAATAACTGCAAAATATTAAGTTGTCATTATTTTTTTCTATTATATAATGTATACGTAATCTTGGGTATAATTTAACGATGTCTTTATAAAGGAATTGGTATTCGACAGGAAAACTCACTTAAACCACTTATACGATGCTATCTGTTTCGGTGACTGCGTATGTACCTTTTTTATAGAGAACTGACATTGCTCTTATGATTTTTATGGGTAAATTTGCGTAACGAAGTTAGCTGTTCCAACTTTTCTGCGTGTGGCACAGACTGTTCCATTGAATCTGCAGCATAGATGGTATAGACACTTTGTAACATGAATTGGACAAAATGACTCTTCAAATATGACATTACATGGCACACAATTTATTAATGTAGATTAGTTAAGGGTATGAATGGTAGGGTGAGCAGTGACAAAACTGATGTACATGCATTAGTGCAGGAGTACAGCAAACGAATGGGACCTCACATGAGTAAAGGTGTATCAGGTTCATTTGTATTTAAAATTATATTTTAACGATCTCTATACAGTAAAGCTAAAATTTGGGTGACATACTACACGAAATATCTGGCTACAAATAATTATTTGGGACGAATTCACAATCAGCTAGATTACTTCCTATAGAATGCCAAGAATACGTTCTAACAGGGGAGTATTCGAATTTCTAGAATCTTTCTTATCCACTAGCAGGGTTGGTTTGGTTTAAACCAAATGATTTAAACCATGGTTTAAACCATGGTTTAAACCAAACGGTTTTTTTAATAAAAACCAATGGTTTAAACCAAACACCTAAAATTTTAATATTTTCAATCCAAAACGCTTATATTTCGTCGTGCACAAAACTTGTGCAGTTACTGTGATATTGTGTAGTTAAACTTTAGTGAAGTAAATAATACTATTAGCTTTTAGTCTTGTACATTTAGAAATTCGGAATCGTTTGTAAAATGAAAAATGCCAAACTTGTGTTTATGCTGCAAAGTTATCATTAAAATTATATCCAAATTATTAAATATTTAATGCTTTGTGATACTTACTGAGTTTGGGAAATAAGTAAATTTGTTCAAATTCACATGTTTTTTCATATTAATGAATGTTTTGCATTGAAAATTTGTTTAAACCAAAAAAACGTGGTTTAAACCAAAAAAACCCGGTTTACACCAAAAAAACCTGGTTGTTTGGTTTTTTTGAGAAAAACCAAAAAAAAACCCAACCCTGTCCACTAGGCAATGTTAAAATTCAAATTTAGGCAACGTGCATATGCATAATTATTCCATTGAGCCAATTCATTTGAAGAATAATTGTAGGTGAGAATTACATGAAGACATGTTCACTGGAATATGCTCGTGGCTTTTTGACTGGAGAAAGTTACCAGCACAATCTGCACATTCTTATCAGTACTAAGGCATGCATACTTCTGTATTCAAGGAACTTAGCGTTCAAAGGAGCATTCTGAATTAAAATAATCATTATCTGCATATTTTGAAATAACACTACGCACATTTTCTTTTGTTTTACTTCAACGAATATTGGTTTACATAGTTCAAGGAAAGCGATGAAGTAGATAAAGCTAATTGCATTAGGATGAAGAATGAAGGAGATGCAACTGTCTTGATCCTTCCAGCTCTCTCTACTCCTAGTAATGTTCTAACAGTTCTTGCAATCTTCTTTGCATTCCCTCCACATTCCATTTATGAATCCCAATTTTGCAGCCATTGACCGATATAAGAACTAATTAATTTTAAATGTATTTGTTTTAAGTTCAGCGCAATTTTATTTTGACACAAACACAGATACAATTTATTAACTGCCGTTAAATTTCGTAAACACTAATGATTTATTGATTTATTATTACTATGGTGTCTAATTGTGATTGACAGTTTGATACATGCTAAATATTAATTTCGCTATGTATTTGCAGGAAAATGTACAGGAACTTTAGGAAGTTGTACAGTTCCCCCCTTTCAGTTGACTTAAAAGGAATTTAAGTACACTTGCTGGAAATATTGAAATTAGAACTTCTTCCAGAATTCGGATATGAATAAATTAGTAATATTTAACCTATATAATATTTCCGCTCCGCTTTATTTCCGTTTGTTCCTCACATAGTGAACCCGCCTTATCAGAGCAATAACCAAAGATACGAACTACTATTATTGTAAAAAACACTTGTACCGAGCATGAATATACCCTGTCGTTGTTACTTTTTCGAAGAAAGTATTATAATTTAAAACATAACCAATTTAAAAAATGCCCCCCAATGTGAAACAGAATTAGTTTTTTCTGGATTACACTAAATTTCTTTTGTTTTACTGGTTAAATGATAAATACAGATATGTCAAAATTACCCGAAGACAACAATAAACTCTAAGGGCTTGAAGGCTAAACAAGCCAATCAAACAAAATTTGAGAAGTTGCTGTGATTCTGGGCATTTTACAGAAAGTAAAATAATCAATAACTAATTTACAGACTGTCCGCGCTTAACAATCTTCAGGGAAATAACAGGTAATCCGTGACCAATAAATTAATGCTTGCAAAGTTCCACATTGATTTTAGGTAAATGTAGTGGTCCAGATTTCTTATGAAATAAACATTTAACTTAATTTCTCCATGATGTTTTTTTAATGATTTGTCAAGTAGTTTGACATTTTATCTTAAATTGTAATTCACTACCACTTGGAAATTAATATAATTATTACTAACGAGGTTGTAAAATATTTTAAAATCCAACCATCATTTGAAAAACTCGCATGACATGTTTGAAGGCATCTATCTCTCACTGGTAATTATGCATAACAATTTTAGTATGACTTTAGAATCTCTACGGAAATGAACGTTGTTTGGAATTTTTAACCATTGTAATGAATTCCTTTAATTTTGTAAATATGTGAATGGGTTTTCGTGAAGTGCTTTTGCGCTTTAGGTATCACTAAATTACATATCCTAAAGATCCCATGACTACATGTGAATGTGTATTTTGTACACAGTTATTCAGTCATAAATTATTGTTCAAAATTGTCTTTCAACGTCAGTTTTGTTTTTGTATCCGAGTTGGAATGCCTGTTTGACTATTATTTTGTGTTGCTGGTAAGACTCATTTTGATAATTATGAAATCTCATACTTTTTATTCCCTCCCAGCCTGGACTTGCTTACAATAATGTATTTATCTGTGGTCAAATGATAAGCTCCTGGGTCATAAGTAGGCTATGATATAGGAAGTATCTTATGACAATTTCTTGGCTAGAATTTAGGAAAATATAATTGTTGGAAAGCAAAATTATGTAATTATACGGCATGTGTAGACCCGTTGAGTACCCGTTACTTATAGTCTCGTCCTATATTGAATGAGTTTCACAACGCACAGAAAGTTAAACCTCATATTGTGCTTTAACTACTTAAGTACACGTTAAGTATAGCGCTGAAAGGAAACTATTTGAATATTTGAAAACAAACACTTCACTTTTGAATATAGAGAACATTCATTTTCTTTTATATTCAATCACAAGAGAAACACTAAATTGGGATGTATGTGTGGGTCCTCTAAATATGTATCATGTCCAGACAAAAAGAGTCAACGAAAACAAAATTGTCAACGATCTACACTGTAAGCTTTGTTGCAAATGAACAACTTCATTCAAAATGGCGTAGCAATACAAATGCATTTTTATTTTGTGGGTATGCTTTAATGGTACTTGTATCTCCCCTGTAACTTACCCCAGCGTCAACCAGTCCACAGCTGGGCGCACAACGTTTGATTTAAAGATTTTATTTGGGTGTGTAAGTCGTGAGGAATATTTTGTAAATCAATCTTGGCCATGATTCATGCTTACGTTTTCTAGACTACATCAAAACAGGCTAAGATTTACTCTTTAATTTGAGCTTACATTGTTATGAAGCTCTCTTTCTGGGTTTTATTTTAGTCATGTGTGTAAAAAATGTTCCTACTCTTAATTGTAGATAGTATGAGTAGATATATAAAGTCTGCAGTATGACAATTAACTTGTACTTGTATTTTTGATTCTCGTCTAATAAAGTCTCTTTGTCAATCTCAAAAAGATCCTTCAAAGTTGAAGTTGTCAGGTTTGATTTTCTGGTAGCAGAGCGTGGTTGTTCAAAAAGATATTTGTGAATTTTAAATTTCACAAAATTTTAAACTTTTTTGAAAACTGTCCATTGACTTTTATGTGTGGTCTTATTTGTCCAGAGAGTAACTTACTGACTTTAAAATAAAGTATTTGAGTTTTAAAATATTGAGAAACCGGAAAAACAAAGAATAGGGAACTTGAATTTTTACCTCGCTTTGTAATTTTAAGATTTCATTCATACATTGATTGTTAGAATCTTCTGAAATCTCTTTGTAGTGGTTCCCAGGGGATGACGAAATATCTGCAAAATGTTGTGTTGTCAATATATCGGGCTATTATGTAATGTATACGTAATCCTGGCAAGAATTCAATGACGTCAACATATAGGAAATGGTATCCAAGAGGAAAGATCACTGATACCACTTATATGATGTAATGTGTTCCGGTGACTGAGTATTTACATACCGTTTTTATAGAGAAGTGACACTGCTCTTATGATTTTTGTGGGTAAATTTGCGTACTGAAAATTCCGGGCGGTACAGACTGTTTCAGTGAATGTGCATCTTGGATGGTAGATATGTTGTAACATAAATGAAATCTTATAGACAGAAGGGCTCTTCCAAATATTGCTCTACATGACACAAAATATATTGATGTCGGGATAGGGTGAGTATGGATAAACTGATGCATTTAAGTTAGTGTAGGAGTACAGCAATACTGTGTGATCTCACATATTCGGCGCCATGTCATAATTACATACAATTATAGGGTCAGTGGTTCCATGAATGTAAGCTGACGCGGCCTTGCTAAACAAGGGTGTATCAGGTTCATATTTTATTTGAAATTATATTTGAACGATCTCAACAGTAAAACTAAGAGGTAGGTAACATACACGAAGTATTTGGCTACAAATTATTATTTGAGACAAACTCACAATCTGCCAGCTTACTTCCTTTAGAATGCCAAGATTAAGTTCTAGCAGGAGAGCATTGGAATTTCGAGAACCTTTCTTATCCATAATTTATTGTTAAAATTCAAATTTGGGAACTTGCATAACCAGATATCATTCAGCCAATTTATTTGAAGATTTATTGTAAGTAAGATTTACATGAAAATACGTTTGCTTGTGCTGGTGTATGCCCGTAGCAGGAGACAGAAGTTATCAGCACAAACTAGCATTCTTATCAATACTAAGGCATAATTATGTATTTAGGCAATCAAGGAATTTAACACTCACAGAAGTATTCTGAATTGAAATTATCTTAAACTTTGAGCTAACAATACACACAATTCTAAAGCTTGCAGACTACAAACCGTCCATACGTTTTTAATTCTAATGTAATATCTTACAGCAAGAGGATAAGATAATTTTATTGTATGTATACACAAATACAAATTTGCATATGTGCTTCAACTTCAACGGATATTTTTTTGCACAGTTCAAGGAAAGAGGATGAAGTAAAACTAATTACATTGGGATGAGCAATGATGGAGATGCGACTGTCTTGTTCTTTTCCGCTCTCTCAATTTCAATTTCAATCAATTATTTTAAGTTCAAGGAAATTTTATTTCAACACAAACACAGATGCGTTAAATTCCAGTTAAATTTCGTAAATGCTAATAACTTTTTAACTCTTTAATTATTTCATTATTATATCCTGTAGTGTCTAACTGTGACTGATAATTTGAATCGAGATGCATATTCAACTTCCATTAATACACTAATATTTCCTTAACATTTTGATACTCCTCAAAATTTCATATTATAAATCCCAATATTGCAGTAGTTGACCAAAACATGCACTAGTTCAATCTAAATTTATTTATTTTAAGTTCAACACAATTTTATTTCTAAAAAAGCACAGATGCGTATATGTACGTTACAAATTACAGTTAAATTTTGTATACTATGAATTACTACACTATTATTAAATACTATCATATTAAATATATTAAATACTTACGACTTATTATTGTATTTTTACGCACTATGATGTCTAAATGTGGTTGACAGTGTGAAACATTATGCATATTCATTTTGACATGTAATAGCAGGACCACGTGCATGAAGGCGTACAGTTTCACTCTTTTTTAGTTGATTAAAAAAGGAATTAAGAGGACATGTTGCAAACATTCAAATTGAACTTTTTTCAACGTTCGATTGGAATTAAAATAATAACTAGCAATCAAGCAATCCGCCAACGCGGATGGGATGTCTAGTACCAATGAATTTTAATTTAGATAAAAATTTGAATGCAACAATGTTATTTTATACAAATACCCTAGAAGTTTTATTTTTTGTAATAATTACACTGTTTTTTTAATAATTAAATGCTGTTGTGATAAGTAGGCTGTACATGGCTGTTTGAAACGGTAATAATTATTATGAAACTATATAAGCTGGTCAAATGCTAATCAGTCAGCCTTGCTTTGAAATTGTCATTGTTAATTTGCATGGTGCTGGACAACTTTGCTAAAATTATTAGATTCGGGCACAACATATTTTAATGAAAGCTTTGATTCAAGCAAAAGGAGCGTTTCAGAATTATATCGCTAGTATTTTTTGAAAGAATGGCTATATATATTTATTTCAGCATTTCGGTCTTCCAGTGTAATTTCTATACATTCATAACAGCGACACTTTCTCACTAAAGTCAAGCACCAGTAAACAATTATTTTTATAAGCCAGTCAAGTACATGCAAGCAAGTGTAAGCTGCTTTTTGGATATATTGTTTACCTGGACGTGAAAAACTTTCCTTACAAAAATTAATTATTTCCTCGATTTCTGACGGCGAAATTTTTTGAATCATCCAGAACGCTATCAACGCATGACAGCTACATTATTTTATTATTAGAATTTGTCACAAAATATTTGAATGAACGCTTTGATTCTAAGAAAAGACGCGTTTCAACATTACATTATTTGATCATCAACATTTGTCTGTCATATGTTGACGGACGATTGACCCAAAATTATAATTTAATAGTGGTGGTTAAAAGATTATTACTGATAATATTAGCCACACTGTATGAAATATTCAAAGACGTTCATATTAATCTAGTAGTGGTTGGTTTAAATTAATCATACAACTTCCACTATGCAAGATAGTAACTTTTTTTGGTAATATTTTGTTTAGCATTACGGAATTTCTTTTCACTTTTTTAATTTGTTCTGGTTTGTAATCTAAAATGGCATTAATTTTTGTTGGCTTGAACAGGATTAAGTTGTAACACTTGGTAATTATAACTTAAGCCTGTCGAAGTAAACAAAAAAGAAATGTTAAAAAAGAATTGAGGTTCATTTTTTCCATTCGCGCAAAAAAATGCTTTAATATGAAAATTAAAGTATTTTTTTAACGAATAAAAGATAAAAACTACAGAATACATGTCTGACGATATAGAAGGTTTTTTAGACGTTGATTATATACCATTTGAAGAAAAGGATACATCACCCAGTACCCCAGTATATGGTGAAATACCTTTAACCCCTTCAGCAAATAGAAGACATAGACTTGAAAAAGAATTCATAATATCAGAAGAAAGACGGAAAGAGTTGAAGGAAAGTCTACATAAAGGTATATTTCCTTATACGAGGATCATATCATGCAACTTAAGAAACATTTCCTTTCCCCGAAAATCACTATCAAATGTCTACAAATTACCATTCTTTGAATATCAGAGTTCAGACAAAAAGAGCGTTAAAGGCAGACTCAATTGGAGAGACTACTTTCTCAGATAATATGCTCATAATATAATTTTGGAACACGACCGAAACCCAAATGACAAAGAGATTTTGGAATTAAGCGAACAATTCATATTATTGGACGAAATTGTCTTTAATTTCACCACCCAGAAAATATTGCATATTTGCTACAACTAGGATCACTAAAATTCTTGGAACCTGCCGCAGATAAACCTTTTAATTTCCCTCCATTAACTTACATTGGCACTATTCCTAAACCAACGCCAAAGACCATAGAAGAAATTCTTATCACTCCTTTTACATATGATCTGTCTACATTCCAACCCTGACGGGAAGGAATATGAAAGAAATATCCAAATATTAGAAAGATACTACTTTGGCACAAATAACTTAGTCTCAGAAACTGTAAGCAAGGTTTTAGAAGACATTAAGCTTAGTGTATTGGATAGACAATGCAGAGTTAAAAATCAAATCCTTCCAATAAAAATTGAAAGATTCTTTGGCGAAAGCGCTAGTATTTTGGATATAGACTTTGAGATACGCACACTGTACTATAGAATATCCATCATATTTTAAATATAAAGTGAGGCAAATTCTGAAGGTTAGAACTCTAGATCCTACCCAAATTCTGACAGTAATCAATCGTATCGCTCAAGTAGCACAAACTGAATTCATTAAAAACGGAATTCCTCATGATTGGTTATTGGACTCAATCCATAGGAGAGTATAAAGAGCATTACCCAAGGAACCCGTGAGATCTCGATTCATCCATTTAACCAACAGAGCCAACGAAGAATTGATAAAGAATGAATATATAGACGAAAATAAATACGACTGGTTTTTCTTCAAGGGTCGCATGGAGGATCAGGTTAGGGCAAACAATATTTCTACACCTTCAGTAGAGTGAAAATTCTTAGAAATTCGGAACAGAGAAGGTGAAATTTTCGAAATATATAA
The DNA here is from genome assembly GCA_947179485.1 of Allacma fusca. Classification (NCBI taxonomy): domain Eukaryota; kingdom Metazoa; phylum Arthropoda; class Collembola; order Symphypleona; family Sminthuridae; genus Allacma; species Allacma fusca. The sequence continues at coordinate 66,611,173 of OX359245.1, forward strand.
TATCATTTCAAAACTAATTCCTACCAAGAACCCTGTAGTTTTCCTCTGCAATCCCAGTCATGAACCAGTACGCCTATATGCTACAACCACCGTAGGACATATAGAATATGAAGACTCTTTTGAAATACTAAAAGACTAGACGAAGTACCAAGGATATAGATAAGCGTCTAACCGACGAACAACTTGACTTATTAGATATAAACCCTGACTTACCTATAGAGTTCCAGGCCAGATTTAGAGATCTACTCAGTAGATATCCTGAATGCTTTTATTTTGATCAAGAGGAATTACCACTCGATAAAGTTCCACCTTACCATATAAATACAGGAGATGCGGCTCCAGTCAAATAACCCCCATACAGAGCCTCTCCTGCTGAGAAAGCACATTATGGAGGAAGTGAAGAAATTGGTTAAAAGGGGAATACTCAAGCCTTGTATTAGTGCATGGGCTTCTTATTTCTTATTAAGAAAAAGGACGGAACCTTTGGTACAGTAGTTAATTATAGAAAACTAAACAAGGTAGTAAAACATATAATATATCCTATGCCCCGAGATGATGATATATTGGACCGATTTCATGGAAAAAGATATTTGTCACAATGGATCTCGTGGCAGGAGTCCACCAAATTTCGGTAACAAAATCCACTGGCAAGAAATTGACCGTAGTCACTCAAGACGGTATGTGGTGTGCATTAAGAATGCAAATCGGAGATACAGACGCTCCAGCAGCATTCCAATGCAAACTAGACCATATACTAGCCTCCCAAAAATTAAGAAGTGCAATGGTGTATATCGATGATATAATTTGTTAAGCAGAAGATGAGGACGGAATTTTATATGCCTTAGAGGAATTTTTGCTAAGACTTAGTTATGCAGAGTTTGTAGTCAAGCCCAATAAGTGTAAATTTGGATACCAAAGCATAGAAATATTAGGATTCCTTATTACTTCAGAAGGAACAATGCCACTCAAGGACAAACTCAAGGCAATTGAGCATGTCCCAATTCCTCACACAGAAAACAAGCCAAAAGTTTTTATGGTATATGCTCCTTCTATAGAAAGTATATTAAGGACTTTGCTAGTATAGCGGGCCCTATATCCGCTTGCTGGAAATCAGCAAGGGTAGTAAGGCCAAGAAAACTAGAATAAGTATGCTTAGATGGACACAGGAAGCTACATTTACATTTCGTAAATTAAAGAAAGCACTAATTACCGCTCCCGTACTTAGGCATTTCAACCCTGATCTGCCAAAAATTTTACATTGCGATGCTAGTAGAAGAGGACTAGGTGCCTCCTTACTACAAAGGTATCCCACAGGCGAACACCCAGTAGGCTATGCTTCTAGAGGTTTACTCCCAGCTCAGAAAAATTCATTTTCAGTGACTGAACTTGAAATCTCTGCCGCAGTTTTTGGATGTAGAAAATCCGACCATATTTATATTTGTCGAAATTTCTTATACGCAGCGACCATCATGCTTTATGCAACCTAAAGGTACGTGCCCAAAATACCAACAATAGCTCCAGATTAAACCGCTTTTTATTTAAATTATTGGATTACGATTACGAGGTCCAATATATAAGTGGAAAGAAACACCTTGATGCAGATTTTCTGTCGAGATGCCCACTCCCTGTCGATGAGACAGATGAGCAGGATCTTGAGGATAAACTTCCTCATGTCATACTTCATACAGAAAATGTTGGAACCCAAGGCCGCTCGTAAAAATATACAACCTGTCAATCAAACTGCACCCACCGCTGCCGCAGCAGCACTCATAGAGGAGAATGATACTTATCAACCTTTTAGGGTACTCAATGAAGGAGAAATAGTTTCTGAAAACAAACCTCCACGTCCCTCTAATGCTAATAAAGATATGCATGCCACTGATCCTACCATACAAAACATACTTCAGAAGATTAAGCTCGTTCCTAACAACAAAAAGATAGTTAATTAACATATTGACTTAGGCGGTATTTTATATTACAAAAGAAATAACCGCTATAAACTATTGGTACCTAAATGCCTAGTAGAATTTATACTAAAAACTGCTCATGATGACACTTTTTCAGGACATTTAGGCTTTGCTAAAACCTTAGGCCGCATAAACGATAGATACATTTGGAAATCTATGACTAAGGATATAGCCGAATATGTCCTAAGCTGTGAGACTTGCGGGGCTAGTAAACACACGACCACTAGACCCGTAGGCTAAATACACAGTATCAAGGTAGGCGAAGTATTTGCCCTAATAGGCGCAGGCTTGATGGGACCATTCCCAGAAAGTATAGAAGGACTTGAGTATATCACTGTAGCTACAGAATATAGCACCCGGTATGTCTTTACCAAATGCCTTATATCCAAGGAAGCTAAAGAAATAGTTACTTTCTTTGTCAATGATATTATTTGTATACATGGATGTTGCAAAGCTCTACTCACAGACCTAGGTAAGGAATTCAATAATTGTCTCCTTAATAACATAATGTTATTACTAGGTAGCAAGTAAGAATTTAGTACTCCATACCATATCCATACCATCCACAAACCAATGGCCCAGATACGAAGTCGGAGACTTAGTTAGAGTATTTAATCCAGTGAGAAAGGTAGGTTTCACAGAACAGTTTTTAGCCAGATACGCAGGTCCCTATAAGGTCTTTGCCAAAGACGACAGGGATAATTTTTCAATATCTCTAATGTCAAATCCATCACAAATTATCTTAGTTCACGCAGATACACTAAAACACTATCGTAACCGAGACGGTTTCTTTGCATTCGACTTCGCAATTGAAGAACCAAGAGAGAAGAGTGCATCAGATCCAAAAACTAATGAGTGTGCCAACTGAAGAGCCGATATTAAGAAGGCTACTCTCGTGCCTTTGTGGCCCTCAACCGATCTCACAAACAGAGAGCACTCACCTAATCCCACCTCCACTGCCCCCACGAAACATGTGCGCTTCGCAACCCCTGTCCGTCAGAGAGGCAAAATTGCAAAGAATTCAAAAACAACAGGAGCAGTTATCGACCCAGAGGTCCCGGTTATTACAGCTAAGCAGGCATGACTAGAGGCCACCAATATGGAAAAGCGAAGAAGACCAACTTTAGAAGGGCCGCGAGCCCGGATTACAGACTTCGCCGACCCATATTATCGCCGGTGTTATAGTGCTGTGCATCAAAGGGTAGAATTGTGTGGTTTCCCTCCCATAAATCAAACAGTAAGATTGTGTTTCTATAATCTAAATGGAGACATCCTTCCACATTCAACTACTTACCACCCATGGTCAGGCGTAGGAGCACGTCACATCATCCGTGAGACATGGACTGAAGGAGGTTTGCCTTCCAACTTTGCAAACACAGTAAGGGATGCAATTAATTATAAAGTAGAACTTGTGCGAGAAAATGCACGCATTTTTAGTCAAAAGCAAACAGAACAGGTTCAACCTACTCCATTGAGACACGTGCCTTGTACCCCTGCACCTATATTTACTCACATACATATGGCTTATGCTACTCCTATAGCTCCAACTTCCTTCCGCTACTACTCCAGCTCAAAACATTGCACATGAGCACATTTATGCGACTCCATACTCTCATACTACAAAGACAATTTACGAATTCGTCCCAGCTAATGTTGATGATTACCCACAGCATGAGGTATTACAAGCTATTCCCGTGATCCATATCCCTGACAGGGATATGTCATCCATCCAATCCTAATTATCTCTCAGCGGGGTATGAGCTAATCTTTCCGAACCTACAGACCTATCCTCTGTCCCCACGTCCTCCATCAGTCAAACCTCTCGAATAAGTCAAATTTATTTTAAACAACGGACTGACAGCGGGTGTCCTTTACGTCCATCTTCAAATACTTACTCTACCATTGCTACAGTAAATAATCAAGTTACAACTCGCCCACTATCATAGAAACTATCAGTGAAGAGGAGGAAAATGGTGAATTACAAGAAATTCTCATGAAATAATTAATACAATAGACCCTGAATATAAAGAAAACTACAAAACTACTGAAAATATATACGTAGTCCAATCAGAACCCATTCTGACTATATATGAAGCTTGTTAAATCCCCAATAGGTATTATAGGTTCCGAAATACTACCTTTAAATCTTTCATCGCTCAACATTTACCCAAAACGTATACTATCTATCTTGAAGAGTTCAGGTTTTTGATCGCAAACAATAGTAAACTTATTCACGCGGCATATGCTTTCTGTTCTACAGCTGTTTCCAGTTAAACACAAAAAGCTCGACTGCATTTAAAATATTTCCACTTTACCGTACAATCAAATGACTAGTAACCCCAATTCCCAATTAGGAGCCACTCTCTGTGTCCTTTCGAAATTGACAAAAAATATTCTTTCTGCACCAGACAGACATCAGATAACCTTTAGTAACTACCAAGGTCCCGACACCCACATTTATAAATTAACAAACATAACCATATTCTCTATCATAAAGTCTTCGTCACTTTGGGAGAATTGTATCTGTTTATGTTATCCACCCCTCATGTACATTTAGGCAACCAAATGGCACGAATTCTATCACATGAAATATTAATTCAAGATAGCGATTAATCAGTCCGCATGAATCTCACAGTAGGAAGGAAATATGGAGTAAACCACGACCGTAACAGCTACGTCAAGTTTGACATACGTTACCAAGTTTTTCCCATACCAGATTATATTCTTACGGTGCGAAGAAAATTACAGGTTTATCAAAGAACCTTTGCCAGTTGGGAGGATCTGTTCACGTTTACCTTAAAACCCCCTAATGTCTATTTAGGAAATCGAATGACAAGATTAACATAAGAACATTCTTTTCATTTCATTTCTTTGGCATATTTGGAGAAACAGCCTGGAAATATCACTAGTTTTGAAATTCCAGCCGCTGACCGTCCGATATTCTGCACAGATTGTGTAGAGTTTGAACAAATCCTTCGAGCAGACGGTTCCACTTTTCACCTCTTAAGATAAATCGAGGAGCCCGAGTATTTTACAAGCACTATACACCCCATCAACAACTCATTAATTTTCTTTGTACCACCCCTAACGTTTCCCTCGGATTTGGAATGAAAGAAGTCTAAATGATTAATTTCAGACCAGGAAGTTACTTTACGAGTTCGAAATTCCCCTTAATGAAATTACCATTTCCCAACTACCATATAGAAACTTCTGACATTCTTCAAACTATTAAAACCTGTGTATATTTTGAGAATCAGAAAAGGAGTCAAGTTGGTGAAAATTACTTACACTCTCATCAAGATTTAATGAATTTTCTCACTCGTAATCCTCATATTAATTTTTCCCCACCATCCAATGAAGAATAGTTTACCCGGTATTCAGGAATAATGGAAAATTCCGATGCGTGATAATGATTATGCTGAATATGAATTAATCCGTCTCTATGATAATTCACTCATTCATCGTCTTACAGTAACAGTGAATTCTAAGAAATTTGAAAAATATTTTATTTCAATAACCCATTTTTTTGAGATTTATTTACACCCACCCTAATTTATTTAACGGCCAAGGGATGCTAGAAATACGAAGATTAACACTTTGTTTTACTACAAACATCCTCTCATCTATCCCATTACAAGTAAATCAGATTATATCGCTTATGAGATTTATGGTTCAAACCTTGATTGTGCTATACACATTCTAACAGTCTCATACCAACAACGCCAATACCAGCGACAGTTTTCTTCTTTTGAATTTTTGTTGGAATTCGTAAGACTTACCCCGAATGTTTTCACTGGTCAAGACATGAACCCAGCTTAAATATTACAGCCATTTTTTCCCTTTAGGTTTATAAGCACCATCTATTGATAAATATACTCACTCAATAACTTGATTTTGTAGATTTATACGATTTCTATAATTTCTCCTTCCATTTTCTTTCATTTTTTTGTTTTTACATGATTTTACTTTTATTTCATCAATTTGTGTTCAAGAACGTTTTGCTCACAATTTATCTTCGCTTCAAGGATCAGTCCATCTTCCCCATGGTAGCGTAACTAAAGTAATACTACATCACTACATAAGTCTTAAGTTAAAATCATTAGGATAATTACTTGGAAGAATATTATAAGCTTTAGCTGTAACAAGAACCTAAAACGCGGGGGAAAACGTTTTTCTTGAATATATTAGTATTAAGGCATAATTTTTCACGATTCAGTGACTTCTTATAACATCGTGAAGTAATAATAATAATAAATAGGTATATGGTATATTTATATGAGTATCCAGTTATTAAATACATTACCTTCCTATATATCAATATTTGACATCAGAATATATGTACAGAACACACAAACACATTAACCATTTCTCTCTAAGAATAAAAACAAAGAACTCTACAAACACATATCCACTATTAACGGACTAGGTATTTTAAGACCACTTATAATAACAAGAAAATCAAGTTGGTTACTTTTATTTTCTAATATCGTTGATTCTATAACAAGTATTTCATTCCTTAAACTCTTCCAGTAATTTCATAAAGGTATAATAATATCAAAAGTATAAATAGATGGTCATTAGTTGTAATATGTCGTGCTACTGCTGAAATGTTAAAAGAACGTACTAAACTTTCATACTAATTGTTACCCTATTTTTTAGGACAAACTTAGTAAATTTATTTAGGAAGAATTTGCAAAATTTTAGGAAAAATTATTTTTAAAGTAATCGTTAATCGTAATTATTAATTAGTAAATATAACCCCATTAATCATTAATTTTAATTATTAACTAGTAGTTATTAGCCCATTAATCATTAATTGTAATTATAAATTCATTTTGTTTTCGAAGTAATCGTTAATTGTAATTTGTAATCACAAAATTGGAAATTGCTATCCCTGGTTGTTTGTCCCTACAACTACTTCCGTCGGCACATGACATTTAACATTGGGTTGGTCAAATATAAACGTGACGTTATATGGGAATTGTCATGATAGGGAAAGTTGCTGTAGAGACAGTCGACATATTTTGATGTATAATTATGCTAGACTTGAAGTTTTCAGAAAAAAACAAATCTTAGAATACCAGCCATTGGACCACCTAAGAACTATACATCTCGTTTACGAGATTATTTTTACAATTTCAGTGTATTTAACATATGTATGTTAAAAATGGTTTTGTTACCTTTCGTTAATAGTTTTGCAGCCTAAACGTGTTTCATATTTTTTCATGTGAACTAAGGCTTCCATCCGATCGGATGATCCGCGGATATCCGAAATCGGATATCCGAAATTTCGGATCGGATACACTACTTATCCGATCCGAACACAATCCGATCGGATCGGATACGTACCCCTTATCCGGTCATCGGATTCGGATCGGATTTGGAAACTACTTTATCCGATCGGTTCGGATCACAAGTAATAAATATCGGATAATCCGACGGATATCCGAAAATCAAATTTTTAGCGCGTTCGAGCGACCAATAAGAACGAAATGTACAGCAAAAATTTGTCCAACGAGTAACTGTGCCGCTTTTTACTTGTTTTCTCATTAATTCCGTGCTTCTTTACAGCTGTGTTTGTAATATTTTTATTCAGTTTGTAATGTATGCAAAAATGATTAATATTTTGAAGTAGTGACGCTTTTTTTAGTGAAAATTCCTGATATTTTTGTCCATTATCATCCAATGGTATCAATTCGGATAATTTCGGATATCCGCGGATCGGATCGGATAGCAGCACTTATCCGATCCGAAAATTTCGGATCGGATACGGATGAATACAATTTTTATCCGATCCGTAACGGTCGGATCGGATAATAAGAAAATTTATCCGAAAATTTCGGTTCGGATCGGATTCAGATCGGATATTCGATTTATCCGGTCGGATGGAAGCCTTAATGTGAACAAGCCACATGTTCAAAACACGGCATCAAATTATGTGAATCTTGCATGGCGTTGGCTTTTTAAAAAGTATAATTTTCACTGAGAGAGCTAATTTAAAAAGCATAGCGTGTCGAAAAAGATGACGCTTCTTAAAATCTAGCCAGCGTTATAATACTAACCTTCGAAGGAACAAATTCAAGAATTTAAAAAACTCATAATAAATAAGTGTTGCTCCAGCAATTGTAATTTTCCAAGATTTTCCACATCCATTGGGAAGGACTCGTTGCCGTCAACTTCTACACAAGGCCATCGGATATTAACGTTTCAATTTCAGGAAGCTTATGATAGTACCTGCAACAATTGAAAAATAATTTTAAACACTATTGGCAGGTGAATCACCCAACAGTTTTGTAGGCATACATTTATTACAGCTATTGAAGGGTTCGATCAAACAATATTTTTTATTAGTGATTAAAGAATAATTTCTAAAAATATCATCAGGAAGGATATTAGTTTTGCCTAGGTGGCAGAATGTATTAAATGTTTATTACAAGATCCCATTGATTTCAAAACCTTATAATTTAGATTACTGCTTAATCATGAAGTTTGAATTTCGTTAAAATCAACTAACAATACAAAATTTGTTTCAATTATTATCAGCCATGTCTTCATATCAAAAGAAACCCTTCACTGACCCTACAGTCAATTTTATAAATGGATAAGGAACTGTAGCTTTAATGTTGGATAAGCAAAACAAGTGGGAGTTCAATAAAATATTGCTTCTACAGAATTTGAAAGGGGGCAAATTATTAATTCTGGAAAAAAGTATTTAATACATTTGCACACTACCACTAAAGCAATGCATACAGAAGGACAGTAATTTGAAAACTGTAAAAGAATATAATACGTACATATCTTTATATTGAAACAAAATGTGTAATCCAAGATGATTGCCTGTATACACACTGATAAATTGACACATTCAACTGAAGATGAGATCAACAGCGCTGGCAATACAAGTTTATGGAATGACAATGTTGATTATACTGTAAATTACTTACTGATTGGGTGAACGGGTTAAATAGATTGCTGTGCCTTGTATTATTTGAAAATTGACGTCCAAACAGGTGGCAACATTTTGGTACAATCGTACAATCGACCTTTAGTTTAATTTTAACAGGATGGTTCCAGTGGAACGAAATCTTCAGAATTGTTATCGGCTAAATTAAATTCAGAAAATGAAGTAAAGAAAGGCACACTTAATTATGGCAAGTTACATATAATTTTTTTTGTTGGTACACATATTGAGATTCTTACCTTGTGTGAGAACGCTTATTGGGTTTTTTTTCAAGTTAGGGTTGTCCAATTTTTCCCAATGTTTGAAATTTCAAAAAACAATTCATGACGTACACACACGCATTGACGTCCCTTTCACTACGCTGTAAAACTTGATCTTAATAAAACTCTAAATTCACTTTTCATTACTGTCGTTGGTTAAACTATAAACTCACACCGCAAAAGCTACAAGAGCTCTACGACGAGTACCAGTAACTGTCTGCTTGAATGTTGAATAGCAGAAATATTTACAACTAAAATAAATTGTCTATTCCACCGTTTGCTAATTTTTGCTATCTCTTTCATCAGTAGCGTTTCATAAGACTTGAATGAACAAAATTTGCTATGCTGGTTTGCGACTCTTGTCTTTCATTGATTTGTCAGCCCAAATTCATTCACAGGTCCTCCGGATTTTTTCCATACAGTGGGGTGACATAACTTTGATGTCACGATCACTTTAAATTTTGAAGCTAATTTTTGTGGACTTTGCGGTAAAAATCCCCCACTTTACCGCTGGTGTGCATTCTCCGGATGTATAATTGGAAAGTGTCGATAGATACCTGCAACAAAACAGCTTATTTAATATGATTATTTCACAATTGTAAATGCAATAATGGGAAGACCAATAAATTGTAGCAATGGAAGCAAAATTACGGAACTCAAAGTCATATGCAGTCTATAACTAGTTTACATTCTGAGTTACAATCGATTTGATTGGGACTGTTGGGCTATTGGACTACGAAGTAGAAAAATACTTCTAATTACTTATTTACTTACAAAGGAAACCTTGCTGTTTGTAAAAGATATATCGGAATGAAATTTTGAGAGCTTGTTATACTCTGTGCCAATTTTCAAATCCTCACTAAAGTTTTCATTGCAATTTAATTACACGACTTCAGACGGTATTTTGAAGATATTATCGGCATAATGGGTGATTCCCTATCGAATATTAATTGAGTATAAGAGCGTACCTCAAAACCATTTAATGTTGAATCCTAATAACTGAAATCTAATTGAAATTATCTCAATTAAAATAATCCATACCCTTATTTTCCACCAAATTGCTTCACTTGTCTACCAACATTTATTTCTTTTTACTCGCCTTTATGTTCACATTCACTAAAGTAAAGTTGGATTCCGTAAGTAAGTAAGAACCAATCAGGATTGTAAAAACACTGTACAGTCAACTCTTTCTAAAACGTGCCTTTCTTCAGCGAATCTTCCCATAACATCACATTGAAAATTTTCCTTGTGTATGTGAGTCATATATGATTAGATAGTAAGCCATTAACGACAAATCTCTCTTACAGCGTCACAAAAGTTCATGCAGTTGGCGTCTAGTTATAGTTATAGTTTTAATATAATTAATTATATATGTCATTAATTATATGTACACCGCTCATGAGTGTTCACTTTAATTTAACTGGAATGTTTTGGGTTCCGCTTCAAGTAAAATCAATGACCTTTGAATTTAAAAAAAACTGTTGAAACAATGTTTTTGCGCATTACAACGTCCTGTAGCTTTGCGTTTTTAAAAATTCCCTTGGGGTTATCTTACATCCAAAATACAAATTATGATACATTTTTCCAGTGATTACTGAGGACTTGACAATTCTTCACCATAGATATTGTCTGTCACAAGAGTGTGCAATTTAAATGTTTTTATTTTTATGTGGTTTGGTACCAAAAGGCTGCTTTAGTTGCTATTAATTGACAGAACGAAAAGCAATTTTCCTTTCATTAGGGGAATGTGTGAAAAAAGAAATACAATTTTTCGGAATTATTTCTTAAGTCAGCCCTCCCTATAATTGATGCCCTCATAAGGAATTTGGGGTATAAATGCCGGATTTAGAATCCCAATTTCTGCTTACACAATACTTAAGACTATGCATTCAAGATATAATGTTCACAGTTTACAAGGGAAAAAATTACGAGTCTCAAGATCATTCCTTGTACGTAGCGTGAGTTCACTCTACAATTTAGTCAGATTTCTATATTATAACCTGAGCTACTTGCATTTATTTGTAATTGAATAAATTTTAGTACCTTATATTTTGAGTACCTTCGATTGTTTCATTTCACAATTAACGTCGGGGTTGTTTACACTTGTGTTCCCTGAATGTATCAACTTTAAAATCTGCGTAAACTCACTTATTTCTGCTGGAGAAATATTTCACAGGAGTGGATTTTTTAGTGGAATTCAATTTACAAGACTTGTTGAAATTTACACACCAGAAAATTTTCCAATACTTTGGGTTTTCAACTCATAGGCGAGAATTCACAAAGGCGAATGCTCACTTACAATGAAAAGTTTGTACGTTTGACGGGCTTGCTGCTTTGACGAGAAATGCCTTTTAGGGAATCCAAGAGACGTGTGACAAATTGTAAGGGTTTTGTGATTCCAATGGTTGCGTTTGAAGGGTCCTTTTTGCTCTACTAATTGAAAACAGAAGGCACTTGTGTTGCTACGTTTTCAGAAATCCCCTCCCACGAGCTATAGTTAACATATGTAACTATACAAATGCATGCGTGCAGGGATTCACTCAGTGAGTCCTTCTGGAAACGAGCAAGAGCTACTTAATTACCAGTTTTTTTCAAGGAGCAGGGGCCAGTAAAGAAATCAAGATGTTCAGAGTAACTTCAAGGAGACAAACGTACATCTTGTAAATGGGCAAGGGTCGGTTTTAAAACTGGATGATAGTACTTTGATTTTTTTCGGTTGGAATGACAATGTTCTAGGATCAAATGGGATGCTTCAACCCAAGTGTGGAACCTTTTTTTGAGAATATATAATACTCTGTATGTAATTATATGTGTTTTGCAAGAGTAAATAATCTCCACTTTTACACTTATAATTACACTTTTATTCCCTTCACAATATTACGGAATCTTAAATAAACGTTGACACTTCTAGGTTTATTCTCGTGGTAAATTATTGAAGACACAGTCGACTCTTCTAAATTGTCTCTCTCTTCATGAAATCTTCCCTCATCACAACAGAGTGAGGATCTCTCCAGAGTAAAATATTTCTATGCTGTCGTACCCCTGTAGCATTTCCCTCATAGCGTCACAAAAACTCATGTTCTTCGGGTGAAAAAGTAGAGTCGAATATAAATGAATTGTTAAATGTAGCAAAAACCTACATTAAATAATTGCAAGCCGAAATCAAATAACTAAGGGAGATATTCTTGAGACAAATCTCATGAAAGATGTTTACAATAGGAGCCTTGGTGTACATTTTTACACGCTTGATGCAATTGTTTCTATTCCCTTTGCTAGACAATGAAATTGTCGGTACAAAAAACGCACTTCTTCAAGTATAAAAGTTCTGATAATTATATAAAGTACAGTCGTACCGTATCCAGACAAAATTATTTTCGAAATGTAAATGCAAATTTAAGTGTAATTATTGCTCTGAAACTCTCTCTCTAAAAGTGAACAAACTACACAAATAAGAATTCACATTTAGGAAAATCCTTACGAATTGATACTTTACTCCCCATGATTCGGGCCGAAATGCATACTCAATGTTCACTGTAGAGCTCCCATTGGGAAAATGCCCTACAGATGTTTTATTTCCTGCCAGTATTTTGTGTAAGTAAACACTTATTAAAACATATTACTGTATATAACAAGCACCGATTTTTTGTCTTTATAGGCAAGGCATTTAATTTTATTGAAAGGGGTGGTACACAGACACGATATAAGCCATTTGCTTCCGTGCTTTTTATCCCAACCGATAATAATTTATATTTAATGATGATTTTTGTTAGCACAAAGTAATTAATTTTAGTTGTGTTTAGGCTTCATTTGAGGTATTGACCTGTATCTACTGCTATGTACTAAAACCTTTTAATGGCCAATAGCCTCCTCCACCTTTATTGTTCATGGCAATTCAATTATAATGCATCAGTAGTTTGACAGCTTGCCATAAATTGTAATTGACTACCACTTGTAAATTAAAGTATTAACACTGAGGTTGGAAAATATTTTAAAATCCAGATATCATTTGTAAACATCGCGTTACATGTTTGAAGGCATCTATCTATAGCTTGTAATTATATACTACTGTTTTAATGTGACTTTAGAGTCTCCACGAAAATGAGCGGTGCTTGGAATTTTTAACCATTTTAATGAATTCCTTTAAGTTTGAAAATGCTTTAGCTTTTAAGGTATCACTAAATGTCATATTATAAAGATCCCATGACTACTGTGAAAGTTAATTAGTTGCATGTCTACTTGCAAAGTCACAAAGGGGAAATATGTTGTATTCGCGCGACTCTTCTCGGTCGATATTGTAATACACACAAAATAAAATGTACTTACATAAAACAGTAAAATAAAAATCACTTCGCCCCTAAACACAGATCGGTAAACAAGAACTCTGGAGCAGAACATGCTGCAATAGCTACAAAAGTAGAATTATTATTGTTATTTTTCCTGAGAGTAAATAGTGCCCAATGATAATGGCAGTTAATCTACATGAAAGCAAACTTTGTGGAGTTGCCATAAAAAATTAAATGTGCATTCAAGAATAATTATATAATTATGCCGTACATGGTTCCTGCATCTATATGTAATTGTTACAGTTTGTTGTTCGAATTTTCACCCCGATTTTATTTAATGCATGAAAATTATTGAAATCATCATTGAAAAACATTAAATTTAATAGTGGATATAGGTTTCAAAACAGATCAAATAAAACATTCCGTTCCAACTCACTGGATGACGTGAAATGAATTTCAGAAGTTTGGTTTATTTGGATATTCCCAATACAGTCGACTCTCGTTATAACGACATCAATAAATCTCCCAAAAAGTGACGTTATAAGGGAACGACGTTATAGAGGCACATAAAATAAAAAATGATTTAGTTGCAAATTTTTCGTTTCATTGAATTAGCACATACTGTTTGTCTATGCAGAGTGAGAATAAAAATAATTAATATTAATTAATAAACAATAATATTTTTCAAAGTTTGCAACACTACAAACACCGTCAACACCAAAGGTCAGAATTTAATAAAGTATTTTCTGAATCTCAATAAGACATTTCTCAAATCATTTAAAAATGTTTTCAAACAATAAAAAATGTAATTCCGTTAAAACTATGAATATCAGTTCTTTACTGGATGCGAAAATAAATCTAAAAGCTTAGAAATGCGTATTTTCGTGGATGGGACTTAAACAATGTCGTTAACCACGCTTGTTCATATATTTACAATAATACGTTCCTTCCAGTCTTATAACGTGGCTTCATAATAAGCCAATGCAATCATAGTGAAATTGAAGAGTAAAAAAACTTTAAAATGGCACCACCAGTATGTTATTTAGCTAGGTTTGCCGCTTTGTAACGTCAGCATGACGTTATCAGGGTACGCGTTTCACCTTACGGCTACAAAAAAGCGACTTTATAAAGGAACTGACGTTATAACGAGTGACGCTATAAAGGTAGAAATTATCATATAATTTAGCTTGGGAGGAACCCAGGATGACTTTATAGGGAGAGTGACTCTATAGGGAGAGACGCTATACGGAGAGTCGACTGTACCCATTATACTGTCACCATCAGGTGCTAAACAGCAAGTATTCAATTCATTAGATTTTTTTAGTAAAAAAGCTTAAAAATCTCATCACAAACACTCCCACTCAGGAGATTCAATGAAAATGAAATCAAGGAAAATACATGGTCTACAAAATCTATCCAGCATGTTTTACTACCCGCTTCAAAACAACAACTGGTAAACGATGAGAAACTGAGTTGTGCATGCACAGTTTCTTGTGATCCGTGCAACGGAATCCGCACGAATTACATATCAAGAGCCCAACATTAGTTTTCTCATCTCTCAACTGATTTCTTACGCATTTCGATTTTCGAAGGGAAGCTTTGGATTCAAATACGTCATGGTTCCTCATCTCATGCATAGCCACGATTCTTTTCCAGTTGCAGGAATATGAACAGAACTTACACTTGTGCGGTTTGTTTCCAATATGAGTCAACTCATGTTTCTCAAAATGAGTTTTAGAATCGGTGTGAAGTGTGCACTTCAAACACTTGAATTTACTCTCCCCAGTGTGCTTTCTTGATTGGCTCTGGAATGATGAGAGACGTTTGAAAGTCCAATTGCAAAATTCGCATTGGAAAGGCCTCCTGGCCGAATGAGTTAGGGTGTACTCACATAAAGCATGCTTTGTCCGTACACGTAAATTTTTTCTCCGTTACGGACAGACCTCTCACATAGGTTCAGACCGTATGTAATTACTTACCGAAGTGTGAATGTGAGATGTCTGTTCGTAAGCGGTTGGAATGTTGTTTCCGTCAGTTCCTTCCGTGATGCCGACAAAAATATTTACGGTTACGGAAGGAACATGTTTTATGTGAGTACACCCTTAGCTCGTGTCTTCTTAACATTTTAATACTCGTACAAGCATAAGAGCAAAGCTTACAGGTGATTGGCTTCTCCCCCGTGTGAGTACTGAGATGAAGGTTTAGTCCTGATGAGGAGTTATATTCCTTGACACAGAAATTGCATTTGTATGGTTTCTCACCCGTATGTGTCCTACAGTGGATCAAAAGTAAGTCTTTGGATTTGAAATTTGAAGAGCACATCCCGCAGACAAAAGTCCTTTCGTTTGAATGAGTTTGTAAATGTCGTAAGACTTGGCGACTGCGAAATTGCTTGGAGCAAATATGACACTTGTATAATTTCTGGCTTGAATGTGTTTTCACATGCGCTTGCAAATATTCTTGTAGCCGGAACTGCGCCGGACAAATTGGACATTTGAAGGGTTTTTCATTGGTGTGCGTTCCGACGTGGGCTCGAAGGTGATCAGTTCGTTTGAAAGATCTAATGCACAAATTACATTTGTATGGTCTTTCTCCAGTGTGAACTCTGCGATGAATTTTTAATTTAGCTGAAGATATGAACTGGGAAGAGCATTCTTCACATTTGAATGGTTTCTCTCCTGTATGAATTTTCCTATGATGATTAAGTTGATTTCTGGAAGGAAACGCTGAGGAGCACTCTTCGCATTTGTATGGTCTCTCACCAGTGTGGACGCTCACATGAGTGTTTAGGTGATATTTTTTAGTAAATTTTCTTCATCAATAGTTGCACTCAAATTTTCTTTCCACTTTTGGTCCCATAATTAAATTTCCAACCGAATTTTTGATCACTATACAAGAAGAAAAGCAAAATATTATTTCACATAACGCATGCATACTTGACATATTATACCGAATCCACAAAAATTCAAGTTTCCTTAAGAAAGTCTGTCAGGTTCTTGGTCTATCTACGGGATTTACTTTTAAATCTATTAACATAAAAAACAAGGATAGGAAATAAGAATTTATACCTCTCGTTGTACTTGAAAGTTTTCAAGTACACACTGATTGTTAGATTTTTTTTAGAAGTTAGTTTACGAGCACAGCAAATTTATGTGACCTCACATTTTTCGACGCTATGTCACGAGTATATATACTTGCATAAGGTCAGTTGTTCCAAGTAAACTGATTGCTGAGCAAAGGTGTATCACGAATATTTTTTTTATTTAAAGTTATAATTGAAGGAAATCTTCAGTAAAGTTAAAAGGTGGGTAACTTACACGAACTTTGTGACCAGCTCACAATCAGCGATCTTATTTCCTGATCCTATAGAATGTCAAGAAGTTCAGACAGGGGAGCATCTGAATTCCGATAACATGTCTCTAAATTTGCATATCCAGATATCGTTCAGCCAATTTATTTGAATACTTATTGTAAGTAAGAATTACCTGAAGATAAGTTTACTTGTGCTGGTATATGCCTGTTGTTTGTTGATTTGAATAGGAGATAGTCATCAGGGAAGCTAGCATTCTTATGAATTCTCAGGCGTAATTTCGTATTTAAATATTAAGGGAATTTAACGTTCACAGGAGCATTCTGAATTGAAATAATGTTAAATTTTGAGCTAACAATACTCACAATTTCTAAAGCCAGCAGAATACGAACCGTCCATGCGTTTTCAATTCTAAAGCATTGAAATATCTTGCATCAAGATAATAATATACATACATCATATTTAATACAATCATTTGTATCGATAGGGTTAAGTAACATTGATTGTCCAAATGTACACAAGTTATAATTCAGTAATAAAAATACAATCAGTTAACAAACACTATAAACAAAAATGCTGCAGTGGCTATTAACTATTTATTTTACATAATGGAAATTCAAATCGGGAGGAGTAAATTTTGCATTTGCAAGTCCACTCCTGGGTGTAGACTAATTTGTGTAGTTAGGTCACTTTTAGGGAGAATTTTAGAGCAGCATTCACACTTAAATTTGCATTTGCATTTCGAAACCTTTTTTGTCCGGAGACAATATGATTGTAATTTCAATGACGATTTCTACGTGTACAAATTAATTAATTTCAAGGCCGATTCAATGGACGCAATGACTCCATGCACTGATGTACTATGACCTTTTAATGGCACAACATTACTACACATTTTAATGTGACTTTAGAGTCTCGCAAAAATGAACAGTGCTTGGAATTAATTTCATTTGTGATTCGACTTCATTTGCATTACTGACCTGTACTGCTGTACAATAACCTTTTAATGGCTAGCCTCCTCCAGTTTTATCGTTCATGGCAATTCAATTATAATGCAACAGTAGTTTGACATTTTATCTTAAATTGTAATTCCCTACCACTTAATGGAAATTATTATTATCATGGAAATTAAAATATTCCCACTGAGGTTGTAAAATATTTTAAAATCCAAACATCATTTTAAAAACTCGCATTACTTGTTTGAAGGCATCTATCTCTCACTGGTAATTATGCATAACAATTTTAGTATGGCTTTAGAATTTCTACGAAAATGAACGGTGCTTGGGATTTTTAACCATTGTAATGAATTCCTTTAGTTTTGTAAATGCTTTTGCGGTTTAGGTATCACTGAATGACATGTCGTAAAGATCCCATGACTACATGTGAATGTTTTTTCTATGCACTGATATTTAGTCATAAATTATTGTTCAAAATTGTTTGAGTAATTATCAGTTCAAATACACTTAAATTTGAACCTTAGATTCTTTTCCTGGTTGTGGTGTGTATCTGTAATTTAGTAGTTTATTTGGATTTTGTTAAAGGATCTAGTAAGTGTAGATTAATTTTTTAGTATAATTACTCTGGAAGGAAAAGTCCAAAACAAAATTGGGACTGTGTATTCAGCCAGAAGGTATACATTTTTCTGAAATTATCAGCTCTCCAACGCAGTAAAATGTATTGTCGCACACTCCCACATGCATTTATAATCTGTATAGTTACAGATGTAATTTAATCGGTGTAAGTCGTAATATGCAGGCAGTGAAGGCATCTAACTCGTTGGCATATCATAAATGAAGTACAAAAAAAACTGTCTTTCAACGACAGTTTTATTTTGTATCCCGGTTGGAACGCCTGTTTGACTATTATTTTGTGTTAGGGGTAAAATTCATTTTGATAATTATGGAATCTCATCCTTTTTTATTCCCTCCCAGCCTGGACTTGCTTACAATAAGGTATTGATCTGTGGTGAAATGATAAGCTCCTGGGTTATAAGTAGGCTATGATATAGGAAGTATCTTATGACTATTTCTTGGCTAGAATGTAGGAAATTATATTGTTATATAAATTACATATGTATGGGTCCTCTAAATATGTATCATGTCGAGACGAAAAGATTCAACGAAAACAAAATTGTGAACGGTCCACACTGTAAGCTGTTGTTGTAAATGTACAACTTCATTCAAAAAGGCATAGCAATACAAATGGATTTTATTCTGTGCACATGCTAATTGTACTTGTTGTAACTTACCCCAGCGTCAACCAGCCCACATCTGGGCACACACTTTTTGATTTACAGAGTTTATGTGGGTGTGTAAATGTGTCCGAGTGCTTAACTTCAACGCTGTTGCTCACTCAGCTCAAGAAAGTGCATTAAGTACATACTTATGTGCAATAAACAACATTTCGTCGAAGGGGCTGCAACTGTTCCGACCCTTTCCGCTCTCATAACAACTTATCTTCAGAACGTTTCTTGGATGATTTGGAATCCGTAATAATTCCATAGTATATGTATCTACTCATGAATCCACGGACCATATGGTTTCCGCTGGTGAAATTTTTGTCACGCCGGGGAACACGTCACGTTTTGAAATTGTAAGGACGAAATAAGATTGTAAACATATGAATATCTAAAAGACACTCTATTATAGGTAGGGATATAATTATAAGTAAATAATTAATTCCGTAAACAAAAACTGCGGGGCGGAACATGGTGCAGTAGCTACAAAAGTATTATTATAATTACTTTTCCTGAGAATAAATAGTGCTCAATGGTAATGGTAGTTATTTTACACGCAAGCTTCATGGAGTTGCCATAAAAAATTAAATATGAATTCAAGAATATTTATGCATGTCAAACATGGTATTCGCTTGTATATGTAACAACTACAGTTTATTTTCACCCGGATTTTATTTAATGGCTTAAAATTATTGGAATCGTCATTGACAAACTTGAAATTCAATAGTTGATGAGTTTTGAAAATAACAAAATCACACATTCAGTGACATTTCAATGGATTACGTCGAAATAATTTAAAAACCTCCGACACCAAACAGTCTGTCATCGTCACATGTTAAACAGCAAATATTGAATTATATAGGTAAAGTATACAATTATTTTTGTAGTAAAAACATTTAAAAAAAAAGAATCTCAGCCCAGAAACTCTCATCCTTAGTAAGATTCAATAACAATAAAATCGAACAAAATACATGCTGCAATAATTATAATAAATTAACCTTGAATATAGAATAACAACTAAAACTAAAAACAAGAATCTATTCCACAGGTTTTACTACCCGCTTCAAAACAACAACTGGTAAACGATGAGAAACTCAATAGTGCATCCACAATGCCTTGTGAGCCGTGCAACGGAATCCACACGAATTACACATCAACAGTCCAATATTTGTTTGCCCTTCTCTGAACTTATTATTTCTGATGCGTGAGGATTTTCCAAGTGAGGCTTTGGATTTAATTACGTCATGCTTTCTAGTGCTGCGCTCGGGTCAAGTATTTACAAAGATCCGACCACGAACTTGACTTGACCCCGACTTCTCAGGTACGTATTTCAAGATTACCCGAACTTGACATTTTCATTTCAAGTAATACTTGAATGAAACAAGTTCGGGCTTTCAAGTAATTCTCAGATTACTTGACCATGATTTTATACGCGCGTTTCGGGCCCAACTTCAACTTGACTTGACCATGACCCGAACTTGACCATGAACTTGAACTTTCAAGTGCTTTCAAGTAATCCATTGGACATCAAAATACTTAAATTTTATTGAATTTATATTTATAATAAAAGCGAACCTGGGTTTCTAACACACTAGGTTTCACCCAACATTTTGCGAGCAACCGCCTCTAAAAATAATAATTGTATTTTTCGTTCCTTTCAATGAATGTAGAACGATGGTACACTGCAGATCTACTCTGATTTCGTGTAGCGGGTAGGTCTGGTGACTCAGTTGACATTTTAGGGGACTTAGAACTCCTTTTAGGTTTTGTTGCCACATACTATTATTAACATGGGTGCTAACATTTTTAAATCAATTCCCACGGAGCCATATGAATGTTGAGCTTTCTTTTGTTAGCGTACACGAACAAATTAACAAATGCCGCTTAAAGTGATGTATTAAATGCCGTTTTAATTTTCATTTAGTACAGTGAATCGTAAGTGAATTGAAAACTCCCTCAGCCATGAAGAATTGCACAAACAAAATTACTTGAACTTGTACACGAAAAACTCAAGTTCGTGGTCAAGTACTTCTTAATATTTACTTGAACATGACCAAGTATTAGGGTTCAAGTAAAATAATTATACTTGACCACGAACTTGACTTGAGGAAAGAAATCATGGTCAAGTCCATGAAATACCTGAACACGACCCGAACCGTTCATGGTTTTAAATTTATTTACTTGACCACGACCCGAACGCGAACTTGACTTGAAATACTCGTGTACTACTTGTACTTGTGCGCAGCTCTGAATTGCTTTCTCCTCCTATGCATAGACAATGTTCTTTTCGTGTTACAGGAGTATGAACAGAACTTACACTTGTGCGGTTTGTTCCCAATATGGGTCAACTCATGTTTCTCAAAATTACTTTTAGAATCGGTCTGAAGAGTGCACTTCAAACACTTGAATTTACTCTGACCAGTGTGCCTTCTGGAATGGCTCTGGAATGTTGAGTGGCGTTTGAACGTCGAACTGCAAAATTCGCACTGGTATGGTCTCCTGGCCGAATGAGTTAGCTCGTGTCTTCTTAACAATGCATCATTCACACAAGCATAAGAGCAAAGTTTACAGCTGCTTGGCTTCTCCCCCGTGTGAGTACTGAGATGAAGTCTTAGTCCATTTGAGGAGATATAATCCTTGACACAAAAATTGCATTTGTATGGTCTCTCACCCGTGTGGCTCCTGCAATGGCTCAACAGTAAGGCTTTATATTTAAAATCTGAAGGGCACATCCCACAGACAAAAGGCCTTTCGTTTGAATGAGTTTCTAAATGACGTTTCAGGCCCGAGCCCTTGCCAAATTGCTTGGAGCTTGTGTAATTGGCTTTTGTAAGGTTTTTCATTTGTGTGCGTACCGACGTGGGCTCGAAGGTGCCCAGGTTGTTTGAAAGATTTAATGCACAAATTACATTTGTATGGTCTTTCTACGGTGTGGACTCTACGATGCATCTTTAATGAATATGAAGTGATAAACTGGGAAGAGCATTCTTCGCATTTGTATGGTTTCTCTCCTTTATGATTTTTCCTATGAAGATTAAGTTGAGCGGTGGAAGGAAACGCGGAGGAGCACTCTTCGCATTTGTATGGTCTTTCACCAGTGTGGACTCTCACATGAACGATTAGGTCATGTTTCTTAGTAAATTTTGAAAGCAGTAGTCACACTGAAATTTTCTTTCCATTATTGGGCCCAGAATTAAATTTCCAGCCGAATTATTAGTCACTGTAGAAGAAGAAAAGTGCACCTTTTGTAAAGTGCAACATACAGTGAATTTCCTCTATAATGGTTCCTAATGGATGGCAAAATAACTGTAAAATATTGTTGCAACTATTTTTCTATATTATATAATGTAAACGTAATTTTGGGAAGAATTTAATGACGTCAATGTAAAGGAATTATTATCCAAGAGAAAACCTTACCAAAATCACTTGTAAGATGAGATTTGTTTCGGTGACTGGGCATCTAACTTTTTTATATATAGAACTGACACTGCTCTTATGATTTTTATGGGTAAATTTTCGTAACGAAGTTTCCCTGTCCAACTTTTCTGTATGTGGCACAGGCTGTTCCAATGAATGTGCAGCTTAGATGGCAGACACGTTGTAACATGAATTGGACAAAATGACTCTTCAAATATTACATTGCATGGCACACAATTTATTAATGTAGATTAGATAAAGGTATGAATGGTAGGGTGAGCAGTGAAAAAACGGATGTACATTAGTGCAGGAGTACAGCAAACGAGTGTGACCTCACAATAGTTAAAGTGTATCAGGTTGATTTGTTTTTAAAATTATATTTTAACGATCTCTATACAGTAAAGCTAAAAGTTGGGTGACATACTACACGAAATATCTGGCTACAAATAATTATTTGGGACGAGCTCACAATCAGCTAGATTACTTCCTATAGAATGCCAAGAATACGTTCTAACAGGGGAGTATTAGAATTTCTAGAACCTTTCTTATCCACTAGGTAATGTTAAAATTCAAATTTTGGCAACTTGCATATGCAAATGCCATTGAGCCAATTCATTTGAAGAATAATTGTAGGTGAGAATTACATGAAGACATGTTCACTGGAATATGCTCGTTGCTTTTTGACTGGAGAAAGTTACCAGCACAATCTGCACATTCTTATCAGTACTAAGGCATACTTATGTATTCAAGGAACTTAGCGTTCAAAGGTGCATTCTGAATTAAAATAATCATTATCTGCATATTTTGAAATAACACTACGCACATTTTCTTTTGTTTTACTTCAACGAATATTGGTTTACATAGTTCAAGGAAAGCTTTGAAGTAGATAAAGCTAATTGCATTAGGATGAAGACTGAAGGAAATGCAACTGTCTTGATCCTTCCAGCTCTCTCTACTCCTAGTAATGCTCTAACAATTCTTTAACATTTTGCAACTCCTCCACATTCCATTTATTAACACCAATTTTGGAGCCATTGACCGATATAAGTACTAATTTATTTTAAATGTATTTGTTTTAAGTTCAGCGCAATTTAATTTTGACACAAACACAGATACAATAAAATTATTAATTGTCGTTAAATTACACTTGCTGAAAATATTGAAATTAGAACTTCTTCCATAGTTCGGATATGAATAAATTAGTACTATTTAACCTACATAATATTTCCGCTCCGCTTTATTTCCGTTTGTTCCTCACATAGTGTACCCGCCTTATCAGAGCGATCACCAAAGATACGAGCTACTATTATACTAAAAAACGCATGTACCGAGCATGAATATACCCTGTCGTTGTTATTTTTTTGAAGAATGTATTACGATTTAAAATATAACCAATTTGTGTCGGAAGAAATGCCCCCAATGTGAAACAGAATTAGTTTTTTTTGGATTACACTAAACTTCTTTTGTTTTACTGGTTAAATGATAAAAACAGATATGTCAAAAGACAACATTAAACTCTAAGGGCTTGAAGGCTAAACAAGCCAATCAAACAAAATTTGAGAAGTTGCTGTGATTTCTGGACATTTTATAGAAAGTAAAATAATCAATGACTAATTTACAGACTGCCCACGCATAGCAATCTTCAAGGAAATAACAGGTAATAAATGACCAATAAATTAATGCTTGCAAAGTTCCACATTGATTTTAGATAAATGTAGTGGTCCAGATTTTTTACGGGATAAAAATTTAACTTAATTTCACCACGATGTTTTTTTTAATGATTTGTCAAGTAGTTTGACATTTTATCTTAAATTGTAATTCACTACCACTTGGAAATTAATATAATTATTACTAACGAGGTTGTAAAATATTTTAAAATCCGAACATCATTTGAAAAACTCGCATTACATGTTTGAAGGCTTCTATCTCTCACTGGTAATTATACGTAACAATTTTAGTACGACTTTAGAATCTCTAAGGAAATGAACGTTGCTTGGAATTTTTAACTTGGAATTGTAATGAATTCCTTTTATTTGGAAATGTGTGAATGGGTTTTCGTGAGGTGCTTTTGCGCTTTAGGTATCACTAAATGACATATCCTAAAGATCCCATGACTACATTTGAATGTGTTTTCTCTACACAGATATTCAGTCATAAATTATTGTTCAAAATTGTTTGAGTATATATCAGTTGTAGCACATTTAAATTTTCAGCTTAGATGCATTTCCTGGTTCTGGTGTGTATCTGTAATTTAGTTAAATTTAATTAAACAGCTTATTAACGATGTTATTATTACCACAATTCGTGGATTTTATAGGATACCATTTCATCACTTGTACAAGTATATTTATATCCAAGTTTATAACAAATATTTTTATGGTAAAAATGTTTGAAATCATTATGTACTGTGTCGTAAGGTAAATACTGTTGTGGTATCAGTGAAATAAATTATTTCTTTCTCTCAATCTTATTTAAATTTAGGTGACGGATGTAGTAAGTGCAGTATTGCAGATTTATTTTTTTAGTACATTATAGTTGGGGAAGGAAAAGTCCAAAACAAAATTTGGACTGTGTATTCAGCAAGACGGCATACAATGATCTGAAATTATCAGCTCGCCAACGCAGAAAAATGTATTGTCGCACACCACATGCATTTATAATTTATGTATAGTTATGTGTATCGGTGTAATTTGCGATATTCAGGCAGTGAAAGTGTTGGTTATCATAAATGAAGTACAAAAAAAACTGTCTTTCAACGACAGTTTTATTTTGTATCCGAGTTGGAATACCTGTTTGACTATTATTTTGTGTTACTGGTAAGACTCATATGGATAATTATAAAATCTCATCTTTTTTATTCCCTCCCTGCCTGGACTTGCTAACAATAAGGTATTGATCTGTGGTGAAATGATAAGCTCCTGGGTTATAAGTAGGCTATGATATAGGAAGTATTTTATGACTATTTCTTGGCTAGAATGCAGGAAAATCTAATTGTTGGAAAGCAAAATTATGTAATTATATGGCATGTGTAGACCCGTTGAGTACCCGTTACTTATAGTCTCGTCCTATATTGAATGAATATTACAACGCACAGGAAGGTAAACCTCATATTGTGCTTTAACTACTTAAGTACACGCTAAGTATAATGCTGAAAGGAAACTATTTGAATATTTGAAAACAAGCACTTCACTTTTGGTTATAGAGAACACTCATTTTCTTTCATATTCAATCACAAGAGAAACACTAAAGTGGGATGTACATACATATGTGTGGGTCCTCTAAATATGTATCATGTCCAGACGAAAAGAGTCAACGAAAACAAAATTGTCAACGATCTACACTGTAAGCTTTGTTGTAATTAAATGTACAACTTCATTCAAAAAGGCGTAGCAATACAAATGAATTTTTATTCTGTGCGTATGCTAATGGTACTTGTATCTCCCCTATAACTTATCCCAGCGTCAACCAGTCCATCTGGGCACACAACGTTTGGTTTAAAGAGTTTATTTGGGTGTGTAAGTTGTGAGGAATATTTTGTAAATCAATCTTGACCATGATTCATGCTTACGTTATCTAGACTACATCAAAATAGGCTAAGATTTACTCTTTACTTTCAGCTTAAATTGTTATGAAGCTCTCTTTCTGGGTTTTATTTTAGTCATGTGTGTAAAAAATGTTCCTACTCCTAATTGTAAATAGTATGGGTCTATAAAATCTGCTGTATGACAATTAACTTGTACTGCATTTTTGATTCTCGTCTAATAAAGTCTCTTTGTCAACCTCAAAAAGATCCTTCAAAGTTGAAGTTCTCAGATTTGATTTCCTGGTAGCAGACCGTGGTTGTTCAAAACGTTATTTGTGAATTATAAAATTTCACAAAATTTTGAACTTTTTTTAAAACTGTCCATTGACTTTTAAGTATGGTCTTATTTGTCCAGAGAGTAACTTACTGACTTTAAAATAAAATATTTGAGTTTTAAAATATTGAGAAAAACAAAGAATGGGGAATTTGAATTTTTACCTCTCTTTGTAATTTTAAGATTTTATTAATACAGTGATTGTTAGAATCTTCTGAAATCTCTTTGCAGTGGTTCCCAGAGGTTGACAAAATATCTGCAAATGTTGAGTTGTGAATATATCGGCCTATTATATAATGTATACGTAAGATGTACCTGGGAAGAATTGAATGACGTCAATATATAGGAATTGGTATCCAAGAGGAAAGATCACTGATACCATTTATATGATGTGATTTGTTCCGGTGACTGAGTATTTACATACCGTTTTTATAGAGAAGTGACACTGCTCTTATGATTTTTGTGGGTAAATTTGTGTACTGAAAATTTCGGCTCCACCTTTGCTGCGGGCGGTACAGACTGTTCCAGTCAATGTGCAGCTTGGATGGTAGATATGTTGTAACATAAAATGAAATCTTATGGACAAAAGGGCTTTTCCAAAGGGCTCTACATGACACAAAATATATTAACGTCGGGATGAGTGAGTCTGGATAAACTGATGCATGTAAGTTAGTGTAGGAGTACAGCAATACTGTGTGATCTCACATTTTTCGGCGCCATGTCATAAGTACATACAATTATAGGGTCAGTGGTTCCATGAATGTAAGCTGACATGGCCTTGCTAAACGAAGGTGTATCAGGTTCATATTTTATTTGAAATTATATTTGAACGATCTCAACAGTAAAAATAAAACGTAGGTAACATACACGAAGTATTTGGCTACAAATTATTATTTGGGACAAACTCACAATCAGCCAGCTTACTTCCTATAGAATGCCAAGATTAAGTTCTAACAGGAGAGCATTGGAATTTCGAGAACCTTTCTTATCCATAATATATTGTTAAAATTCAAATTTGGGAACTTGCATAACCAAATTTCATTCAGCCAATTTATTTGAAGATTTATTGTAAGTAAGATTTACATGAAAATACGTTTGCTTGTGCTGGTATATGCCCGTCGCAGGAGATAGCAGTTATCCGCACAAACTAGCATTCTTATCAATACTAGGCATAATACGAATTTGCATGTGTGCATCAACTTCATCGGATATTTTTTTGCACAGTTCAAGGAAAGAGGATGAAGTAAAACTATTTACATAGCGAAGAGCAATGATGGAGATGCGACTGTCTTGTTCCTTTCCGCTCTCTCAATTTCAATTTCAATCCTTTATTTTAAGTTCAAGGAAATTGTATTTCAACACAAATACAGATGCGTTAAATTCCAGTTAAATTTCGTAAATGCTAATAACTTTTTAACTCTTTAATTATTTTATTATTGTATCCTATGGTGTCTAATTGTGACGGATAGTTTGAATCATGATGCATATTCAACGTCCATTAATGCACTAATCTTAATATTATGCTTCTTAACATTTCGATACTCCTCAAAATTTCATATTATAAATCCCAATATTGAAGTAGTTGACCAAAACATGCACTAGTTCATTCTAAACGTATTTATTCTAAGTTCAACACAATCGAAAAAAGCACAGATGCGTATACGTTACAAATTACAGTTAAATTTTGTATACTACGAATTACTACACTAATATTAAATACTATTAAATTAAATATATTAAATACTAACGACTTATTATGTATTTTTACATACTACGATGTCTAAATGTGGTTGACAGTATGAAACATTGTGCATATTCATTTCGATATGTATTACCAGGACAACGTGCAAGAAGGCGTACAGTTTCACTCTTTTTTAGTTGATTCAAAAAGGAATAAAGAGGACATGGTGCAGACATTCAAATTGAACTTTTTCCAACATTCGATTGGAATTAAAATAATAATAATTAAACTTGTAATATTTACTCTCTTGGGTCTATTTAAGTCTGTCTCACAAAGAGTATCCACCGTATAAGAGCACCAACTAAGAATAAAAATTACTGTTATACTAAAAAACACAATGTGCAAAGCATAAATGAGTCATGTCGTTACTACTTCTATAAACAAAGCATTATTTACAACATAATATTGAGAATGGAATGTTCTTAGAATGGACAATCACAAATATCATATCTTATTTGTGTAGTTGATATAGAGATGAAAAATAAGTGTATCAACTTATACGGTTGACTTTAAAGAAAATTCGTTAAGTCAGCCCTTATTGATAACATTTGTGCATAAATACTAAACGATCATGTAATAAAGAATTACTTGAAAACTAAAGTCTTCTAAAGAAGCAGTCTTGGCGCTCATTTTCATCAATCTTTCCATGCATTAAAAGCTTTTTGTCCACACGTTATCAGCACGAAGCTTAATACGCTGTTATTCCTGCTACAAAATTTCGCGTACCATAAAAACAGACGAATTACGAAGGAAATGTTATCAAAAGTCATTACTAAGGATACAAAAATCTCTTAGTAATGAGACTTTACAGTGACATCGCTTTAAAACGGCCTCTTTATAGCAGAATTCTCATTATACTCGACAAATTTGTTCATCCAAACCAAATGTAGTTGCTTAAACATATTACGTCCTTTGTAATCATATAACGGAATAATGTTTTAACCAGACTAAAACCCAAGCTCCCTTGAGATTCCGTTATAAACAAATTTGACTGTATATGCTCCCTTGTCCAATGATCAAGAATTCATATTGTCAGTCGTCCAATCCATTTTTACATTTCTGGGGTTACAACGGGCTTAAATTCCTGAAGTTCAGTTTGATTGCTGCGAACGTGGAACGTCGATGCTTTATTGTTAACAAGCTAGAAAACCTCATAGAACTAGGACTTGTGCTATAAGTATACAGTGAGCCGTTGCAGCCCGTTTTCTAATAAACGAAAACCTCATCTAACCGTCAACCCGTTTCTCACAATTCAATCTGACACCGATAATCAGGTGCCCTGGAGACTTCAACCAGCCGTTAAAGTTGGCTATTAGACATTTAGTAGAGAAATTGGAAATAACTACGAACATATGACCCTCTTTAATTCAATGTATGAGTGACTTATGAAAGTAGAGACGTTGACCCTAAGAAGGCCAAGCCAGCACCGCAAACAACAATTGGTGAAAAACCAGGAAGAACAACCGCCGTGTCAAGTCTAGCAATTACAAGCAAAACATTGGTGAAGAAACAACAACGTGACCGTTTAGGAAGACATTGTTCAAGTCCAGTAAGAAAACAACCTTCAAAGTTTTATTGACAAACCAAGTGAAGCGGACAACCCAAGTATCAGCCTTGGCAAAGTATTGGTAAAAAATAAAATGAAGCGAACAACCCAAGTATCAGCATTGGTAAAGTCTTGGTGAAGAACCAAGTGAAGTAACCAACCCAATTACCGAATACACAAAGTTCAGTTTTGGTAGTCTTGGTGAAAAACCAAGTAAAGTGGACAATTGACAACCTGCAAAATCTAATTTGGCTCAGTTCTAAAACTGGACGACATCAACTTACCGAAATGGCGAAGCATATAGTGTACTAAAATCGCACGGTTTATGTGACGTAGTAACGGGTACCAGAATACGACATACGACAGACGCAGATGACCTAAACAACTGGGGCGAGTTATACGCAGATGTACAAGCGGTAATGCTATTACGTATCAGTTGCAATCAGCTAGACCACGTTAATAATTGTGAGACGGCTTTGGAAATATTTCAAAAGCTAGAGGAGATCCACTCACATACGAGCAAACTACACGAACATCAGACTCGGGCCTGATTTTACAGTTACCGAACGAACACAAACCAGTTCCCAGTACAAGCATAAACCGAAATCCAGAACCTAGCAAAACGTCTCAATGATATGGGCAGAAATGACTTAATAAATATTCCCTAGTTACGAAAATAGTTTCAAGTCTACCTGAAGAACACTACAAAACGATAGTGGGGAGCAGCCATCGCAGACGATGAGCAGGTTACTAGCTCGGGTAACGAAATCGGATATGAATCTGAAGATGAAAGCAAAGACTGACCAGGATCACGAGGCACCATCAAAAGCATTTTTCTCTAAAGGACAACGGAAGAAAGGACAATATTCTGGGCAACAGTCAGGTCAACTGTCTAAAGAAGCTACAGAGAAAAGGATAAAATCCATCAAAGAAAAACCAAGTGCCATAATTGCGAAAAATTAGGACACCGGAATTAGGAGTGCAGTATCAAAGCTACCGCGAAGGATCAGTCAACGCCAGGACGGACATTTATGTGTCGCCTTCAAACCGAGAGCAACTCTCAAGAATGGACGAGTTTCTCTGGAGCATCCGATCACATTTGTGGGATCGTAGAGTCGTTGTATTCGTAAAAAATCATTTGAAGTTCCCCAAAAGGTGTGTCTGTGCAAATAACTATGTTGTGGCGACAGGAAAAGGGACCATCAATTTAGAAACTCTCATTCAAGAGAAACGGGAACTTGTGCAGATAAACGACGTGCTCTATACACCTGGGTCTGGAAAGTTGTTTTCTGAAGTTGTAATTGCGGAAAGAGGATATGTCATTAAACAATTTATGTACAATTTACTATGATGACGACTCAATGACGTCTCAAGGTCATATACCAAAAAAGGCCATGTAATGTGTTTTCGACGAAGGATATCCCAAAGGTTGTTGTAGCTAACGCCCAATAATGGCACGAACGTTCGACCCACGTCAGCCCAAAATCTGTACAGTATACAGTCCGAAAAGGTTCAGGCCATAAAATCGCAGAAGATGAACTCCGCAACACGTTTCACTGCAATGACTGCGGTTATGGAAAGCAGACGAGAAACCCGTTCCCAATCATCCAGGAGAAGACCACTACCCTGCCGGGAGAAATGATCCCCGCGCAAGGAAGCCGGGAAGATGTCAAAGCCATCTCTTGCAGGCGCAAATTATATCCTGTTAATTAAAGGTAACACAATTTGGTTCAGATTAGCATACTTTCTAAAACAGAAGAGCTACAAATCAAAAGGCGTCCGTGCATTTATCCAATTTATGGAGACCTAAAAAAGGAGAAAACTGAAGGTGTTAATAACCGAATATAGAACCGAATTTGTCAACTCTGAACTGAAGACGTTCTTCAGCAAAAATGGTGCCAATTAGGAAAAAGCTACATAACAACAAACAGCTAACATACTAAACAACCATTGCCTTGATTATGAAGGCAAAATCGAGAGCGAAATCAGCACAATTAAAGATATTGCAAGAACAATTATACTAGCCAGAGTTAATTTATATCCACAATCGTTCACTAAACCGCCAAAGTCCGAAGATAACGGCGCTCAAAGCTGTTTAAAGATGCATGTTGAAGCACATCAAGAAGTTGAGCTGTACAGCATATGTGCATGTACATCGTTGAATTTAGTCAACGAAAAAAAACAAAATGCAATCAGTAGGACACACGTAAGAACATCCAACTGTACTAAAAACGCGACTAAAAAACTAGACCATTTAGGGCAGAAACTTTACATTCCATAAAGACGATCAGGAGTTTATCTCGAAGAAACGAGTAACTTTTATAGCATCAGAAGATAGCAATGACAAATACTACCTCCGAATTATCGGGTGATACTGGCGATGATCCCAATTGGACTTCTTCACAGAAGATGCAGATCGTCGCCCATTCGTAACTGATTATCAACTGACTGAAGATGCCAACATGGATATCACCGAAGAATCAGATGGCGACACTTTCAGAAGTACCAGAAGAGCCCCAGGCAAAGACCCAGACTAAGACATGTACTGCGCGGTACACAGGACCTACCAATGCAGTTGTATTCCAAGAAGAAAACTGCTTATATAGAATAAATATCAAGACACCCACCACTCACGATCTAATTATTTCTCCCTCTATAGGACATGTTATAGCATTGCAAACGCAACAACGTTCGGAGTATTCTACCCTTCTCTAGTATTCTTCTTTATTTACATAATATATTGGCAATCTACGCTCTCCCTCCCAAATGTGTATTCCAAACTTCTAGTGATTAAAATCCAAGGTTATTCCGGTAGGGACTCGGGAGTGGGCCAATCTTTACAAACGTGATATTTTTTGTCCAAGCTACCATGATGGATAGCTATATCTTGATACTAGTCAAAGCACGGGTGCTACCTGATGAAGCCAGAAAATACTTATACAGATAGTGTCGTCAACAAAGATAAAAGTTACTTTTTATTTTTTAAAACGTGCTGATTTTCATTTGCTAGAATACTTATGGGAAGAGGAACATGCGTTGAAGAGTTCGGCGCAGAAATGCCGTCTGCATTTTGTGATATTAGCGGAGAAAATGATGTTCAAAATGGCTAGGCGTTGCTCCGCCAGTCCATCGAAAGATTATCTCCCGCGAGTAGTCACAATTGAAGTTACAATCGTCAAGATATCCTTCTTATAGAAGAGGAACAAGCGTTGTAGATTTCAGCGCAGAAACGCCGTCGTCATTTTTTGATATTAGCGGAGAAAATGCTGTTCGAAATGGCTTAGCTTTGCATCGCCAGTCCACTGAAAGATTATCGCCCGCGAGTAGTCCCAATTGAAGTGACAATCGTAGAAAAATTTTTCTTATGGGAAGAGGAACAAGCGTTGGAGAGTTTAGCGTAGAAACGCCGTCTGCATTATTTGATACTAGCGGAGAAAATGCCGTTCGAAATGGGGTGGCTTTGCACCGCCAGTTAATCGAAAGATTAACTCCCGAAAGTAGTCACAATTGAAGTGACAATCGTCGGGAAATCATTCAACAAACAGCAACAACATACGTTAGTTTTATACTAAACATTTTAAACTATACATTTTAGGACTAATATGCACTTAAATACACTTTATACAACTACATTCGCATGTATACGCATTTTCATTCAGTTTATTCATACCATGTGTAAATACATATATTAGTTTTATATATTTTGGAGTTATTTAATTGAACTACTGCCATTTTCACGATTATTTTTCAATTTATTACATCGTTATTCATCAAATCATTATTTTATCAAGCTTTGGGAAAACGTCATTGTCATGCTGTAAGCTATATCTAAGTACGATGTCCTTGCTGACGCGTTAATGTATGCCAATCATGATTATTTTAGTTAACATAATCTTTTAAATTCATTTTATTTCGAATAATAAAAAACTTCAAATGCAGTCACTGGCCACATTTGCGCATTATGAGATCTCTAAAGCACAACACCATGCCTAAAAACTGCCCCGTAATAGATAGTACTTGTAAGTATTGCAATTGCAAAGAGTTTGTGTTATTTTTACTACCACGGCTAACTAATTAATGGTTGTATGAATTGATAAAATTAATTTTCATGGGAAAATGTGTGACAATATTATTCATTATTCCGTCTGCATTGCCGCTGTTCCCGAAGAAATTACTCTGGCATGGATATGATTTTTTGTTTTCACCGTACATACTAGCATAATCATAAAAATAAAGTAATGAAGTTCCGGGAAAGTGAGTTAAGCCCCGATTATGATAATTTATTTGTTTGGTGGCACACTGATGGTATTACAACACCAACCGAATTGCTACACGTTACGAACCAACCTACTCAAACAGTGATTTTGTAGTGGAACAACAGTTGATTGTACTGGTGTTTAAGCAAAAATCAAGAATCTCGTTCCACTAAAACCAATGTAAATATAAAAGAAGAGTCGCATTAAATATTTTAATGCCATCAGCACGTTTGGATCAATTTGAGTAGACGACATCGTTTACAATCAGCCTAAATGCGTCCCGACGAGAGTAGGCCTACAGCCAACTTCATGAACTTGAAACATTTGGATTTTGTCCAGGTATCGCAGTTCCCAAATGGGAGTTGCATACAACAGTACTGAGGATGTTAAGGAGTTAAACGTTTCGTGTACGTATCTTTGTTATTGATACGTGCCTTCCAGAACAGTTCAAACAGGTTTGCTACTGCGCGCTTGGCTTTGTTTACGAACTGTGTTTAGAGTTGAATAGCCCTGTCGATTGAAATAGAACCCCTAGGTATGTGTAGCAGCTCACAATTTCATTGTTTTCATAATTCTATGAGAACTGATCTTTAACACTGTGGCGTCCTTTTTTTGTGAAGATTACAGCTTTATTTTTGAAGTTAATCTCTAGGTTATTTTTATGGAAAAGGTTGTACAGCTTGTCGATTTGATTTTGTAGATCTTGACGTGACTTTTATGGCAACACAATGTCATCGGCATATTTAAAAACAATAATTTCTAGCCATGAACATGTTTATACCTCCTACGTCACTCATATTTAGAATGTTGACAATTTTGTTGATATAAATAGAACAGATTGTGGGTGATAGTGTCTCCCCCTGTAATACACCTTTCAGAATATTTATTGGTTCAGTAAGCCCATGCTGCCCTCTTACTCGTGTTTTAGCTTTGCTGTACAGTTCTTTGATGATGTTGATCAGTCGTCCATGTAGTTTCGCTTCGTTTGGCCTTTCCCATAGCAGTGTATGTTGAATTGAGTTAAAAGCTTGACTTAGATTTACCAACTGTCTGTAAAGCTTCACAGATAACACTATAAAAAGAAAACATTTGTTCTGGTAAATTTTTGACTATTGTATCTGCGGCAAAATTCAAGAGTCATAACTACATAAAATCCCTATTTTTTGTATTAAATGAAGCAAGTGGCACTGGTTAGATTCTGCCGATATACGTCTGGTTGACAGTTGGTAATCTGCCAACTTTATGAACATTGTGAGGTTAGGTAGTCTGCAGGTTCATTTTTTGATTATATTGATCGAAATTTGGCGGCTGTCGGCCAAATTCTACAACATGTCTGCCAACGGACATCTGCCAGATACAGACTCTGAAGTGACACCTTTCCGAAATTCTTGTATGGTTTGTAATTCTATAGCATGTCGTAAATACTTTATTGTATAAATATGTTTATAAAATGGATTGCGAATAATAATATTGACATTATCACATATTAATATTTCATGGTCACGCTGTAACAAAAAATCTTCTTAAATATAATTTTAAATAGATTAATTCGAATTTCAAAAAAACTGAAATCCCCAATTACTGGTTCACCCGACCACGCAACATTTTTATTAAATAGCGAGGAACGATAAACAAACTCATTTAATTATTCTTACGCAAGACAGCTATGTTTGCCAAATTTGCATGACAAAATTAATGTTTAAATATTGGATGCAGATACATGTCTGATATCATTCTTGATTAGGTAACTGCGAACATGGGGAAAAGAAACTAAAATTAATATATTAATATTCATGACGATATGTACATCTTTTGCACTTGTCGTGGGAATTGTTCACAAATTTTCACATCAAGTATAGTTGTGGATATCATTCCTGCACGTACGTAAATCCGGGTCTGAGTCCTACCAAAATTCTGGCAATATTACGTATTGTAAAGTTAAGGAAGTTTGGTGTGGAAGCCCTTTCCAACTTGTGGAAGCTTCCCACCTTGACACAACAAGCTGGCACTGACATTATGGATTTTGTAATATTGTTATTCCCAGAACATATGAAATTGCAAGCTTTAATAAGCTTCTTCTTGTAATGAGAAATTCTAGTGGGAAGTGCAATGGCCTTTTCACACAGTGTAATATAAATCCCTGAAAGGCAAGCCCCAATGACAGCGTTTCCAAATGCTAGGGGTGGAGCAGGTTGAAACATCATTACCGCAAAAACTGTCAGCAGTATTGGGGCGGTAATGCAATAGATCTTGGCTACAAATATTTGATATGCGTATCCCATATTGAAGAACTGTATAGAAAGCTGAATTTGTCGCAAATGCATGTATGCACGTTTAGCTCGATTCCAACTGATTAACCTTATAGTAAAAGGAGACATTCAATTTCTAATTGTCTCTGATACACACGTATACTTTATAATTACTAACATTATTAAATCAAAATAATGTTTTAATAGTCTGCAATACAATGAAAAGCATACCTTTGAAACGTGTGATTTTCTATATTCAATTCCTCATTGCATTTGACCACAAAAAGAAGCATCCCTGTTGACATGAAAACTACCAGAAAAGTTGCGTAACTTACAAACAAGGTATCCAGAAGCACGCAGAAGCATAGGTAGAATGTGTTTTGCTTTGGCATGACATGGTACAAGAGGAAGGGTGCTTGTTGAAATACTTTGAGGTACATAAAAAAAACTACAAATGGAGGGAAAATTATCGATATGGGAAGTAGAATCAAGATCAATTCGTGCGCGGTTAGGTGATTACTTGCCGGATCTATAAAATCTGTAACAGCCATTTATAACTTTATGCAATTAATAAAGATATATTTTGTTAGATATAGCTCAAAGAAAAATTTAGTCAAACATTAGTAAAATGCAACCAGTTTTGTTAAATTACAAAATTACGTTCAATAATCAAATTACCGGAATGTTCAAAAATATTGTTGAAAGTTGCTGTATTTATACCTAGATTTTGCATGAGCGCCAAGTAAGCCATTAAAACTACAGAAAGAGTTGTGGACACCCAAAAAGCATTGCCTGCAAAGTAGAACAAACTTGTGTGTTTTATATACACGATGCTTTTACAAAGTTGAAAGACCGCAAATAGGCAGCGTAGTTGTAATAGTATAAAATAGAAAAACCAAGCTCTTTCCTTTCTTTTTGAAGGCTTAATTTTTCCACGACGGATATCCACATCAATGGGAAATACTCCAAAAGACGATAAAATATCCAAGCCTCTGAAATGGAAACGAAACCTTTGGCAAGTTAGCATATTTTTTTATTGAACCATCCAGTAGAACCTGCGAGTTCAAACTCAAGAATTCTGGAATTGGAGAAAACCTCCAATGACAGAAATTTGGATTCAACCAAGGTTTTACAAACACATTATTATGACCCTGCAAACCTTCATTGTAATTCAATGTTTTGAATAAATTACACCTAATTTTGTTGACTATACTTGTTTAGCTATTACTTCGACTCACAGTCATTCAATAGAAAAACCAATTACAGGAAAAAGTACTAAAGACGTTGAACACAAAAATGCACTAATGATTATGGAAATCATGGGAACCTTGTAATGTACTTAATTTTGAAGGGAAACTTTAAGTGATTTTGTTAAAACAACAAACGTAATAGAAATTGGTTCTGTGATTATGTCTGTATAAATCAGGTTAAGCTTTAAAAGCTAGTCATTGTAATATAGCAATGATGGATATTTTGATGAATATTTAATAAAAGTCATACTTTACATGACAAGTTCAAAACCTGGGTTACAGGAAATATATTAGAATGGAAATCAAAGGTTTCCTGGTAAACACAAGTCTTTTGCCATTTTTGAAGCGTAAACACATATCGCGACATAGTATGACAGCTGTAAAACACAAATACAATCTTTCCGCTTTAACGAGGCATAAAACTTGACTGGAATTATCCCAAACAATGTTCACTGACAGAAAGAAACTCGTTCAAACGTTAATTTGAAAATTTAAAATTAATCTCGAAAATCATGTGAGGTGTTCTACACCAAAAGTTCAAGTTGTGATGCTCTAAGGGATTCTGTAATCAAATTAGCTTAATGTTACACTCAAAACCGGATTTGTAGTGTCTATTTAAATTGATTTTTTCTTTTGCGATTGCAATTTAGAGGATCGTTGAAATTTTGAATCAAATTTAAATTTTGATGAGGAAGCAAGCGTGAGTTCATTTTATACTCGCAATTTACACAGGAACATTATGGGTTTGTCATGAACTTGTATACTTTTGAAACCCACACAAGTTACAGATTTGCAATATTTTGATTCGCTTTCATTTGATCACTTATATTTCCATGTATAGTAATTGTAGTTAACGTAGTCACTGCTTCAATTATAAAGGCTTTTGGATATAAAAGATGACAATAAGTAGCCACATTTTCCGATTCTTTGAGCTTTAAAATATACCCATCCACATATTCAAAATTGTGTTACTACCTGTATGATGGATATATGTTTTTGTTGAGAATCACATACAGATATATTAACGCGTATGTCGTGTATTCTTCGCAAGTTTTCGCTTTTTATGATCATTTATCGAAATTTTTATGTTTACAAACAATAAATATGAACTCAATACTGCTTTAAATTGCTCCGGGCCCAGTCTCTGATTTAGCCCTTATAGTTCAGGCCTTTGTATAAATGCCAAGAACTTCTGAAATATTCTACTAATTGACACCTGGAGTCTGATGAAGAAGCAGTGAAGGTGTAGACGTTATTTTCACCAAGATACAAGCATAGAACTCATTTATCAACACGTTATCAGCACGAGACTCGACTACAAATATTTGTAATACGAAAATTTTCAAAATTTCGTTCGCACAAGAACAGAAATAATGGTTTTGCATTATCTCATTAGGAATATAGTTGGCAAGGAAAAGGCACAAGCCTGCCCTATAAATCAAAGCATTGTTTAGTATCAGAAGGGCGTGCCTACTAATACATTTGTAGCTGTTTTCGCCTAATTGGAATTTTCGTTGTATTAAATATTTTGTTCTATAAATCTCCTTGTTAGTTCGTGGGTCCATCGATGCTAAAAGGTTTTTTTCTGTAGGCAGAAATA
Source organism: Allacma fusca (assembly GCA_947179485.1). Taxonomy (NCBI): domain Eukaryota; kingdom Metazoa; phylum Arthropoda; class Collembola; order Symphypleona; family Sminthuridae; genus Allacma; species Allacma fusca. The sequence continues at coordinate 66,650,106 of OX359245.1, forward strand.
CTGCCTACTGGGAACTAATTTTTTACATTTTTGTGAAGTGCTATGAATCTTGTCCAATATTATTTGAACCTGCTAATTTTACCCTGCTTTTGATATGCAAATGTTTATAGGACTAGGAAACTATGAGCTTAACGAAAGACCTTTAAAAATTATTACTATTTAAATCCAAACTTCAAGCTTGATAACTTTCTGGAATTAAAAGCTACAATTTGGATGGAATTTTTAATATAAACATAAGTAAGAATGGTAACTTAGGTTTCTTAGTAACCTTAGTACACATAATGGGATATCTATATGACATTATTTTGAATTCCCATTGTACATTGTTTGAGAATTCTTTCAATTTACAAAAGATTATATTACCTGGAAGTTTGATAATAAACAATTCATTATGTCTTTTAAACGGTTGACTGAGGTATAATTGTCCTAGAGTTACATGTCATTTTAGCCTTATTGAGGGAATGGTAACGCATTTGATAAGTTTGTTTTTACACCAGGAAGGACAATAAGTTAAATACTTCCCTTGGCAGTCTTTACGACAGTAGATTTTGGTCTGGTCTCTTCTACTAAACCTATAAGGGGCAGGTCATAGAACTGGCGTAAAGCAGGTATAAATACAATAATGTATATGCATTTTGGGGATAGATAGCCAGTTAATATATCTACATATTTTCCTAGAAACGTTTTGATACTGCTATTTACCCGTTATTTAGATGCTATTTGCAGCAGTCTTTCGTGTTAGTGGGTTGTTGTACAGGGTCAGGAAAGTTTAAGTTTAGAAATTATTAAAAAATGTCTTAAGGCCAATCTCACAAAATAATCTTTAGACGTGTACCCAATACCAAACATGCTTATTGTAGCCTTTGAAGTGACCAATTTGCGTTTTAGGTTAGTAAATTGATGTTATTTGGATCTTCTATTGTGTTTGTTCGAATGGTGTTGTCGAAATCTGTACTGTTAACTTGGGTAAAGCAAAGTGCATAAACACAATTCAGGGAATTTCCTATATAGTGGTTTCCAAGGGATGGCAAAATACCTGCCAAAAAATGGAGATCCCACTATATCCTAAATAACATAAAATGCATATGTCTTCCAGGGGAAAGTTTAATTATGCCAATATAAAGGGAAGGACATCTAAGAGGAAACTATTATATAGGAAATTCACTATAACAGTAATGAAACCATGTTAACTATAGGAACATATTACACAGTACAGTAATGCATATAATGCTAATAGTGTTGATAATTAATTGAGGGCTGTTTTTTGAAATATCGACAAATTAATTCTAAGTAAGCTTATTGTTAATAGATTTACATTTCGCTTTGTTGCTGGGCGTGTTTACTTTTCTTGCGACTTCTGGCATGTCTAGTATTTTTGATTGGCTTGCCAATCTTGGTGTACATGTGAGAGCGAATATATTTTAACCGAAGGATGATTGTTTGGCATCTTCAGGCACGTATTGCGTTATGGAAATCTTCTTTTAGTTCTTGAGACCCTGCCCGGCCGTAATCTTCGCTCCAACATCTTTACTCTTGTATTCGAATTGTATTTGGGATTATTCTTCCAAAAACAATGGTTGCTGGTCCTTAAATGTGGGGGTAAACGTAACAACAGTTACTGCAAAATATGTCAGATTTTCTTATTAATATAATAAAATATTTTGAAAAAATATGGTCAAAATATTTTCTGAAAACCATTTCGGTGTAAATAAAAAAATGTAGACATTAACTTTAAGTAGGGTTAAAAGTAAAAACCATTTAAAAAGATTCAAATTGTGGAAATTTAAAATTACAGTAATTTTTTTATCATCATAACTTGAGCCATGGAAAAATGTGGGTGATGTATTTTCTAACTTTAAGAGTAAATATCGGCTGTTTTGTTGAGGAGTTCTTTCACGATGCAAGTGTAACTTTTAACTTAAAAGAGATCTATGTAAATGCAGGGCAAAATTTAAGATCACCATGACTTACATTTTTGGATTTCAAAACTATCGTCTCTAACACAGTAAAGTGGCGCTGCTTTTTAGTATATTCTTACATTAAGAGGGTAACAATATTTGAGACTAAATTAATACTTACCTTTCTGGTTAAATGCCATGATTACCACTCTGTCTGATTCTCCACCTCCGTATTGAGTGGAATCCTCTTGGATAAATTCCAGTTGTGGCTATAATTTAAAAACATATTCAAGTTGGCGTTTTCAACAAGAATTGAAAGGCTGGGCCATTTGCAAGCACCTCTACAATTTGTGACAATCTTACCATTTTGTAACACCGTAGGTTAGACTAGTAATGTAAACGTACCCGTACTAATTGTAAGGACTCTAAATTCTCATTACTCGCTAACTCTCCTCGTTACTCTCTGACTCCCGATTCCCGCTTGTTATCCCTTACCTATATAAGGGCAACTCTCAGTCTGCCCCGGCAGTCTGTGTTTGATCCTTCTACCGCTAACATCAACCCTAAGTGCTAATAAACTAATACTACTAACATTATACTGCATATTAATGCACCCGCTTATTTCCTGGATTCCCTCTCGTAGCTCCGTTTGACTACGTGCAACTAAGGTCACACAGGCTCATATTGTAGGCTTGGTATAATTCCCCCAAATCACCATGCCACAATTGGTGGAGGCTCCTTAATCATCCCAATTCCAGTGAAAATAAGTGCTTTTTAACATTTTTGTGAAAAAACTAGAATTTTACAGCCTGAAAAACTTAGTGAAAACTGACATTTTTTCCCCCCCTGAACTTCGCGACCGTTTCAAGTTACTTACATATAAAGTACACGACAGAACATTACCATACATACATAATACCTTTGTCGAATGACCAGTGGTTTTCTCGCTGATAACTTTAATATTTTTGAGTTTGAGATATTATAACTATTTTTCTAAGTTACTAAATGACTTCATTCAACCCGCCAATGTGATATATGCAAATTTTCGTCCGAATTTTTTGACAAAATTGACCGTTTTCTCCCCCAAACCAATATGGACAAGTCCGAATGACAGCCAGACCGACGAACAAAGGAGTCTGGTTTTCTCGCCCTGATGTTGATTTTCCGCCGTTTTCAACCCGCTCTCCATTACTTTGACGTGTTCAACCGATTCCATTACATCCTCAAATACTTTCACCATACGGTTCCAGAAGCTCGCCTTTGGATTTTCCTCCGATTTCGACAAAATTTGGCATCGCATGGTTTCCAGTCCCCGCTGACACACTCACAACTAGTCCGGTAATATTGTTTTAATTTACTTCTCACCTCACCTGGATCTGTCCTTTCATCATTCTTTTCTCGGATCCAACCCTATTTTCCTGCATTTTCCGTCACAATGTCTCTTGAGGATCAATTGAAAGCAAAAATTCAAGACCTCGAGAAGAAATTAGCAGATGCTCAAGTCCAGAAAGATGAAGAAGACAAGCTCCATGTCATTCAAGTTTCGGACTTGCAAAAACAAATTGATTCTCTAACTACAGTACTCCCCAGCCTAAAATTATTTGGAAAATCAGCACTCGATCAACATGAAGATAATTTTAAAAAACTGAAGACCCGAATCTCCCCTTATAATGGCGTCGAAAATGCCAGAGATTATATTTTGACCTTGTTCTCGCAACGTGAAAATCTAAACCTGCCACTTGACTACTTTCTTCAAGTTTTTCATCATTTTTTCGACACCCGCTCAACCCCAGATGTTAAAGATTGGTTCTCAACTATACTTCCAAAAGTCAGACGCCGCTTGGATTCAAAAGAAACTCCTGAAAATGTTTGGATTTATTTCCGAGAAGCATTCCTGAAGCAATTTGATGATGTAGTCCAGCGCCGTGATGCCAAAGATGACTACGACCTATTTTCTTTGAAGACCGGGATGGATGCTCACGAGTTTGTTTCCAAACTCGTTAAAATATGCTACCGCATCGATCCGACATGGTCATCCACTGAAGTTGTGGAGAATCTTCGAAGAAAACTTCCCGGAAATCTACGCAAGCATTTTGCTAACGAACAAAACCGCTCACTACCAGAGTTTGAAACTCGACTAAAAGAGTTATTGACAATCGATTTTCCAGATGGTAAATACTGCGAACCTGGCAGTACTACAACATCAAAACCCGCCAAGGAAGCAACTCCAAAACCCGCAAGCAATAAATCTGAAGTATCAGCAGCTGTGAAAATGAATTCTCCAATCATTTGCCAGTACTGTAATAAGAAAGGTCATCTAGCTCGAGACTGCTTCAGACTTCGGGATGGCCTACCGCCCATTACACCTAATAATGGGAACAACCAGAACCAACGGAATAACAACCGCCCGCAGGGATTCCAAAACAACAACAGGAACTTTAATAACAACAACAATAATAATCCCCGACAAAACCAACAGGGTTTCAACGGACGAGGCAATAATAATAATCAGCCTCGATTCCAAAACAACAATAATAACAACAATCGTCATGGGCAAAATAATAACCAACGCAACCCGCAATTTAATAACAACAATAATCAACCCCGCTTTAATAATCAGCCCAACATGAGGGCCCTGGAAGAAGCTGTCATGGATATTCGAGCCAGGTTACCACCAGCACCTCCGGCTCAACAAGCGGCTCATTCCAGACCACAAATCACCTGGTTTCCTTCGGGAAACGAGTAGGTGTGCTGAATCGGGATCAGCACACCACACCAAATTTTCCTCCAGACCCTGGAGTCATCAACTCAAAACATCCTTTTTCGAAATTTCAAAATTTTTCAAATCTCTACACATTATTCCGAGAAGATAATGATACCAGCACACCATTAATTATTACTCCTGCTCCAGCCTTCCACAATTCCGAATTACCGGATGTGGATGACAACTCTCATTTTCACTGTTTAAATCAATCACCCGCTAATCAACAATATATTAATAATCAGATTACTCACGTTAGGCAACAAAATACAGACTCCCGATCTGTGCACACATACCAATCTCCGTTTGAATTGGCTCAAGAATTCAAAAACCTTGAGGCTCGACAGCAGCAATCTCAAGATTTCTTCTGCTCAATTAAATTAATTAACTCGCATCATCATGTCAAAGGTTCTTTCGACTGTGGTGCTACAATTTCCACGATTTCACCCGCTCTTGTACAAGAATTGGAGAGAATTTCCCCGCAATCAATTCACGTCAAGTCCCATGCCCGCCGAGCTCTTGGACAGTTCGTTCAAGATTCCATCATCCATTATAGTAAAACCGCAACACTATTTTATGAAGTCAAAAATAAATTTCATTCATTTGACTTTGCTGTAGTACCAAGAGCAGCAACGCTTCTCATAATTGGATTAGACTTTTTAGAATATCACAAATCCTTTCTTGATTTTGGACAAAGAATCTACGATTTTAAACCCGCATCCAGTGCTCGCTCAGTAACTAATAATGAGCAGACCGTAAATGAACCACCCGATATTGATACAATAACTCACTCGGACCAGTCCACGTCGACCCAAGCTGTCCGACGTTTGACATGTTTTACTTCCCGACCTTATGAAATACCAGCTAGAACATTTGAGCCTATATGCATAAAATTCCGTGAAGATTATGAAGGCTCAGCGGTAATCTTTCCCGACACTACAAAAATTCGAGGACTGTCAATAGGCACGCCAATAGTCCAAGTCCAGAATAAGTGTGCCTACTTACTAATATTTAACCCGCACAACCGTACTGTTACTCTTCCTCGAATCAGAAATATCGCGTCATATGATCCGTTTGATGGAGAAGAGATTCTATTACCAGAATCAGTTCCCGATTCTGCCACCACTAATTATCCTCCAGTCATCGGACATATCAACACCACACCTCAACATTCTCAACTAACTCCCTTTTCTATGCACGAAATTAACATGGGACCAGCTATGACAACTCAACAGAAAGAATTGATGCTCGCTAAAATTAACACATTTAGAAATTGTTTCGCTAGAAATGAAACAGAACTAGGTAAATTAAACTACAAATATGTAGTTGTGGATACTGGTGACTCGCCGCCCCTATATCGAGCCCAGTACAGGGTATCCGACTTCGAACAAGGTATTATGAAGAAACACACCGACCAAATGCTCGAAGCCGGTATTATCTCTACTTCAACTTCACCATGGAATTCCCCGATTTTATTAATTAAAAAACCCAATGGAGACCACAGGTTCTGTATCGACTTGAGATGGATGAACAAAACAGTGGCAGCCCAGAACACTTGGCCATTACCAAACATCCCGCAACAATTAGACCGCTTGCACGGAGCTCGCTGGTTTATCCTTATGGATGCCCTTCAAGGTTTTCTCCAGCGAGAGGTTCACCCCAAGGACCGCAAGAAGTTCGCATTTACAACACCCGATGGGAAATTCGAGTTTAACCGACTCCCATTTGGGTACATGAATGCGCCCACTGAGTTTCAGAGCATGATGGACGACATCCTCGGAAATCTGAAGTACACATTAGTGCTAGTATACGTTGACGATGTGTTAGTATTTGCTGGCACATTCGACGAATTATTATCCCGCTTAGACCTAGTTCTTATGCGATGCCAGGGATATGGATTGAGATTCAAGATCTCTAAATGTTTCTTCGGCTTTAATTCCATTCGGTATTTGGGCTGGAGAATTGACGTAAACGGTGTAAGCGTCCCTGAAGACAAAATTGAAGCTGTGAAAAGGTTTCCAATACCCACTAATGTGAAAGCCGTCCGAAGTTTCCTGGGACTATGCGAACAATTTCGCCGCTTTATAAAAGATTACGGACAAATTGCAAAACCTATTTCAGACCTGAGGAAAAAGGATACAATTTTTAATTGGACGCCCGCTTGCGACAACTCTTTTAACACGCTCAAAACTGCACTAATTAACTCACCCGTTCTGCAGATCTACAACCCTGCTGCTGAAATACACATTCACACGGATGCTTCTGCAATTGGCATTGGAGCCATTTGCATGCAAACAATTGATGACGGTAAAAATCTTCACCCCATCGAATATGCATCCCGCTCACTTACCCCAGAAGAAGAAAAATATTCAACCCATAAAAGAGAACTACTAGCTATAATTTTTGCACTGCGAAAATTTCGACCATATATTTTTGGCAAAAGGATTCATATAAAAACCGACCATCAAGCGCTCCAGTATTTGCAGTCCCTCAAAGATCCACATGGGCAACTCGCTCGCTGGGCACTCGAATTTGCAAATCAGGAAATGATTATAAAATATCAAAAAGGAGCCAAGATGGCTCACGTAGACTGTTTATCCCGCTACCCCATCCGTATGCTACGGTACTCAATAGCTCGGTCAACACCTCAAGAAGTAGGAGCCGAAGACCATCTAATTCAGCATACTGTGGGAGGAAATATAAAACTCTTTATTCAAAAACAACAGGATGACCCGAAACTACTTAAGATTATTAATGACTTAAAGACTAATGGTGACAAGACCGAACTACCTCATATTTTTGGAAAGAACTATTGCCTGCTGCACGGCTTATTATACAGAATTGACGCTAATATGAGCGCTTCTCCATATAAATTAGTCGTACCATTACCACTCAGACGTGAAATTCTCATGCTCATGCACGATGACCCCGCAGCAGGTCACTCAGGATTTTATAAGACTTGCTCGCTAATAAGAACTCGCTACTACTGGCCTCGCATGAATCAAGATGTATTCAAGTACATCAAAACTTGTGAAAAATGCCAATGTGAAAACGCTCGAAATAAATTCGCGTTGGGGCAACGAGAGACGATTGCAACTCCAACAAAAGTATTCGACACAATAGCAATGGATTACATCGGACCATTGCAGAACACTTACAGAGGTAACAAATATGCCCTCGTAATAATTGATTACGCATCCCGCTATTTAATTATTGTACCCTGCAAGACCGCTGATGCCAGGACCTCCTGGGACATCATGAATGAACATGTATTATTTCAACATGGATGGCCGACCAGAGTAGTGACAGATGGGGGTACCCACTTCACCGGTTCAGCTTTTAAGTGTTTACTCGCTGAAAATGGCATTCAACACATAGTGGTCATGCCTCACTCACCTCAATCGAATGGAATAGTGGAACGAAGCAATCGTGAGATAAAAACATACGTACGTAAGTACTTGGAACCAGTTAATCGTATGTACATATGGGACCTGCTATGCTACAAAGCGGCTTTTTCCCATAATATAAAAATACACGAATCCACCCGCTATTCTCCGTACTATTTGGTGCATGGAAGACACCCAATGCTAAAAGCTGACCTCATTTCCCCGGTAATTCGACCAGAGATACCACCGCTACCGGAAGATAACCAACAAGAGCTAAATGAAGCAATTAACCTTGCGGCTGAAATATCCCGGAATAAGCAGCAGAAAAGGGATGCAGTCTTCAACGAGAAAAGAGCTGATCACTCTTATCAGATTGGGGACTGGGTCCTAGTAGACTCGCTCCAGGAAGGTTTACACGCTCGCACAAAAGGACCATATATTATATCCAAAATACTTGGCAATTCCTCATATGAAGTTACCCCTGCTTATGAAGATACAAATCTCAGAACCCGCAACGTTCATCAACAGCATTTGCGTCCATACCATCAAATGCCAGATGGATGGAGAGAAAATTACCCGCTTCTGTTTAAGGACCCAGTACAAGCGCAGGACATAGGCAGTTCCATCTTTGCCCAGACTGATGCTCCCATTTTACATAGACCGGATAGAGTCATGAACTATCCTCCTGTTGTACCCAGGGCTTCAGCACAGTCACCTCGCTCATCTGACACATCATATCCTACGATTTCTATACGACAACCAGCTGGACGCGCGCAACCACTGATTGACCCTGGAAATCCAAATATACCACCTTTAATGTCTTTGGTTATAACCCCGCCAGTATCACGTTCACCATCACCTGATACGGATAATTATCGTGATGCTGATTATATCCCGCCGAGAGGAACCCGCCGTCAGTCAACCCAAACTGGTCCGGCTTTCTCCACTCGATCCCGCCAACCAAGACGTCAACAACAGCCTCGGATGAGCTCTCCGAGCCCTGTTGTCGCACACTCGCCGACATTCCTAACCACTACACGTGAATTAACCCCACCTCGCTCATTGACAACTTCACCTACTTATACAGACAGTTCAATTTCAACTTATAAAAGTTACATTCCAGTACTAACCCGACAGACTATTACACCAATAAATATAATGTCCCAAAATAGTCCGAACGACGACTCCGAGATTATTAATTCCCCGGTTGTACTTCGTCCCATAGTACTTTCCCCCGTTTTTACTCAACGTTCACCAGTAACATCTCCAATACATACATATTCTCCTATGACAGAGAATCAACAATATCTATCCCGCCAGCCTTTCTCATCAACGGCTTCCCCACCTAGAACATATAATTTGTCACCAACTATTCCAACTGAAACATTTGTTCGACCTACTTCAGTTTCACCTGAATATTTACACCAATCTCGCCCTTTAGTAGTGTCACCTGTCCCTAGTACTCACTCCAGTTTTAATGAAGAATTGTACGGATACCTAGGAAATCCCAATACTAGTTTCTCGCCCACGGAATCTATTCATCTTAATGCTCCAGAACCCGAAGTACCCGATGAAACAGCATTACTGCAATTTACATCACAACCACCCTTTGGAATTTCTTCACCTAAACCGCTATTCTCAATCTCGCTCAATGCACCAGCCGAACCCTTATATTTCCCATACGCTAGTGCCGAAGAGTTGGATACGTTTGTAGAGCAGTGCTGCGAAATGTACTGTTATCCATTTGACAGAATTAATGCAGACCGATGTACACTTGAAGATTGTACAGGATACATGCACCCGCATTGTTTTTTGTATGACCCGAATACTGGAAACCCCCGAAATGACGAAGTCGTCGCCTTACCCCCCGATGCCTTCGTTTCTGCAAACATTCCACGTGCTACTACAGAAGAATGGAATTCATTTAAAGATTTTATCAATTCCCTCCCTGGTACTTCTGAACAGCATTTGTGCCCATTACTTCGTTGTAATTGCACCGGAGTAATGCACCCGTTTTGCATATATTATACTGAACAAAATGCTCAAAAATGGAAGGAGTATATTTATGACCCACTCCAAGAAGAACTCGCACCACTTGTTGATAAAATTAACTCGCTAAGGGCACCTGCACAGGACTACACAGGACCTCATATCACTCAAGAATTCAGATTCATCACCTCAACATTGGATAATTTAGAGTTAGAAATGGACAAAATAAATATTCCTCAAGAAAATACTCGCATACGAGATATACGAAAAACTGCACTTCGCGAATCAAATTCTATCACATTACTATTGTACAGTAAAATTCACGAAGACGACAACGAAAAATGCCCAGATTGTTTAAAATTGGCTAAACCAGTACCAATACAAGTCAATATCCCATCATCAAGAACTAGCCCAGACCTATTTCCTGAAAGTATTATTACTGGTATTTCTGCTTTATTAGACTCGCCCGATTCAGAAAAATCTCGCTCACCAAATCGTGATATCATCAATGACACCTTAGATGAACAATCAACCCTGGTGACGACACCCGAAATTTCATCACATTATACCCCACAAGATGAATCTATTTCCTTATTTACATCTCCAATTGGCACAGCCCAAGACCATGAAATGATTTCACCCGCAAACCCTAACCCTACAACTCCACCAGCTCCCGACGCTCCTGCAATAGAATCCTATGTTGCCCTAGGAGAGGAGGAGATGGTTGTAGACACGGAAGATCCACCCGTGTTAATTCCTGAAATACTACAACAACCTAGTAATCCTGATAATTTTCGTTTTTCTAATATAGGAATTCCCAAGCGAAACCCGATAACAAAACGTACGCCCGCTAGGTCAACCCCAGTCCGAAACAGACTAAGGCCCAGAGGAGATGTACCACTCGATTATAAACCATTTTTTATGTTGAGAAAGCGCCCTACAAAAACATCAGACGACGAGACTTTACCTGCAAAGCTAAAGAAAGCCCAACCAGTTGAACAACAAGTAAAAACAACAAGTTTCAAAATACCCGCTAAAGGTAAACAACCTACAACTACAAAAGCACCGCTAAAGACATTACAACCCGTTCCAGTCCATGAAGGCTACAAGTACACCGTCATTCCATCCAAGGACAACGATATGGAATTAGTTCCAGTCCCAGTTGGAAAGGCCCTTTCATGGCAATTTCAAGATTATGAGAAAATACCACCGAAAGTATTCTGTGCCCCAATAACAACTAGCGCACCGACCACCACTCTGCTTAAAGAGGTACATATACCTCCTGCAAAGTTTACAATACCAGCCACAACACCAAAACCATGGCTGGCCTTAAATCCCGAAAAAGATGCAAGAGTTGCGTCTTCATCTGCTCCAGAAGCTGCAACCATGCCCGCTCCACTCACTGAATTCATGGAAAGTGAAGATGCTGTTTTCCAAGAACCAGACGTTTCAGCACCCGCAGGCTCTTCTCCACACCCAAGAAGACTGTCTGCTCAATTCCACGCTTCGACCCTCCGAAGGCAAAGCAGAACTTTCAGCACACCCGAACCAGAGATACGTGTCATGGATTCTTCGCCAGACCCGAATCAATATCCATCCGGAAGCTCGACTGAATAATATTTAATTAGCATTTATTTACCCGCTTATGTTTTAGATTTTTAATTGTTAGCCTAAACTTAACTAATTAATTATAATTGAAATTATTTTAACATTTTTTGTAAGTAATATTTTATGCTATTCGCATTAACTAAGTTAGAATATTTATATTTGCTTTATTGTTTGTAAATACTCGCTATTAAGTTTGTATTAGTTACTAGTTCATTTTTAAGATAATCGTAATAATTATTATACCCGCTAAATAAGTTAAATGTAATTAGTTTTAACTCGCGTTACAATATTTGAAGTCAGTCCCTTGTTTTATTTTATTTTTATTTTTTTTTAAATATTTATGACACTCCGAAATTCTCGCAACACACTTATACTACATGAATAATTTGTACACTTCTCGTTTTTCATCCGCAAAAGCTCCTGTTAAATCAACCCGATCAAGATTTCAGAAGCCTATAATTTATGTCGACATCCTAGACCTTCTTCCTAAACCAACAAAAGTTCTTAAATCACGCTAATCACCTGCCTGTCTATTTTACCTTTCCTACCCCGCTTTACCCGGTCATTTATTTCTTGCACTAGTTACCAAGTACCTAAAATCAAATACCTGAAATCATTCCTCAAAGTCAAAATATTCTCAACTATGTTAAAACTAACTGCAGTTATAGTGACCACAGCATTCAACACACCTTGCTTCAAATTCACTCAACTAAATTAAAATGCTGTCCTTACTCCTCTCAATCCTTCCCTTACCTAATTAATCCCGTCGACTCAAGAACACAACCGAAATTCATCATTCAATCCGGTCATTCAAGCAGCAAATGAATGGACATTAATTCAGACTGAAGAAATCAACAACTCGCTCAACATTATGGATTTACTTACTAGTATACTAATGTGTCTCGAAATTCTTTTATTTACTTATTTTTAGACTTTATGTCCCAATAATTATTACTATTTTAGTCCAAACTGACTTTGCAAATATTGTTCCTGCTTATTTGTACATAATTTTTTTTTTAATGCATAATCTCAATGTTACTTTGTTTCCCTAATGATTATTAACCTTTTGTGAATACTACCGTATTATTATTTTTGATTAATTAATACTCGCTTAATCTTAGATACAATTTTATTAATAAGTTACAATAATTCATATTTAATATTATAACAAAGATTATTAACTCGATATTTGTAAATCATTATTTTCATTTTTATACAAATATTTGATTATAATTAATGATCTCACGAGGACGTGAGTCAAGTTTGAGTCATGGGGTGTAACACCGTAGGTTAGACTAGTAATGTAAACGTACCCGTACTAATTGTAAGGACTCTAAATTCTCATTACTCGCTAACTCTCCTCGTTACTCTCTGACTCCCGATTCCCGCTTGTTATCCCTTACCTATATAAGGGCAACTCTCAGTCTGCCCCGGCAGTCTGTGTTTGATCCTTCTACCGCTAACATCAACCCTAAGTGCTAATAAACTAATACTACTAACATTATACTGCATATTAATGCACCCGCTTATTTCCTGGATTCCCTCTCGTAGCTCCGTTTGACTACGTGCAACTAAGGTCACACAGGCTCATATTGTAGGCTTGGTATAATTCCCCCAAATCACCATGCCACAATTTGGAAATTCTAGGCACTTTTCTAGTTCGCGTTGTTTTTTTTTTCTCAAGAGTTTTCAAACAATTTTTAACAGTGAATGTCAATGAAATTTATTACGAAAAAAATTAATAGGGTGTGTTATTTCGCAATTGTGTGGAAACCTTTACAGAAGAAACCGTCTTGCAATAAAAATTTTGGAGCACTTTTGATTTGATGTGTGTGTAACTTCGATATTTTGTACAGATTTAACATCGTATAGCCTGAATTAGACTTTTCCTTGGTCTGGATAATAAGCTTTGATGGGTAAATTTTCTGAACTGGCGTCCGTGTGACACATAATAAATTGAAAGGATTTCTGAAGTTGCAAGAGTGAAGCAGAAATGTTAGCTTTGTTGAAAAATGGAATAGTGACTTAACTGTACAGTAGACTTTAAATAAGATGATACTGAAAACACAGCTAATTACTGTAACTCAAGCAGGATGTGCATGGGTCCTTTTTCTATTTGTTTGGAATAGATTTAGGCATTTGAGATCCAATGCAGTACACGAGTCATCAGTGATTTCCAAGAAACACAAGACGACTTATATTTAAAATAGAACAGTGACTAAACCAGCTGATTCAGCAAATGACTCAGATAAAGCTAAGAGTAAATATCTCTACTCTATAAATGCATACTTACACATTTGTAGAATTCAAAAACAAGGATTAATATAATCTAGCTATGGAAGGTTTGTTTTAGTGTACTCTTGAGTTTAAAGTAGAAATTTACATGAAAACATTTAAATTATAAATAATTCTTACATATAATCAAATGATGAAGGCAAAGTGGTTGATATGAATATGCAAGTGTTTTCCTTAAAATTAGTATTCAAAACTTTGAAACTGGATTCTTCCAAGCTCGTCTCTAACGTGACAGCTGGCAGAAAAGGTGAACATTTTATGAACATAAGAAAGAGTTAATTACTTGTTACCAATTTTTTGGTAATTATGTTTGTTGGCTCAAAAATTTTAATATTCTGTTTAGGTATATTTTTATGTGTATTAAGATTGTGTTGGTGATCCAAAATTGGATTTGATGGAAAGCTCTCTGGAAACAGGCCAATTGCAAAGATGAGATTTTTCAAATTAAAAGCTTGAATAAGAATTAATAAATGTCTCAATTCCATTGCAGCAAAGGTCACCGAGTTTTTGCACTTGTACGATCAGAAATGTATACTGCATACATTATTTTACAAGGAACCTGAAACAAAGTTTGGAAAATCTCAAAGTAAGTAAAGTTTCACAAGTGGAGTAAACAATATACATATATACATTTTACCAAAGTTATTTATATAGTTAGGCTAATGGTAGAAAAAGTTTTTCAAACAGAGTAAAAGCAATATTTGTAAGATTTATAAATAAAAACTTTTAAAATGAAAACGGACTTTGTTGGTACGAATTGATTAGTCAAAAGACTAACTTACTGTTAGAGAATATTCAAATCAACTTAATTAATTTCAAGCTTGTTTTGAGCTTAGCATTGAGGAGATAGTGTTTTTGAAAAATCTAATAGGAAATTATTGTACAAAAAAATACGTCAATCCTACAACTCTTCAGAAATGAAGGAAAGAGCACAAGTGTGGTTCTGGGAAAACATAATTGGATGTTACTGCAGCTAAGAATTATAAAATTATTCAAATATTGAAGAATGTCTAGTTAAGAAAAACACTTTAAAAACTCATGATTCATTATAAGCAACATTTCACAAAAGGAAATTCTTGCCAAATTCAAAAGAAAATGAATTGGATTTTACGAATTTATATTGTTTTCATCAGTTCACGATATGACACCTTATAACGTTAAAAATATAGGCACGTTGCCAGAAAGGACAAGTACTATGAGATTCTGTGAGAGACCGTAATGTACAGATTATTTGAAAGATTTTGCTGAGTAGGATTCAAATTATCAACGGAAAACTTTGGCCAGTAAATGCAGGTAAAAATTATAATAAGATTTCTCTTGTTACAAGTGTATAGTCTGGACAGGTGTACGAGATACGAAAGATGAGGACTACTGTTAGTGAAAAGTATGTATCTGTATTTAGACACGTTCCCCGAAAACCTTGAGGTCAGATGTTCTTTTCAATATAATAGCATCAACCAAGCCTCTCTGAGATACATGGCCCTCAAATAGCCTTAAACTTTTCTCAAAACCTAAAAGGAGTCGATGTTCCAGGGTATACTTCTGAAGGTTATTTGTCATTAGATAAACTACAGGCCTGGAAAACACGCACGGCATTTGGTTTTGGGTTACTTGTATTTCCGTACAACATAGTAACATAGATTCCAACTGTGACTACTCTTTGTAAAAGTAAGATCCCTGTATCAGCACAACAGCCCTAGCCTTTTATAATCTTAAATTCCACATCTACAACTATGGATTTAAACGGACTACAATAATAATATAAATACTATATATACATACATACATATGCTTACTTGTAATGCATTCTTGTCAAGCTTATTTCAGTGAGAGTTCCGAGATTGTATTATTAAGTCCCGGATAAAGAATTGAAGTAAACATATGTGTTTTCATTCCTTAACTGTCCACGGCTTTAGTCTTTGCTTTAATATAAACTGATCAATATCTAAACTAACCCATGAAATTGTTTATCAGCATATCAAGGAGTAAATTAGCTCTTCGACTGTAGATCCTGATATTTGTAAAATAAAAAGCTACCCTTTTAACAGTGTTAACTTGTGACAACATACAATGCTTATATAAAATGTTCTGTGACGCTAAAATAATCCACATATTGTGAGTATGTACACGTACACCAGAGTTATATCATTCGTAGCACTACACACCATATGAACGAAATTTTGTGCCATTTCAAAGGAACTCTCAATACAAATGGGTGGAATTTCAGTGTGTTTTTACGATTGACATGAATACAGGAATTTAAACTACAAAGCTTTGTTACATATAATTACGTATAATTTTATTATAGCCACACTAGAGACAAAGAATTTCCAGTGTAAATCTTGGATAATTACGCACATTCAAGAAGGTTTTGTGGTAATATTATATTCGTCTGAGTTTAAAAACTGTACTAATGAAATAGTTGCTCATAATCCATTTCAAAAAATGTGTTAACCCAAGTGTTTAATTAGATATATCGATTGCAAATAATTTTCTAGCGTTGGACTTTCTGGAGGCAGGAGCATTTGATTTGGAATCATATTATTGATTATGTACACTTCGCCCTGCAAATTTGCTGGCCACAATGCCAAAACCACTCAACCAAATAAACAATGCTGATTGTTCATACAAATAGTGATGTTGTGTATGATCATCATTGTATATGTTACAGTATTATTGAATTTATTATAAAATGTAAAATAATAATATATAAATATATACACAAGATAGTTCATAGTAACCAGATACAAAGAATGACATGAAGAACATAAGGGAAACGTTGTAATAACATGCAACTAGAACGTTGAAAACAATTTCCGACAAACTGGGATACTAAAAACTTTATAATAAAGATAATAATTCTATAAAGAGTTTTGTTATAATTATGCGAAGATAAAATTTATCCTCATCTATTTAAAGTTCATTTGAACGTAGTAAGTAAATATACTGTATATTCCAAAATGCATTGTAACATTGTCATAACAAGTCCTCTATCACAAAAATAAAAACTTCCAGACTTAACCTTCAATGGCTGACAACTTTTTAACATTTTTTGAAAATACAACGGATGCTGGTGATTCTTCCAGCTCCTCAGCATAGATTTAGAATTGTCATGAACTTTTCCTACATTTGAAAATAGACCCATCAAAGCAATTATGGAGTCCAAACCCACCACCAGTCCAATAAATTGTAACATTCCATTAAACTTTATGCACATGTAGCAACATAAGGTAGAGACAGCCGTGCAGAGCCCCGAAGCTGCTGGAACAATCACTGGACAGTAAACCTCTGAAGCCAGTTGAACTAGGACTTGAAAAGATCGATACGCTTTGAAAAACTCTTCGTAAGTCCTTAGGTCACTTTTGGTAACGTACTTGTCCAAACCCAAGCTAAAAAATATCATCTCAGTGTCAAAATCAACCAGTACATAATGAAACTGTAAACACTTGTTTATCCCGAAATTAATGCAGATACATTAAATACATGCCTCAGTTCTCTTATAACAAAACAGGTTGTGAAACCCATATCTATTCCAGGGAACGCTGTCAGGAAATACATTGACGCAATCGAAGTAAGAATGTACAGCAAAATTATTACTTGAAGGAAGACCAAGGAGATTTGCAAGTACCAAGATGAGAAATGTACAACTGATGTACAAAATATAGGAATATTTGGGTAAAGTACTCCCATTACCGAAAATAGAAATATCCAAGTATGATCCGCGATAAATATTGAAAGTATTATCATCCCAGCAGAGTCCTTGCCAGCACGACTACAAGCATCTGATTCGATAAAATATTTATCTGCAAATAGAAATCACAAACTTTCAAATACTTGCATTTCCCATACTTTTGCTTATACTTTTATTCTTGTTCAGCCCAGTTAAGGCTTCCATCCGATCGGATGATCCGCGAATATCCGAAATCGGATATCCGAAATTTCGGATCGGATACAGTACTTATCCGATCCGAACACAATCCGATAGTATCGGATACGTACCCCTTATCCGGTCATCGGATTCTGATCGGATGGGATTTGGAAACGACTTTATACGCTCGGTTCGGATCACAAATAATAAATATCGGATAATCCGATGGATATCCGAAAATCAAATTTTTAGCGCCTTCGAGCGACCAATAAGAACGAAATGTACAGCAACAATTTGTCCAACGAGTAACTGTGCCGCTTTTTACGGGTTTTCTCATTAATTCCGTGTTTCAAATTTACAGCTGTGTTTGTAATATTTTTATTCAGTTTGTAATGTATGCAAAAATGATTAATATTTTGATAGTAAAAAGCTGACGCTTTTTTTTAGTGAAAATTCCTAATATTTTTTTCCATTATCATCCAATGGTATCAATGCGGATAATTTCGGATATCCGCGGATCGGATCGGATAGCAGCACTTATCCGATCCGAAAATTTCGGATCGGATACGGATGAATACAATTTTTATCCGATCCGTAACGGTCGGATCGGATAATAAGAAAATTTATCCGAAAATTTCGGTTCGGATCGGATTCGGATCGGATATTCGATTTATCCGGTCGGATGGAGGCCTTAAGCCCAGTCTAGCTCGTCAAGTAGTAAAGGATAAAATTATCCAATAATTCTGCTAAAACCAATTTTGCGTAAGTGACAACATTTGGCAAAATTAAATTATGACTGCTTATAGTGCTTATTATACTGCAAAAAGGTATTTGTTGTGCCACAAGCCACAAAACATGTTGCTTGCACGAGTTATACGACAATGCTGTAATTTATGCAAATGTAATAAATAAACAATTGAATGATTTCATAAATACATACGTCAACTAAAAGTTTGGTTAAATTGAAAAAGTCAATGGAATTTGTTTGAATTACATGCATCCATTAGGAGTACATGTTCGTTTTAAACAACTACATGTTCGGAGTTGTTCTGCTTTGGGAATATTAAAAAAGATATTTTCACAAGTTCCCGTTACACGTGGAGTATTTCAAGTAGTCTTTATGCAAATGCAGGTTGTAACGAATAAATAACGCTTTCCTACCTTTTATAATTAATTACTTTATTTATTAAAAACCTTTTCTTACTGTGGTTATTAAAAAACATACCTTTGAAAGCCCTGCAGAACCGGTAGTACTGGTCAAAAAACACAGGCATGGTTTCAATAACTATAATTTGATTTATTTGGCAACAAATGTGGAAGATTCCAGCAACTACAGATAATCCTGAAATCAGGAAAGAAATTATTTTCTCAGAGCTCCCATCGATATCTTGTCTTGCTTTCCTTGTCCGAATCGAAAACCATACCGACAATAGGCAGAAAATGGTTATGTTCACGTACCAACCCAATCGTCCCTTGAAACTGTTTCTTATTCTTAGAGTTCTCGATTTGGGATTCCAATCATAAGGGACGTAAAACAGAAATTTGTTCCACGAGAGTCCTGCTAAAAAGTAACTTTGTGCAATCCGACCAAACATTTTCAGGACCAGGAATAATTTTAATTTTTATGAAAATAATTTCTTGAACCTTAAATGAAACTAAACTTGTGCATAGACATGTGCACAAGAGCCTGGAAATGTAAAGAATGTACTTGTGCAGAAATAATATGCTGGGTAATACATAGCAAGCAATTATGTAACATATTTTATGCAGCCCGTTTTCTATGGAATTTGAGATTGAATTATTACAGGGAGCTTTAATCTTATGATGAGCTAAGGCTCACTAAATATTTAATGTAAGCCAAACTCTGTGATATTCCCAAATTGAATTGTTACAAAACGTATTAATCTTATGGTGAGCTAAGGTTCACTACATGGATTTACCTTAATAATCCAATTCAGTTTATTGAATACTGAATTGATTTAAAATCTATTTGGTCATGGAATTGATATTATTTTTTTGTATTTATTTTACCGATACATAACCTTTCGAATGACTTGTTTGTATTTCATGCCTGGGTAATTTAAAGCTCACTAAATGCTGCAATCATCATGTTTCCATTGTATTCCTCAGCGTGTTCACATTAGGTTCCACAAGGAAACGAATATCAAAAGTACGGAATGTTCTTGTCAGCGTAATAATTGTCACTGCTGAGAATAATTACTCACGTTTCAAAATGTCAACGTTATGTAGTTGTAATATTATATTGTTATAACATTTACCATTTTATCCCTGGAAGATTTGAAAGTTTTACATTACATTTCCTGTAGCAAAGCTTATTCATAGGAATGCGAATACAGGATGTGTTAACTCGTCATGGAAGCAGGACCGCTGCGATTTCGTGCAACAACAAAATTAAAACAGATATGTTTTGATGCTTTATGGGCTAATTTTTAATGACAAAATGGGTTCTAAAATCAACTAAATTTATAATTCTCCTTGAAACCGTGCCAAGGAATTACTACTTAACTGCCGACACTGCACGGTTTGACCGACGTGATGGTGAAAATGCCCGCAACGGAATATAGAAGGGTATATCTACAGTTCTTACTACCATGCCTCGTCTTGTGGAGGTAGGCTATACGTAAGTTAACTGTAACCGGGCTGGGGTAAAGTGAGAGGATGAAATTTGTCTGGTTGCAATTAGCAATGCTCGTTGACTCAAATGCAAGAATATTCTGGAGAGATGACGAAGTACTGTACCTGTCAAAGTGCTGACTGCTAGTAATTTGTTTGATCGAGGAAATAGCTCAATTAAACATAATTAAAATAAACAAGGACAAATTTTAGAAAGAGTCAAAGGTCTAGGTTCCTCACCTACAGATAAATTTAGTACACTGACCCGATTTGAATATAGAGATAGGACTCGTCACTTGACATTTTTCAACATGCAGCAATCGATGAGACGCAGAATAATAGGTTTTTATTAGCATGGTCACGAACTTATATACAGAGCATGGAACATACATACTTACATACCTACACTCCACACAAACTGACAATTACATTATTATTATGCTTATTATTAGTCTAGTATTATTACATGAACTAAACTTCACCATCGTACAGACACCATACAAATTTCTGCATAAGGTGCTTTAATACTATATTCGTTACATGCTGTGAAGGCCAACCGACCTCAAAAAGGGAACCTTGCATTTAAAGAGCCGAAGAAATTAAAATCAACAGGTGAAAGCTTTGCGTGCCGATTCTTGATTAGAAAGTACTTTAAACAAATGTTGGAGAGTATTAACACAGTCCAAACATATTTCTGTTTAAGCATATTTATACAAACCTAAAAAGATTTCGCAGCAGTGTTCAATTTGTTTTTTAAATAACCCAGCTAAAAATAGGCACTGTTTAAAATCTTTAAACATCTCCAGTGGTATTTTCCGATATAAATGGATCATTAGTATCAAAGATTGTTTCTAAATGCTTTGAGCTTAATTTGTTTGCAAGCTACTACGTAACATAAATGCAACAATTTTATTTGTATATTTAATTGCTTGGGATCTATGAGCCGTAGCTATTATTGACCATAAATTCATTTTAAAAGTACAAGCCATAATCACCTCTGATTGAGCAAATTCGATTTTCAATTATAATGCTAGTTCACTCAATTACCGTTATTGACATATCACTTATTTTAGAATATAATTTTTTAAAGTTTATTCTCTCAATTGCAACAATTAACTGGCGGTGTGAGCATGTCAGAGTGTCGAAACGGTAACTATCCCTTGTAAAATTCAATCGTTGAAATCAATTCAAATCAGGCTGGCATTGAGGAAAAATAAACCTGAGTTTAGCAGCATCCATAATTTCTACAATTATTTGTGGGCTGTTAAGATGATCACAAAAAAGGAAGCTTCTCTAAACTTTCACATTTTTCGGCTTTATTCCATTCTGAATTTTGTTCCTATTGAAGTAGACATCGGAACTGGTCAAATAAAATTGCAATCAATGTTGTGGAGAAAAGTTCATTGGAAATTATTACTTTGCACGACTTTCCTCCATTGCTTATTCTTGGCCTTCAAATTGCTAGAATCAGTGATTGTCTTCGAAAAATCCAAAATTCAAGGAATGTCTATTCATACCTGTTTTTTAGTCACTGTGAGTGGTTATTTGTATATTGCTTGGGTATTGCTGATTAACCACGTCCACACATTTGTTCTCATATTCAATGAACTTTACGTAATCCCAATCGAAGGTATCGAAAAATTTCTGATTTAAATTGATTTACACTTAACCTTTTATAGTTTTTTTTGCTAATACAGAACATTTCAAATTCAAATTATTTGTTAGAAACAAATTTTGAATTTTTACAAAAACTTCAATCACAATGTTTTTTATAGTCTCGTAGTTTTGACAAATTTAATGAAAATAATTTTAGTTATATTATTATTATTAAGTATAATAATTATTATACTTAAGGAATTTAATGTCGAGATGAGCAATTTACTTCTGTCATCATATGTAGGTTCCCAAAGATGCGGAAAACGTTGGCAAGATTATTCACTACTTGAAATCCTGACCATTTTTTTGCCAGCTGTTTTTGGTACCATGGTGTTAGCCTTTGTTCCTATGTTCGTCTTGAAGCCTAACCAAATATTTTTCTTGTACTTCCTTTGTCCTCCCCAATATCAAGGAAACCTGGCCCTTTTACTAGGACTCATTTTGGAACTGTATTTATGGGCATACTACACCTCGATTCTTGTTTTTATGCTATTCACACAAAATTCCGTTTTTCTCAAACTGGATCACAAAATAAATCAGCAAATTTTATCCGTGAAGTAGGAATCATAACTGATAATTTCGTAATTAAGCTCATTTTTGAATGTACGTACAGTAAAAGTAAATAGAACATACTTAGGATATTTATATCATGTGTTTAATTTTATAGAAAAAATCAAATGACGCCTTTTAAACTCCAACGCAGTCTCAAGAATTGCCGTCGAATTCAAGCGTTTATTCAAATTTTCAACATTCCATTTGCTGTCACATCGTTTTACGTGAAGTGTGCATGCATTTTAACTAGTGTAACTGGATTATCTTTCGCCATAAAATTCTACCATGAAAACCCATTTCAGGCGTTGGCAAATTTAATTATGGGAATAGCAGCAACCCTAAATTATCCAATTTTCTACAACGGCTGCTATAAAATCCCAGAGAAACTTTCGTCCCTGCGAAAGCTAATTAAAGAAAAATCTCAGGGAGTCGTTTTCGGAAATATATTGACATGGGGTAAGTTGGAAATAAAATCTTTGCCAGATTCTGCAATCAAGGTTGGTCATTTCCATAGTTTTGAAAGAGCTTCTACTCCAAATTTTTTGAATTTTATTGTTCAAAATGTGCTGGGGATTCTTATTTCCATTTAATACCAAGGGTTCTTTAGAAATTTACATTGTGATAGTTGTGGATGTATATTATGTAAGTAGTACATATTGTTTTCATTTTATCAGTCATAAGGAATAAAAATGCACTATGAAACCTTACACAATTGCTCGACAGTATAGAAACTTTTTTTTACTTGCTTCGATTATATTTACAAATTAAAATCAGTACTTTTCAAATAGCACGAGGCTGCTCATGTTTAAAATAGAATAGTGACTAAATAGAATAATTCAGGCCGTCCGTCTTTTAAAATTTATTTGTGCTTTTATTTTTGTTTCCTGGTGATAACTTCTACATTTATTGACGAATCATTATTATTTTTTTCCCACCCAGATCAGAATTCGGTGAAAAACATTATCTTTTACAATTCTGTAGTATGATTATATCTTGAAGAACCTAGTAATGTTATTGAGTATACTGCACTCTCTGATGCAAACGCAAATGTTTCTTTACCATCGGATGTACTCAGACAGTGGGTGGCCATGATAAATTATTGATATTGTTTATTTGTAGCCCTTGTATATAGACCTGCTCGTCATGCATTGCATGTACAAGTATAGGCATTGTAAACTATGTGTAGTGCTGTAAGTCCTTAGTGCACAGCACGTTATGAGAGTACATAATACACAGGTACTTACTGTAAAGATTTTAATGTGGTAGAGGCATCCTATTTTCAGTAATTTTATAGTAAACAAAATCTAATGGGAAGCCGTAATACATCATTCATCATGCTTCACTCCATCCTTGATGATATTTTAATTTTATGTGCATGCCTATATACATATATGCACGTCTATTTCTACATATGTAAAACTACACCTGTTCTGAATACAAAAGTGTACAAAAAAGTTGTTGGAAGATATTCTTTAATAATTGTATGTAATTTTAATTTGTACTACCTATGGATTGATGTAAATAGTGGCGTTTGATTTACGATAGTTTATTACACACGAGTACACATATGTATGTACGTATATAGATATGTATGTACATTAACAAAAATAAATTTCCTGTTTAAATCATGAATATTCTAATTCGCTGAGACAATTTCCTATTGCTTGTCATGTGTTTACAAAAGATGAATACGGGAATAATGGAAGACAATTTTTCCGGTCAGAAACTTCGTCTGTAAAGAAGTAAAATTGTATACATGCATTTTCGAATATATTAAAAATGCTCTACAAGCAGTTTCACTCAAAGCATCATAATCAACTAGCCGAAATTCAATTAAATTAACAACAATAATATTGCATTGATTTAAGCGTAATGCATATACCAATGTATAATTTAGGAATTGTGTTACAAATGAATTTCATATTCAGGAATTGCTTGACTCCATCCTTGATGATTCGAGGTAGAGGGTAGTAAATAGTTTATTATTAACATATTATCATCCATATTATTCTCATATTGTATACAATCGGTAAGCGGTTTATTAACTAAATTTGTGGAACCGTTTTTGTAAGGGAACATATTAGAGTTGCTTAGATTTTTCACATGCTAACACAGGATCAGACCTTCCTTTTGGAAAAAAGATACATGTTTTAAATTGTTTTATGACGGACTCATTGTGAATTTTAGAAGTCGAAAAACTATTTTTACTAACTTTTTGAAATTCACTCAAATTGTCTTTAATCTTCCTATCGTTCTGCTCAAGATTACCAGTTATGAGAGTTCCTGTGCTTCGTGACTCAAATACAGAGTCATTCAATCGTGTGTTATTTGATTTGCTTTCATTTTGTCCACCAGTTCGATAAAATATTTGAAGGAAATCTTAAAATTAGAAATAGAAGTGGTTGTCACAGTTGTATACGAAGTAATAACATTATTATTATTTTGGACTTAAAACGGGTTCATGAGAGCTTATCGTGGTTGAACAACAAAGATCTGCAGTTACGCTTGGCGTTATTGCTGCATACTTACTCGTACTAGTGTTGACTGTACTAGTCCCAGTGTAACATATATTTTCTTGTATGTTTGATTTTTTGAATTCTGTTAGCTAGTTCGAGCGGGTTTAAACGTATTATTTGGGCATTGAACAGTATTCCTAATTTACTCAGTTTTGAAAATAATGATGCGCTCTCTCACGTCTGTCACAATGAAATACCCCTTAAATGTTGGAAGATTTGCACTAAAAATTAGCGCCCACATGAAGAAAAATCTGTCCATACGTTTATCGTAAAACACCCTAACACAGCTATACTTGAAATATTTGGAAGATTCATTTTTAAACGTTAATAAACTAGCGATTTCAATGACGCTTTCCTGTTAGTTCTTAAAACACTTTCTCTAAATTACATGTTTGTGTTTTCTACATATTTAGAAGGCTTCAAATTAGTGCCGATTTGATAATAATAGCACCGAGTCCCGTTTTTGTAAATGAATAATTAGTACTTGCCATGTAATATTTTTATCCCCTGTAATTCTTACTTTTGAGTTTGAAATATTAAGCAGTAGTTTAATTAAACAAATTCTTATTTATCCGAAGTACGTTTTTTGATGATAGATTTGATAGATCTATGTATGAATCTCTTTGATATATTACTCAAGTAGAGCTCATAGATTAAAAGACGAGCGATACAATTAACACGTACCTAGGTCATCATTACGAAATACTTTTAAATAAAACTGATATTGAAGCGTTCCCGTATTATTCTGCGGCTGTCATATTTCAAGTTTTGTCAAAAATCAGTAAAAAAAGTTCAGGAGGATTTTTCAAAAGTATTTTAATTTCTGACGTATATGCAGGTTATTAGGAACATTTCGAAGGATCTGGACAAGAAAATAAATTACCAAGTTTCATTAACCATAAGCGAGGGTGCATTAACATACTAAATGTGGGACATGAATTTTTTGTATATTCAGCATATATTTGCATATTTACCAACAAAGAGCCGTTCTTATTATTTGACACTTTTATGATGAAAACGAGCAAGTCTTACAATGATAGCATAACTAAACTCTTTACTATACTATTGCATCATTTAATGTGTAAAGTTGTTATTGCCATTCAAAATTTATTTTTTTAAATCTTTACGAACCTTGTAATTTAATTCTACACATACGTTCATATTCAATAATACCCGTTATAAGAGTACATCATATCATCTGGACAGGCAGTTTCTGTCAGACGATGCTACGTTTTAAGGATGCATAAATATTACAATCCTACTATAGATTCAGATCCGTTTGATACACAGAAACGCTTTTGTGACTTGATAAATGATGATTTAAAACATTTACATTTTGACCTGATAAATGTGTTCAATGGTTTTAAATGTAAATTTAAATGTAAAGTAGAGCTCAAAGATTTACAGATGAGCGATACAATTAACACGTACCTAAGTCATCATTACGAAATATTTTTAAATAAAACTGATATTGAAGCGTTCACGTAGTACTCTGCGGCTGTCATATTTCAAATTTTGTCAAAATTCTGTGAAAACAGTTCAGTTTGCTTTTTCAAAAATATTTTAATTTCTGACGTATAAGCAGGTTATTATGTACATTTCAAAGGATCTGGACAAGGATATAAATTGCCTTTAGGGAGCATTAACATAGTAAATGAAGGACATGAACTTTGTGTGTATTCAGTAGCTTGTCCGTTTTTCCATGAAAATATCGGAGAAATATGAACAAAATTTGAAGTCATAATCGCTTGTTAGAAAGTTTGAATAATAATAAAATCATATACTCTTTGTTAATATCACGATTTTGTTTTATTAAGTACTAATCATTTTTCCTGGGCCAATGGCTTTCGGGAAACGTACATTCGTTCAATAGATGCTCGAACGACAATGTGAACCTTTATTTAAACTCTTTGATCACATTATAATTGTAAATATGAAAATTCAGCATATTTATGCTCAATTGAAGAATGATATTGAAAACATCATTAACACGAATAACGTTGAAGATTTTGAACCATATCTCTCACCATCAAAGAGTTGTTCTTATTATTTGAATGATTAATTATGATGTAAATGAGCACGGCAGTAGTGTAAAAAGTAATACTTTGGGGCTTTTTTTGGATTTGACTCATATACCATTATAACCAAGGATGAGAAGTATACGGTTAAACCACATTTTTATATACATATATGCACAGTAACTCATACTGAACTCATGAAACTGTGCAATGTCGACGTGCCATCGATTTCATCGCGCGATTCAACCTTATTTCTATTGGTGTCATGATTGTGTTGTCGTTTTCAATAGAATGAGCGCTTGGGATAATGGATTTTTAATTACACTTAATGATCTTTTTTTCAAAACAGTTGTCATTTCTTGCTAATTTCTTGACGTTCGCTTTTGTGACTAAAAAAACCTATTTTACTTGTGTAGTCTACTTACTTTCGTTTCATCCACAAAAAAAGAAAATGTAATAAATCTTTACGACAGTAATATACATTAAGACGCTACTACTACTTTTTGTTTTTAGGAATTCAGGCCTTCATATTAATGGTCTTGACAAAACCAAAACCATTAAAAACAGATTTGCAGGTTTCCTTCACTAAAAAATCCTTCGCGGATATTATAACTGCATATAAAAGGGGGATCATTTTACAATCAAAAATCCCATTTCATTTCACACCAAACTCTTAGCAAAGATGTCTTTGCGGCGAGTGTCTTGAGTGTTACATATTTTACAGTTTGTAAACAAAAATATCTGGATTGCCGTTGCACCAGATTAGCTCTATATCTGGGACTCCAAAATCCAACTCGATGGAACGATGGCAGTGCATACAGCAGTTCTTTCCTCGCATTTATAATTTGTGCAGGAAATTCAAAAATGAGTTTATATTGAAAAAAAAGTTTAAAATTTTTAACAATTAAAAATTATAATTATTGTAATTACGTTTTTTAAATACGAATGTCTGAACACTCAGTTCGGAAAGCCAACTCTTCAAGATACTTCTCTTCTCGAAAAAAGATAAAATGTGATTTTAAGGGTTGTGACTCCAATTTTACATTTCGGAGACAAAAAGACAAGCACAACGAAGAGACCCACAAGTGCTTCGATTGTGGTGAATTTTTTGAAAATTTGCCAGTAAACGATTGTCCAACAAAAGGAGAGAAACGGTTTGAAATTGGACCGAAGCCGGGTGAGATAAAAAATAATATTTTCTTGCCATATCATTCAGCTCATAAGGGGTGCATAAATATATATAAGCACACACCCGAATTAGATAGGTTTAATACTTTGGAACAATATTTTGATTTTATATATGAAGACTTGAAAAAACTATTGGGCAGTCTTTTGAAAGCGTATAAAGGTTTTAAGTGTATTTTGAAATGTAAGGTTGAACTAGTTGACTTAAAAACGAATGATAGTATTGCAACTTTTATTGGTCATCCTTATGTAACAATTATAAATAACTTAGACATTGAAACATTTCCTTATTTCTCAGCTGCTGTAATTTTAGAAGTATTGTCCAAATTTGGTGAAAATGGCTTAGGTTATTTATTTCAATTAGTTTTATATACCGATTTGTATGCTGGATATTACGAACCGTTAAAAGGGGCTGGCCAAGGGCATAAACTGCTCGCATCGTTAAAATATAAAAGAGGATGTGTAAATATTATTAGTGAAGGAAATGATTGTTTTATTTATGCAGTAGCATGTTCCGTTTATTATAACGATATTTTAAAGAAGGACAAAAAACTTGCGAAATCTTACACTAAGTATACCCGTGAGTTTAACACTGATATGCTACAATTTACTGTTTGTATTGAGCAGATCCCCGATGTTGAAAAAGCCAGCAAAATTTCCGTATCTGTTTTTGAACTAGATGGTACACAAATTCACCCACGTTTACTGACAAAATTTGCGTTTACGAAACATGCATTACTTCTTATACATACCAACAATATTCATCATTTTTTGGCGATTACTAATTTCAGTCAGTTAATTAGAGGTTCGGGAACAAATAAGCGCCTAATCTGTCCAAAATGCTTTCTCCGTTTTAAATCAAATTTAGAACTAAAAAACCATCTTCTTAGCTATAATGTATCCAGTACTTCATTTTATACATACCCAAAGGAAAAATATTTCACTTTCAACAAATTTAATCATCTTTTAAAACACCCGTGTGTTATTTATTTTGACACTGAGAGTGTTATAACTCCAATTACAACAGAGGCGTTTTATGAAGCTAAACATAAAAGTAGACAAGATGGAATGTTGGATATAAATGTTAAACTGAAAAAACACGAATTGCTAACAACAAAACAATTTTTAAATCACAATTGCAAATATGCGGTTATTCAGCCATTATGCTAGATATTAACAATAAAATCGTTAAGTCCGAAGTTCATTTTGGGGAAGATTCGGGGAAGCGTTTAATTAAGTGCTTACTTAATATGGCTGATTTTGCGTTAGCAAAAATTAGATTAAAAAAAATGTGAATATCTTACCCAATCACAGATAAATGAATTCAGAAAAAGTAAAGTATGCAAACTATGTAAAAGAGCTGAGTGACGAGGATATGTCAAAAGCCCATCTCCATCATTTGCATGATACATCCGAAGCAATCGGGTACGATCATAATAAATGTAACTTATTAGCTAGAAGACCCACTTTAGTGCCGGCAATTGCTCATTGCTCATCACGTCATGATTTTGTCCCTTTAACAAGACACTTAGACTCACAAAATGTTAAAAATGTTTCTGTTGTACCAAAAACTAGCGAAAGTTTTTTGGGGTTTGTATTAGCAAAGAAATTTAAACTGATGGATTCATACCACTTTTTATCATCAAGTTTGGATAAACTCGTGAAATCTCTGAAACAAAATGCTACTTATTCTCAAGTTCGAGCTAGATTTTCGCTAGTTTCAGATTACTTTAAAGATCTTGATGATGAAAGTTTTAAGTTAATTACAAATAAAATGCCTTTTTGTTATGACTTTGTAGATTCGTTTAAAGTATTTGAACCGGAAGTAAGTCTTCCTAATATTGACTTTTTTCTACAATTCCTTAAAAATGAAGCTTGTTCTCAAAATGAATATGAAATAGCAAGAACAATTTACAGAAAATTTAAATGCAAACATTTTTTAGATTTCTCAAAATTGTACTGTCAAGTTGATACCCTTCTTCTAGCTTGCTGCTTCACAGCATATCGTGAGAATATGATGTTGGAAGTCAAACTTGATCCGCTTCATTCATACAGTCTAGCAAGTTACGCTTGGAATTCAGCAATGTATTCATTGAATGAAAAGGTTGAATTTTTAAAGGATCCAAAAATAATAACCCTGTTTGAGAGTTTATTGAAGGGAGGAGTTTGCTTCGTAGCAACCCGATATGAGCAAGCTTGTCATCATCGGGCTGGCAATTATGATCCCAGTAAACCGCGTAAATGGTTGGCATGTATGGATGTAAATGGTCTTTACTCTATGTGTTTAAAACAAAATCTCCTTTTGCGAGATTTTAAATGGTTACCACACCAAAGGATACGTTTTAGTGTGCGATTTAGATATCACAAATGAAATTCATAATAGGTATGACAAACTCCCGCTTCTGTCAGAAAAGACAATGATAGATTTTGAAGAATTCTCTAATTATCAGAAACGTTTAGCAAAAGCCTCAAACATTAGACCCAAGACACTAACTGCAGAAAAACTACTATTAACCCATCATGCAAAAAAGTATTATCCCATTTATTATCGCAATTTAGTGTTCGTACTTCGTAAAAGGTTCATTCTTACAAAATGTCACAATATTTTGGAATTTACCGAGAGGAAGATATTTGAAAATTTCATTGACGACAGTATTAAGAGACGGATCAAATCAACAAATTCTTTTGATAGCGGTAATCATAAACAATTTTCAAATTCTGTCTATGGTAGAAGCCTGTTGCAGCCACTTCGATTTGTAAATGTAAACATCGTTCAAGATCATTTCACAGCGAAACAATATCTTCAAAAACCGAACTTCAAGTCGTATTATCCTGTACCTCCAGATTTGTCTGTAATGACAATGGATAGAACCAGAAAAAAATATGATTCATTCATATTCATTGGAAGCATAGTACTAGGTGAGTGATATTCAATAAATTCTTGACAGAGTATTCACTTTATAGTTTATTTTCAATTTTACGTTTGTTTGATTATTTTTTATTTTTTTAAAAAAACTGAGTAAACTACACATGCTGGAACTGTATTACGATGTTTTAAAATCGTCATTTGAAAACAACCTGTCCTTACTGTACACCGATACATGTTAATTATATAATAATCTATATACATATAATACCTTTATATATAAAGAACAAGTGATGTTAATACATTTCTAGATATAAAGTCCGGACCTTCAATTCTATGATTCATTTCAACCCAAAGTCACCATGAAGCTGTTTGGTTTTTTATACTTTGTGCAATTCCATTCGCAAATGAGTACAACTCATTTGTAGAAAAACGTTGTGAACTATGTGTCAACTTAAATTGGACATATTATCAATCGATCTTCAAAATTCCTCCTATAGATTATTTGTGCACGAACAATCGTAGAAGTATACCGGCGGGATTTATTGTTTCAAATTACGTGATAAATAAAAAAGACTGCGTAGTCATTAACGATCGTGAAACTAAAAACTCGAAGTTAAATTATTGGATTAATCAAACCATTTGTCGTAAGACTCCTTATGAAACTGTTGCAAAAGTTAAAATTATTACTATATTGTTCTTTATAATGGGTGGCGCATTCTTCATCGTTGGAATATTTTCACGGAGTGTTATGAACTTTTTTGTCAACAGAATCAATATGCGTGTAAATAGAAACCAAACAGTTTAGGTATTGGAAAAGTGAAATGTTACTTAAACAGACATCCATATAACACTATAAAAATACAATGGATTTCCAGATCTAAATTAATCACTTTCTGTTTACAGATAGTTTCCTCGTATCAATTAACGACCCCGGTGATGATCTAAATGAGAAGCTTAAGAAACTACCATGTATGGATTTCTCGAATTTACCGGTCGATGACCCTCTATATAACGATGATAATAAAGGTCGTGTTGGATTTTTAAAACTGTAAAATTACGACTTCCTTTCTTTTGTAGGTATTCGAGCAAAGCTATATGCTATTAAAAGAAAGGATAATAGCCATTTGTTAAAATGCAAAGGTGTTCCGGCTTCCAGTATAAAAGGCGTGACTATACAGATTTATATAAAGAAGTTCTATTTGAAGACAAAATAATAAATACAAATGTAATCAATTAAAGGTTATTAACCAGAACATATCCAATACGAGTGTTAGTAAGCAAAACTTTACTGCGTTAGCTACAAAACGTTTCTTTCTTGATTGTAAAATTCACTCCCTGGCATTTGGACATGCGGCTCTAAAGACTGGTGTACCAGTAGGATGCGCGTGTTTAAATTCGGAGTCCTACAAAACGTAGGTAATTGCAAAGATGACGTCGTTCGAACGTCCCACGATAATTGAACGTGACGAAATGACATTTAAAATATTACATCGAAGCAGGTAAGATTCAGTTGTAAGAATTAATAATTCGTCATAAGTACTTATTGTATTATGTAAATTATACGAAATTGTTTTCCTTGAATTATTTATTTATTGTTTACAGGATTGTGATTGTTGGATCAACTGCTTGCGGTAAAAGTACATTGGTACAGGAGATACTACAACGACGATTGGAACTATTTTCCCGTGAGTTTGATCAAATTATTGTTGTTTACAAACAAATGCAGAATATGTACTCATTACTGAAAGAAGAAATTCCAGGATTAATTCTTACAAATAATTTCGAAGACTATAAATCCTATCTGTTACCTACTAAGCGAACGTTTCTATTCATTGACGATTTCATGATGGAAATGAGTGCCGCTTATAATAACGCGATAACTAAACTTTTTACAACTCAGTCACACCACTTAAATTGTACTGTTGTCATTGCAATACAAAATTTATTTTTTTCCCAAATCAATGCGGCCATTGTCACTCAATTCCACTCACACTATTCTTTTTAACAACGCAAAATATAAAAGCACATTGTATCACTTAGGCAGGCAGTTTATGCCTGAAGATGTTACATTCCTGCTTAAATGCTATCAACAAGCAATCAAACGTAGCAGGTACCTAGTTGTTCAGTATTCACCGGAATTAAACGACCTTTATCGTGTAAGAAATTCTCTTTTCCGGACGTAAATACAGAGATCTACATTTCTGCTTCTCAGTGTGGTTTTAGAAATGATTCAGGTAGCATCAAGTTTAAAAAATTGGAATGAAGAGGGTAGAATCAAATATTGAATTTTTGGAATCTTGTGTTCGAGCCACAACTAAACGATCGCTTGAAAAACTCTTAAGCAAGTACACGGACGAGCAAAGGAAAGCTGTTGTTGAAATAGTTTTTAATTTTAACGAAAAGACAGTTAGTAAGTATATGCAAAATAAATTAAAGCGGGTAAAATCAGGGCTATACAATCTCCGTAAATTCAATCAGACATTCCTAGGAAATAAAACGTTGATATTGAATATAATAGTCTCATTACTATGTAGAATTGAAAACAATAAATTATGATTCAGGTACTTAAAGTTATTTCTAAACACGAACTCGATGAACTTCAAGAATGTAAACTCAAATTAAAGAACGGGACAAAATCAGACAAAGCAAATATAGAGAAAAGCGTGATTAATTTAATCGATGAAAGCAAACAAAACTGGATCAAATACGAGAAAATAGAAAACGTTCAACTAGTTAAAACAAAAAAAAGAATGTAGATATAACTGCACTACATTAGTGATGAGTGTAAATTATATTGAACAATTTTACGATGTATTACGCAGCTGTGATTTTACAGAATATTATCCTGATAATAACGGGTCGTCGTTTACAAATAAATTACTAGTAGATATTGGGAATAATGCAAATGAATATGAAGTCGCTTTAACACATATCGAGTGTACAAACACTTTAGAAAGAAATTCAGCTTCATTAATCTAAAATAGTGATATTCATGTCGTTGTACAATCAGCAAATGAGGATATCTTGTTAATTCCAAAAGAAGATAAAAATCTACTGGAATGGATTTCCGTTACAAATGAATACTTACAGGGGGTGCCAGTTGATGTGGAATTATTATTTAAAGGTTCAGGCGATAACATATTCATTATAATAGATAATAAAACGGAAAACACATTAACGTTTCCAAAGGAAATTAGCTACAGTTTAGGTTTTCCGACAAATATTTTTAAGCCTGGTGTACATACTTCTATCAGAGGTGTAAACGTTAATCTTTTTGAGAGTTTAAATGTCGATGTCGACGGTCAAATATACATACCAGAAAAAATGACTAGAGTTTCTTTACGTGACATCGAAGGTGTTAACTCAAATAATTAAATTATTAATTTAAATACTATTTTAAATGTAGCACTAAAAAACATAATCAAGATAAATATGTTAATTTCAAAAAGAAAGACGAAAAATTATCTTTGGTAAAAGCATCTCTGAGCCTACTAGTGCAGCTGGTTGTTTTTTATAATAATTTAGCAAGAATTTTAAATTGTAATGAAAACATCATTTTAAATGAAAAAAGTCCTTCATACGACTTTACTAATGTTCAGATTTAAATTAAACCGAAATACTTGGTTGTTCAGATGGATAATATTCAACCCACTATGCTTGGGGGAAAGACGGCGAAGTTACTTAGGATGATTAGTACGGACTCATTTGCTGGTCGAATCGATTTCCCTTTCAGTGATTTGTGGTACCACCCTATTGTTAAAAAGAATATTGAATCTGTACGGTGCTATTTAACTGATGAATTTTTGAAAGACTATTCATTCACAAGTTCACATCCGACCAGTGTAGTTCTTCATTTTAGGAAAGCCTCTATGAGAAAAATCAAATGCTCCAACGGTTGTACTTTACAGAAATCGACTCACATGGACAGTAAATCGAAACGTTTGCCTCATCGTAGCAAAACAGAAATTACGTCTGGCAAGAAAGTAGTTAAACCTACTAAATCAAGCAGGAAAACAACCGGTGGTAAAATACTGAAACGAAGTCTGTGAAAGCTAAATCAACTATATTAAGAGTATATTAAAAATGGAAAGTCTAAGAGGGTATAAACCATCGTTTAGATCCGAGCTGGATTTAAACTACGACAAAAATATCGACGTATCAGTTCTGCATTCTGCTGAACAAATTCTGTACCCTGTAAGCAATTATGACAATCCCGACGTCCAATCGAATTTTTTATGAGGGTAATGAGGCTTATGTAGACGTGAAGGAAAGCTACTTATCCTATCAATTGAAAATTTTTAAATCGGATGGAACGGCTCTTGCACCTTCCGATATTGTTTCCACAATAAATAATCTGTCGTGCTCTATATTTAAAAATTTAGAGATTAGTTTGAACGGAAATGTCGTTTGGGATTCCAAAAACTCATTTGCCCATATTAGTTACTTAAAAACGTTTCTAGAAAATAAAAAAAACAAACTTAGAGGGGCAGCTATTTTACTTGGACACTTCCACTACAAATATTGCAGTGGAAACGAATGTCAGATTTGCAAAACGAAAAAAATGTATATCTGCAAGTAAGATGGTGGAATTAAGAATGCCATTACTTTCAAATATTGGGAGTTCTACACAGTATATCCCATCTAACATTAACATTGGAATTAAGTTGACAAGAAACTCTGAAAAGTTTGTAATATGTGTGGCCTCACCAGATAGCGATGCCTATAAAATCGAATTGAAGAAATGTAAGCTCGTTTTACGGAAGCATTTTATTTCCCCCGATGTCATTAGAATTCATGTCATAGACTTTTTGCAAAATTCGGTCGTATTCAGATACCTGTTACAAACTACAAAATCAACAAAGTACTTTTACCCACTGGTACATACAGCTTGCCTAACACGTTAATTTCGAGTGGTAATCTCCCAAACTATGTGTGCCTTGGACTCGTCTCGCAAGCTGCATTATCAGGAGGATATACAAATAATCCGTCCTCCTTTGATGATTTCAAACTCTCGAGTTTATCAGTTTGTGTCAATCATAGAAATGATGAAACACAGACTCTTGCAACGAATTATACGTCTGAGGAATACTTAGACGCATATAGCAAGCTTGTTAACCTACAAAAAACTTTGGATGCCGACCCGACCATAACCAGAGACGAATTTATATAAACTGGACATAAACTTTATATATTTTCTATTTTGACAACACCTGTTAAAGACGGTTATCCGGGTATAAAAACAGGCAACTTATGTGCTTCGTTAGTTTTCTCTGAAGGATTAAGAGAACCTTGTTCACTGATTGTTTTGTCTATTTGTACGGAATATAGAACTGTAACCACAAACAAGGAAGTCCTTATTTAATAATGGACATAAGAAAGGGTTACTTAACTCCTGGCGAGCCAGGGTCGTTACCGGGAGTGCAGAGATTTGTTACGACTTCCCGATTAAAAATTGCAAATGGTTGCCTCAGTTTTGAATACAGTCGAAGCTTATGTTAGACATAAACCTGCCAGTCGCAGATTCCCAACAAGAAAATTCATGGCTTCGACAGTAGATGCAATTTGGCAGGTTGATATTTTAATATACGTGCAAACATTTTCAAAGGAGAATAATGGATTCAAACATATTTTAATTTCAACTGACGTTTTAAGT
The DNA here is from genome assembly GCA_947179485.1 of Allacma fusca. Taxonomy (NCBI): domain Eukaryota; kingdom Metazoa; phylum Arthropoda; class Collembola; order Symphypleona; family Sminthuridae; genus Allacma; species Allacma fusca. Next base: position 66,686,994 of record OX359245.1, read on the forward strand.
CGTACTCGTTTTGTGGAACCAATTAAAAATAATTCTGTGCTTACTTAAATCAACCAAGAAATTGGAAGTATATTTCCAATTAAAATTTGCATTTAGCAATACATTTATTCCAGTTTCAAACATTATGGATCTTGTAAGACAAAGTTTAAGCCAATTTAGACGAAAGAGATTTAATAATCCTGCAATAAATAAATACGTAAATGCAATACGGGAAGAACATGTTCCATTGTGTTTATTTTCGCAACATTTGTAAGTTTAAATAAAGTGAAGGAAACTTCACACGACTTTAAATGAATTACGTTTTGGGATAAGTATAATATGAAATAGATTGAACACAATTGGTACTAAATGGGCAAATGGGTAATTGTATTTCCATTCTATTTTTTAAGCAATATTTTGATTATATATGATCATGTGTTTTTTTGAAAGAAAATCAAGGATATTTTGCCAAACATTATACAACAAAAACATATTTACATACTGGCACCAGGATTCCTCGTTTCTAGCAACGTATTCGGTTCAGGATATACGAGATCACGGAAAGTTTCCCGTTGATCAAATAGTTTCTCGACCAAATTGAGCGTCATCAGAAGAGCAACAAACCCGAAGACCATCCTCCCGGGGTTTTTGCAGGATATCCACATCGTGCCTTTCAATTCAACCCAAAACGAATTCCAGAATTTTGGGCATTTTATTTTTCGCAATCACAAGATACGCGATCCAGTTCAACAAAAGGTTTGGACTTTCTGAATCCTTTACGCTAAGAAACGTTTAAAATGTTGAAACATTAGGTGCAATAATGACCACATAGTTTCACGTTTCAGCTTGTTCAGTTTAATTTATCGACCACACTAATACAATGCCTGCAGCAGCAATTTTGTGATGTTGACAAATCCAGTCATTTTTATCCAAATGTTCCAATCATTGCTAGTAATGTTGGTGTTGGTTAACATGATCTGATATATTTTGTGTATATTATAATTATTACCATTATAATTTTGTACAGTGAGACCGTCTCCGTGACGTTGAAATCCAGGCGGAATCATTTGTGAGCTCAATTTTTATCAATATAGTGAACACATAAATATTTTATAATGATAAATCAACACCCTTAGCTCAGTCAGATACAAGAACTCTTATATACTGTTTGTATATTTCGAATAACCACATATTAACGCTAGATCCTGACGTACACTGGTTCTGCTTCATCGATGGTTTCGATCATGTAGTAGCAATACACAAAATTCATAAACTTAGATACCACCACTGAATATATACTATATACATACGTTGAACTCTGCTGCATCAACATTGGATGCCTGGAACAAACAGATATCCCGTGTATCAAACCTAAGCGCTGGTCTCGCGGATGCCAGTTTATTCCAAAAATGCCGGTTATCCATGTACCACTACACAAATAAGATGGAGATCGCTTGATAACCCCGTCGATCTAGAGACTGTACACAAAATTTCAGCCACTTTGAAAGCGACCCATCTAACAAGGAATGTGTCTAACACTAACTTTCCGGTGACAATTCCGCGGATGTAGAAATAACAAATTGCATACTGCATTAATATCTGATTATATGCGGTAGCGTGAATAAATGTACGTAGATATTAACGAGTGATTGAATAGGAAAGATGAAGGTTTATTCAGAAAGCCGAATGTGAAGTAACGGAGAGAAAGAGAGAGAGAGTAGTGATAGTGAGTGAGACGCTACTGAGGTAGCAGAAGGAAGGAATCCTTTATATATGGGCACGAGAGTGTGTCTCAGCCTGGCAAAGGTAACGGCTGCAGGAGAGTTAGGTTGGAACAGGATGATTCTAGTTCGTGCAGGTTCAGACAGGAATGAACAGGTTCATTCAGGTTAGGACAGGAATGAGCAGGTGTTGGGGAGGATGAAGTGTAACGGTAGAAACATATAATATATGTACATTTCAGCACACATAATACGCTTCACGTTGAACAACATCGAATATGACCCCAAGATGTGAGCTGGTCAAACTTTGCATTATCTTTGCAGAACCAAGTGACCTTTGACGTGCATCAAGATAATCTTGAGTCGTCAGGGTTTATCAGCAATCAAATCACCAAAACCGTGCAATGCATTCAGTACTAACATCCTTCTTACATTGTAATTAAGATACATGGCCAGAAACGAAAATTGTTGTCACCAACGTCTCTGCTTACTCCCCAATAGAGCCGACGTAGGATACGTACCGATATACCCACAACGAAAAGATATTATCAGGGCAATCACGACTCCAGAATTGCAGAAAGTTAAGATTACAAATTTATTCACAACACCAAAGGTTTCGAACATCAAACGTTCGGATACCCGACAGCTGCTGTAACCAAACATAGGAGTTAAATTAGTACCTACGTATATCTGCGGCACCCGAATAGACCTAAAAACCACACTACGCACACCCACATCAATCGACATTCCAACGTGCGTTTCTCGGATTTATGTAGCTAGTAAGTTAGCCTCCAATTTATGTAACTAGTAAGTTAGCCTTCAATTTATGTAACTAGTAAGTTAGCCTCCAATTTATGTAACTAGTAAGTGAGCCTCCAATTTATGTAACTAGTAAGTTAGCCTCCAATTTATGGACTTTTAATACATCCACCAAACGAAGATTGTAATTTCCACTTTATTATTTGGATTTTATTTTATTGTGACGGAACAAAAATCCCAACTCCCATGATTTAGCAAACCTTTCGCTTGATTTTTAAAATTTAGAATCAAACTTCATCACTAAAAATAAAGCATAAAATAAAGCCAAATTGTATAACAAAATTGAAACTTTGAGCATTTAAAATTAGTTTAATCATTTGGGCTATAATTTGTTTTTAACATGTTATGCCCTTTTTGGTAGCATAAGATGTTCTAGGTTGCTTCCAACACTTGGACCAGACCAGATAGAATTGGTCTCGTATCAGGGCCAGACTAGACCAAAGGACCATTGTTCTAACCATTGGCAAAAACAAAAACTTAATGGATTCACGAAATCCTATGTAATGTCTAAAATGGTCATTTTTAGGGATAAATTCAAAATTTCACTTAATAAAACTTGATTATTTAATTTTATTACTGCTAATGTTTTCTAGACCATAGTCTTTGGTCCGTTCTGGTCCAAAAAACTGGATCATACCAGTTTTATAAATTGTGGATCAGACCAGACCTTTGGCAACACTAATGACCACTCGATCCGACGGGAAGCTTGTAACAACATAGCGTTCAGTCTAAGTCATCAATGACATGCATTGCCAGTTCAGGCCGGGATCCAATCCGAATTTTCACCCGCGTGCCACGTCTTTACTTTGCTGCACGACTGCTACATAATGACATTTATTCGTAATGTAACAACTCACGCTGTTTACTGTCGCAATCTAAGCTTCTTCACAAATAAAAAATTATGTACCAATTTTGTGACACGAAACCCGATCGTGTTACTCGACATTTATGTATAAATAAACTGTAGCCTGGACGGCTGGGTGGTATAACGAATCTGTAATTTTGCATAAGTTCTGGCATTCGACTTTAACTCACGAAAATAAAGTCAAGGTCCTTTATACCTTACCCTTTCAGTATTCAAATGAAGATGTATCAAAGGAATTCAATTTCGGTTAAGATGGGAATTGTTTTAGATAATAGAAACATTGAATGGTTCTTGTAAAAAATTCTTCGGACATTTACCTGGATTACACCACGTTTGCTTCAACATTTATACTTGACGAAAAATTGGTTGAAAGTAAATAAAAGACCATCATGATAAAATTCACGGGATTACTAAACACATGTAGTTACGTATTTCTAGGTTACTTGATTGTTGCAAGTTTAAAAATTGGTTTATTTCCTGCAAAGGAAACGAATCATTCTGGAAATTTGAAAAATTATAATGGAGGAATAAATAACTCCTTCACCGTAATCGTTTGTGAATTATAGTCTGCAAGTATTCATACATTAAAAGTAAACATTATTGGCTTTGGAAGTTGCTTCAAACGTCTATGTATGTATATACAGTAAAACCTGTATATAATGGTTTTCCTAGAGACGCCAAAATTTGACCACTATAGACAGGGACCACTATATAAGTATATAGTAGTCAGGGGTCACTACATAAATACATACGCATCCAGGCATACCAGTACAACGTTTTACTTAAATACTTTATTGAAAATAATCACTAATCTTTTCTGCTAATTTAATTTTGACCTAATAAATAGGCATTTGATTTAGCACACACATACATGCAATATGAAAACGTAGTCCAAATTGCCTTTAATTGAGCTAAACTCAAGCAGGGGTATGATCTTTAGTCCACTATGAGCAGGTTGCCACTATATAGAAAACCATTATATGGAGGGAGTTCCCTATGTTAAAGGATAGGATCTGGGAGCGGGAATTAAAATGTGTCCACTATTAGCAGGAATCCATTTTATGAACGGCCATTATATACAGGTTTTACTGTACTTATTTAGTTGGAATTTGTTCAAAGTTGTTGCATTATAGTTTTGTGTCTAATTCAGTTGATAATCGTATAAAAACCTTTTCCATTGTATTTTGTATGTAAAGATTTTTCCGCACGGGTGAACATGGGTGATGTGTTGATCGGCAGGTTTTTCTTATTCTTGTTGATGAAATGCTACAGCTACAAGCTTATACATAAAACTTTCGTTGTGATTAATTGTCTAAAAAATTATCGCAAATGTCCCGAAGTCCCGTTGATGCATAGCATTGCATAGATTGTGCAGTAATATCTGAAATAGATTTTTAATAAAAATTATTAATTTCAATAATTATCGTTAAGTTAAATAAAATGTTCATATGTTGAAATCAAACCATGGGCTTAAAAATTATTTGATTTTATCATGCCGGATGAAGTCTTCCTTCATAAATGTTTGTAATGAGCTTAAGGCATTCAGTATGAATTATATAGTCTTGTGTTACAGATAAATTCACCTAATATCTCCAAATCATTAAACCTAAAATTACATTGTTTGTTCTGTAGCCCGGATTTAATTATTTCTAGCAAATATTATGAAACGAAAAAACAATGGGTTTATAGATTTATGGATAAAATAAACCAGTATATAGTCATTTCTGCAATATAACAAAACTGCAAAAATTCGCTTACTGAAACACTATATCAAGGGATTTATGTTTTATTTCCCATATTGCATTTTAGTAAATTGCATAAACGATAAGTTTAATTGATTACTGTATAATGGTAATCACTTTTTCTTAAATTGTGAATTTATGATTTCCTGGCATTTTCAATGTATCATTACAATTTTCATAAACATCTGAAATCTATTGATTTATATTATTTCTTTGGAATGTGCTGTTAATAAACTTTCTTAGAAAATATTTTGTTTGTAGCACATGGGTTTATTTTGGACGGATTTTTGGGGAAGAATTGAGTAAGAAATATACTGGTATATTATTAGCCAAAGAGTTTGCGTATAAATAAGTCAGTCAAAACTGAAGATGAATCGCTTTTTTCAGATGCATTTAATACAGGTGATTAAATCACAAGGATAAATCTAGTATGGTGATTCTTTCGGAATGTCATTCAGGGACATTATGAGATTTTATTTTTATAATTATTAAGAAACATTTATTCACCCCAACGAATTCACCTTTCCCAGAAGTAGTAAAACTAAACTATTTTTTCTGACTTGCTTATCAAGGTTAAGATAATGTTTTGTTTATAAGTAACTCTTGTAAATATTTCTATAATCAATATGTATATTTTATATGCACTTTAATATTGCATAAAATATTCATAATAAAATGATGCAAAAAATATAATTGTGCATCTAGTCTATATCTCTATATAGGTACAACAGGGGAGCAAAGGGTTTTGATCACAGGGTAAAGTTCGATGGATTTAGTGGTGTATGAATTTATTACCTTGTGAGATTGTAACTGTGTACATGGAACTAAACTACCCGATATCTCATTTCACAAAAGATGCTTGAGGGTTTTTTTTCCGGATGAAACCATATAAAGCTTCACATTCACATCTCTTTAAGTGCACGCAAGATATTATAGTCAGTCCGTATGGTAACTTAAAACTCATTAGAATTTTCTCACTGGAATTTTGGAAGAAACCCAATACTAATACAGAATTTCTTGCACCCTTTACAACAAACTGAAACTTGTTAGTTTTCTCCAAGATTTCCATACTGTGACGAAATGTTTGTTTGATATTTATTTTGCTTTAAATGCTTATTCCATAGGTCTTCATCATTAGAACGCAGGACTTCAAGGAAGCCCTGCAACTGTATCATCTCAATTCAAGCAGGTGTACATGTCAGCACTGTTAACACTTGCAGGGGATTTTGAAGTTCAAGTGGAAATCCTTCAGAAGTACCTAGAACAATTTTAGATTACATATTTATGATTAATTTACTATAGTTTAGGGAGGATTAAATTATTACAGTACAGTATCTTTATAAATAATATCACTTCCAAATGGATCAATATTTACCCATTGGAATTTACACGTTCTCATAATACGATTCTTAAGATGTGTTCCTCTACTAAAATTATCTACGTCAAAAGGTACCTTCAAAAGACATTTAATTTGAAATACCTATAACCTTGATATTAGAGACACAATTGTAATTATTATTATTATAGTAATTTAAGTAATAACTACATATTACATAGAATAATTGTTCTTCTCCACGTACTAAACTATTAAACAAAATTCCTATTCCACAAAATTCAATCAATCAATCGTAAATGCTTTACTGTAGTGAGTGTAACTTATATTTAAATTCGTACATTAATGTGAAAATTAAAAAAACTGAAACCAACGTACGTTAATACTGTAGCCTAATATTTCGGATTATTTCCAACTCAGAAAAGAGACGTAGTGAATTCACTTCGGCCTCCCATGTTTTCACTGCAGATAGGTATATTGCACTGTGAGACCGTGTTTTTAACACTTTATAGTAGAAACTCCTCTTCCTGGTAGAATAAAAGTTTTATTTCCCTTTTAGAACTTTATTCCCTCCTTAATGTTCGTGAATACTGAGCTAGAAATCTTAGTTGTGTAACAAGTGTAGACGGAAAGAAAAGCACGAAAGTACTTTGCAGGTACAACCTTCCTCAACCTTTATGGATTAGACAAAAAAATTAACAAAAAACGTTAGGCCTGCAATTGAAAGTCAAAGCCTTTCCCTTCAGAATGTTTGGGAAGAGAGCAGAAGGTACACGAATAGGAAAATGATGATGCAAGTGTAGGTGAATGGTTACTGTGGATTCAAGATATTCCTTACAATTGATAACATGGAAAGAGTAACAGGGAGAGTAATAATTGTGCCTCAAAATGCACTAGTCTTGAGTCAGTGTTAGTGAGACGGACCCAAACAACTTCCAAAAGTATAAAGAAATGCATTTGTAAAAAAAAACATAAAACTCCTGTAGGCAGGATTTCCAGGGGACGGCTGTAGGGTATCTGTTAGTAAAAAATACCTAGTATGTACAAACATGCCGTGAATGGTGAATCCCAATGGATGAGAAAATACCTGACAATTTATGAGCATGCCACTATATCCAACTACTACGTAATGTAAATGTAATTATACCTTGGGAAAATTTTAGCATGCCAGTATAAAGGCATCGCTGTGTAAGAGGAAACCACTGTATTGGAAATCCACTGCATATAATTACACTATTAAAGTATTGGTTTTATTGCAGTTGTGAGGGCAAATAAGAATGTTTAAGCTCATCCATTATTCAAAACTTTCTTAAAAAACAGATTACTTAAACTGTAAACGCATACGTACGTGATGGATGCATACATACGTAATATATAAAGCAATTACTAACATTCATTTTCTTTAGATGCTGGAACTTCTACATGTAGTAGAAATGAAACTAATTATTGCAAGTAATGTAATAATTGCAGTTGCCACAAGGTGTTAGCTATAATTATGTATATTGACACTATACTCTGTGATAAAAATCAGCCTGTTTAGGCTAATATTGTAGTTCCAAAATCGAAATATCATTATACTAGTGTGTTGTTAAATCCAACATTGGATTAATCGGATCTTTGTGAATCCCAGAATACTCTAAAACACATTTTTTTTAAATCTGAATGTGTACTTAAACAAATAAATATGATAAGTTATTACTTTTATTTGCATTTTGCTGAAACGGCTGAAAACAGTGAAATGGCATTTTATACGACATCATTTCAGATTTGATAATTCTAGTGGAAATGGTCTGAGGCAGATTTTCTAGGACTTTGGCTGGTTAAAGAAGAAAATTATTTTTCCCGGAGTCCATTATTATACGCCTGCCTCTTTGCGTTGGAAGTTAATTCAAACTTTCGCAAGACTGATTTCGCAGGATTAACTTTTCCTGGAAAACGAAAAAATTGTACAAAAGTAAAAACCAACTGTAAAAGGTGCATAAGTTAAATGACTTTAATGATGTTTTTGTTATTCAAATCACTACTACAAACCAGGGGGTCGGATGTTTGTAAATCTCCATGGAAGATCATTTCTGAATATCCCTGCTGAATTAAATGTCCCTGCAGGGAGGTCCTTAACGATCTAAAAAACCCCTGCTGAAAAAAAGGTCAAAATCCCTGTTGGTAAAAATAATTTCCCTACAAAATGTCAAATCCCTGTCAAATAAGGTCAACCAATCTAAAAATCCCTGTTTGCATAAGAAATTTCCCTGAAACACACCAATAAATATGAAGATCCCTGATAACAAAAAAACAACCCATTTTAAAATCCATGTTCGCAAAATAGAATCCTTTCCTTTGAGATTTTCCCTTCCAAACACATTTTTTCCCTGGGAAGAATCTTCCCGTCTTCCCACAAAAATCTAACCACTGCTACAAACTACGAAGTAATGAGATGATTGGCGAGTTCATTCAAATTTTGATACGTTTACCACCTTCGGCAATGTCTCTATGGCACGAAATGCTCGGCAAATCTATGTGAGATAAAATTATGCCTGGGTACAATTTACCTTTAATAGCAAGTTAAGCAACAGCAAGTATGTGGATGCTTAAAAGTTTACTTAAAATCGGGTCATCTTGATTTTAATTAAAATTAATTGAACAATAAAAATAGTTGTAAAATAGCTGCAACAGCAAATTCTAAGACGGCATACCCTTTAAATTGACGTCATTGAACTCTCCCCAGGATTGCATATTTATGCATTGCATAGGGGTAAGATGTAGTGGCATCTCTACATATATGCAGAGGTGTGGAAAATACATGAAATTTATTATTGAAATACAAAATACAAATACATTTTCAGAAAAGTTAAAATACAAATATAAATTACAAATACCAGGTGTAACTTAGTTAAGATACACAATAAAATACAAATATTCAGAGTCATTTGGGCAAGATACAAAATAAAATACATTGCTTCCAACAAAAAGAGAAAATATGAAATAAAAATACCTTATTTGAAATACGAAATACATATTGAAAATACTCTCAAATTTATCTCAAAGTACATATCTGAGATGTTTCTAAAGTACATTCTCTCAAAGTATTTTGCATAATTCAGCCAAATAATACGATATTTAAAAACGAATCAACTTAATTAAGGTAACTGTATGTTATTAGACTTTAGAGTTGTGCATTTGTGTGCATCAAAGTAAATTAGAATGGCCGTAGGCACAGAATATTTTTCCTTTAAACAAATAATCTTATACAGTAAAATCTCTTTATAACGGCCGCTTTATAACGGAATTCTCATTATACCGGACACATTTGTGCATCCCCATCAAAAGTAGTTGTGTAAGCATATAATGTCCGCTATAATCATATAACGGAATACTGTTTATACCGGACAAAAATCCAACCTCCCTTGCGATTCCGTTATAAACAGATTTTACTGTAACTCCTGGGTAATGTATTTATATTCGCGTCACTAATTTAGCTAGCTTTACAGTTCTCAGATACATTGAATTTTATGTGTTTATACAATAATTTCCTCAAACCCGTCAGACAAGTTTCAAAAACTGGTTTAAAAATTTTTTAAATTAGCGCTTTTACATTTAAAATATTTTTTTGAGCATGTTTTAGAGACATTGCCAGAGTCATGTATTTTAAAACTATATTTTGTATTTGAAATACTGGCTGGGTAAATTTTGGAAGATAAATAAATACAAAATACTACCACGCTCGTAATCTTCAAAATACGAAATATAAATACAGTTGACATGTTGTTGCTGACAAAATACGAAATACAAAATACCTTACACAATTCCCGGCTAGAAAAATACCAAATACGAAATACTAAATGTATTTCAAATACTATTTCAAATACAATATTTCAAAATATTCCACACCTCTGCATATATGCTGGTATTTGGCCCTTGGGAACCACTGTATATACAGGAAATTTGATGTATCTATGTTTTTGTATTAGCTATCAAAATTTTATTGTAAGTATTTTTCTCAAGCTTAAAATGTTTTCCGAACAATTACAATAGCATTGACCATACAATGATCAAAGCGATCTATCAATTGTATCTATTAGTTAATATTCTTAGAACCGTTTGATGGATCCAGAATTGTTTCATTCTGCGTAAGTGGATTTGTTTGTATTAGAACGGAACAGTTTATCTAAAATAGGGTTTGATGGAAAATTCGTTAAATGTGAAACACCCAATTGCAGATGATTTTCGTCCAGTTACCAGCTTAAATAAGAATTGAAAAATGTCTGAATTTCATTGCAGCCAAGGTACATAGCTGACGGTTTTTTCTGCAGTACCATCGGCACTGCCTAATTTTCTTGCAAGGTGCCCAAATGCATTCCTGTTGATGAACAAAATTTTGTAAAGTGCCCGCTCCTATCAAAACATTTTGGGAAATTTCAAAGTAAATGCCGTTGCAAAATTGGGGGAAAAAATCACACAGTTTAATATAAAGTGGATCATGTTGCCATGCGTTGATTATTCAATAAAATCGCGTTAGATAATGTTAGATTAGGTTTGATCAGTTTTAAAATTTCTTTGGGCGTAGGATTGAGAAGAAAGTAGTTTTGAAAAAAATGTTTGTGGAAACCATAAAAAGAACTGGTTTTCTGCGACAACTACTTCCAATACATGATAAGAACGGATATGGGGTCCTTCAAAAAAGAATCGAATGATACTTTCTTCAAGTAAGAATAGTTGCAAAGTTATTTAAGTTTTTTTGAGGAGAATGAGAATCTAATTGGAATTCCCTATAAAAAGAAATTCACGAATGGAAATTCGCGCCAAACAAAACGTCGGGGAACTACGGTTTTGTTTTGTTATCTCGATATAATTTGTGTATGAGCGCGCTCGTGAACACAATAAATACATACATACATACAACTACGGATTTATTTAGCTTTCTTTATTCAGGTTGATGATGTAAAAGTGTTTAAAAGTGAAAAAAAATGCCAAAAAATTGCTGAACTAAATCAGAAATAGGAGGAAAAACTTTCGGGAAATAACGTCTCCGTCAGTAATCGTTAATTTGAAGGATTCGTTAAATTATATTCAGACTTGCAGTCGAATATGCAATTATTATATCGAACTTTTTTTCTAGTTTGCCTAAATGAAATATTATGGGTAAATCGCACCATCAACGCTGGGATAGGGATTATTTTCGTAATATTATCTTCAGTCAAAATATGCTTTCATTCACGCGGAATCCCAATAAACTTGTTAACCACCAGGAAATCAGCTTCCCCCTGCATAAAGGCAAAAAATATCTAGTAAACATAACCGTCTTATTTGTGCATTTAGATTGGCCTGGAAAGATTTGTTACCGGAGAAGTTCGGAAAGAATATTACAACTGATCAGAAGTGTAAATTTGGGCAAATTGTTTCAAGACCCTTACAAAGTATGATACGTACACAGTAAAAAATTTTAAAAATGTCATCAGATCTTTGTCACAATAACAGCATCAGTTCCTTGGGGGTCCAACACCCCAGCTGATATCTTACTGAATTGTTTGTTAATGGTGCATCAGTTGATAATTGAGCAAAACAATTTTATTTCAGCTACTTAAGGAGTAAATTAACACTTGCCTGTAGATTCTAAATTTCGCAATTATTGTAATAATTATTCTATCCTAATAACTAAATACCAATAATTTATAATCAACAAGATGTCACGGGAAGACGTAATATCTCATTCCACTGTACATTAATTTTATGTGCATACGTATAGATATGTTTATTCATACGTAGAACTACGCTGGAACTGAATAAAATAGTTTACTTGTTGTTGAACAAATTTTTAAATATAATTTCTTGGAATTTCAATATGTACTGGTAAATATGGATTGATATAATTTTACATATATAAAGTTTTTTTATTTACAAACACACATGTATTCAGACACTAGCGAAAATAAATTTCTGGATTAAACAATTCATATACAAATTGCTGGCATTGTTTCTTAACTTGTCAAATGTTTACAAAATACAAACGAATACACAAATAATGGGATAAAATTTTTCCGGGCAGGAATTTCCTCGCAGAAGAAGCGAAAGTATATATTTACATACATACATGCATTTTGGAATACATGCATTCAAAATGGTCTGCTCACTAAAAGCATCGTGTTCAGTTGGCAGAAAAAATTCAAGTAAATGAATTATGTTTAACCTTACATCATCGCCGACGATTTAAATAAACCAATAATAACAGTTACTTTGACTTAAGCGTAATGCAAACACAAATGTAAAATTCTGAAAATGTTTTACAAATATATTTTATGCTCATAAATTGATTGACTCCATTCTTGATAATTCGAAAGAGAGGTAGCAGGTAAATTATTATTAACATATATGATGAATTTCCTATATTGTGGTTTCCTCTTAGATGACATTCACTTTATAATGGTATGATTTAATTTTCCCTACGATTATAATTACATTATATGGCATTAAGGAAAAGTGACATCCCAATATATTGCCAGGTGTTTTGCCATCCCTTGGGAGATACTATACAGGAAATTTACGGTAGTAGCAATTCCAGATTTTCTTGAGATATTTAGTTTTAATTTCACACACATACACTTACGTGCGCAGAAAGTGAGTTAAGTTCTTGTTCGAATTTTTGGGCAGATATCATATTGAAACAATGGCAAGAAATGAAAGACAGCGAAATGGGTACAAAGATCCTTATGAGTAGTACAACAACAACTTTAATAATAACATTTAAGAACTTTGTCGCCACTTTTCTTATACTGTCCGCAAACGTTTCTGATGTTGTTCGTGTTCGATAAATTTTGTGTGATTGAATGATAAAAAAGTTAAAAGTTAGCAAGTTACATCTTCTCATCTGCAGAAACATGTTTTCCCAATATATGAAGGCGAAAATGAAACTGGCTATATTTTGAGCGTCAGTTTGCGCTACCCTGAAAAACTTTAGGATGAAACTGAGTCCTTGCCCTTAGCTCCAGAGAAACGCAAGGTTCGAATTACAGATTTGTCGGCGGGACAGCAGGACACGATGACATCTCGTGGCCTTGTTCGTTCGTTTACAAGTGCACAAGACTCCTGCTTCATTGTTTAGATCGTATTAAATACGTAGTGCATTACAAATCCCTCCAGTTTTACTTAAATATGGGCGTGGAATTACTCGACGTGCATGCAGGAATTAGTTTTCAGGAAGAGGCTTATTTTAAACCATATATCGAGTTTAACATTGAACAGTGCAAATTGGTTAAAACCAAATCATAGCGAGCACTGTACAAAATCCTTTCGAATGGAGTTTTTGGGAAAACTCTGCACTCAAATAGGGGAAATCTGGAGGTTAAGTTTTGTGGATCGAAGATCGAATGTCAAAAATTCGTCAGTGACACTCGGTGTGTTGCCTTTATTCCAATTTCCGATAAAATAAGTATGATTATGTTTTCTCCCAAGGAGATTGTACTCAACAATATTATTCAGTCAGGCATGGTTTGTCTTGATCTTGCTAAAGTTATATTCTACCAAGGATTCTATTACGAGCTGCAGAAAGTCCTTCCGGGTAGGGTTTCCAATCTGTACTGCGACACGGATTCGTGCATAGCTCTAGTAACAGACCCTGACAATTGTCTTTTCCAAGATATTGTTAATCATACCATTTCCACTTTTCAAAACTACCTTCGGTTCACGATATTTTTAAAATGTATCCAGAGTACCCAATATTAAACCCCCAAAATGCTGGGATTGCTGGTCTATGGGAATTGGAGTCGATAGATATTTCCCAGATTGTAACCAGTAAGAGCAAGCAATACAGTGTATTGTAATTTAACAAAGCAGAAGAACTCAAGTCCAAGGGAGTACCAACAGCTGCATTGAAAACGTCCAACTATGACAACTAGAAGTCGGTAATTGACCCTAACAATGTGTTCTATGTCGATTGCTCCTACATAAGAAATCTTAAACATAAGTTGTATAACATTACTGTTAATAAGCTGGGGTTTCACAGCTTAGATGTGTATCGAGTGTATCCGGACCGCAATAATAACAATTACTCGTTGCCTTTCGGACATTACCGATTACGTATGTAATTTTGTTTTTGGACTACAAAAATAGTTTAAAAATGGATAAAATTATAAACAACACTAAAACATATAGCATTATTGTTCATTTTCAACCCTAAATTCTATTCCATGCAATACAGGAACTGTTTTGCGAGATCTCGTAAATTGCTGCCGATAACCTCGAGCGGTTATACCGAACCGGTTTAAGAAACTTTGATAGGTTCGTTATTGTATATTCTCAGTTTATAGTACGTAATATCCTTATGTGAATGCTGGGAATATATATATATTTATTTATTTATACACCACATTTTTGGTTTTCATATTTGCCTATTTACACGTTTTGAATTCTGAAGAAGCTAATAACATTTCCACAAAACCAAAATCACCTTGTTATCATAGAGCGGCATGATTTGACTATTTTATCGAGACGGTTTAAGCAACCTCGAACGGTTCGGAGGAACCGGTTTGAGAAACCTGGACGAGTTCTGCTGAACCGGTTTAAGAAACCTCGACCGGTTCAACCGGACTGGTTAGAATAAATATTTCACACTTGAGCATAATTTTATATCCAGTCATATCACACTAATTTGCTTTCCTTTTCTTCTTTTCGTGTCTCAACTTCCTTGTTTTGTAATTTTTTGTTTTTGTATTTGTTTTTGTTACAAAACCTTTTGGAGCCAAAGGGGGATCTTCAATAAACCTGTTGACAAATTTTTGTCATAGTTTCGGATACGGAATTAATTGATACCCACCAAATTCCCAAATTCAGAGAAGTGGAATATGAGTTTCGATAAACTTAAATCGAATCTCTTCAGCGAGTTGGACTTTGACCTTATTATTGTCCCGTTAAATTAGGATTCCTAGATTTCGTATCCTAATTTTGTTAACTCTATATACGGGATACTTATGTTCAAGCACTTTGAATTAACTGAATGTATTTGAACTGATTTTTAGCTATTGTATCAAGAGAAAAAAACGAGGGTTGAATATATTACTGCATTTTTGGCTTTTGCTGAATACATGAACAGTAAAACTTCAATAATGGTGTAGATAATATTATACTTGGAAATCAAATGTTCTTCCAATGCATCGAAATAATCATTCGTCTTACATCTACATAAAATTTGTTTTTTCAAAAGCATTTCAGGTTATTATTCACTGTTTTTAACAAATCAACCCTCTGGTTTTTACTTTCGTTTTTCTTGTTTAACAGTTGACCCCACGTCGTCTGCTGCTCTAGCAGATGACTTATTCACAAGCATAACCAGTAGTACTACTCTTCTCGATTTGGAGAAGTACATGGGTAAATGCACATCGAAGAGAGTTCAAGCGTCTCTTGTCGACGACCCGTATTTAAACTTGGATTCGTTTACCAGTCCATCCTTTGCATCCCCACTTATCCGTTTGACATAGAAACTCCTTTGAAGTTTACTAAGTCTCGGACATTCGGTCATCAGCGTCCTGTAGTTGTAAATCTTCCGTCCAACTAAATTTCCGCATCTCACTTCAACGAGATGCGTAAGTTTTTGATTACTTGCATTCTACTCTAGAATAATCTTGTTCTTTTATTTACTAAAATTTCGATTTCTTATAGTTCTCCCCGAACTGGATTTCATTATGTATGGAGACAATGGTCGGGCAAATAAGCTCCACATTGTCTATGGGGTAGGCAAAGAAAATGTCAAAACCTTGAAACAATTAAACGTTTCCCTGCGTTTCGTTGAAAATACATTTGCTACTGCTACTCCGACTACTTCCGGAAGACCCAAATTTTCTGTTTCAAGTAAATCCGCTTCTACAAGTACTGCGAGTACCGTAGACGACTTTTCAGACGATGCGTCTGAGGATAAGGAGGATTCGGACTCCAACACACCCGGATGCGAGGCATGGATGATGTCCAAGAGCTTTCTACTCACCCTCCGAGCATTGTTTATGCTGAAAATGAAATTCTACATTTTATAGCAGGAGTTTGGACAAGTTCTGATTATCAGAGCTTCCTGTTGTAAGACCACTCTTGGTCTTACAAGATCCACAAGTTATGGAATGAGCTTCTATGACTGCGTAATTCTTTTAAAGTTATTTTATAGCTATTTGCACGATTTTATTTATCGAATCCGATTGTTTCAATTTTATTTCACTATCTTAGAGCATGACCATCGCAGAGAGATGGGTGCAAAGGAGTCGATGTCTGATACAGGATTCCGGCGACACACTTGTTCGTGCTCACGGGCAAGAGTTAGGCACTATTCTCTCCCATGAAGAATTTGACTCGGCTTCTGCACACGTGGCCCTTGTTCAGCGTGAGGGCTTTCAAATTGCAGATCCCATAGTTCCGTTTAAAACCAGAAGGAATCCTAATGTAAGAATTATTCTCTTTTCCCTCACCCAGACTTATATAGTATTTCTCTATTTCAACAAAATCTTTATTTTAAAGATTTGAAACTTATCTGGAATATTGAAACTCTGAAGCCAGAGTGAAACGTTTAAGTAGGTAAATATGAAACATAATATATAAAATTAAAAATTGTGTAAACACCGGGTTTAAAATATATACAGGTGATTTTTTAATATTGCGAAATGTATAAATATATTTCCTACGTTTGCAACAGAAACAGCCGCTTTGAAACTATCGTGTTTCAAATAATCTTTTAAAGTGCAATTTAAGTGTAAATTTCAAAATGCAATTTTCAAACTGTAAACTAACAGTGCAGTATTTATAGTGCAACTTTGAAACTGCAACCTTAAAAACTCAGTTTCGTAAGTGCAAAATTAAAACAACAACTTCAACAGCTGCATCTTTGAATTTGCAAACTTCAAAATGCAGCTTTGAAGTTGCAAACTGTCAAATACAACTTTTGAAATGCAACTTGAACTATCAAATTCCCAAATGACAATATGAAATAGCTAATTGGAACTGCAACTTTAATGCTGCATTTTGTAACTGCAAACTTGAAATGCAACTGAAAATTCATTCTTGAAACTTCAAATGGCAATTTTGAATTAAGAAATTGAAACTGTAACTCTTTAAATGATATTTTAAAGCTGAACCTTTACAGCTCAATCAGCTTTTGAACTCGAAATTTGAATTTAAAACTATTAGAATGCGGCCTTAAAAGCTTTTAAAATGCACGTTTGAATTTAAAAATTTGTAAATGCAAATTTGAAATTCGATTTGGCAACTTTGAAACGTCAAATAGAAACTATAACTATATAATATAGAACTTCTAAAATGCAGCTTTGAAACTGCAATTTTAAATTTGCATTTTTGAAACTCAAATTTCGAACTTGAACTTTAAAATTGCAATTTTAAAGCTGCATTTTTGGATCTGAAAATTCGAAAATGCAACTTTGAAAACGCATCCTTGAAACTTCAAACTTGAAATTGCAACTTTGAAACTGCGCCTTTAAAGCTGTTTTTGAAAGTAAAAGTAGTTTCAACAATCAGCAATAATGAACAGAAGACGAATACTATGGTTCTCCGGCAATTTCAAATCAGATAATATTACTCCAAGGAATTTAATCTTATTAAAAAAGGAAATGTAGGAGATTACAAAAACATAGATTCTTGATGAAAAACATTCGTCGGACATTTAGCTAGATTACACTATCTTTGTTTCAAAATTAAATATTAAAACAAAATCGTTCGTGTCAATAATCCACCGTATTGCAGAAATTGGCACGAATATTCAGCATACGTGGTTGGTTTTTCCAACTACATATGCGACCAACCAAAAATTTCTAATTTATTGGAGTGTTGCAAGTTTAGAATTCTTTATTTCCTTCACAGGCAGAGCTGCGCTCAAGTTCAAGTAGTACTTGACAAGTATCAAGTCAAGTCAAGTTCGGGGCAAGTTCGGGATCATGAGCGTTTCTACTTGGTTGAATTGGGTCAAGTTCAAGTCTTTGCTGGATCCGAACTTGGAACTTCAAGTCGGTTCTGGTCCAAGTGCTAGCCCCCAGAATTGACTTGAACTAAGGATCAAGTTCAAGTTCGGGTCTGGGCATGGATTTTACTTGAACCCAAACTTGCGCTTTCAAGTACCGATTCAAGTAACCTAGTTCCAAGGTGTGCTTGCTTTGTGCGTTCTTCTCCTTCGGTTTTTAGCACTTCTACAAAACGCATTCTAGGAACTAGTGATGCCAATGGTCTGGACTGATTCAGATTATATGAAACTGGTCTGATTCAGTCGTTCGGACCAGACCAGACCTAAGACCATGGTCCAGAAAACCATTGAGAGCAATAAATTAAATAATCACATTTTATGCCGTCAATTTCTTCTTTTATGCCCAAAAATGCCTGTTTTAATTTGTTCCATGGGATTTCGTTAACTCATAATTTTTTATTTTGCGTACGCTTGAGACCATGGTCCTGTGGTCTGGCCTGGTCCTAAAGCTGGACCAATTGTATATCTGGTGTAGTCCAAGTGTTGAATCAGACCGGACCAGAGCAATAACGGACCATTATAAATGGTCCGGACCAGACCATTTTCATCCCTACTAGAAACCATGCCCGCATAGATATGCACAGAAGCTGGAGCTCACTTTCATTTGGAGTGACTGTTGTGTATTCTGTAAATCGTCGTGCTTAAAACTATTCTTCTAAATTTTCATCGTTTTTGAAATACTGTTGAAGTAAATTGTCCAGTGATACTAACAAGGAAAAAACCTGAATTTAATAAAGAAGACGGAAATTGAAAATCTTAGCTCCACCCGTTGGAGTGTTTTGCGACTTCATACTACAAAGTTGTAAGGTTCAAGTACTTGAAATCCAAGTTCGGGTTCAAGTCAATTCCAAGTTCGGTTCGAAAGATTTATGGACCCGATATTCAAGTATCAGATCAAGTTCGGGTTTAGGAAAGATTACTTGCAAGATGTGACTTGGTATGACAAGTACTTCCCGGGCCCCGAAACGCCAAGTTCGGGTACTGACAAATATCTACTTGAAAGTTCAAGTGCAGGTCAAGTTCAAGTTCGGATCCTCAAAATACTCGACCCGAACGCAGGTCTGTAGGAAACAACGCATACAGGAAATCTACTTTGTCGGATTTTAAAAATTTTAACGGTGGAATAAAAAGAATTCCTTCACCTATATAGTTCGTAATTATCGTTTGTTGGTGCTTAAAAATTAAAGGTTGTCATTGTCTGAAATTTGCTTTAAGTGTCTATGTAATTGAATAATTTTTAGATGGAATTTATACAGAGTCGGTGTAATAGTTGACTCAGTTGATATTTATGTAAAACAAACTTTCTTTCGTATTTACTATGCAACTACTGTCCCTCAAGGTTGTATTTGCATTGGATGTTGATCGGCAGGTGCTTCGTATTCTTCTTGATGAAATTCGGCAGCTATCCGCTGGTAAATGAAACTTCCATTGTGATTAATTGTTTAATCAATTAGCGCAAATGTCTCCGAAGTAATATCTGAAACAGATTTTGAATACAAATTATTAAATTAATGGTCAAATTAGCGGTTCACAGGGGAATTTAGAAACCATGACCTAAAAACGTATATAGTTTTATCAAGTCGAATGAAGTATTCCTTCATACATTTTCGCAATGAAAATTAAGGCATTCAATATGAACTCGTCCCGTGTTACAGAAAAATTCATCTGAGTTCTTCAAATCGTTAAATCCAAAATTACATTGTTTTTTTGTAGCAAATTGTCAAATTACCACTGGATTGTCCTAATGAATACAATTAACATATAGATAATCGTTTATACTAATTTGAAAGCGATTGTCTTGATGATGATTCTTTTTTAACATTTCTTTTTTGGTTACTGGACAGGTTATATGATCAGTCATCATCTTTTAACCACCACGATTAAACTCTAACTTTGGGCAAGAGAGTGAGTAGAGTATATGAGTGACTTTATGGTCCACCAACACATGTCAGATTTTCAATTAATTAAAATGATGTAGCTATCTGATCTTGACAGCGTTCCGAATGATTAAAAAAATTTGACTCTTTTGTGGTTAAAAATCGAGTAAATTATCAAAGTTGATTGAATGTTTCACGACCACGTCAACAAATTTTCCAATACGTAGCCTACAATTACGATCATTTACTTGACTGGCTCATTTAACCATACTAATAATTAGCCTATTCAATTATCCAGTTGCTCATTGTTATACGTCTTTGAATATTAGTGTGGCTAATATGATCAGCCATCATCTTTTAACCACCACGAATAAAGTTTAATTTTGGGTGAATCGTCTATCAACACATGTCAGACATATAATTAATCAAAATTAATGTTGAAACGCGTCCTCGAATCAAAGCGTTCATTGCAATATTTTGTGACCAATTCTACTAAATTAGTAAAGTTATCCTGCATAATGCACATTAACAAGTACAATTTAAAAGCAAGGCTGGACGACCAACACTTTATCAGCTTAAATAGTTTATTACCGTTTTAAACGCACACTGTATAGCGTTTATTTATCACATTTAAATATTTTAAAAAACATTGTTGCCCCGTAATATCAGATTAATTTAAAAAGAATTCTGACCGACTTATAGGCATCCTAAAGTAATTTTAAAAACAGCTGATCAAAATGTGTGTTAATGATGCTAACATAAATTGGATGAGTTTAGTTTTGTTACTAATGGGCAATTAACCTCCATGCCAGTTTCCATACGATTTTTGTTTATTGTAACAAACGATAAGCAAGGCTACTGCAGCAATGAAATTACAGTAATTACTAAACCCCATTTATGTTACGATTATTTAGCTGTTTTGGCATTTTATGTAATAATTTTCTGCATAATTATTGCAAAACAATAAAATTTCTAGGGTATTTGTATATAAAACATTATTGCTGCATTCAAATTATTATTAACATTAATAGCTGCCAGACATCCCATTCGCATCGACGGATAGCTTGATTAACTTTAATTTATTATAAACAGTCCCAAATGTTATTTTCAATAATTTGGGATTGATTGGCTGTAGACTACTAATATTTGACCTCAATATTACCCACTGTATTTCAGATGTATGTTTGTACATTAATGTAAAAATGTTTCACTATGAGAATGGCTGTTCTCAAAAAAACAGACTCGGCACCGACAACGAATTATTTTTATAATCGAATGGGTTAATTTTAGTATATTTAAATGAGCCAGTCAGAAACATGCACGTAAGTGTAGGCTACGTTTTGGAGATCCTGTTCACCTGGACGTGAAACATTAAAACTTACTAATTATTTATTTGCTCGATTTTTTACCACGATAGGGTCAAATGTTTTGAACCCACAGAATAAATTATTTAATAAAATTAACTTAGACAGGATTAAGTTACAGTAGCCAAGTGCTACTACATCCTGCCCAAGTCAGCACAAATAATTCCATTTTAGATTACAAAAAATACAATAAAATGAGAACTGAAATACCCCAATGCTAAACAAAAATTACCAACAAAGTTACTTTCTTGCATCTTGGAAGTTATATGATTAATTTAAACCATTTAATACTAGATTATTATGTACGCCTTTGAATATTTCATACAGTGTGGCTAATATTATCAGTAATTATCTTTTAACCACCACGATTAAATTATTACTTTGGGTTGATGATGAAATAATGTAAATTGTTAAACGCGGCTTTTCCTTGAATCAAAGCGTTCATTCAAATATTTTGTGACCAATTCTAATATTAAAATAATGTAGGTGCCATGCATTGATAGCATTCTGGATGATTCAAAAAATTTTGCCCTTTCTTGGTCAAAAATCGAGCAAATAATTTTTGTAAGGTAAATTTTAATGTTTCACGTCCAGGTGAACAAAATCTCCAAAAAGTAGTCTACACTTGCGTGCATATACTTGACTGGCTTACAAAAATAATTCGTTACTGGTGCTTGACTTTAGCGAGAAAGTCTCGCGGTTATGAATATGCGGAAATTATATTGGAAGACTGAAACGCTGAAAGAAATATTTGCAGCTATTCTTGCAAAAATTACTAGCGACATTTTTTCTAATAATTTTAGCAAAGTTGTCCCGCACCAAGCATATTAACAAGGACAATTTCAAAGCAAGGCTGACTGATAAGCATTTGATCAGCTTAAATAGTTTAATTATTACCTTTTCGAAACCCCATGTATAGCCTACTTATCACAGCAACATTTAATTATTTAAAAAAACAGTTATGACACATGAGATTAATTTGAAATAATTCTGACATTTTTTTGTCAACGGACTTACAGGCATCCTAACGTAATTTAAAAAAAAATAAGTATTTACCCAAATTTGTACTAGCAACAATTGTATGAGTTTATTTTTGTTAATGGTGAGTTATAAACCTCTATGTCAGCTTCCTTACAAAATTTGTTTGTTGTAACAACAAACGAGGCCACTACAGCAATGAAGTTAATACAAATAGCTATATACGAAATGTTGTTAAGGTATAATTACTACACTTTTAACAACATTACATAACAGAAATTACCTGATATTCAGTAATAAGAATTATTATTGAATATCAGGTAATTTCTTAAATAGGCTAGAGAAGGGGCAAATCGCATTACTAAACCCCTTTCATGTTAAGATTATTTAACTGTTTTGGTATTTTTTGTAATAGTTCTCGATGTAATTATCACAAAAAGAAAAACTTCTAGGGTATTTGTATAAAACAGCATTGTTGCATTCAAATTGTTATCTAAATTAAAATTCATTGCTACTAGAGACCCCAATCCGCTTACGCGGATGGCTTGATTGCTAGTTATATATAATTATAGTTGTTTTTGTCATTTAGCAAAACTGCAGAGATTCGCTTATTCAGGCACTATTAAGGGGTTTAAATTTGATTTTTCTTATTAAATTAAACTCAATCGAATTTTATTATTGATAGATAGATTTAAAGGATTAAAAAAGACTGGTAAACAGTTAGTCTTAACCTGTGAACTTGTTATTTTCTTGCATTTTCAATGTCTAAATTACAATGTTCAAAAGTAGCTAAAATGTGTTGATTTATAACCAAATTATTTCTTTGGAGTGTGCAGGGAATAGACTTTCTTATAAAAGATTTGTAGCACATGCGTTTATTTTGGATGCAAAGCAACTATTCCTTAATTTTAATGAGAGAATAATTGTTACCCGTTTTATTAAATGCGGCTGCGAAATAAAATACGGATACATGAGGAACAATAATATTTTATCTTTTTTCCTTCAGTGTCTACAATTGCTCCACAAACCCAAATCAATTTTGTGGAGAACTGTATAACGAATCTACTGGTATATTATAAATCTTTGGGTTTTTGATTATCTAAATAAATCAGTCAAAAGAGGAATAACTGATGATGAGCCACTTTTTTTCCGGAATGCATTTAATACAGGTGATTAAGCCACAGAGACAATTTTAGTATTGCGATTCCTTTGAAATATTATTATGGGACAGCATGGGATTTGATTTTTACTGTAAAAGTGTCCTGAAAAATGTATCAATCCCGACGAATTCACCTTTCAAAGAAGTTACAAAGCTGAAATCGTTTTTCTGAATTGTTTGTTAAGATTATGTTTTTTCATTATAAACACTTATTGCTATAGTTCATTGTGCATTTCAAGCTCTATGCATTTTATTATTGTATTACATCTTTTGGCTCAGAAAGAAAATGCTGTAAAAAATATTTATAATTGCGCATCATGTCTAGATCTTGAACAACAGGAGAGCAAAGGGTTTTGATCAAAGAAAACAATTCAGTCGCTTTAGAGGTTTATTGATTTATTACCTTGTGAGATTGTAACTGTGCACATGGAGGGATCCAAATGGCCGCTGTTTCATTTCACTTAAGATGTCTGAGTTGCTTCCTCCAGATGAAGCCATGAGGATCTTCAGTTTTATACACAATTTATTTTGCTTTAAATGCTTATTCCAGCGGTCTTGATAATTAGAACGAATTTCTTCAAGGAAATCCTGCAACCGTATCATCTCAATTCAAGCAGGTGTACACATTGTAAAGGAGTACTTAGCACTGTTAACACTTATAGGGGATTTTACAGTTCCACTGGAATTACTTCAGCCGTACCTGGAACAATTTTAAATCAATTATGATTAATTCACTATAGTTTGGAGAAGCATAAATTAATACAGAACAGCATCTTTATAAACAGCACCACCTTTAAGTGGAGCAATATTTACCCGTTGGAATTTATACGTTCCCATAATATAATTCTTAAGATGCGTTCCTGTACTAAATTAATCTACGCCAAAATGCACCTCCAAAAGACATGCAGCATGAAGTATAGTCTTGATATTAGAGACACATTTGCAATTTCTACTATGGTAATTTAAGTAATAATTAGTACATAGAAGAATCGTTCTTCACCACGTAGTAAAAAAATTCACGTTCCACAAAATGCAAACAATCAATTGTAAATGCTTTACTTTAATTAGTGTAACTGATATTTAAATTTATGCATTAATTTGAAAATTAAAAAATCTGAAACCAACTTACGTTAATACTGTAGCCTAATATTTCGGATTATTTCCAACTCAGTAATTTTCTACGGCTGTAGATCCACTCACTCCTTACACTGTAAATACATATGTTGCACTGTAAGACCGTCTTTTGAACAATTTACAGAAGAAAATCCTCTTCCTGGTAAAATAAAACAGTTTTATTTCCCTTTTAGAACTTTATTCCCTCCTTAACGTTCTTGAATACTGAGCTAAAAATCTTTGATGTGTATCAAGTGTAGACGGAAAGAAAGGGACGAAAGTACTTTGCAGGTATAACCTTCCCCAACCTACATGAAATTGGTACAATTTTTCAACAACAACCTTTAGAATGTAAATGCATGTCAAAGCCCTTCACTTGTGAGTGTTTTGGGGTACAATAATAGGAATATTATGATGAAGTGTAGGTGAATGGTTCCTGTGGATTCAAGATATTTCTCACAATTGATAATATGGAAAGAATAACAGGGGGGAGGAATCATTGTGCCTCAAAGTACACTTGTCAGAATAATTGAGACGAAACAAAACAACTTCCAAAATGGTAAAGGCAGGGTTTTACAAAGAACCAAAAAATGCCAGTATATAGGTTTCCTAAGGGACGGCTGTAGGGTGTCCGTTAGAAAACATGCAATTTATGCATGTACATGATTACACTGTAAAGTATGGGTTTTTGTAGCAGGGGTGAGGGCCAATAAGGATATCCAAGCTTATCCGTTATACCAAAAATTCTTCCAGAATATAGATTACTTAATATGTAAAAGCATTTGCGATTATTCGTAATTAACTTTATTATGAAATTATGGACATTCATTTACTTTAGAGGTTTGATTCTCTACGGATATTATAAATTAAACTAATTATTGCAGATAATGTGATTAGAGTTACCACAAGATGTTAGTTATATAAGCAATAAAATCTGTGACAAAAATCAGTCGGTATGAACTACTATTGTAGCTTATCTGTAGGTAAATGATGAAGCATCATTATACACATGTGTTGTTAATTTGAATATTGGATTAATCGGATTTTTGTGTATCGTATAATATTTGACCACACATTTTTTATAATTTTTTAATCTGAATGTATAAGTATTGGATAATTATAATTATTACTTGTACTTGCATTTGACTGAAACGGCTGAAAACAGTAAAATAATCTTTGATAGGGCAAACTTCATTTTAGATTTGACAATTCCAGTAGAAACGGTTAGAGCACAGGAGAAGAGGAAAATTATTCTCACAGAACCCTTTAGTGTACTCTTGTTTATAAATTGCATTGGAAGTTATTCAGACTTTCACAGCACTGAATCCGCAGGTTTAACTTTTCCAGGAAATGGAAAATTATGAAAAAGTAAAAAGTACTGTCGAATAAAACGCGCATTAATTAAATTACTTTAATACTAATAATGACATTATTGGCGAGTCCATTCAGATTTTTCATACGTTAAACACCATCGGCAGGGTCGCTAAGCCAAGAAATGCTAGATCGATCTACATAGGTGAGATAATATGATAGCTGGTCACAATTTTACTTCAATAGCAAGTTAAGCAACAGCAGTAACCATGACAAGCAAGTATGGGAATGCTTAAAAATTAACTTAGAATCAGGTCATTTTGTCTTTAATTAAAATTAAATGAACCCCCATGTCGTGCCTCTAAAAATAATTGCAAAATAGCTGCTACATACATTTGCAGCTACTATATGTTTTTGTATTACTTGTCAAAAATGTTTTTGAAGTATTTTTCTTAAGTTTATAATTTGTTTCGACTAATTACTGTATACTTGACGTTACGTATGTATCAACGGCCACAGCGATCAACCAATGGTGTCAACATTTACTAGTTAACATTCTTAGCTGTTTGTTGGATCTAGAATAATTGTATCGTATTGTATTGTTGTCTGTATTAAAATGGAGCAGTTTACATAGGGTTAGAAGGAAAGCTGAATTTTGTCAAGTTAACGGCTTAAATTAGAATTTAAAAAAATATCAAAATCACTGTAGGCAAGGTAGCTGTAACTGACGGTTTCTCCTCTATAGTACCTTAGCAAACGTACTTTGCTTTTGCAAGGAGTTGAAATGGATTCCAGTTGAGGCACAACCATTTTTGAAGCGTCCGCTCCCGTCAACAAATTTTAGGAAATGCTGTTGCAAAATAGGGGAAGCTTAATACATTTTAACAAAGTTGTTTATTTAGGATAGTAGGGGGAAAGTTGGCGGGAAGTTATGAACACTATATTTGTTAAATTTGCAAATAAAATAGTTTAAAATAAATAGATCATGTTGCCATTAGTGGATTATCAAGTTGATTATGGAATCGCTTTAGACAATGTTAGATTTAGTTTTCTCAGTATTAAAGTTGCGCTCTGGTTTTAGGATTGAGAAAGAATATTTGAAAAAATGCTCGTGGGAATAATAAAATAGAATCTGGGTACCGCGGCACCTATTTTCAATGCCGAAATGATAAGAACAGAGAAATGGTCCCGCACAAAGGGAGGGCCTGGAAAGTTTTGATACAGAATAAGTGTGGAAAAAATAATACAATACATAGGTGAGAAGTGTAGATTTAGGTAAATTGCCCCAAGACCTAGCAAAGCATGATGTATCTATGTACATCAGTACAAAAGTATGTACACAGGTCAACAATCTTGAGAGTGTCATCAGATCTTTGTTACAACAATAGGCTCAGTCCCTTTGAGGTCCAGGACGGTCCAGGACTGTTATCTCAAATTTGAGAAGGATAATAGTTCTGGGCTGCTTAGTTACATATATTTGTACATATATAATTAACAAAAAAGAGGACAGAGAAATGTGAGCAGCAGACGGTTCACTGATGTTTGTACTTCTGTACAGTAGTACAATTAAATCTACTTGTAACGACTCTTTGTACAGAAAAAAGAAACAACTCCCCTGTATCGGCACTATACTCTGGAGTTTTTTATAATCTTTATTCTACGTATGTAACAGGTTTTCCTAACCTTCAGCAAGTAAATAATACAAATGCTAAATGTATGGTTACGGGTAATGCATTTTTAGTTCCAGTGAGAATTGAATGTTCAATTTCTTGTACAACTGCAAGCTATCAAGATAAAAAGGTAGTGTATAAATCTTTTATTTTAACCATAAAGTGTATGTAATATTTCATGTCATTACAAAACATTAAATTATTTTTATGATCAATTGATAATTGAAAAACCGCATTGTATTTCAGCAACTCCAGGAGTAAATTAGCACGAATGTAAATCCGAATTTCTTAATAATTGCAATAATAATTCTATCCTTATCACTAAATATTTACAAGCAAAGTCTTCCTGTAAAATGCAGAACTAAAAGAAAATTGGTGGAATTGTAGACACTACTAATAGTGTTCACACAAACCACAAACTTCGTGCCATCTCCTCTGGGTTCGAGCAGTAAGACATCTGAAAGTTTGACAGGGGGGACCCTTCCTCGCTTGAATTTTTTCATGTTAAATCCCATAAGAAAAATCAATTTTCGCAACTCGAATAAAATCCAAACTAATGTTCAGACATGTCACTAAAATCGTGGGGTTTTTACGACCATTCCAAGTTTTTTCGAAATTTCATGATTTTCTTTCGAAATTTTGAATCTGTGTGGGAAGGTATTTTTCACGATTTTAGTGATCCGGGAATTCGTTTGCGCGGTTAATGGATCAGTAACGGAGTAATCCAGGAAATTCCTGCCTCGCCATAAAATTCTAAATTTCTGGAAATTTCGAAAAAACTTCGAATTGACGTAAAAACCTGGTTTCCACGATTTTAGTGATCCGGGAATTCGTTTGTGCGGTTAAATAAGATTTTTACGTGAATTCGGAAAATTTTCGAAATTTCAGTAAATTTCATAAAATTTCATAAAATTTCAAAAATTGAAAAAGTAAAGGCGTAATGCCACAGTCCAGGACCCAACAGGTCGTTTGCCGCTGGTCTAGTCGTTGTAACTCGTCCCGTGCGGGAGCCTTTCGTGGGACAAAATCAAAAACGATAATTTTTTACAAAAGCGCTTCGCTTTAATAATGTAAATATATTAACTCGTACATACGCGCTAAAGCACGTGCAACGCTGATTGTACATGGTATACTTATGTATAGTCAGGGGTGGATTTACGGGGTGGCCCACCCTGACCCGGCCAGGGTAAAAAATTTAGGGCCAGGGTAAAAACAATGTTGACTAAGGCCCCCAGATTGCAGATATCATGTTTAAAGGCCCACAAATCTATTTTGAGGGTTAGGGACTGGATTAAATTTATTTTAATAATCCACTTCTGTGTATAGTGACATGTCTGACATTAGTTTGGAATTTATTCGAGTTGCGAAAATTGATTTTTCTTATGGGATTTAACATGAAAAAATTCAAGCGAGGAAGGGTCCCTCCCCCTGTCAAACTTTAAAAAAAAACAAAATTTCAGATGTCCTACCCAGAGGAGATGGCACGAAGTTTGTGGTTTGTGTGAACACTATTAGTAGTGTCTACAATTCCACCAATTTTCATTTAGTTCTGCATTTTACTTTGGAAGACTTTGCTTGTTAGTAATACACAAATTGTTACGGTAGGCTGCAATAACTCATTCAACTGTGTTTCAATTTTATGTGCACGCATGTAGATATAAGCTGCTATTTCTATACGTAAAACTATGCTGGATTTGAACAAAGTAGTGCACTTGTTTGAGCGAATTTTTATATAATGATGATGAATATATATATAAGATATATATTGGATAGATATAGATAGATATGTTATATTTATGAATATTATTTCCAATTGCTTGTAATTTTAATAAGTACTACATACGGATTGATAATTGTGTATAAAGGAATTTTATTTACAAAGGTTCATTACACACATGTAGACTTACATATGTACATTAACGAAAATAAATTTCCTATTTAAATACTGAATATGTAAATTGCTGAGATTGTTTCTTTCCATGTCATGTAATTACACAAGATGAATACGCAATTCGAATGATAGAGTAATAACTGTTGAAGATTTCAAACATTTTCCAGAGAACTGTATTTCCAATTTTACACACATGCACTTACGTGCGCAAATATATTTATTAAACTTTTGGGATAGAAATTGTCTGCAAAAAAACAATGGGTAAACCATGAAAGATAGAGTAATGAGTGCAAAGATCCTTATGAGTAGTACAATGCCTTATAGTACATTGCAATTATAACATTTTAGATTTTTCTCGTAACGTATCTTATACCTCCCGAATACCTTTCTGATGGTGGCCGTGTTTAATAAATGAGAATTTGGTTCTTTTGGATTATGTTGCATCTTTTTGCAGACACACGAGCTTTCCCAGCACATGAGTAGGAACAGTACTGTATTTCATCATGATATTTTTGCTTTGTTGCACAATTCATGATGTTTTAATGAAGACAAGTTAAATGTTTGGGAAGAACATTGCGAGCACTTATGTGGTCTATCGTCGATGCGAATTAATAGATATTACTGTTGGTTAAATCAACATCTACGTTTAAATTACAGGGTGCCATAATTTAGTGCAGTAATTTTCCGACATTTAGGGAATCGGAAAATACGGAAATAAATTTTTTTAGCGAAGAAACGATGTGATCAGGTACGTTTAACTTGGAAAACTTGGACTAACCAGTTCGGATAAACCAAATTGAGGTATGTAAGATTCTACGAATGCCGTTGCCATTTCATAAATGATCTGGTCAGTTAGGTCATTTGACTGACTTCCAAACAGGTGAAACGCCTATTAAATATTAGCACAGCAAATAAATATGAAAGAACTGGTTTAAATTTATATATTTTAATTTTCGTATTTTATAATAGTTATTATAGATAATAAGCTGATTTATGCCAATATGTTTTCTCGCGTTTCGTCTTTATGCTGAAAGTATTTCACACATTCGTCTTACTTTGCGCTTGACTTGCTCAAAATCGCTTAAACATTGATACGAAAAGCATTATGATTCATTTTATTCTTCAGTCGAAGATATAAAAGTTAAACATGCAACTTTCAAATATTTGTAAAAAAATCCTGAAGGAATTCTACAAATGTTGACAAATCTGATTACATAGTTTAAGGGAGATATCGTGATATTCTATGCAAATCTTTTAA
This sequence comes from Allacma fusca, assembly GCA_947179485.1. Lineage (NCBI taxonomy): Eukaryota > Metazoa > Arthropoda > Collembola > Symphypleona > Sminthuridae > Allacma > Allacma fusca. The sequence continues at coordinate 66,718,072 of OX359245.1, forward strand.
CAGTTCTGTTATTGTTTGCTTATCACAATGTTTTTGATTTTTGAGGATAATTAGATGCCATTTTAGTAAATTGTTTTAACACAAATGTTTGCATACAATTTGATTAGCCCCAGTATTTTAATATAAATGTCGCGTTCGCTTATCGAGTAATTTCTATACAGTATTGTATACAGTATAGGAGTATGCTGTAAATGTTGCTTTGAAATTAAATTTATTTTAACATTGCATAACATTGTTCTTTTAATATTTCAAAGTTTTGTTTTATTTCTGTATTTCGAGTTTAGCCACTCTAGTTTATTGCTCAGAACTTACAAATATTAGTACTTGAATGATGTATATTATATTAACAATATGTGAAAACAAAACGAAACTGTAGGTTGAATGAGGACAACGATAAAATACAATTGTTAATTGCGTTTACACCCCAACTCAAAATTACAGTTTCCACCTAAAAACGTAAAAATCATGAGAGCCACAGGCCAAATTATCTCATTCCTGGAAATTATGGAAATTCAATGTAAGCTAAGATTAAACCCAGTCAAACTAACAGTATACGTGCTAGAAAAACTCGGCCCCCTTTTTATAATAGGGAATGATTTCATGAGACAAAAAGAACAAAATGTCAACTTCAAGCATGCAAAAGTTACTGGAAAACATTTACACCCAATACCTATGGGAAAAATAAAAAACTGCAAAGTTAAATCAAGTTATTATTAGTAAACTACTATAAAAGCCATCTCATGACTATTCTCAGTTACGTTCAATCTTCAGCATCAGAGAACAGAAACCGGAAAAGCACAAGGCTATCAAAATCAAAAAGGATATTTTATTGCCTGTATATTTTCACACCTCAGTTGAACTAGAAATCCCTCCTTGCAAGGATAAGACGTTTCGTTTCGAGCCTTTTCGATCATTTTACCAAAGGCAAGTAATCCTAGGAGCTCGTTCACTTATCATTAGAAAGAAACCTGTTGCCTTCCTATGTGACCCTAGCTATGACCCTGTCCGACCATGCATTTGCCACTACAACTGTAGGCTATATATAATATTAAGACTCCTTCGAAGTATTATATGATTATAGACGAAGGACAAATGACAGAGACACTATTAACTGGGCAACAGCTTGACTCTTTAGATAAAAATCCAGATTTACCAAGCAACGTCAATGCAGCTTTCAGAGACTTATGGTAAATTTTAAAATATTTAAGCTGATAAGGTAAATATATATTCAAATCATCAATGCATTAAGACAAACTATTTACAGTGGTCAATGTGACAACTATCATTGGAAGGACCTAAGACATTGCATACGGGCCTACCAACAAAACGTTAGCTTACCTCGAGATAATGATATTCGAATTTCCTGAAGGCGCGAAAACGTCCATTCCGTTCAACTGGGTTGTCTGTAACGGCTTTAGTCATACCGAATATCTAGGACCTTTCAAATGTTACTGTACAAATGATGTCCTGAGATATTTACCCGAATCGGATGAGGGCGTGAACTCACCTTGTTTGTTTACCCTCCAAATAGGGATGGTGACACCGCTCTACGTGAATGATTTGGGTAAGTAACTACAAATTATTTTGAAAAAACTTCATTCGACTGGCGTTGGGAACTTATACACTAACTTCAGAATACGATTTGATGGTTGGGTCAACATCATCGGATTGAAGAAGAATTCGTCATTTATATATAATAATTCCCCCGTCTGGATTAGAGAGGATGCAGGATGTGTTCATCAACAGTATTGCGATTTTGGAAGGTGAAAACGCAAAGAAATGCTCAAGTTTTTTCGCCGGCCAGCGTTTTATCTTCACCCTGAAGCTTCTTTTTCAACTGTTCTCTACCGAAGCCTGGGTGACGCGCTGCTGGTGCGACCAGGCTGCATGAGATTCGTGACATCTCTAACCAGAGCGTTGAAGTGAATTTGCGGATGATGGAACGTTCCGGACTATAATTTTCTTACGAGTTTCTAACGAATTTTGTAATTTCCCTCGGAAAATCAAAGGAGAACGAGCCTGCCATGGACGAATTGTCGGAATTGAAATTACATTTCCATCATATTTCAACATAGATCATTGATGTTTCTGATTAGAAATGACAGGATATATTTTATAATTTTACAACCTGGAACAAAATAAAAGGTTAAAACAAAACAGAATGTTACCCTAGAATAAGTATTTACATAGAAACCCAAAGTACAAATTATTATAACCACGAATAGAAAGACTTAAAATACAACCTACTATATGACCACTGTTTTGCTCAACTATGTCAAAATTAGATTGAAAGCAACTGCCAAATGTGTTGACTGCATATATAATTATTGTTAGAACTGAACGCCTTTAAGCCAAAGTACAAACTCCGGATGGTAATGTTTCATTCAAGATATTATCAAATTTTATTAACATATTTATTATGAACTCAATAAATAATACTGGTAATATATACAACTAGCACTGCACAGCCAACTATTGTTGGCTAAGCAAGGAAAATATAAGTTGTGGTGTTAGGAAATAGCAATATGCAATTGCTAGCTGCGCAGAGCTATTGTCGCCGATGCATCTAGAGCGCGCGAATATTTGATTCTTACCATCACGGTCACTTTCACTATCCACTCTTTCAACTTAGAAGAGAGGACGAGCACTGCACAGCCAGCATTTGCTGGCTCAGAAAGGCAGATGTAAATAGGGAAGGCAGTGTAGTTGAATGCAATAGCTAGCTGCGCATAGCTATGGTCGTCTATACAGCTAGAGCGCGCGAATATTTGATTCTTACCACCACCTTCACTTTCACTATCACTATCCACTCCTTCAAATTAGAAGAGAGGATAATGTACATACTTGTACAAAAAATTTACAAAAAAATCATGATCCGCAATTCGTAACTGAGAAACCTGTACCAAATGTTTTGACTGAATGTTGAATCGTAAAATAATACGATATTTATCGAACACTTTTGAAGATATTTTCTTTAATTCCTTATAAAAATATGTTTACCTTGTATTACCTTTATAAATAATGTTAAAAAATTTGGTAAAATATTATATGCTTGTACAACAACAATTTGCAGTATAATTTTTGGATATTATTGTTAAGACGATTGATATATGAAATCAAAATATGAACGCCATCAAAATACCAACATGCATTGAGAGCAGATATTTGTAAACAAATATTGTTCACAATATTTCGAATAAATATACATAAAATGCACGAATTTCATAGACATTCCATAACTACCATCAAATTTAAAAGTTTTGTTTGCTTTTTTTGCCTAGTTTGACACACTAACACTGTAGATTAGTATATTGGTTACTACTGTTTCAGTAACGTTGACCCCTTTGGTAATACATTTGTGTAAACAAAGCACCAATTTACTGAATCAATAGTAACATTTATTTTCCACTAAAATTCGCCTATCTTTTCCCTTGCTTGACGACGGAAACCAACAATTAATATGATTTATGGTGATCAAAATTTCAATTAGCAAACTGCGCAAAGCTAACGAAGGAATACAAAAGGTTTGGTAACATCTAGAAAAGGTGTGTCGGTACAACAATACTGTGGCCTCAACTCACTTAGATGGCATGTTCTAAGCGAGTTGTAGTTGTCGCTGGGAGGTAGCATTGAAATATCCACAGCTTGATAAAGCTGAGTGTACCGTAAGAGACGTAAGGTCTTATTTATCGGGAGTTTTCAATATGCTGAAGCGGCACGCATTCAGTCAATACGGTTCTTCTCTACCATAATCCTTCATACTCGATATTATTGCGCTTATTCAATTGTTCTTTAAATTTCACTGTTTACCAATATAATCGCAGTAATGCAATATGCAGGACTGGGAAGAGAACCGTTGTTGACTTTACCCTCCACAACAGTTTTCTTGGTATTTAAAAATCTAAAATATTTGTTTGAGTTTTAGGTTTCCAGAATTGATGATTACGTCGGTTTGTAAGTATTATTTTCATTACATGATTTTTGCTTTCTAGGTTGTCAATCATTTATATAAGTGTTTGTACTTCATCTTGCTAGCATTCGAGTCTCCAGATTCTAATCTTGAACACCTACATGGTAAAATCAGTGTTTGAAAGGAAATATTTCACGTTCTCATGGAAATTAAGATATGTTTACAGAAGGTGCACTGCACGGTGTCGGAGAATTGAAGATAGAAAAAGCCCGATGAGGCAAGCTCGATGGGGTTAATGTACTCCAATGGCCATTTAGTTCCTGCAAAGAATGTGCGAAGTCTCCTTAGCTCGTAACTCAGGGCTTCATAATCAACGTTGTCCAACTCGACGCCATAGTTAGCCATGTAGTTTTCGATTTTCACATCCTCGAAATTTTCATCGCAAAGATTGATCTGAATGAATTTTTTGTTGTATTGATCGTTCTGGATATGTTCAATAAGTTTATTTTATACTCAAATTTGATGTTTTGGTCGAGCGTTTTCCGTATTAATTCTGAAGGGATAGTTGCCGACCGGAGTTCCTGGAATAAACAGGCGTCCGCGGAACCAGCTTTTTACCTCGAAAAATGTGATGTCGGTGTGTTCCCAGTGACATATAATTATGCCACAGAAAGCGCACTCAACCTACATAGTGTATATTCAAAAGCGCCATTTCAGTTTCAAAATTACGTGTTTCGTGCTACGTGTTTAATTGTTTAAGTACAAATACATATATAAATATATACGTTCAACAATCCATCTCGAAAATGTGTGAAAACTGCTTTTCAGGTTTTCCCACGATTATGTTATCAACCAAATCGTGAATACGTCTCGGAAGGAAAAACAAGGCCCTTCACTATTCAAACAACCCATGTCTCGGAAAGCTCGCGAGCATTCCTCCTCTTAACACCCGCCTACATTACCCCCTTCTTACTTTTTTACAAGAGAGAAGCCAACCGTCCCTTGGAATATATTATAAATTTAGATATCTTAAAGACTCAACGCACCCCCGCAGAGTTAGAGAAAATACTGTCTAAAGCTCGTGAAAGAATCACGAAAAGCCAAAAGTATAGTACTAAGGTCTATAATACCCGAAGAAATAAGCCCAGATACGAAGTCGGAGACTTAGTTAAAGTATTTACTCCAGTGAGAAAGGTAGGGTTCGCAGAAAGGTTTTTAGCTAGATACGCAGGTCCCTACAAGGTCTTAGCCAAAGGCGACAGGGATAATTTTTCATTATCCCTAATGTCCAATCCATCAATAATTATCTTAGTTCACGCAGACTAAAATACTATCGTAATCGAGACGGTTTCTTTGCATTCGACTTCACAATAGAGGAACCAAGAGAGGAAAGTACTTCAGACCCAAAAACTAATGAGTGTGCCAACTCAAAAACCGATATTAAGAAGGCTACTCTCGTGCCTTTGTGGCCCTCAACCGATCTCACAACCAGAGAGCACTCACCTGATCCCACCTCCACTGCCCCACGAAACGTGTGCGCTTCGCAACCCCTTTCCGTCAGAGAGGTAAAATTGCTAAGAACTCAAAGACATCAGGAGCAGTCACCGAACCAGAAGTCCCGGTTATTACTACTAAGGCGTGGAGAAAATCATCGCGTGACTAGAGTCCAACAAAATGGAAAAGGGAAGGAGGCCAACCTTAGAAAGGCCACGAGCCCGGATTACAGACTTCGCCGACCCATGTCATCGCCGGTGTTATAGTGCTGTGCATCAAAGGGTTGAATTGTGTGCATTCCTGCCCATCAACCAAACAGTATGGTTGTGTTTCTATAATCCAAATGGAGACATCCTTCCACATTCAACGACTTACCACCCATGGTCAGGCGTAGGAGCACGTCACATCACTCATGAGACATGGATTGAACGTCACATCACTCATGAGACATGGACTGAACGTCACATCACTCATGAGACATGGACTGAACGTCACATCACTCATGAGACATGGACTGAACGTCACATCACTCATGAGACATGGACTGAACGTCACATCACTCATGAGACATGGACTGAAGGAGGTTTGCCTTACAATTTTGCTAACACAGTAAGGGAAGAAATTAATTTTAAAGTAGAACTTGTTCGAGAAAATGCACGCATTTTTAGTCAAAAACAAACAGAACAGGTTCAACCTACTCCATAAAAACTCCTGATATTTCATTCAAGATATTAAAACAAATTGTAAACATATTTCTTATGTATTAACTCAATAAATAATACTAAATAGATACAATAATACATATATGCTTGTACAACAAATATGCAAAAAAAACAATGTTCCGCAAATCTTGACTGAGAAGCATGTACCAAATGTTTTGTCTGAATGTTCAATTGTAAAAATATACGCCATTAAAATATTAGTTTTGAAGATATTTTTAAATTTTCCTTCATTACTTATGAAAACATTTTATTATGTATCACCTTAATATTATTAAAAATTTTAATATGTATCAACATAAATAATAATTTTTTAGAACGATGTATCAGCATAATATTAATAAATTGAATATGATACGCTTGTACATTTAAAAATTACAACAAATTATGTGATGCATATTATTATTAAGAAAATTGAAACATGATATCGTGATACACCATCAATGCACCAACATACATTGAGAGCATGATATTTGTGTATAAATTTGAATTGCAATATAGTTAATAAATATGCATAAAATGCATAAATGCCATAGAATTTTCCGAATTTGCCATCAAATTTTCAGTCATTATTTTTGCTTTTATTTTGCGTAGTTGGAAACACTAACACTATAGTTTATTATATTGGTTACTACTGTTTCAGCAACATTGAACCCTTTGGTTATACATTTGTGTTAACAAAGAACCAATTTACTGAATCAATAGTAACATTTATTTTCCAATAAAATTCGTAAAAATCTTTTCCCCTTGCTTGACGACGGAAGCCAATAATTAAAAATTATCTATGGTGATTAAAATTTCAATTAGCAAACTGCGCAAAGCTATCAAAGGAGAACAAAATGTTAGGTAATATCTAGAAAAGGTGTGCCGGTTCAACAATACTTTGGCCCCAACTCACTTATATGGCATGTTCTAAGCGAGTTGTAGTCGTCGCTGGAAGAAAGAATTGAAATATTTTCAGCTTGATAAAGCTGAGAGTACCGTAAAAAACATGAGGTCTTAATTACCGGGAGTTTTCAATATGCTGAAACAGCACGCATTCAGTCAATACGGTTTTCACCTACCATCATCCTTCAAATTCGATAATATTGCGCTTATTTAATTGTTCCACTAATTTCATTGTTGAATATATCATATAACCACTGTAATATATAACCAATGTAAAATACAGGACTGGGAAAAGTACTGTTGTTAGCTTTGGACTACTAAACATTTTTCCTGGTATTCGACGTTCTTAAATTTGTTTGAATTACATCTTTTAGGATATGATGTAAATTTTAAATAGAGAACCAAATCAAATAGAATTCAAACACTAGACCTTCCACTATAAGAACAAACAAGGTTATAGAATTCATTCTATTGCAAGCTACTCAAATCTCGAAAGGTTGTGCCTATAAACGAAGCAGCTGAAAAGAAGACAACAGGGTGTAATATGGAAATTTACTTCCAACCTAGTGCATCATGTTCAAGTGGATACCCCTATTTGTTTACTATAGTTACCCTTAACTTAGAAGGGAATTTTAAAACCCCGCCTACTCAAACACAAATACTTCCAGTACTTTCTAATCCTTCTTCCCAGAAGCAATTTATTTCCACAAACACACTGACAGGTATAGACCAATTGTTCAAGATGGACTTTAGCAACCTCTACACAAATATTAGATACCCAAAAAACTCAACGATGACTAAGGAGGAGACCACTCCACTTCTAAAGAAGGATACAACAGCACAAGGTTCAACTACCCGTATCAGGTACCAACTACCGTATCAACTACCACTACCTCAGGTCACTTTTCTCCTCACCCAATCACGATCGAACTGATCCTCCCTCTCACTCTCTCGTGGGGTATAAATTCTCTGAGCAGAACTGAGAGAAGCATCAGTTTTCTTGATTTGGCCGCCTCTTCCATATTCGACCTCTCACTCCTCAACTCTTCAATTTTTTAAATGTTTAATGTGACTACAGCTTTAACGGAGACTCTCTGAAATAAATTTTGTTACTTAAATGTACTGTGAGTAGGTACTTTAATCCAACTATATTGTTTCCAATTTACTATTTTTCTAGTTTAAATGATACTCTCAAATGATTTAAAATACAAAATAGTAGTAACACTGTTTTCTGGAAGTGTTCTGGGTTTTAGTCTGCGGGAAATAATTTATCGATAGAAGATCACCAATGTGTTGTATCATTGTTTAATTTTTTATGACGATTAACTTGAATAAGTTCAACTCGCGTTCAAGTCATGGTCAAATTAAGTTTACGTCAAGTTTGGAATTTGAAGCAAAAATTGATGAAGTTCAGATCTCAGGAAATTGACTTGATTATTTGAACTTGACAAGTCAAGGTATTACACTCACGCGAATTAGCTAGTTCAGGTTGTGCCTTGCAAATAATTTTTACGCAAGTGTGCAATTATTACTCAAGTTTTACGGTCAAGTCAAGTTCAGGTTCAAGTTTTGAAATTACTTGATCCGATCACAGTACTGATCAAAAATAATAACGAATGCCTTTCGGTGTTCATAAATTAAACCTTGCCATCATCTGTTTCGAAAGCTCCTTTAAGTAATTATATAATTATTTATATGGAATTTATGAAAAGTTGGTGTAACATTTGAATCAGTTGATAATTATATTAAAAAGATTCCTTTAGTATTTTATATGCAACTATCCCTCGAGGATGTTCCTGGATGAGATGTTGCCGACCGGTGTTTCTTTCTTATCCTCGGCTAAATTTGCTAACCTGCTATAATTTAAAATTTTTTGAACGGCTTTAAAGGGCTACCGCTGAAATCTCAAATGTGAAAACCGGCCATAATTCCCCACTTCCTCTCCTCTCGGCGGACAGGGGTGTATGCTCTACAGCAAAGGGGAATTATGGCCGGTTTTTACTTTAGAGTTTGTAGCCGCTATAGCCGGACTTCATTTTAGACATTTTAATTTATAGCTAGTTAGGAAGTTTAGCCGACGTTGTTATCCTGATTAAATTCTACAGCTATCAGCTTGAGCTTAAAACTTTGATTGTGAAGAATTATTTAATAAATTATCTTAAATGTCCCAAATTTAATATCCGTTGATCCATTGCGCTGCATAGATGGCCCAGCAGTACCTGAAACATATTTTTAATAAAAATAATTAAATTGATGGTAATTTTAGCTACTAATATGGGGAATTCCAAACCATGAGCTTATTAATTTTATCATAATCATGCCAGTCTGTCTTCCTTCACATATTGTAGCAATTGAGCTTAAGGCAGTACTCGTCATATATGTATGTAAGAAAACAATTTGTCTGAAATATCTAAATAGTCGAACATTATTTGTTATGTAGGCTGTAGCTATTTGTTATTTAATTATTATGTCTGACAAATATAATTAAAATAAAATTAACATTGGGTTATCGTTATAAGAGACAATTAACATGTATACAGTAGTTTTTGTAAAGTAAAAAAACTGCACAAATTTATTTTCTCAAGTACTACGCATCAAAGGATTGAAATTTGATTTCCCTTAATAATTTGAACTCAACCGAATAAACGATAGATTTAGTTGATTATAATGGAATAAACACTTCGTTATAAAATGTGAACCTATGATTTTCTTGCATTTTCATTGTCTCACTATAATGTTAACAAAGATCGGAAATCTGTTGATTTATAACGAAGTTTTGGAATGTGCTGCGAATAAACTGTCTTATAAAAGATTTTATTTATAGCACACGAGCCTATATTGGAGGTAGTGTTTCTGTTCGAGTTCGGGAAACTCGAGGTTTCGGGTTCGAGTCGAGTTCGAGTCTAATTTTGTTGGTACTGTTTACTTTCGAGCCGGATTCGGGTATCCAATTTTCGAACGGGTCGAGTTTAAAACCGGAAAGTAAAAACTTATTTTGGGATTATTGATTTATGTTACCTCAACAATAAAAACGGGCCATTTCGTCCCACCTAGATAGTCCGATTTAATAAACAATATGCAGCTTTTTTGCAAAACATCAAAGAAAACAGAGGACAATCTCCTGACTCTGCAAGTACACCGCATAACACTCCTCATACCTAACTCATTTTGTTATCACACGAATCTAAGTACCCCTAATGTGGCAAGGATGGCGCGTAAATATTTGGTCATTCCTCGCAATGAGGTCACTTCCTTGTGTTCTTTTTCGTTGGCTCCTACATTTTAACGCTCAAATGTGTGCTACTCAAGAAGATACAATGCAGGACGTTACTGCTTTTAATATCGTAGTTAAAGTCGGTATCTAACAAGTTTATCTAAGAAAAAAGAAAGAGAAGTGAGCCGGTGGTACCTAATTATAATGAAATTAAAAATCGACCCAGGGATTGCTACATTATATTACTTTCACAAAAAAAAATTTTTGTCTGGTTTCGGTTCGAGTCCCAGTCGGTTTCGGGTAGAACATTTTTTACCGGTCTCGGTTTCGAGTACAAAAACATTTCCCGACTCGAATGTCCCGAGTTCGAGCTCGGGACAAAAAGTTGAATTTACACCGGGTTTTTGTTTCGAGTTGAGTCGAGCTCAATTATTTGTTATATATAGAAACACTAATTGGAGGCATAGCTGCTATTCCATCAATTTAATTGTTTCCCAACATATTAAACAAGACTGCGGAACAATATGCATGTACATATGTACATACGGAACAATAATATGTTCTCTTTTTCCCGTCACTATCTATAATTGTTGCACAAACCTAATCAATTTTATAAAGAATTGTATAACGAATCTACTAGTATGTTATTTATCAATGGACCTGGGAATAAATAAATCAATCAAAAGGGGAATAACTGAAGACCACCCATCCTTTTTCCGGGATACATTTAATATAGGAGATTAAACCGCAGGGACAAATCTGGTATGGTAAATATTATGGAATGTCTGGGAGAGTAGAGATTTCATTTTTAAAAGTGTCCCAACAAATTTATTGACTCTGGCGAATTCACATTCCATAGAAGTAGTAAGACTGAAATCGTTTATCTTAATTGTTTGTTACTATTATGTTTTTTAAAAGTAACCCTTGTAATTATTGCTCTAATCTATGTAATATGCATGCTTTGTATGCATTTATGTATTACATCTTTCAAATCCGTAATAGAAAGATGTTAAAAATATCTTCTATAATAAAATTGCGCATCATGTCTAGATATTGGAAAACTGTGGAGCAAATGGGTTTGATCACAAGGAACCATTCTATGCCTTTAGTAAATGAATTTATTACCTTGTGAGACTGTAAATGTGTACATGCAGGGATCCGACGGGCCGCTGTTTCATCTCAGAAAAAGTGTCTGGTGTGGCTTTCTTCGGGAAAAGAAAAATGGATCTTCAGATTTATATTCACATCTCCTTGATTTCACACACCAAATACAGTTTGTTCGCATAGTCGAGACACTTAAAACTCCGAATGTTTGTTTACATTTTATACTGCTTTAAATTTTGATCCCAGAGGTCTTAATCATTATAACGAATTCCTTTAAAAAGTCCTACAACCTTGTTATCTGAATTCAAGGACTTTCACACATTCTAGAGGGGTGCAGTATTAGCACTTGTAGAGGATTTTGAAGTTCCAGTGAAATTCTTGCAGCATAGTACCTAGAACAATTTCAAATCAATTTTGATTAATTCATTAAATTTTGGTGAGGTATAAATTATTACAGTACAACAATTACTTTACGAAAAACACTTCTAAGCATAGCAATATTTTCCCATTGGAATTTACAGGTTCTCATAATTGGATTTTTAATATGTATTCCTACAACAAATGAATCTACGTTAGAAAATACCTTTAAAAGACATTCCATTTGATGTACAGTCTTGATATTAGAGACACAGTTGTAAATTATTACTATAAAAATTTAAGTAATAATTATCACACAAAAGAATCCTTCTTCTCCACGTACTAAAATATTTCAAAAGATTCACGTTCCATAAAATGCAAACAATTAATTCTAAATGCTTTACTTTCGTGAGGGTAACTTATACTTAAGTTCATATATTCTTGTGAAAATTGAAAACACTGAAACCAACTTACGTTAATACTATAGGCTTATATTTGAGATTATTTCCAGCTCAGAATAAAACCGAAATTAATTAAAACCGACAATAACACTATATAGCGTAATATTTCGAATTATTTCCAACTCAGAAAAAAAAAGTCGTTAATTTTTTAGGGCTTCAGATGCTTTCACCGTGGATATGTACATATACGTGTGCTACATTGTAAGAACCTCTTTTTAACACTTTACAGTAGACTCGTAGACGTTCCTGTAGCCCGAGGTGAAAAAGCGTTGGAGTGAAATAAGTGTAGAATAAAAGGAAGGGACGAAAGTACTTTGCAGGAATAACCTCCCTCAACCTTCTTGGAATGGGCACAATTTTTCAACAACAAAACTTGTAAATGCATGTCAAAGCCCTTCCCTTGAGGATGTTTTGGGAAGAGAGCACAAGGACCAATTAAGGGAGTATTATGGTGCAAGTCTAGGTTACTGGATCCCTTGGATTCAAGATATTCCTTACAATTCATAATATGGATAGAGTAACAGGGGGAGGGAATCATTGTCCCTCAAAATGCACTCTCGAGACACCGACACGGAACAAAACAACATCCAAAAGAGTAAATGAAGGATTTTACAAAGTACCAGAAAATTCCAGTATACAAGATTCCCAACGGACGGCTGTAGGTTGTCCGTTAGAAAAAATTCCCTGTATATGAGTACACTGTAAAGTTTTTGGTTTTGTAGCAGAAGTGAGGGCAAATAAGAATCCTAAAACCCATCCGTATTAAAATGTAAAAGCATATGCGATTTTATGTAATTATCTTGATAAATGAATTAGTAAAAATTATTTGTTCAGGCATTTGATCCCATAAATGAAACTAATTATTGTGGGTACTGTGATTATAGATACAACACGGGTGTCAGATATGCAATCAACTCCCTGACAAAAATCCGCCGTTATGAACTATAAAAAACGAAGCATTTTTATACAAATGTATTGTTAAATTCAACATTGGATTAATAAAATTATAGTAAATATTAGCATAATCGTAACACAATGTTCATAATTTTAATCTTGAATGTATATAAATAAATAAAATTATTACTTGTAATTTAATTTCGGTGAAACGGCAGAAAACAATGAAATAATCTTTTATAGGACGTACAGTATATGAATTTCGTTTTAGATATGATAATTCCAGTGGAAATGGGTTAAGCCAGATTTTCTAGGATTATTCATTTATTCTACACGTGTAACTGGGCTTCCTAACTTTCAGTACGAAAAAATTACAAATACTGTAGGTATCTATGTATATCTATGGTTACGTGTAATGCATTTTCAGTTCCGGTGAGATTCGATTTTTCAAATTCTTTAACAATAATTGCTCTTAAGATATTGAATCCATAAACATTTTATTTCATGGATCAGTTGTATTTAATATTTCTTTCTGGTATTACAAATTGGTATAAATTGCTTTTAATTATTAATTGATAAGTGCGCAACCAAATTGTATTTCAGCAACTCCAAGAGTAAATTATAGCACTTAAACGTAGATTCTGAATTCCGTAATAAATGTAATAATAATTATTCTATCCTTGTAACTAAATATTTATAATTTGTAATAAGCAAAATGTTATGGAATGCCTACATCGACGCCTCTCATTCAACTGTGTTTTCATATTATGTGCATCGTATATGTATAGTGCACCTGTTGGAAAATATTTTTTAAAGAAGAAGCAAAATTGTCAAAAATGTGCTTATATACGTACATACATACGTGCGCAGATATATATTTATTAGAATTTTTGAGCAGACATCATCTTTAAAGAAACAATGGGCAAACCATGGAAGACAGAGTAATGAGTGCAAAGATCCTTATGAGTAGTACAACGCCAATTGCAATCATTACATTTTAGAATTTGACCGCAACTTTTCTTATACTTTTCGAATACATTTCTGATGGGGGTCGCTTTCGATACAAGTGAATTTGGTTCTTTTGGATTATGTTGCATGCTCTCATGTGCAGATACTCGTGCTTTCCAATCACATGAATAGGAACAATATTTGCACTTGTACACAGGGTTGCACAAATGAAAATGTCCTAGGTTTTATGCCTGCCCTCCTGAAAATGCCCTGAAAGTGCCCAAAACGCCGAAAATGCCCTGAAAATGCCTTACTCTGAAAATGCCCGGCATTTTGGGCATTTTCGGCAGGCATTTTGGGCATATTGGGCATTTTTACAGAAACTTATACAATATGACCATTATTGCTACTTTAACAAATATAAGGGAGTTTTTCATAGCATAATCAAACCCATCCAGTTTTAGAAGATGTTAGAATTACTTGATTTAAAAAAAAGAATTTAATTAGTCTAATTCGTTACTTATGGCCAGTGGTTATTTCAATAATCCTTAAAAAAATTTAAGCCCCAACGGATTTGCAAACATTCAACGCTGTACATTATTAAAAACTTTTGGATTTGGAAAGAACAATTTGCACAGGGCCAGCATAAATTCCGTATTTTGATAATCGCTTGTAAAGTATAGTTTACACTTTCATTAGATACATAAGATGCGACTGTTATAAAATATATCAAAACCTCCGTAGAAAATTTTGTGTCGACTTTGAAAATTGCATTTAATTAGCCGTAGTATACCAGTTTAATAATTTTAGGAGTCCAAAATGTACCAATAAATACATTTGGATGCCGACGAGTTACACACACAACACTCACAAACAAAGATATTTTTAATCTATTAACAACTGCTTTATCTTTTTGTGTTGCATCTTTGCCCGCATATGTTTGTTCTTGAAATCTAAACAATTCCAGACACGGTGTGCAAGCGAATTTTTACAATAAAATAAGGAAAATAGAATTATTATTATTTTTCCATAAATAATAATAATTTTTTAATCTTCTTGGAAATAATTTGTTTCTGTAATTGTATCAGGTAATCCAGTTGAATATTTAAATTATTTGTAACATACTGTTTTGTGACTTATTTTGCTAAATTAGCAGGTGGCTAAAGCCATATATTTAAAAAATTGGTGCGAATATGCCGAAAATGCCTGCCCTAGGCTGAATATGCCCAAAGTGCCCAAAGTGCCATAGATGCCCAAAATGCCATGAAATGAAAATGCCCAAAATGCCCTGGCATTTTGGGCAGGCATACTGCCGAAAATGCCATGGCATTTTCAATTGTGCAACCCTGCTTGTACATGCTATTTACTATATGGCACCTCTCATGACGTCGTAATGAAGACACGTTAACTGCATGGAAGGGACATTGCGAGCACTTTTGCGGTCTCTCGTCCGTGTGAATTAATAAATGGATTTTCAGAACAGTACGGATTTTAAACGTCGAGTTGCAAAATTTACACTTCCAGGGTCTCTTCGCAGAATGTGTGAGTAAGTGATTCCTTAACGAATCAATCCTCAATGTAGAAAAAGAGCATAGCGTACAAAAGTGTGGATTTTTGCGAGTGTGAATTTTTAAATGTCGAGTTAGACCGGAAGACCTGGTAAACCTCTTCTTACAAATATTACATTTGTATGGCTTTTCCTTAGTATGTGTTCCATAGTGATCTCTTAGATTACTGCGAGATTTGAAACGTAAATTACACATGCTGCAAGCATAAGGTCTTTCCTCTGAATGAGTTCTTAAATGGCTCTCCAGAGACTTCTTCGTACAGTATTGATTCAAACAAACATGACAGTTGTACGGCTCTTCATTTGAATGGATTTGCATGTGTCCTTTAAAACTGCTTGCCTGCCAAAAGGACTTCAGACAAGTGGGGCATTGGTGAGGCCTCTCGTTCGTATGTTTCCTGATATGATTTATCAATTTCTTTTTACGGTTAAAATATTCATTGCACAAGTTGCATTTGTATGGTTTTTCTCCTGTGTGGATTCTCACATGATCCTGAAGGCTGTCTTCGGTAGCAAAATTTGAGATGCAAAATTGGCAAGGGAATCTTCTTTTGAGATTCGATGTCATTTTTTTCTGGAATCCAAATTTAGTGCAACATTACTGTTGAGTAAAATCAACATCCACATTTATATTACAGGACAGCTGTAATTTTACAATGGTCAGATAATCAGAAAATACCCTGAAATAAGTTTTTGTAACACATGTTTTTAAGATTCGACAGAGGAAAAATTTTTTTCAACGAAGAAACGATGAGATCAGGGCCCTATTTCATAAACATTACAATCCGACAATTACAAGTGAAAAGTGACAAATTGTCAATTGAAACATGATTTCATAAACCGTAGTGTGACAATGACCAGTGACAGGAAAAATCGACTGACAATGACAGGAAATTGTAAATGATTTACAATTGTTACGTTTCATATACCAGCGTAATTATCTACAAGTGACTTACAATTGTCGCTCAAAAGTGACAGTACCTTAAACCTATGTCCAAGTAAATAGAGTTTATAAAATTGTTTTGATATAGATATAAAGATATATTGTATATAAATAATATTGATTTAGACAGATTTTAAACAGGAAACTATGAATTTTTTACTCGATACAAGTATAGTGAAAGTGACGAAAATTATCTCGTGAAAGAGCAAGGAGAAAATTTAAACCCCGAATCAATTTTGAAAATCACAATTCATTCTACTTTATCGAACGATTCAGAATATCAAAATCACACTTAAAGAATATTGTGGGTAAAATTGGTGGAAAGCTTTTGCATAAAACTTCTCGCAATTTCGCCTTAACACCCGAGCAACAGCTCTTAACTGCAATGACATGGTTTAAAAATAGGTCCTAGTCCATGGGATTGGGCGTCAGCACGGTTTATCAAACTGAGTGCTTGAATTGGCTTACTGTATGACAATTCCCGGGTCTTGGATATTACTCCTCAGTGACAAGTTGTAAATATGCGCCAGTAATTACGGTTGGTTTGAGAATTGTTTATGAAACGCCTGGACTTGTAAATTGTCAATAATACAACTATACTTGTAAAATTGTCATTGTCGGGTTGTATCATTTATGAAATAGGGCCCAGGTATCTTTAACTTTGGAAATTATTGATACTCACTAATTTGGGTAAAACAAATTAATGTAGGAATCTACAGATGCTGTTGCTGTTTGATGTTTGATCCAATCAGTTAGGTCATGTCAATGACAAAGAGGTAAAACGTCTATCAAATATTGGCACAAAAAATAAATATTGAAGAACTGATTTAAAAATAATTATTTGAATTTGTATATTGCATGTAGAAAATAGGATGATTTAGGCAAATCTTCTTACATAGTTTAAGGTGGACTTTGTGATAATCTGTACATAATACAAATTTTTTTAACAATTCTGTTATTGTTTCCTTATCAAAATGTTATTGTTTGTCGCAGATGATTGGATACAACTTCCGTAATTATATTATTTTAACTCGTATTTAATCCATGTAGTTAGATAGACCCCTACATTTATACTGTGTTCGGTAAATGTTCCAGGAATGCACTCATACTTACATTGCTTAGGCGGAAGAAACTGGCGCAACAGGTGCATTCCAGGAACTTATTTAAGAGTAATCAAAGTAAAAGAATTACCTAATATCTCTAGGTCTCTGTAATAATTATTACAACTAGCATTTGCTTTCATAATAATTCGAAGAATTCGTAAATACGTACGTGTTGAGAAAGTCAATATTATTTATTAAATACTACACAAAAACTATTGCTCCCTCAGGAGATAATATTGACTCCTGCAGTCCCAATTATCATTTGTCTTAAAAAGGATTTGGTATTAAGTTTGACGGCAGTATCTTGTTCTGAAAATATGATAGGAAACTATTCCAATGAGGTTATTAACGTTAATGTGTCTTAATGGTTTTACATAAACAAATATAATACAATGCAATTCCTGTAAATGCTATTAGATATAAATAGGGAGTTTCTCCTGTAGGAGAGTGCAATGTAAATATTTAAACAGTTCAATCTTAAATATTTTTGATGCTTTTTCCAGCTACAGTCAACACTCAGGATAAGGGACGTTTTACGGAATACATAATTGTATACCTTATATGCACAGTCTTGAGCATAAAGTGGAATTGGGACTGCTTGTTTCGTTCATTTGTAGGTCAAATTCTTTAAAATTCTTCCTTTATAACGAGTCCACTGAAGTAGCTCAAATGCATGACAGTTACAATTATTAGCAGTTTCAAGCATATCGTCATTTCTGACAAATTGTAAGTTGTTTTAAATAAAAACGCACCTCAACTATTTTGCCTCTTCTACAAAGAGATTCTTTTAACTTATTAAAGAAACATATTTAATCCCATTATGTATCTTAAAATTATATCGTATACACGTATACTTACACGTATCTTGCAATGAGTAAATGTAAACATAAATAAACTCATTCCATATTCACATAGCCTTGGATTATGTGTGATGGTATTACGCAAATCACAGCCGTTACTTATTTTAAATTAGTTCAAAAACATGTAGAAATAAGATAACAGAAATTACCTGTTTAAAGTTAATGTAAATAATAGATATATGTCCTCATTGTTGTAGTGGAAGGAAATGTTGTATGACGGTTGTACATAAGTGTACAACCGCCGTACATATATGTCGAAGTTTTTTTTATTCCAATTGCAGATTAGCGGTGACAACTGTTTCTCCCGTAAAAAATCAGTGGTCACTGCTACTGCAATCAGTTTTGCCTATCAAGGGAGACCCAACTAAAGTCCACTGACTTCAGGTGGGCCTCCCAAAGGTAGGCAAGACTGATAGTGAGTCGACTGCTTGTCCTTTTTTTAAAGGAACAAGCAGTCATTATTTAAATTTTTATTTTTGGGTAAAAAGGGAGACCCAACTGGAGAAATATTAATCTCCAGTTGGGCCTCCTTGAACAATGTAAATTTGGTCCGGACATTGCCTATATAAGGAAATGTATGTCTATGTAAGTCTCCTGGAATTTTTACTGAAGACCTGCATTGCTTGAGTAGCTGTGTTGGACCATAAACGCAAAGTAGATTGTACGTGTATACCCACCGCTAACAGCATTGCTTGCCGCTACTGCTTCTGCCTAACTGCCATCCCTCATTGAGCTGCCTTTTGCTGCTGCTATACCTTGTTGCTTACCTTACTCCCTCCCGAGGAACAATTGGCCGTCATTGTGATTACAGACAGGAATCTTGGATTTACTTCTATACAGAGTGTCATGCCCTTGAAAATGCTGGGAAACAATATTTAGTTCATTTCATTCATTTCATCTGCATTTGCATGCAGTATCAAAATACTATAGGTATTAAGGCATAATTTACCAATCTAATGAGCAACACGGAAATTGTACCATTAAAGGAATTATACGAGCTTTTCTACCAAAATAACATCGCAACAAAATGTATTTTCACATCCTTGGTTGAGTGGTTGACCATTACGCTCAGTGCTCGGAACGGGTACGCATAATTGGTACCCATGACCGTAACCGTACTCGAAGTGCGGGTATTGCAATATCTGGTATCTATAGATACCCGCACTCACACCCAAGTATCCGGGTACAAACTTTTCACACCCGTTCCTCTCAATCTAATCTGAAGCCATGTACCTGTACTCACATTATTGTGCCCGTACCTAAAAAGTAGTTAAAAACTGTACCAATGCTCAGGTACCTCAAATCTACCTTCCATAATTGTACGGTGTCATGGAATCTTGGAGAAACTAGACGCGTAATGGTTTCTGGGCAACCTGGTCATTCAAATTTATGCAAATAGAGCAAAGCTAAAAAATGGTTAGAGTGTAAATACGTGTAGAATAAAAGAAAGCGACGACAGTACTTTGCCGGAGTAACCTTCCTCAACCTTACTGGAATGGGTACAATTTTTTAACAACAAAACCTGTAAATGCAAGTCAAAGCCCTTCCCTTGAGAATGTTTTGGGAAGAGAGCAGAAGGAACAATATAAGGAACATTATGGAGCAAGTGTAGGTGAATGCTTCCCTTAGATTTAAGATATTCCTCACAATTGATAATATGGATACAGTAACAGGGGAGGGAATCATTGTCCCTCAAAATGCACTAGCCTCGATCATTGAGACGGAGCAAACCAACATCCAAAAGGGTAAAGGAAGGCTTTTACAAAGCACCAGTATACAGGGTGTCCGTTAGAAAACATGCCATGTACATATGTATAAGATTACACTGTAAGAGAGTCGTTTTAACACTTTACAGTAGAAACTCCTATTCTTGGTACAACAAAACAATTTCATTTCCCTTTTAGAAATGTACTCCTTCTTTAACGTTCTTGAAGACTGAGCTAAGACTCTTTGGAGTGTAACAAGTATAGACGCAAAGAAAGGTACGAAAGTATTTTGTAGGTACATATAACCTTTCTCATAACCTTTATGTGATGCGTACAATGTATCAAAAATAAACTTTAGACAGTAAATGCAAGTCACAACCCTTCCTTGGAGAGTGTTTACTGAAGAAAACAGAAGGAACAACAATAGGAATATTATTGTATTCAAATATTTTTGAAGCGTCCGTTCTTCTTCCTGTCAACATATTTTCCGGTAAAATTCCAGTACATTCAGTTGCACAATGGGGAAGCGAAATAAATTTTAAAAAAGTTAGATTAAGTTTAGATTATTGGAATTAGGAAAGATTATGGATAAAGCGTATCAACAACGCTAGGATAAGGATTATTTTTGCAAGGATACCTTGTGCAAAAATGGATATCATTCACTTTCATAAACTTGTTCACCCCGAACAAATCACCTTCCTCCATGCGTCCATTCGGACGTAACTCTTGAATTTCAATGTGTAGATAATATGGATTAATATAAATTTTGGGTTTTTATTTACAAACGCTTATCACACACATGTACTAGTCAGTCTGTCCATATATCTTCAATATATGTAAAACGTACCATTATATAAATGTGACGTACAGGAGCGTTTCGCTCCATTCTTTTGTTACAAGAGTTTTCCTTTTCAGAAGTAAAATAAACTTTAGTCAGTATATGTTTGGCTCTACCTTCGCTGGTAACTAAATAGGAAGTTCAGAGGTCTGATTATTTCCTGCATGTATACTTGCATACTCAACACCTTGTCAAAGGTGGGCATAAGGCATCTGAAATACACTATATCGCTTGCCAAAATGACTTTGGACAAGTGTGGCATTGGTGAGGCCTCTCATTCGTATGTTTACTGATATGATTTACCAATTTCTTTTTACGGCTGAAATATTCATTGAACAAATTGCATTTGCATGGTTTTTCTCCTGCGTGGATTCTCACATGATTCTGAATGCCGTCTTCGAAAGCAAAATTTGAGATGCAAAATCGGCAAGGGAATCTTCTTTTGCGATTCGATGTCATTTTTCAATCAAAATTTAGTGTAACATTACTGTTGAGTAAAATCAACATCCACATTTATAAAACAAGGCAGCTATAATTTTACGATGGTCAGATAATCAGAAAATACCATGAAATAAGTTTTTACAAGTGTTTTTAAGATTCGACAGAGGAAAACATTTTCCCCAGCAAAGAAATGATGTGATCAGGAACCTTTAACTTTGGAAATTATTGAGACTCACTAATTTGGATAGAACAAATTGAGGTTAGAATCTGCGGATGCCGTTGCTGTTTGATGTTTGTTCCAATCAGTGAGGTCATGTCACTGACTTATAAAGAGGTGAAACGTCCATCAAATATTGGTACGAAAAATAAATATTGAAGACCTGATTTAAACATAATTATTTGAATTTTCATATTGTATGTAGAAATTAAGATGATTTAGGCAAATCTTCTTACATAATTTAAGATGAACTTCTTGGTATTCTGTACATAATGCAATTTTTTTTAACAATTCTGTTATTGTCTCCTTATCACAATATTATTGATGTCGTGGATGATTGGATGCCATTTGAGTATATTATTTTAACTTGTATTTAATCCACGTAGATGGATAGTCCTCTACGTTTATACTGTGTTCGGTATGCACTCATACTTGCATTGCTCGAATCAAAGAATTAGGCGGAGGAAACCATTGCAACAGGAACTTCTTGAAGAACAGTCAAAGTAAAAGTATTACACGATATCTCTAGGTCTCTGTAATTAATAAATTATTACTAGAATTTTCTTTCATAATAATTCGAAGAATTTCGTAAATACGTAACTGTTGAAAAATAAGTCAATATTATTTATTAAATCCTACACAAAAACTATTGTTCCCTCAAGAGATCTTATTGACTCCTGCAATCTCAATTATTATTTGTCTAAAAAAGGATTTAGTATTAGGTAGATATGACGGCAGTACACTGTTCTGAAAATATGATAGGAAACTATTCCAATGGGGTTATTAACGTGAGTGTGTCTTAATGGTTTTGCATAAACAAATTAATACAATGCAATTCCTGTAAAAATAATCTCTCAATAGGGAGTCTCTCCTATAGGAGAGTGCAATGTTAATATTTAAACAGTTCAATTTTTAGTATTTTTGATGCTTTTTCCAGCTACAGTCAAAACTCAATATAATGGATGCCTTTGGGAATATACAATTGTATTCCTTATATGCACAGTCTTCAGCATAAATTGGAATTGGGACTGCTTGTTTCGTTCATTTGTACATAGCTCAAACTCCTTAAAATTCTTTATTTATAACAAATGCACTGTAGTAGCTCATGACCATAACCAGTTACAATTAGCAGTTGCAAGCATATCGTCATTTCTGACTAATTGTAAGTTGTCTTAAATAAAAACGCACCTCAACCAATTTGCCTCTTCCCCAACGAGATTCTTTCAACTTATTAAAGGAAAATATCTAAGCCCATTTTGTATCTAAAAATTTTATCGTATACACGTACTTATATACACGTATCTTGCAATGAGTAAATGTAAACATAAATAAATTTATTCCATATTCACATAGCCTTGGATTATGTGTTAGTGATGGTATTAGGCAAATCACAGCCGTTACTTATTTTAAATTAGTTCATAAATATGTAGAATTAAGTTAGGATGTAGAAATTACCTGTGCAAAGTTAATGCAAATAATATATTTTTTCTTTGTGGTTACAGCCTAGAATCCTGGATTCACTTCTTCACAGAATGTCATGCCCTTGAAAATGCTATGAAACAATATTTAGTTTATTGCATGCAGTATCAGAATATGGATATTAAGACGTATTTTGCCAATTGCTAATGTTCAACCATGTAGATACCAATAAATGAGCTATACGAGTTTTGCTACTGTTGATGTAGAACATGTTGTACCTGGATAGGTTACCTTGAATGAGGGAAGATTAAGAATTAGATCCGAGATAATAAAGCTAACTCTTGAAGAGATGAGCGTTGACTCATCTCTCATATACAGTACATTATTTGATCACGTAGTTTCTTACACCTTCCGAATCCCTTCCCCCTATTAAGTGTACATACAAGACACACACACCCATCATAATAGTATATCTCTCATTTCCCCTACATAACAAAACCTTTAGTGAAATATTATGCTAACAAGCAAAGTCTTCCGATGTGACATTCAGAATTAAATGAAAATTGGTGGAACTGTAGGCACTACTAATAGTGTTCACACCAAAGATGCACATATGTGTCCGCATTCCTATAACCTTCCTACAAATGGGAACTAAGAATACATCCTACATATCCAATTTATAGTAATGGAAAACTCGATCCCCCTATATATAGATATAGGATAGTCAAGCCTACTCAAGCTGCCTACCTATTTCCTATAAAGGATACAAAAGCAGCATACATGCCTATTCCTATCCTATAAATTTCATTCTGTGTATGAACAGGGTTCCTTTTGCGTCAGCACACTACTTATACGTATACTCCTTAAGCCAGTATAAAAATCCAACTATAGTAAGGTAATTACAATGTGTTAAAGTGTAAGCAACATATTAATAATCGGTAATTTCCGCATTTTAAGCAAAATTATTAAAATGCATGACCAAGCAATAAGTTTATTAATTAATTTGTTTATTTCATCTTTTAATCACTTCCGACTCAACATAATAGTCTGTCTGGAAAATTAAATATTGCTGGAACATTTAAAAATGAAAAAACTAAGCAACAATAAAAAAAATTGAATATTTTAAAGCTGTTGAGAAGAATGGACGATACTAATAATTTGCTCATTCAGAAAGCGCAGAAACCACACTGAATTTACAACGTTGAAAGAGTCCGAAAATACTCCAGAATCGCCCCAAAATTGAGCATGTCTTATTATTCGACATACATATAATCACACTAAATCTGAGATTCCTTTATATATTTTAGGCAACACTTATATGAAGCCCAGTCCTGCCTATTTTTCTTTATACTTGCAGTACGAAAGGCTGCCTATCCTATTCCTATTTTTTCACGCTGAAGACTTCGGTTACTATCCTATCCTACCTTAATAAGAAGCTTGATTTTAATGCCTATCCTACTTATATGCCTATAAGCCCTATCCTTCGAGGAAGGATGTGCATCTTTGGTTCACACAAACCACAAACTTGATACCATCTCCTCTAAGTTCGGGCAGTAGGACATTTGAAAGTTTGACAGGCGGGATCCTTCCTCCCGTGGATTTTTTCATGTTATATCCCATAAGAAAAATCCATTTTCGCAACTCGAACAAAACTCTAGTCCCGTCTTCAAGGGTACACAATTTGAGCAGAAATAAGCTAATTCTCAACATTACAGGAATTATTTTATTCAATTCGTCTACAATTTATTTCACATAAATATTGTTTTTACTTTCACAACCGAAAAATAATTTAAATGTATTAATACGTACATTCGTAAACCTTTTGAATGTAAAATTGAATTTGTATTTCATTAATTGAGAAAAGGCTTACGTGTTGATACATTTACATTATTTTTCGGTTGTGAAAGTAAAAACAATAATATTTATGTGAAATAAATTTGTATCGAATTGAATAAAATAATTCCTATAATGTTGAGAATTGACTTATTTCTGCTCAAATTTTTAGAGTTATTTTATGTATGAACATGTTTCGTTTATGTGTGAACATTGTTTGGATTTTGTTCCAGTTGCAAAAATGGATTTTTCTTATGGGATTTAACATGAAAAAATCCACGGGAGGAAGGGTCCCCCTTGTCAAACTTTCAAAAAAAATCAAACTTTCAAATGTCCTACTGCCCGAACCCAGAGGAGGTGGCATCAAGTTTGTGGTTTGTGTGAACACTGTTAGTAGTGCCTACAGTTCCGCCAATTTTCATTTAATTCTGAATGTCACATCGGAAGACTTTGCTTGTAAGTCTCATAGTGAAATAATTATTATGCTAAATCTCATAGCGAAACACTATGCAAAAGTCTTACAGCGAAATACATGCTAGCACTTCTGCCAGTCTTCACAGCGCACACTTCGACCTGGTTCATGCAGAAACCACCGATTTGGGCACTTTATGCGTATCGCATAACAATGGCGCTTAGCATTTAATAAGCTTAGAATATAATAATCAGTTGAATTATGAAACAAGTCACTATTTTATTTCAACCGAGTAACCTCTTACCTAATGCATGCATATGTATGTATAATTACATGAATGATATTATTGTTTGATAATTAAAGTTTTCACTTCAACAAAAAAAAAGAAGTATGAAAGTAAGAAATATGAAACCTAATTATGCTGAGGATTCACAAGTTCATAATTTAAATCACAAAATATTGACTTAATGAATTAAAAAATATTTTTATGGATACACAAGTCAGCGAACTTGTGTATCAAAAGTTAATACGTCCCACGCTCGATATAAACTTAAATAAAAGATAAATTACTTCACGCCCAGAAGTCCACGGTGTTCAATAACCGTTGCTATATATAAAGGTCCCCCCAGATTTGTCCCGCAATTGTACATACAATGGGTAATTGCTTGTTCAGAATTTTATTCTGGTTAGGAAATAATACATTCCAAATACATTCGTCAGTAATTACAAGAGTTATAACGTGGAAACAAACAAATGCAAGAATAAAGTTTACAAGACTTTTGAGAATTCCGAAATGCATTCAGTCAATGTGAAATTCTGTACAAAAGTCTGCCTGTCACAATTGCACTGTTTCATGGAATGTTCGAGAAACTAGATGCGCAATGGTTTCTGGGCAACCTGTACATTCAAATTTATGCAAATAGCTCAAAGAATAGTTATCCGGGTTTACAGAAGTTAGCCTCAATATATGTAAATTCCATGGAACGGTCGGGTTTTAGCTCCACAGAATGGCTTTATAAGAAATCCCTGACTGGAATTCATGACAAAGCCTCAGAATTCCCTTTCCTGGTATATTCTCTAAATTTGAAGAATTTGAGAATATTTTCTTGTACCAATTTTCTTACAATGTCTAAAGATACGGGCATTTGTCAATTCTACAGCGGCAAGTCAGTTTTTATCACAGGCGCAACCGGTTTTGTCGGGAAATGTTTGGTGGCTAAACTTCTTCAGTCTTGTCCCAATATTGGGAAAATTTACATTTTGGTCCGTCCGAGGTCAGACTCACAGGCTGGCGTCCTGTCTAGGTATTCAGACGTGGTAAATTCTACGGTAAGATCAAATCAAGTTGCAACTTTCGTTTCACCCAATGCCGATTTTAAAATATTTACAGCGCTCTTCTTAAGCATGAGATCGGTTCGGATAAAACACAAATCCGAACCGTAACCGAAGTTTTCGGTTAATTATTTGTCAAAATCCCAACCGAACCGGTTTGTTCGGATACAAAAATACTCCTATCCGAAACCGAACCGCTATAAACCGGCTCGGAGGATTTCTATAACCGAACCGTTTGTCGGTTATCCGAATAACCGAAACAATATTTTACACTTTACAAGTGAAAACTTCATTCGAAACATAAATATATATAAAAACCTTGTCTAAAAATCTTTGTTTTATTAAAAATGTTGTTTAAACTTACAAAAATTATTACACTAATTTTTATCAAGTTCTACCTATTATATAACTAAAAATCTTTGGATCAAATCTCCAGTAAGACCAAATGGTCCCAAAACTCGCTTTTAATCTATTTTTTGAAAGGCTTATTTTAGGAATTTTTTTAAATATCTGTATTGCCCTTCTAAGAAACCGATATGGATTTAGATGAACGTCCAAATCTTTTAAGATTAATAGTAAATACTGTGATTTAAAACAAAATTTAGCAGTTGTCAATCAATTTTTGATCCCAGTGGTGCGGCTCAAGGTATCTTGTTCATATAATTTTTTGAGGTTCGTATTTTTCTTTTCTTTCAGGTTTTTGAAACTATCATGAAAAACCATCCTTCCTTGCTTGAGAAAGTTTGCTGTCTCGAAGGTGAGATGTCCCTTCCATACTGCGGATTCGACGAAACGACACTAGAACTAATCAAGGATGTTGAGGTAATTATTCACTGCGCATCTGCAATTAGGTTCAATATGGCGGTGTCAAAAATCGTGAAACTGAACGTGGGTGGCACTTACAACGTCCTTACCATCGCAGAACAAATGACTAATCTAAAAGTTAGTACAAATATTAATAAAGATATATTTATCTCAATTCAAACTGAAGCGTATGTATTCAAGTGATCGTTTTTATCACATAGGCATTTTTATACGTTTCAACGGCATATTTAATGCACTCGAAAACTCCAGTGGAAGAAAAGGTCTACAAAACTACAATTGATCCGTTGGAAGCGATGGAAACCTTTCAAAAGATGCCGCAGGAGTGGCTCGATTCCGTGAATAAAATGTACGAGAGGTTTCCCTTAGATAGTGTATTACAATTTTCCGGATTATAATCAACCTAGTTAAGACGTTACAATGTGTTTTATTTTTAATTTAGAATTTTAGAAGAACATCCCAACACTTATGCGTATTCGAAGCGCATGGTTGAAAATCTTGTGGAATCATTCAAAGACCAACTCCCGGTTTGTATTGTTCGCCCGGCTACAAGTTAGTTATCTGAAAATAATAAAATGGGTGGTTTTAAAATTAAATGTCACATTTACACCTCCCATGAAATTTGTTACCTTGGAAAACATTTGTTAAATTTTGTTTTGTAATTTGCAACTCTAGTCCTAGCTGCATGTAAGGAACCGTTTCCAGGATGGAATGAGACCAGTGCCAGTATAAGTCAATACCACCAGCTGTTATTTACTGGAGCGTACCAAACTGTTCTAGTAAACCCAAAAACGAGGACTCACATCACGCCAGTGGATTATACCGTCAATACAATTTTGGCGGCTGCTTGGAGACGTGGAACATTGTAACACACCAATTTCCGCATAGTCATTCCAATCTATAGATATAAGGTTTCTTGCTTGCTTGAATACTAATATTTTTATTTGTTTCCCAGGTCCGACAGTGGATTTGTCGTCTATAACTGTGTTCCGAAAAGAGACAACAACATCTTGAATGAGCAAATTGTTAAATGGGGGTTTGAAACTACCCACAAAGAATCTAACTCAATTATGCGTTACGTCAAGTACCAGCCTTTTCCACCAGTGAGTTCATTTTCCAGTTGAAAAACCAGATTTATTTGATGCTGTGTTCATTCTCACAGAACTCTTGGAGGAGCGAGACAGGAAAGGCGAGGTAAATAAATTGGAACCAATTAGGTTGCTCTATAGGTACATTGTGACAAAAGTCCGATATGTTAATAATTGAGGAATTTCTGGCGAGTTCAGAGTTCCTTTCTCTTCTTCAGAGATTTTTAATCTTTCATTGATTTTGATACATTACAGTTTGGCCAAACATCAAATGAAAGCCTTTATTCTCGCCCATGTTTTCAAGATGTTTACTTTGAATGATTGTAAGTTCCTGGGATCAAACATGCAGAAGCTTTGTCAGATAATGAGTCCGCATGACCGCAAAATATTTTACACTGACTTTGCCCAAATAAACTGGGAATGTTTTATAAAGGACTTCGCGGAAGGACTCAGCCGTTTTAAAAGTATCTGTATGAAATGACACTGTTAATTACTAATGGAATATTTATAAATCAAGTCCGGAGTCTGTGAATATTTTTGAGCAATCAGAAAACTGAATTAAACTAACCCATTTCGTCACGCTACGCAGCTTATAATTGTACGCGTGTCGGATATTATACTTCAGAAATATACTGGGAATTATATTGGATTAAATCCACATGTAAAAATGCACATTTTAAATTCATAATTCTTATTTCCCTGATTGATTTGTACTCAAACCCTGCTTTAGTATTAGTCGTATACGGTCAGTTAAACTGTTCATGAAACAAACCACACATAGTCTTTCGGGTAAATTTTCCCCAAAATCATAGTGTTTTGAATCTTCCACTAAATTAGCAGAGCAAACCCTAATGTGGGTTCCAAAGGTGAAATCCCCGCCAAATCCATCAGCATTTGAATATTATATTTTCCAAAATATTTTGCGTGAAAATGAGCACGTGGAAAAGAGTAACAGGAAGACCAGAGTCAACATTTCAGGTATTTAGAAATCATAGAAAGAGCACAATCAGCAGTTGGGTTATCAACTTTCTTTTCAAATTTTCTATTGACTGATTACTTTTTTATGCTGACAATTAATCAATGAAAATGACCTTTTGAATACGAACGAGGGTCAAAGTTTTTGGGGCAACATGCAATTTGAGTTCTGATATCCAGTTTTGGCAAAAACATTTCATCTACAATAATTATGTGACATGATTAGATATTGGAGAACCTATAGATGCACAAAGGTAATTTAAAATCCCATACTCTCTCATGCCTTGAATTTTCCTTTACTGTCAGATCTACCCGTACTGTGACAGTCAATGCTAAATTATTACTTTTGTTTGTTTGTATGTAGCCCTTGCATACCTGCTCGTCATGTAGATATAGACGGAATGTAAACTGTGGGTAGTGCTGGAAGTCCTTAGTAATTACACAAGACGTTTGGAGTGACCGTAATGCACAGAAACATTGTTAAAAGATTTTGCTGAGATAATTATAGGCTTCATATTTTCAACGGACACTTTGGCTACTAAATGCGAGTAGAAAAGGTTCTTACTGTTAGAAGTTAACCGATACCTTCAATTTTATGGAGCGGTATTCCCAACGTTTACTTTTGGTATAATCTACCATGTAATAGGAATAGGCAAGAGCTTAAAGATTCCTTTAAAAAATTCTGAGGGTACTGGAAATAACAAGCAGCAGATGATGGATGGTCGTTGTATGTTAAGTGAATTTCCTATATGATTGTTTTCTCTTATTGTTAGATAGCATTACCTCAACATTGACGTGTCTAAATCCTCTTCAGGATTGTACGTAATTAGTCGTAATATATATGTATACAGTGGCAGGTCCATATGTTGGCGGGTATTTTCCCATCCCTTAAAAACAACTATAGGAAAGCCAAAGTTTACGAAATTATTGTGTAATATTACAGATAATTAAGTAATTACACATTGCAGGGTAATCATCTGGTGGAAAACAGAGAGGAAATGTAAGAACTTAAATACTGTAGCTCCAGATACTTTCTAAAGCTGTTGTTTCTCGAGTTATTCTATTACTGTATTTACCAGGGGAGTAATTATGTGCATGCAGATAAGTATGGGCATGTTCAGGTAGAAAAAGAAAATGCGGTAATAAAGTGGAGAGAAGTGTAGATTTGAGTAAATTGTCCCAAGACCCTTGTTAAGCATGATACGTGGAAAGGCCTACAGTTTTGAGAGTACCATCAGGTCTTTTGTTACAATAACAGGCTCGGTTCACGACCCTTGCTGATATCTATCTCAAACGTGACAGAGGTAGAAGTTTTGGGATGCTTATGAAAGTTACATATTTGTATGCGTCGAATAAGAGGAATGAAAAATGGGAACAGACGACGGTTCAATGATGTTTGTATGTACTTATGTACAGTAGTATAATTAATTATATTCGTAACGACACGGTGTACAGAGAAAAATAACAATTCAAAAGGAAACACCCGGAACATAAGACTCGAGAAATTATACTAACCTCAGGCCTCACATGCCTCAGAACGCAAACATGTGGTGCAAAAATGAAGCAAGGAAAAAATAAAAAAATTATTTCAACACTTTAAAACAATCTTTAAACTTTGCTCACATTTATTTTTCCTCATGAGGATGCAAGTTTCGTTCTGAGAAGTTGATTGTTGACTCAAATGGTACCCTATAAAAATCCTAAAAACTCATCTACAATGCTCTGGATTGTCCATCCAAAATTGGCGAGCTTCAAAATTCCTTTTTTCTCACAACTTTCTCAATTTTACTGTTGAACATAGTATCTACAATCTTGCTCCGTGTCTATTCTGGTCCTATCCATATTTCTCATCGTATAATCCTATGAAATCCCTCCCTGGAAAGCCCATACAGTTAACCAAGCATTATTAACAGTAATAACTGGATAAGCAATTTCTGGTATTTATTCATTCATGTTTACTCCAATAATGAAATTCAATTACAAGCTAATATTCAAGTCAAGTTATGTGTATGGCAAGTAGAGCTTCCTTCGGGTTTCCGGAATCCCGAAGTTCCGTGTTCGGAAACGGAACGGAACAATTTCGGAACATTATCTTCTTTTCCGTCATAGAATCGGGACAAAACCGGAACATGAGCACTTGTACCGATAATATTGGGACCGGGACGGTTCAGAGCATCGGTACGAAAAATGTCCCATATAATTTATGCCATCGGAAAGCGGAATAGTTCTGTTCCGTTCCGAACCGATCCCGGTACAATTTCTGAAGTGTCGCGCCATCGTTCAACTAGAATGAAAACACATTTCTTATCGCACTGGCTTGTAACCAGTTTTTTGCCAAAGTAACGAAATTGGATGAACACAGATTTAATTTACGCAAATGCTTATATGTAATGCGAGTATCGTTTTCCATGAAAATCAACAGAACAACTAATTTTATTTAATAAACATGGGCATTAGCGATTTTTCTCGAAATGAAAATTCTGAAATCGAAATTATTAGCAGTAATGAAGCAAGCTTGCAGGAAATTAACACTGTTAGGCCATTGAAATCCACACGCTACAAATATTTATTGCTAAAAAATAATTAATAATAATTATATAATACTGCACAGTGGTTCTTTTTATATGGCGTAATTATTATTAAATATTATTTTATATAATTAAATAATAGCATTCCCTAGCATCCAATCTATTAAAAGTATATCCTGTATATTAAGTTGCCAGTAATTTGTACACGCATTTCACGTATATGTTGTGAACAATTCCGGGATATTTCGGAACGGAACGGGTTCGGAACGGAAAAACTAGCATAAAACGGAACGGAACATAACCTGTAACGGAAAAAATACCTTACTCCTGTGTTCCGAACGGTGTCAGTTCACATGTTCCGATGTCCCGACAGCCGGAACGGAACCGGGACCAATATTATTTGTAGGTTTCGGAACGGAACGGAATTTCCTACGGAACAAAAATGTTGAACACATTGGAAGCTCTAATGGCAAGTTCAAGTTATATTAAATAAGCTTGAAATTTGTATACTTAAATATTCAAGTTATTTGATGAACAGTATTAGTCAAATGCATGTGCGATATATTGTATAGAAAATTTTTCAAATTCAAGTCAAGCTTGTCAAGTTGTCTAAAATAACTTGATTGAAGGCAGCTCTGGTTGTCACGAAGATGTCATAAACTGTCACTGGTAATGGTAAGTCAAAATTACAGAACTGTTCCTTACAACTGGAGTATCGATCATTACGAAATAAATCCTTTCAAAATTGAACTTAAAACCATTTTACATACAGGGCAGCATAGGATTCATGTAATTATATAGTTTCTGTTAGTATTATGATGGACTTTATGAAAAGTAATGACAAATTTTAAATGCTTACAAAATGCTACAAACTGCTATTTTTGTCAGTTACTTTGAAATCAGCACTAAATTCAAGCGCATCCGGACATCAAGTGAGATGTCAAATCAGGACAGTTCTGATAAAATCAAGACTTCTGGGCGCCCTAAACAAAAACTTCTTCAAAGAATACAGTAGAGTGACCCCATAGCATAGTTCAACTTGGATATGTTTGATTCCTGCTCTGTAAAAACATTGTTCAGTAATATCATGTCGAAACATTTAGAAAAGAATCTGTAATCCGTAATCATCCAGCATATAAAACAGGGAAGAACAATCACAACATTTAGCATATGAGTCACACACCCATGTCTTACAACGGGGGTTTTGCTTTCTTTAATTCTGACGGGAGAAGCTCTCTAAGCTTGGCATTCAGAACTTTAACTTTAGTTTTGTGTCGTGTATAGAACAGATTGGTAAAGTGCAAATAGATTGATTTTTGTTAGACAGTATGCCGGCATCGCTGATGCAAGACTCCCTCTTCACCAAATTCCTTCCTTTACAAAGGTCTCTCTTATCAGCGATCATTGCAGTGGAAGTATTATTTTGACAGTTGTCAATTTTCTCAGAAGTCAGATTCATCAACAGCTATCATTCCTCACCAGAATCCTTGTATCCGCACACCAACAGAGTTCCGTAGGCTTGATGGGCCAGATGGATGAAGGACTTGATACAACTTACGTCCACTCCCTTAAATATGCCCATAATATATAAGAAGCTTTAACAAATTTGTATAATCATGATAACATATGCTTATAACAGCAAAAATTACCATTGAGATCTTAAAGGTTTTGTATACCTAAACAAATTTATACACTGTAATTCCTATGCCTATAATTATACCAGCACGAGTGTAATCATATGCAAGAGTACATTTCACAGCTACCAAATTGTGATATGGTGAAATTAAATGAGTTCTAGTCTCTATTTCATAAACATTACAACTCGACGATGACAATTTTGTAAGTATATGTAAGTGTAAAAAACAATTTATGACTAAGGACCAAATATATGATTTTACATATGACGGACATGTTTATGAAACCAAATTTAAAATGACAAGTCACTTTTGACGTAATTGTCAGATAATAAAGTTTATGAAATGGGGCTTCGGTATTCTAAACACAATAATTTTATTACAAATTTAATTGCCTTCTTACCAATTTTAATTATTAAAACTTGGTGTCCTGAACGATCAATAAAGGAGCACATATGTACATTGGAATCAATATTTTGAAAATACCTGCTGGTAAAACTGTTTTAAAATACGAAAATAATATTATGTCTTTACTATATTAATTAATAACATTTACTCCAGAATTATTTTGAAATATTTTAAACATGAAATTCTTATAAGTTATAAATTGTCATGAAAGTAATACAATGTGATATTACACTTTGCTCACAGATAAAATTTAAAAGCATTTGAATGATTATAAATAATATACCATATGACGTGTTTTAAATTAGCTATTAAATGTACGCAGCAGGAATTTTAATTTGTTCATACATTAGATCTCAAAATATACAACAGCAGTCAACGGGGTAGTTGGAAACCGAAAACGGTGTTAACTGGTTAAGATAAAACTCACTTGTCAGGAAACAATATAAAAATAATGAAAACATTCAACGGAAGAAGCAACGAATTGAGTTTCATTTGTACTGCATTTGTGGAATTATGGATTATGTTTTACAAACTAAACAGCATGAAACATGCCAGAAAATTGTATTAATGGGTAAAGCCATTACAAAAATGTTCAAGGCACGCTTAAGTTAATATTTGTATTAATACAAAGTATGTACATAGATATTGTTTATGGCAGGGACGGGAAGGGGCTTGAATACGAATACTTTTTAAAACCTTGAGATACAAAGGAAATACTTGACAAATGGCTCTGTATGGTCGAAACAAATTTTCAATTTTTGTTATTTTTTTCGGATACAAATTCCGATTCCGATTCCAATACTTTTCTTTAAGCCCATTTTTTAGGTATTGTAACTATCCAATTTCAAAAATTCTTTTTAAATTTCAATTCTATTATCATTGATCTAGTTGTCTATAGTTACAACTTATCAATGCAACTGTTCATTTACATACAATCGAGGTACAAAGTTTTTGGGGCACTGTGAAATTCGGATTCCGATTCCCGTCCCTGGTTTATGGGTTCAGTTACATTTGTGGCAGGGTGAGGCGTCCCATTAATAACGACCCGAAGTGATAACAGAAATTGCGCCTCGTGTTACATTGATAATTACAATACAAATTCTACACTACTCAATCATTCCGGTCAATTTTGTAGCATTGTAAAAGCTTATTTGATTTTTTAGAAACACTCCGGTAGCAGAATACGGAACTGGGCATAGATTAGAGCCGTATTTATTTGTCAATATAGACCGAAAATACATTCTTTTACGTAAACACTAACGGTTTTTCAACTTCTATCAGTTATTACCCCAACCGCGCGTTAAAATCACGTGCTTTGTTATTAAAAACAGAATATAGAAATAGACACAGTATAAAGTTTAATAAGAGAATACAATTCCTTGAATCAATTTTGAGTAGTTGTACATACTAACTACGTATCAAATTAACAAAATACCATGAGGGAAACATTTTGTATTCACTTAGGAGAGACGGCAAAAGAAAACCTCATAAATTCTACATGTGTCTCGCTGGGGTCAAAGTACGATATATTGCAGTAGGGTAGTACAGATAGAAAGAAAGATAAA
This sequence comes from Allacma fusca, assembly GCA_947179485.1. NCBI lineage: Eukaryota > Metazoa > Arthropoda > Collembola > Symphypleona > Sminthuridae > Allacma > Allacma fusca. The sequence continues at coordinate 66,753,752 of OX359245.1, forward strand.
CCAAGATAAAAATAAACTATAGAGAAATAAAAAAATTCACGACACTTTAAGTTTTAAATTCAGCTCAAATGTATGAGAATATGCTTAGAAATTCCGAATTTACTATATCATTTTCGCCTATACAGTTACTTATTTCCCAAACATTACGTCAGTCAGGGGTGCATGTAAATCCACCCCTGACGTCAGTGCATACAAAAGTAGTTTATTGCGGCAATTTCCATTAAAATACGCCACAAGTCATGCTGTTGTAATAAAATATTCAAATATGAATTTTTGACATTACTTATATCAATCACAACCTGAAATATTGAGTTAAAATCAGTTGGGACAGTGTTTTGAAACTAAATTCTTTAAAAATTGTAAATAAGTTGCTGGAGGAGTACTTATTAAGCTTCGTCCTAATTAAAAAATGGAATCTGTAAAATTGCAATACTATTCAAAGTTATCTGAATTCTGGTCTCTTTAAAGACTAAATATATCAGCTGCCATCAACATGTACGCCGAAGAGCACGTATAGGGTCCTAATTTGAGTGTTTGGTGCGGCCCAACCTTCAAGAAGGTGATAGCCGAGACCCATTCGCATTGGCGAAAGAGGATATGTAAGTACTGTAAAGATAATAGCTGAGTGTGAGATTTTCGCTCTCGAATGCGGATAGATTGTGTTGTTTATTACAGTGTTGACGATGTCCACTGAAGCCGTGCAGATTCTTTAGTAGATCTCCAATCAATTTGGAGTCTCATTTGGAGAGAATTCATTTTGTGGCGATTGTGATCACTACTGTTAAGTCAAAGGATATTATGTGTGTCCATGCCCCGGTTCAAGACGTGGGCATGTTGATTCATACATGCTACCGGATATGTCATATTTTTCGGAACTTTCCCGATAGCATTTAGGCAGTATGCTGTTGAATAAATACAACAAGCATATATCTGCTCCAGACACAGAGTCCGCGTTTAAAGAAGTGGCTCCGTATTTAATAAGATTTTTATCCGACTTGTTTAAAACACGTGGCCTCATTAAAACCGAAATTGGCATGAGGATAAAAATGGAAAAGGAATCTAAAGATTCCGAGGGTAATTTGCAATAACGCGAAGCAACAGTATATTTCAAGTCAATGCATTACGAATTAGGATGGATTAGTAAGATAGAGTATATAGTAGTACATGCTGCTTCCGATATTGTTGACAAAAAGAATAACTTGTTAAGTCATGGGAGCGGCTGGAATATAAAATACATGTACAGTTTTGAAATTAAAATGGCTGAATCTAGACTATTTTATAATAGTGCTGGGAAAAAATATTTGCCCATGCCTTTTGAGAGATTGCTAATTTTAAAAACAATGACGACAATTGTTTTCTGTACTTTCTGCATTATTTCGCGAAGATCATATAGCTTTTAATAAAGAAAATGTTTACAAAAATCGAAACTTAGAAAACCACAATACATGGCAAAGTATTTTCATCTGCTTAAAACAGATTGTATTAACGGTCCAGTCGATATTTATAAAACCATACCATTATTTGAGGAAAGCAATAATGTTAAAATAAATGTGCTCACACATAAGGATGGAAATGTCATTCCTTTGAGAAGAAGTAACTACGTTTCTCAAGAACAATTAATTTATTTCGAATTCCAAGTGATGAAGATCAACACTTTATTTTGATCAAAGATAAACAAATTCTTGTGAAACAAAAGTTCGCGAAAGAGAGGGTCCGTCAATTTACTTGGAGATATTTTTCAGTTAGCACCGGCGAATGATAGGGCAATATTCACCCCTGCAGGTAAAACAAGCCCTAAATATGCTCAAGAAGCGTTCCAGCTGTACAGGAAATTCGACACACATGATGCTATCGTAAACGTTTTGATCTCAGCATCATTAGTAATGTACTTGAATGTATTCCTGCGGCCTAGTTCAGCCCGGTGCATATCAACGATGGGTTTAGAAACAACTTTCTTGGATCCATAGAAACCCGCATCCGTGATTTGGTAGTTGTACGGAACACCATTCGTACCGGCCTAATATTAGCATGGTTTTGCTTTCGCCGGAGATTATTTTGAATAATATCATACAATCCGGGTTGGCGTGCTTGTATCTCGACAAAGTTATATTCTATCACGGCTCCCATCCGCAACTGAAACAAGTGTTTCCCGGACGTGAATAGATTTCCTCACCATTCCATCGTTACACTTTGATCTTATTTTAAAATCAGACATAAAATCTTCACAGCTTAGTTAAAATATACTTGAATATGCAAATTATATACTTTATGTTCAGACATAAGAATTAGCAGGGTAAGCTATTTCTGTGTATGAGAGTGTAATCGAAAAACATTATCTTTTAATTTGGTCATCATCTTTGGTAAAAACGCTGACCTGATATCTCAGTTTATTCGAATGCCCTAAAATGAATTGTCACAGCATTCCTTCGATTATACATTTTGAAGGTGAAATCAATTACTCAGATTTTACCTATTGTTTCCTAACCTGGAACGGCTGGTCATAAAAGATTGTCCAGCGTCAGGTTCTTTGTAAATATGCTAGAGCATTAAGTTACGGATGGATTTCTATATATGCATACTGTGACTAAAATGAATAAAATCAGCCGGTTTTTTGCTATATGAAAACTATAACGCTGTTCGTTTAAAGCTTATTTTAACACATTATTAATCAGACATTCGAATTGATTCACTGCAGTGAACTACAGTTTTTTTAGGCGATAGAACAAGCCAGTAGGACCAATCAGCTTTGTTGTGATTGAAAATGTTCCAGCAAACCCATTTCAACCCGTTTCTTGAGCTCGGTCTGTATTTTGTATAATTACATAAACATTTGTCGAACGTCTATGTCACCGACGAAGTTTTCGTTAATGACTGCAACGTGTATGCTCATGCAACTAAAAGGGAAATTTTGCGGAAATTTGTGGAAACGGCAGCAAGAGATAATGTAAATCAATGCTTTTTATGTTTAGTGATCAAGTATCACTTTCTCTTTTATCCACGTCAGTTGCCAGGGCATTGATACTGATAGTAGACTATGGTACTTGTTATTGTTCAGCGCTGTCCTGGATTTCGTTGAAACCTTCAGCTGTCCTACATCAAGAGTAGTGCAATGTTTAGGAGTTTAGAACGAATTCATAGTTACTCCGTCGTTATATAATATTATATTGCAAGTGTTTGAGACACCACTGAATCTCAAAATCTTGTCGTTAATGTAGGTTTGATAACGTTAACCAGAAATGGCCAGTAACTATGAAAAATCAATATTTTACGATGTCATTGCAACAGATGTTTATGGGTGTAACAAAGCAGAGGAATAAATATAATTTTCTTACAATTTGTCCATTTACAAAATGTCATTTGTGAATTCGTTTCCAACATTAATTCAAAGATGGCTATTAAATTCTTGATCTACAGCATAATTTCTTTACAGTAAGTTACTTAGAATCCTGATAAGTTCATCATAACTTCGGTTTTAGTTACATCTAAGCCCTACCTGTAACGGATTATACGAGTGTAGGAATTCCACTATCACATTTCTTGTACGCCTACCTATTAAACATCACCGGTGTTTCCAATTGATTGTCATAATGGTGACGTAAAATTCAAGGACGACATCACTATTAAGAGCAGATGCGAATTGCGTACATGAGGAAGTTCTACAATAACATTTAAAACGCCAGAATACTTGTAGTTATGATCTAAATTATGCGTATATAGTTTACAGTATTTGCAGAAATATTGAGGCATACAAAATCTGACTTTTTGGCTTATTTGTTCACTTGAACCGGGTAGTACTCAGACGAAATCTATACAAAAATTATATTTTAATGAAGACCTACGTCAAACAGGCCTGACCTCAAGTTCGGCTCAGCTAATGATTCGCACTTGAACTTGACATCAACATTATTATTTGATTAAATTTAAGACCCGAACTTGAACTTGATTTTTTTTTAAAGGAATATAGGAACTGGAGTAATCAAGTTCACATAATCAAGTTAAAACTTGACCTTGAATGGAACTTGACCATGAAGTTCAAAATAAACTTTAAATATGAACTTGAACATGAATTTCAAGTTATTGTATTGTATATAATTTTGTATATTTGTAAATAGAAAGGCTAGAAAATTACCTCCATTTTATTTTGATTTATTTTCTACATTAAATATCAAAATTTAGAAAAAAAATAAAAACGTGATTTAAATTAGCTGATAAATGGGAACTTGATCATTAAATTTCAAGTTCATGGTTTTGCAGTTATTTAATCCGAACGTGATCATGGTATTGATGTCAAGTCTGGATGAAGACATGACCGTGAACTTAATTCGAGCCTTAAAATCAAGTTCAAATTTCATGTTGTCCCGAACGTGAGATTTCAGTGTCAAGTTCAAATTAATTTGCAACCCGACCTTGACTTGAACTTGAACTTGACATGAACTTGTCAAATTATACTTGAACTTGAATGTCAGGTCTGATGTCGAAGCATGAGCAACGTTTGACTTTCTAAGTTAATGAACGTCAAATGTTATGATACTGACAATAAAATTATATTGGCGTTGATTAAAATTAGTTTTGGTTTGAACACACAGGCAATTGAATTGCAAAACAAGTTACACAAGAAATTATTCTAAGACAGTCCCTGAATTCTAAGTTTTTTTTTTCTTTTTGGTTTGCTGTGGTACAATATTGCAGTTCGAAAGTTTTACTTTACTGCTAGTTTTGAAGATAAGTATTCCTTAGCAAGATGTGCAGTATGTTAAAGTGCACCATTGCATTCAATTCTTTACTTACGGAGTCGAACTTGTATGGAAAGACGGAAAGATTCTTCCTAGGGAAATTTCTTCAAAGAAGGAATTTTTCATGAAGACGGATTTACAAAGTGGTCTGTTGGTAGGATTGGCAAAATTGCTGGCGTCTTTCGAATAAATACTTTTTGAACAGAGATTCCGAATTGTAATGAACTTTTGGGGCAAGAATTTGGTCTCTTGGATAAGTAATAAAGGTGGAAATATGGAAAGGCTAAAGAAATATCTAACTTGTGTTGGTTTAAATGTCTGGATAACCTATCAACTAATTTAAAGGTAATGTTTCAATCAAGCAATTATTTTTGGCCCTGTGGATTTTCTGGATTTGCATTAAACTTGTTTTTGATAAAATACTGAATTAAACTTCACATATTATAATAATAGAGTAATTGTATTAAATTTCCGTGAAGACAGCGTCCATAATTTTTTTAACTGTTGTGACTCTAATGTAACTTTTACCGCTTAAATATGTGGATTTTGTCTATGAATTGTGACAAATTATTAATTAATTCGGTATTGCGTTGTTATCTTCGTCTTCTCATTCCCAAGTATACATAACGTATATTGAATGCGTGATAGTTTCTTAATGCTGACATTTTTCCAACTAACTTTTATTCACTTCAAGGAAGAAAGGGTTGCTCACTCGAGGGGCTTCTTGCTTCATCTTCGGTCTCTGCTACAGGCTCGTAGTACTGCATTATTGTTTCTCTCTTTGCTTGATTTACATTGCCAAAATACTAGTCCTTACTATTAGGATTGTTGTCTTCAGATCTATTTTAAGTAGCTTTAAGAAGGTTTCCTCTGTTACAATTATGTTGCTACACCTGTAATTGTGATAGCATCAGATACCTGAAACCAAATGGCAGTATATAATAAATAACGTGAATTTCCATGGTAAATTGGTCCATCAAAACAATTCTGCACCGTCCAATGCTGTATTTTATCATGTTTCAATTTAAAAAATTCTAATGAATAGTTAAGTTTCAAGTTATTCTTACAATGCCTGATTGTAAAACCACAAAAATAATGACTTTCACTTTTCCTTAAGAAGTTTAATTCATTTAAAAATGCCAAGCAGACTAAAATTGATTGTTTTGAAATTATTGAAATCTTATTTCTGAAATGTATAAAGGTCTTGACAAAGTTGGAATCTTACAGGAATACAAGTACACCAGAATATTATTGTTATCTTTATAAGACGGATTCCTCGGAAATTCATTTATAATTTTTTCAGAATATGTCCACAATTGGTAATTTAGGAAAATATTCACGATCAAAAAGTTCAAAACAACAAGCAAAATCCCATGATTTCTAAGGTTATAAAATTGAAATGTTTAATATCAACAAAATGTTACATTACAATAATTATTTATGTAAGAAAATTAACAATTAAATGCTATATCTAAAAGATTATTCGAAAGTCATCGTTTAAATAATATATCAACAGCCTGTAAAAAATAGGGACTACTTGGAGACTAAAGTGTTATGAAAAAATAAGAGAGAAAATTTATTCAAAATTTGCATAGTTTAAACATTCTGACTATGCTTCACAGTTTCGACCATTTTCTATCTAATAAAATAGAAAATTCTCAATAAGAAGGAAATAGATCGCTGAAAAAATCCTAAGTTGAGAATTAATGTGCCACAAAATTGAGAAATTTCATATTTTTCATCATTGTTAATTTTTCATCATTGTTTCACTCATATTATATGTATATGATTAGAGTGTTTATACAACTTTAATAAAATTAAAATACAAAATTTTAAGAAAACAGTATAATGTTACCTTTTCTGGTAGAATTCCAATGCTGTTGAGTTATTATTTAAGGTGTGCACAGATTTATCCTGGTTCCATCCGAAATATCAGAATCCATACTTTCTTCGTCTACTTAACTGAAATTACGAAAAAGGTACTTTGAAACTGCACGTATCCTCCACCAGATGAACTTTTTTCAACAGATTTTTAAATTGTATTCAGCCCTAAGCTTACTTGAAGAACACTGGTTTTGCTCCAGTGCAGACATCCCCTTCCAAAGCAACACAGTTTTTGTAGTAGAATTTCACAACTGAAGTCCGAAGGGTTTTTTAGTAGATTGAGTATGAATTGGAAGATATGCTTCGGATATCTTTCTAATCAAAAATACTATATTTACTCCTGCAGCCATTCCTTTTTGGATTGAAGTATTCCAGTTTTGTGACTTTTGAAAAATTCAAAATATTTTTTCCATGTTACACTTGTAAAATATCTTAGAATTACGAATTTGAAAACAAAGCGGCAAAAATATTTAACTTTTAGTAGCTTTCGAAAAATTTAACGAGATATGCGACTAAATAATGCAAGTTGGACGTCCTGAATGTACTGGTTATTCAGAATAGTGGAAGTGAGAGGGTTTTCAGCCAGAAGGTTAGTTTACGACTATTTTCTCTACTAAGGAAACTTTTCTGCGAGGGTCGAATGACGCCAGCTGAAAGCAATATCTTTTGTACCTCCCTGCACCTTTTACTATTCTGTACTTCTGTACCCAATAGAATTCATGTGCATATACATACATACATACATAAATACCTACAAAAAAAGCTGTCTTTGAAAGTGCATTACCATTGTACTCACTGGGGGTGAAAAAATATAACACACGAATCAAAACTCCGGAAAATAACTGAAAGTGAACCCAAGGAAGAATAAAAGGGTGTTCTTAGTGGAATATGTTCGCCCCGTGCCAAAGGCACTTGCTCTAAAATTAGATACTGTCCCAGTTGGAAAATCATTAAATATTTTTGTCTTGAAACAACCAGCATAACCCAGTGCTAGGGACGTAAAATTGAGCAATAAAATCAGTAAGAAACAATTGCAAAGCATTTCGCTTTGAATATAATTCTGCGCACTGGAGCAAAATCTAAAATAATAGGTCCATCATACATACGAACTGTTCCGGTAATACGTAGCACGTATGTACGGAGTATATAAGGAGTGTAATAAAGTTTTGCTAGGTTGAATCTCGTGCTGGGACCGGAAATGTCACCTTTGAGACCACATTGTGAAATGATTCAATACTTTGGAACAGCTCAATTTGGGACCATGCTGGACCCCTAATTGAATAAAAAATCATGCAACTTTCCATTTGCTGATACTGCTACGATTTTAAATACACAATTAAAAATAAATGAACAAGGAATTATACGAGTTTATTAATACAGCAAGGACGGGTGCATATGTTATCTTCGAGTATAGTGATTTTTTCCGGTACTATGAACTATAAGTAGGTTATTTTAACACTCCTGCTAACACATTCCTAACTATTACCACGGTCAATAGAATATACGCATGAATTTTAGTGGAGTGATAAGGTTAAAATATATATTGAGTCGTATGAGCAGATGCAATATTAGAGTGAAACTTGTATGTAATCCTAATTTATACCTGTTAAGCCGAAATTGCTGACCCACATTGTATGTAACACACACAATAATAATTGTCCTCTTTTGCTAACTTTTTGTTTAATACAGGACATTTTACAGCCATGGTTGCTGATATATCTCCCAGCACCTGGGAATCATATGACAAGCGAGTGTCTAAATTCGGCAATTATGAATTCAAAGAAGCCAGGGGATATGCCAGACCATTTTATAAAGGCATTACTGCTTAATCTACACAAGTAGCATAACCGTATAGGAAGTGTTGATTCACCTTGTTTTTCAGTGATACCCTAGTAGTCAAAAAAAGAGAGCTGCATGATAGTTCCCCTGAAATATAATTACCCCTTTCCAAAATCAGAAAATTACTGACAAATGAATTAATTTCCTATAGATTGCAGCAAATTAATTTCCGTAAAAAACTAGTGTCGTTGCTTTGCGTCATTTTGTGAAATCAAACGTAATCCCAAATTTTGTATTCCATCGAGTAGTTTAAAAAAATTATGTAATGGCTGAAAAAGAACTCCTTTGTTTTTTGAATTTACGAGACACACTTCAATATTTCACGGATTTTTCGGATATCTAAGAACTGGATACAGTATTCAAATATATTTTGAATACTAATTCGAATACGGATATTTTTTTTCGATTCAATATGGATTTAAATACTCAAAAAAATATATTTAAGAATACCAATTCCGATAAAAATATCAAAAAATAGGAATGAAATACCGATTCCAATTCTGATTCCGAATCGAATGACCAGCCATGTTGCTTTTATACGCAATTTAGCAAATCTGTATTGAAGAATGAGATATGTACTTCAAAGAGCCATTGTGGGGTGGAAACTGGAGACTTGTCCGGTTTCGTGTGCGTCAGCCGAGATGCATTTTATTTTTTGTTGAATTTCATGTTTCACAGCCACAGCTATGTACCACAACAACAAATTACATAAAAGATTTCATTACAATCTATTGTCGAGTCTTGGGTGTACAAAGTAGTGTCAAATGTGAGAGGATCCTGCTACACAATGTTTTTCATGTTGAACGGTAGTCGGTCTTTTTGACCAACTCCTCTGGAACTGTTGTTGTTTGTGAGGGAGGTGCGTATTACACTTTGTGTGAATTCTGATTCCATCACGGTGTAGCCTTTTACTCTCGAGTTTTCGTGCACATGTTATTTACTCACTGACCATTATGTTATGTGCGTGAGAATATGCGTTCTTCTTATTTACCTGGAATATTATATGCACACAGATTTTGGTTTGCTTTATACAATTTTGTATATTTATATATCTATATTTGTATATTATTTTGTATTTTTGACAGTATCAACTCATTATGTGGGTGCAGATACACATGCATAAATTTAATAAATGGTATAAAGATATGAACCATAGAAGCATCAGCTTAAAATGTTGACATATTCATAGCTCATACATTTGCTTTATCGTTAATTCTTCTCCAGTTTATTTCCCTGCAGTAAAGGGAATGTACTGAATGTACATATTTGAGACGTCGTCGTGACGGTTTTTCAGTCAAGAGTGGTTTCGTAAGTCCCATTATTTGTTGCAAAATGTAACTAAAAGAGAAATACTTTACAAGTTTTCCATCAGCAGAAAAGAAGTGTGAATTTGCATATGAAAATCCATTCAATCGAAAAACCATAATTATATGTAAGTGTCATATTTGTTCTTAATTATATCGCTACATCTGGATATTGACCAAACATTAATGAAATTATAATTAGGGTATAATGAATGTATTAATGTAATTTTTGGGTTCCCAATAACCAGACCAGACCAGAAATGTTCATTTTCAAATACGTTTGTAATTCCGTTTTGTATTTTATTGAGAACAATATATTGTTAAAAGACGGTACGTATCAAGGATCACATAATACCCAAGTCCTGGCAGTAACCGAAGAAACATTTTTAAAAATAATTTATAAAATTTATATTACATTTAATACTAAATACATATTATTTATTAAGTTAATTTTGTGATTCAGTCACAGTAATTATTAAAGTCTCAGCCATGGACAGAAAATCCACCGTGGTGTCTTCTGTGATCACCAAATCCTCTACCACCATGGCCTCTTCCGTAGTTTCGTTCACCACTATAACCTCGGAATCCTCCTCTGTAATTCCCACGACCACCTCTGTATTCCCCAATGTAGCCTTGACGGTACTGGGCCAAAGCCACGGCTGTGAACAATGCAAGGCAAACCAAAAGGAGCTGGAAATATAAAAGAATCAAAAGTTTTGAGGATACTGAATCCATGCGAACTTACATGTATATGTAGATATGTAAAGAAAATTAATGCTTGTAGAGATTTGGTCAACAACTGACATCAAAATTACTAGAATCAATAAACACTGGGAGTAAAATAATTTCTTACCGTAAACTTCATTGTGGTATCTCAAGTAAGATTATTCTATAATAATTATTTTATGTCCAGCTCAGATATTTTCAGAATTGTGAATGATAACTTTGTGAACTTGCCTCTTGCTTTTATACGCAATTTTGCAAATCTGTATTGAAGAATGAGGTGGGTACTTCAAAGAGCCATTGTGGGTGGAAACTGGAGTAACTTGTTCAATTACGTGCGTAACCTGAGATGCATTTATTTTTTGTCGAAATTCAGTCTTCAGAGCCACAACTATCATAACAACAAATTACCAACAAGCTCACATTACAACGCATTTTCCAGGTATACGAAGTATGTATAATTTCAAACGTGAGAGGAACCTACTACACAATATTTTTCTTGTTCATCAACTCTTCTTGACCTGTTGTTGTTGTTGTGAATGAAGTTCGTATTACACTACATATGAATTCTCATTGCGTTCATTATGCTATGTGCGTGAGAATATGCGTTATGCTCATTTACCTTGAATATTATATGCACACAGATTCTTTCAAGTTCCAGGATATTTGTTCTTCCTGAATATTTGTTTACTTTATATTTTTTATAGTATCAACGCATGTGGGTAGAGAGACACGTACTTTTATGGAATAAATTGTATAGTATTACAAACCATGGAATTATCTCGGTGGAAAAATGTCGACATATTTTAAGCTTACACTTACTTTAGTTCTTCTCAAGTTCCGTGTAGTAAAGGGAATGTACATACTAGTGATGGCAAATGGCGATATGGCGATACGATATATCGAAAATATCGCCACAACGAGTGGCGATATTTAAGGCGATAAATCTCGCCAAGTTTATCGATAATATCGGCTTATCGCACAATTAGTAATAATAGTTACAAGCTCTTTAAAAAATGGTAAAAACTCTTTAATTATTAAAGAGTTTTGTACCATGCATATTTCTTTTCGACCATTCAATGCAACCTTTGAACATACCTACTATTACTTACTTACTACATCAATCCTCATTGTTACATTATTAATATGGTGGGTAGCTGGTATTGCGGATTAACGGTGGGCAGATTATATTTGAACTTTGGAGTAGTCCTTTTAATACTCGTTTAAAATGAATAAAATTAAAAAAATAATTCGACCAAAAAAGATTGACACAACAAATATGGACAAAGTATTCACAACAGTAAATGTATCAAAGGTGTCCACCTATCCTATTTATAGGCCTATATATAGGATAAAAATAGACAGGATGCAAAATCCAAGTAATTATAGGTAGTAAAATAGGGTGACGTAATTACCGCTAAAATTAATCCTATATTATATGTAGGAGCTACTTTTTATTTAGGAACAAGGTAGGCAGTTTGCGAAGGTAAAAATAGGCATATTTAATAATCTATTGACAAATTTGTCAAGCAATTATTTGATTTAACCTTAAAATAAATCTCAAAAATATTCTTGTGACATTTTAGTAGTTCGATTTTTTCATGTGTTACGATTGCACGTGCATACATACATGATTTTTAGTTAAAAAAATAAGCCTTTCTAGGCTAAAAATAGGTGTTTCTAGGCTAAAAAATAGGCCTTTATAGGCTAAAAAATAGGCCTTTATAGGCTAAAAAATAGGCCTTTATAGGCTAAAATATAGACAGAAACATTACAGTAGTATATATGTAGGCAAATATGTAGGCAATTTATTTTTGATAAATAATATAGGTTATTATGTAGGGAAGGCAAAGCTGCAAAAAATATGTAGTATTTTAGGTAGGCTGAACCTTTTGGACACCTTTGAAATGTATTGAATACAGTGGAAGGGCAGGGCGACGGGCAGTTGTTTGAAATTACTTTTTTAGACTAAAAGATTTGTTAAAAGCAAAGTGCAACTACTGTAAGGAAAGTACTCAAAATATTCGCATTAATCTTTACCGATCTGTTACATTTACAAATATTTTTCAAAAAAATGGTCTTTGCATGGGATTAGTGGTCCCGATCTTTCAATTCTGAATCAAAAAAACTCGATTCGATTCAATTCAATTCTGATTCATCATTTTTCGATTCAATTCAAAACATGAATTGAATCATTTCATTCAATTCATGAATATAATCACGCAAAATGCCTTGAATCGCGATTCAAATGATTCACGTGCATCGAATTTGTTTGCATATCCCGCTAAAAAATGCAGCTAGAAACGCATTACATTCAAAAAACTCGCACGTGTTTCCGAGAGACATTTTTGTTGGAAAACCGACTTATCAATTATTTCGTAAATAGTAATTTGTATACATTAAATACATCAATTATTATTAACTATTATTACATCACTTACTAACGATAGAATTTAGGTCATAGTGGGACAGTTAATTACCAGGATATGTAACTCTGTGAATGTTGTGTTGCCACTCTCGCTATTAAGGGATGCTCATGGGACCTGCAAAATTTGTCCCTTATAAACATTATCCCGTATAAGCGTTGTTATACATTGTGTAAATGGGAATCGGGACTGTAAATCCCAATCCCTTATATCAAAAAATCCCCCGGGAAAAAAAGGGTATCCCTTATAGGGAAGGTCACTGTAATGACAATTTTATACAATATTCTTCCGCTGTTTTATGTAGTCATTATAAAATTCTTGAATAAAATGTTTATGCCACCACCTTTTACGTCCTGAATGATTTGAATCATCATTCGATTCAATTCATCAAGCAGAATTGAATCAAATTGAATCCTGTGAATCGTGCTTTGAATCGAATCATTGTATGTCATTCAATTCATACGTTGAAGTGAATCAAAACGAAATTTTTGAATTGAATTGAAAGATTGGGACCACTACATGGGATAACTTGATTGATATTGAATGGGGTATAAACTTGGCGATATATCGGCGATATGCGATATATCGCCAAAACTGTTTTTGGCGATAGCGATATTTCCGATATGAGCAATGTGGCGATATTTGCCATCACTAGTACATACATACATACTTGAGACGTGCTCCTGACGGTTCTTTCACTCAAAAGTTTTCAAAAGTGCCATGAATTTTTGTTTTGGGAGCTCACCAAAATAATGTATTTTAAAATACATTACAAACAGGACAAATACATGAATTCTAATTTGTGGATGGGAGTAACCACACAAATGTTTCCGGTGCATATGGTTTGCAAGCTTAAATAATTATTTTAAAATGCAACTCAATGAAACACTTTACAAGTTTCCCATCCGCTAAAAACTGATATGAATTTGCACATGAAAATCCATTCCAGCGAAAAACAATACAAGTGTCATATTTGTTCATAATAATATCGCTACATCTGGATATTTACAAAACATTAAAGAAATCATATTTCGGTTAAAAATACATGTCCTCCTTTACATTGTGGGATCCCAATGCGTCCTAAGGGTGAACCATTCCAGACCATAAAGCTTGGGTCACACCGGAACAATCTTATCACTAGTGAAGTCTATAACCACTGTAAACGTTATTGTGAAATTATCATTGTTGTGAATTTAAATAAGCATGTTTGAATGCCTGTAAATTACTGATTGGTATGAAGCAATCTTGTTTAATGTACCGCAAACTTGAGTAGATGTGTAGGAGTTGACGCTGAGAATTAGTGACAGCTTTAGTAGTAATAGTTTTCTCTGATAATTTCAGGGATGATTTTAAGAAACTATTTTGTGGCAAAAACAAGGATTGTTCTCAAAATTTCTAGGGATTTTTTTGGAAACATTTTGTGTTGCTTGTAAAAACATTAATGGTCTTTTTTAGACTTAACTTACCTCATGGAAAGATGTTTCAACATAAATTCAAAGAATTTAAATTCATATCAACTGGTGTTCACATTTTACTGTTATTGAAATAAATGTCAAAAACTTGACTTTTTTCATTCTTGTTCAAATTTGCGAAACAAAAGATTTTAAAAGCCACAATGAAATCTGTAAGAGTGCAGTAAGACTGTACTAGGTTCTATCTAGGCCCAGAGATGCGCAAAAGAAATAGCCTTCCTTCAAGCCTTCGAAGGCGAAAATTCAGTAAAAATTTCCCCTTCAACATATCCTAGAATGAAGCCCTCTAAAACATCTGCCTTCCTTCACCCTTCCTTCCAAAATATTTACACTCGTGTTTGCCTTCAGCCTTCTTTTTAAAAATAGCCTTCCTTCCATTTTAAACTACAACCCGCTTAAAAACTTTTTGCACCAGCAGGATTCAGTGCAGTGAAGAGAGCGGGCACACATTGTCAGTTGTGAGTTCACGAATTGGCTGCATTGTTGCGCGAGCAGCAAAATGTCGTTTCATATGCTATGCTTACACGTTATAGATATGTCGAATAATTCGGAAGCCTTCACGGCCTTAGAGGGCTAATATTTAGGAAGCCTTCCTTCACAATCCTTCATTGCTAGTTTTTGTGAAGGCTTCCTTCAGCCTTCAGAAAAAAGTATCCCCATCCTTCCATTCCTTCTGCAACGTTAAGAAAGTTACCTTTCCGCCTTCAAGGAAGCCTTCTTGGAAGGCTAGCCTTCGAAGGCTGCGCATCTCTGTCTAGGCCTAAAAGTGTCAGTATCACTAGGGTGACATCTTTGGGACCGCAATGTGCAGCCTTTTTCTTGCCATCTCTTGGCGCTATGTAATGGTTAGGTAAGAGTTCATTTTAAAGAAATTGATTTTTAAAACAATCAAAATTGCAAACATTTTGGTTAGTGGTTAGATTTTGGCGGGATATTCAAAAATATGGACGTCTTGATAAATAATTTATTCTTGCATACTAAAGGTTGACTCACAGGTTAAAAACAAAGCACAAAGGGATTTCCTTCGCTCAATAATGGAGCAAAACGGGTTCAACTGTTGCTGCTATATCCATTTTACCAAACACAGAAAAGCCAACTCGACTTAGTTATGAGAGAATTTGTGATCAAAGATAACCGGAGACGTGTGTTTGGAAAACATTAAAATTTGTCTATTCACACAATAAAGGAACTTCAAAAAAGGAAATTTTTATTGGAATCCTCTCTTCTAAGTTGAAAGAGTGGATAGTGACCGTGATTTTAAGAATCAAATAATCGCGCGCTCTGTATGGGCGACCAAAGCACTGTGTAACTTGTTAT
This sequence comes from Allacma fusca, assembly GCA_947179485.1. Lineage (NCBI taxonomy): Eukaryota > Metazoa > Arthropoda > Collembola > Symphypleona > Sminthuridae > Allacma > Allacma fusca. The sequence continues at coordinate 66,769,450 of OX359245.1, forward strand.
TGCATACAACTATTTACTGCCGTCCCTTTTTACATTTGCTCGCTGCGCCAACAGTTGCTGGCTGTGCTGTGCTCGTAAATTCCTTAATTACCTAATGTTAATATCTATATGCATACATATACATTTTCGAACTTTGCCCCAGCCCAATGTCAGAACCGTTGCTTAGCCCCGGAAATACATGGCACGTGCTGCTGATGTGTATTTTGTTTCAAATCAATGCTAAAAAATTTGTATTCAGCTCAGTCCCTAAACTAAAACTGATTGTGAGTTTAAGAATTAATATAAAATATATATAAAGTATATGAACAAAACTTTTGTGTTACCCAGGACAGGTAACTACATATGTATGTTATCTTGAAGTTGAATTTTTCCGGTATCCACGGAACCAGAATCCACCAGTCCCTACCTTTTTCAGTCCAAGTCAAAATCAGTCTTAAGTTTCTGATCAGTCAGTCAGTCCTTAAGTCTGTTTGCAGTTTCCTATGAGTCTCAGTCAGTCACAGTCATTATAAGAGTCAGTCGAATAAGTCACAGTCTCAGAGGACAATGCGAAAATTTCAAAAATACCTATTTTTTTGTAATTTTCTTGTGCTGCATTTCAATACGATTGATGACCTGGAATCTGCTTTTGTAAAATACTACGAAAATCTCCAATATTTTCAATGTAGATTTTTGCTCCGCTAGATACGTTGTGTACGCTGTATGATTTTCTTGATTCCTACATTGGTTTAAGCGTTCGTCTCAGTCTCAGTCAGTCCCGATGATTCAGAAATAAGTCTAAGTCAGTCAAAGTCTTGAGCTGTAGTTAGATTTATCAGTCGCAGTCTCAGTCAGTCATCAGTCAGTCACTCAATGTTGCAGTCAGTCCTTCAGCATCAGTCTAAGACTGGTCTATCCTGCGCTGAACTACAAAATGATTATATTAACACTCGTGTCTACACATCCCTATCCATTGCCAGGGGCTATAGTTCATGAAAATATGCAGGAATTTTTATTGAGATTGAGCGAAAGGTTTGGAAAATAACTGCAGACGTAAGATTAGATATAATATTTCAATCAAACTTTTCACAATCCCTATTTACACCTGTTAAACCCCGAATGCTGACGCAGATTGTATGTAGTCTATCGGCAATAATTATTGTACTCTGTAGGAAGTTCTCCCCTTTACATACATATATGGTATGATTTTTTAAGAGTAATTTATCTACATATATATTTAAATATATCCACAAATATCTCACTTTCAGAGAATTCCATCAGATACATACTTGCAGCACGTTGTGTGGCTTGATGGATGCTCTTATATTCAGAAAGCACTATTTGTTTTCAACGTTTTGATTCCTACGAACTAAAAATTTTACAACTAGGTATTCTCCACTCCCAGCACCTATGGATCATGTGTCAAGGGAATAAACTCCATTTGTGGAAGTAGCTTTAATCTTTAAATACATTACGGTTCATACTTTATTATTGCATTGAAACTCTAGACGAATCAACGATCAAATAATTCCCGAGTTGTAGCATCAACCGGAGAAACAATTTACAAATTATTTACAAAATTTATAATAATTACATTTAACATTAAATACATATCATTTAAAATAAATTTTATGGTTCAATCACAGTAATAATTACAACTTCAGCCATAGACAGAAAATCCACCGTGGTGTCTTCTGTGATCACCAAATCCTCTACCACCATGGCCTCTTCCGTAGTTTCGTTCACCACTATAACCTCCGAATCCTCCTCTGTAATTCCCACGTCCACCTCTATATTCCCCAATGTAGCCTTGACGGTACTGGGCCAAAGCCACGGCTGCGAGCAATGCCAGGCAAACCAAAATGAGCTGGAAATATAAAAGATTTAAAATTTTGAGTATACTGAATCCATGCGAACTTATACGTACATAATGAAACGTAATGCTTGTAGACATTTGCTCAACAATGAACAACAAGAATGTTAGCATTAATAAAGACTGAGAGTAAATTTGTTTCTTACCGTAAACTTCATTGTGATATTTCAAGTAAGATTATTCTATAATAATTATTTTATGTCCAGCTCAAATGTTTTCAGAATTGTGAATGATACCCTTGGAAACCTTCCTCTTGCTTTTATACGCAATTTGCAAATTTTTATTGGAGAATGAGGTGCGTATTTGAAAGAACAACAATGGGGTGGAGACCGGATTCATTTGTCCGGTCTCGTGCGTCAGCCGATGAGGTATTATATTTCCAGTGTACTTCAGGTTACGGAGACACAACTAGATATCACAACAACAAATTACTACATACAAGATGACAATACAACACACTGTCTAGACTTTTGCGTACGAAGTAGTTATAGAGTCAAATGTGTAAGGAACCTGCTACACTCAATGTTTTTCCTGTTGAACGTACTTCTTGTTGATCAACTCTTGTTGACCTGCTGTTGTTTGTGAGTGAAGTGCGTTTTAGACTTCATACGAATTCTCATTCCACTATGGTCCAGCCTTACTCAAGTTTTTTAGTTATTCACTCACTGAGCATTATGTTACATGTGTGAGAATATGCGGTCCGGTTATTCACCATGAATATTACATGTAGACGGATTTTTGGAAATTCCAATATGTTTGTAATTCCTCAACATTTGTTTACTAAATATTTCTGATCAAATCAACTCGTGTTGGTAGAGATATTGCTGTAATATGTTTCTTGTCCAGATTGTTCTTTGGTTCAGTGATTGGTTTTTGAACAGAACAAAACAAACAAAATCCGTTTTTGAAAGAATAGAACGAAACTAAACGGCGATAAGAAAAGCAACACTGTACCATTTGTATTTTGTAACAGAGCATGTTATATAATTTTCAAAACAGGATTCATTCAACTATTAAATTTCTAGCTTTTTCGAGATCTGTAGAAACAAGTAAAACTCAAATTGTTCTACTTTGTTTCATTTTCGAAGAGAGCAAAAATAAAACAAAACGAACAAACTACAGCACAATGTACCAATGTAATACATACATCCATAAAATACACATATTCAATGAATGTTATAAAGATATATTTCAGTCTGAGTCTGTGGCCTCTGCATATATCTAGATTCACAATTTCTGTAAAGTAAACTTGAGCAACTAGGAAAGAACTTCACATTCATAAAACTCACTTTCTAACTGTTTGCCCCGTTGTGGATTTAAATAATCATGTCCGAAGGTCTGCAAATTACTGGTTGTTATGAAACAAGCTTGTTTTATATACTGCAACATGGTGAAGTTGTGTACATGTTTGGCATAATATTCACGGATAAAATTTTCATTAAAAATTTTTATTGGTTTTTTGGAAAAATACTTTTTGAGTACAAAAACATTGATGATCAGAGAAATTTTTCAGTGAATTTTTACCGAAAAGTAATATCATTAAAAAGTCGAAGATTTTATTCCCTGAAACAGGCTTGATAAAAATCCCTCAACTTGTTGTGAAAATCTAATCGAATGCAAACTTGTGGAGTTGTGTAGGCGTTGGCGCTGATAACTAGTGATGAAGTTTTCTCTGAAAATTTTAGTGATGGTTTGTTAGAAATGTTTTTTTGCAAAAACAGGAATGGTTCTCAACATTTCCAGTAATTTTCTGGAAAACGTTTTGTTGCTTGCAAAAACATTAATGGTCAGAGAAAGTTTTTATGGAATTTTTACCGACTAGTAGCAATTTTTTTTATTATATTCCCTGAAACAGGGCTGTTAAAAATCCCTGTTCCAGTAATGTACATACATATATAGCTTCAACTCAGTGGAACGACCACGAGTTTGCTTCATTTTGTGTCCATAACTACTGCTCAGTCGGACTTTGGTGCCCCTTACAAATTCATCCCTTCAGGAGTGAAATACTTTAGACACGCTACTTCAACACATCTTCGTAGATAGATACACATACATATGTGATTGTACGGCCGGATAGAAGTAAGAGAAAATGTAAGCACACAATTAAATAACACATTGTCAGTGAGTCGAAATAGTGAGAGTGACGGAGTATATAATTTAAGGTATTTGTGTTTAGCTCCTTACCTTTCCTTGTCGTACTCTAGCTCTGGCTCCTATCCACAGAAAAACAAAATTAACAAAAATTTTGGGTTAACCAGGACAGATTTGTACATCTTATCTTGGACTTGAATTTTTGAACTGAAGAAAAACTATTTTAACACTCGTGCTTACACATTCCTATCCATAACCAGGGTCTATAGTTCCTAAATATATGCAGGAATTGTTATTGAGCAATAAGTTTGGAAAATAAATGCAGACGTATGGGCAGACATAATATTTGAGTGAAACTTGTATACAATCCCAATTTATGTCTGTTAAACAACGAATGCTGGCCAACATATCATATGTACAACCCATACGCAATAATTGTACTCTGAAAATGTTCTCTAACTACAAGGTACGATTTGTTAAGAGAAATTTATCTACGGATATATTTGCACGTATTCCTAAATATCTCATTTTCAGAGCATTCCTTGAATTACGTGTTACTGCGATCGCGTTGTGTGGCTTGATGAATGCTCTTATAATCACAAAACGCTTTTTTCTTTTTAACTTTTTATTGAACGCTAAACATTTTACAACCATGTACGCTGATATAACTCCTAGTAACCGAAGGAACGTTGCACAAAATATTTACAAATTTCTAATAAAACTGATAAATACGTATCATTTCTTAAATAAACTTTATGACGCAGCCACAGTAATAATTAAATCCTCAGCCATAGACAGAAAATCCACCGTGGTGTCTTCTGTGATCACCAAATCCTCTACCACCATGGCCTCTTCCGTAGGTTCGTTCACCACCAAAACCTCCGAATCCTCCTCTGTAATTCCCACGACCACCTCTGTATTCCCCAATGTAGCCTTGACGGTACTGGGCAAAAGCAGCTGCTGCAAGCAATGCCAAGCAAACCAAAAGGAGCTGGAAGTATAAAAGATTCAAAAGCTTTGAGTATGCATAATCCATGTAAACTTATACTTAATTATGCATAAATATAAACAAAATTAATGCTTGTAGAAATTTTGTCAACAACTGACAACAAACTTACTGGAATCAATAAAGAGTGGAAGTAAAATTGCTTCTTACCGTAAACTTCATTATGATATCTCAAGTAAGATCCTATAATAATTATTTTATGTCCAGCTCAGATATTTTCAGAATTGTGAATGATACTTTTGGAAACCTTCTTGCTTTTATACGCAATTTTGCAAATCTGTGTTGAAGAATGAGATGTGTACTTCAAAGAGCCATTGTGCGGTGGAAACTGGAGTAACTTGTTCGGTGACGTGCGTAAACTGAGATGCACTTATTTTTTGTCGAATTTCAGTCTTCAGAGCCACAACTATCATAACAACAAATTACATACAGGCTCACATTACAACGCATTTTCCAGGTATACACGAATTATGTATAATTTCAAACGTGAGAAGAACCTGCTACACAATGTTTTTTTGTTGATCAACTCTTCTTGACCAGTTGTTGTTGTGAACGAAGTTCGTATTACACTTCATATGAATTCTCATTGCATTTACTATATATGCTATGTGCGTGAGAGTATGCGTTACGCTCATTTACCTTGAATATTATATGCACACAGATTCTTGGAAGTTCCAGGATATTTGTTCTTCCTGAATATTTGTTTACTTTATATTTTTTATAGTATCAACGCATGTGGGTAGAGAGACACGTACTTTTATGGAATAAACAGTAAACAATTATAAACCATGGAATTATCAGCCTAAAAATGTCGACATATTCTTAGCTTACACATGCTTTAGTTCTTCTCAAGTTCCGTGTAGTAAAGGGAATGTACATACATACTTGAGACGTACTCGTGACGAATGTTTTACTCAAGAGTTGTCAAAAGTAACATGAATTTTTGTTTTGGGAGTTCACCAAAGTAACATATTTTAAAATAGATTCGATTAAACAAGTTGAGGAAAACTTCACTATTATTACTTAATTGTAAGTCAACTGGAAACATTGTGTTTGATGTTCACACGCTGAATTAATAATGTCATTGCGCGAAGACAAACAGTTATTACCTGGGGTACTTTTTAAAAAATGTCAATTATTTTTGAAAGTTTTGTTACGAATGTTTGAGTAATTATTTGTAGTAGAACAAGCTGGTGAAGAAATGTCACTACGTAAAATTACAGTGTATCTGCGTACTTGTTCGGGATTATTCAATCGTAGACACTGAAACAGGACAAATGCATGAATTCACATTTGTGGATGGGAGTAACCATACAAATGTAGCGTTTCCAGTGCATATGGTTTGGTAAGGCTAAATATTATTTTAAAATGCAACTCAATGAAACACTTTACAGGTTTCCCATCCGCTAAAATGTGATATGAATTTGGGCAGAAAAATCCAATCAATCGAAAAACCATGCAAGTGTCATATTTGTTCATAATTACATCGCTACATCTGGACATATATACAAAACATTAAAGAAATCCTAATTCGGTTACAAATACATGTCTTCCTTTAATTTGTGGGATCCCAATGCGTCCTAAGGGTGAACCATTCCATACCAGAAATTTTGGGACACACCGGAACAATCTTAGCACTAGTGAAGTCTATAACCACAGTAAAAATCGTTGTGAATTTCTAATTGGTGCGAATTTGAATAAGCATGTTCGAAGGTCTGTAAATTACTGATTGTTATGAAACAATTTTGTTTTATCTACACTGCAAACTTGTGGAGTTGTGTAACCGTTGGCGCTGATAACTAGTGATAGTTTTAGTAGTAATTGTTTTTTTGAGAATTTGACTGATGATTTTAAGAGACATTTGTTTGCAAAAACAGGGATGGTTCTCGAAATTTTCAGGGTTTTAAGGAAAACGTTTTTGTTGCTTGCAAAAACATTAATGGTCAGAGAAAGTTTTCAGGGAATTTTTACCGACTAGTAGCAAAAATGCTTGTTTTATTCCCTGAAACAAGGTTGATCAAAATCCCTGCTCCAGTCATGAATATACTAGCTTCAAATCAAAGGAACGACTACAAATTTGCGTCATTCTGCGTGTTACTACTGCTCAGTCGGGCTCTAAACATTCTTACACAAGTTACTTGTATATAGCTTTTCACTTTTAATGACAAAGTGTAGCTCTGCCTCATATCCGTAGACACTCTATTTGACAAGTCGAATTCCCTGATACTGTAGCTTAGGATTTTTTAAAAATCAAATTCGTGTTCACTAAAAATTCGAGAAATCACAATTTGAGAGCGGTTGTGATATTCAAAAACTACAAGAAATTTCTACCAGAATGTCTCATCTCTGTCAATAATGTTTTGTTAAAAAGATATTTAATTTTTTTAAAACCTGAAATAACTTCAACTTACATTTAAATACCGTATTTTGGATGGTGTATTCACATTTCCAGTTTATAGCCAAAATTTCATATTTTTTAGTCCGGGTCCACCTCTTGGAAAGATGTTTCAAAATAAATGCAAAGAATTTAAATGTACATATATCAATTAGTGTTTAAATTTTATTGTTGTCCAAATAAATGTCAAAAACTTTGATTTTTAAGCAAAGCGCTTTTGTAAAATTGTTTGTTTTTGATTTTGTCCCACGAAAGGCTCCCGTACGGGACGAGTTACAACGACCGGACCAGCGGCAAACGACCTGTTGCGTCCTGGACAATGGTATAACGCCTTTTTTTCCAATTTTCAAAATTTCATGAAATTTCAAAAATTCCCTGAATTCACCTAAAATCAAATTTAACCGCACAAACGAATTCGTTGATCACTAAAGTCTTGGAAAATACATTCCCTGCCCAAAATTCGAAATTTCATTAATTTTTGAAAATATTCCGAATTTACGTATAAATCTAATTTAACCGCATAAACGCATTCCTTGATTACAAAAATTTTGGAAAATACCTTCCACAAAATTCCATGAAATTTCATTGAATTTAAAAAAAAAATCCAACTTGCATAAAAATCTAATTTGACTTCCCAAATGAATTTTCAGAGCATTCCATGAGTTACATATTGGGATCACGTGGTGTGGCTTGATGGATGCTCTTATATTCAGAAAGCAATATTTATTTTCAACGTTTCGTTCCATACGAATTAAAAATTTTACAACTAGGTATTCTCCACTCCCAGCACCTATGGATCCTGTGTCAAGGGAATAAACTCCATATGTCGAAGTAGCTATAATCTTTAAATACATTACGGTTCATACTTTATTATTGCCAGCAATGTATATTGAAACTCTCGACGAATTAAAGATCAAATAATTCCCGAGTTCCAGCATCAACCGGAGAAACAATTTACAAATTATTTACAAAATTTATAATACATTTAATATTAAATACATATCATTTTTAAATAAACTTTATGACGCAGCCACAATAATTATTAAACTCTCAGCCATAGACAGAAAATCCACCGTGGTGTCTTCTGTGCTCACCAAATCCTCTACCACCATGGCCTCTTCCGTAGTTTCGTTCACCACTATAACCTCCGAATCCTCCTCTGTAATTCCCACGTCCACCTCTATATTCCCCAATGTAGCCTTGACGGTACTGGGCAAAAGCCACGGCTGCGAACAATGCCAAGCAAACCAAAATGAGCTGGAAATATAAAAGATTTGAAATCTTGAGTATACTGAATTCAAACTAACGTACACGTATCTACTACATAATGAAACGTAATGCTTGTAGACATTTGCTCCACAATGAACAACAAGAATGTTAGCATTAATAAAGTCTGAGAGTAAATTTGTGACTTACCGTAAACTTCATTGTGATATCTCAAGTAAGATTATTCTATAATATTATTTTATGTCCAGCTCAAATGTTTTCAGAATTGTGAATGATATACCTTTGGAAATCTTCCTCTTGCTTTTATAAGCAATTTGCAAATTTTTATTGGAGAATGAGGTGCGTATTTGAAAGAACAACAATGGGGTGGAGACCGGATTCACTTGTCCGGTCTCGTGCGTCAGCCGATGAGGTATTATATTTCCAGTTTACTTAAGGTTACGGAGACACAACTAGATATCACAACAACAAATTACTACATACAAGATTACATTACAACACACTGTCTAGACTTTTGCGTACGAAGTAGTTATAGAGTCAAATGTGTAAGGAACCTGCTACACTCAATGTTTTTCCTGTTGAACGCACTTGTTGTTGATCAACTCTTGTTGACCTGCTGTTGTTTGTGAGTGAAGTGCGTTTTGCACTTCATACGAATTCTCATTCCACCACGGTCCAGACTTACTCAAGTTTTTTTCCACGTGTTATTTACTCAGTGAACATTATGTTTTTAAGTGTGTGAGAATATGCGGTCCGGTTATTTACCATGATTATTACATGTAGACGGATTTTTGAAAATTGCAGGATATTTGTACTTCCTCAGCATTTGTTTACTACATACAGTATTTCTGATTATATCTCATGGGGGCACAGATAGTGCTTTAATATTATATTTACTACTACTCAATCGGGTTCTGGTGCCCATTACACATTTTTCCCTTCAGGAGTGAAATAATTTAGACACGCTACTTGAACACATCTTCCCAGATGCACATATGCGATTGTACGGATGGATTGAAGCAGGAGAAAATGTAAGCATACATAATTTAATGGCACATTTTCACAATCAGTGAGTCCACATTGCGAGAGTGGCGGAGTACATACATAGTTACTTGTATATAGCTCTTCACCTTTCATTGACAAACTGTAGCTCTGCCTCTTATCCGCAAACACCTATTTGGCGGACTGAATTCCCTGACTCTATAGTTTAGAATTAAAAAAAACAAATCCGTGTCAGTTGGTCTTAACATTTTTGAAAGAGCACATTTTGGGAATGATTGCGAAATTCAAAAAACTGCAAGTAATTTTGATGAGGATGTCGCATCTCGGTCAATATTGCTTTTAAGAAGACATTTAATTGCTTTAAAATCTAAAATCATTTCAAATGGAATTTAAATACTATATTTTGGGTGGGGTATTCATATTTAGAGTTTTGGAAACCAAAATTTCAGTTGTTTTTAGACTTGACCCACTTCAGAAAAAGATAATTCCTTATAGTTGAAAAAATGTAGAATATTTCAACTGGCGTTCAAGTTTTGAAAAAAGGGATTTCGGAAGCTATCTTGAAATCCAAAGGAGTGCAGTAAGGTCATACTAAAATAGGGATGCCATCACCAATCAAGTGTCAACTTTGAGGTCACTCTGTGGCTGATGGATCCTTTCCAGCCTGAACTAACCTAGATAGAACTTCCGAAACAACAGACCAGCTTTTTCCTATCACTTTTAGTAATTAATTTGCTCTTAATATCGGTGCCTGTAAATTTCAAGGTTTTTATTTGCCAGCTCTTGGGCGTAGGTATGGCTAGTTAAGAGCTCATTTTGAAGAAATTAATTTCAAAACAGACAAATAATTTCAAGCATTTCGTGATTAAATGTTTGCAGGATATTTAAAAACATTTTCATCTCGACAAATATTCCTACAAAAAACTAAAGTTGGTCACAAGGGTAGAAAACAAGTCACAAAGGGATTTACTTTGTTGAACAATGGAACACAATGGGGTTAACAATTGCTATAATACTCAGCTGAAATCCTAAACTAAAACTTAGTTTAAACTGTTTTAGAATTTAAATGAACCCCATATGAAGTGAACAGATTTTTTCTGGTAGATACTCTATGAACTACGTATAGGTAAATTATATTAAAACTCGTGCTTACACATTCCTATCCAAATCCAGGGTCAATAATTCCAGAATTTATGCAGGCATTTTTGTTGAGAGGTAAGTTTAGAGAATAGGTGCAGACGTATGAGCAGATATAATATTTGAGCGAAACTTTTTACAATCCCTATTTACAAATTATTTTTGTATACCTGTTAAACCACATATATAGCATACACACATATATAGTATGTATCCCATCGGCAATAATTGTCCTCTACAGAATGTTCTCTCACTATAAGGTACGGTGTTTTAAGAAAAGTTTATCTACAGATGTATTTATACGGATTATTAAATATCTCATTTTCAGAGCATTCCATGAGTTACATACTAGGATCACGTTGTTGTGGCTTGAGTATTGCTCATTATATTGGATTTCAGCTTTTGTTTTCATACTAGACATTTTACAACCATGTTTGCTGAACTCCCAGCACTACCAGTGCATTACGATTGTTCTCAGTGGGGGTGAAAAAAATTCCACGAATCAAAACCGGGAAAATAACTGAAAGTGAACCCAAGGAAGAATAAAAGGGTGTTCTTGGTAGGATATGTTCGCCCTAGTGCTGTCCATGGGAACAGGAGACACCCAGGTTTTTGGGAACAGGAACAGGAATGGGTGCGTACGGGAACACAAATTTTGTTCCCAAAACACTTTGGGAACGTTTGGGAACGTAGAAATTGTTCCCAAAATATGGGAACAAAAGCGGGTTTGGGAACAGGAACAAAACGTGTACCTACCTGGTATTCACAGGAAGTTTGTAATGTAAAAATACCTCACAAATAAAATATTATTTTAAAAGTACGTCCCGACATGTGAAATAAGTTACTCTTTCGCACGTTATTTTCTAACAAAATAATAAATACTTATTATTTAACACGTGACAAAAATGGAACACTCTGGAACTTTAACCCAAAATTGTAGCTCAGAAAACTCCAGCATACTTTTATCCTTGTTAGTTCAGCAAAAGTATATTTAAAGTGCTACTTGTCTTAGCTAATTTCAGTTACTACTGTACTTTGCGCTGCGCTGATTAATTTAACGACTGTTACTGAATTCTTATTTAAATTCGAGTAGCTAAAGGTATTACACATGGCGTGCTGTTATTTATTTTTAATAAAGTCGATTTGATATTTGTTTTTTTAAATCGATGCATAAATAGAGTTACCTGGGGCATAAATGTTTAGGATGTACTTTTCTGCTAGCCTTTAAGTACTTTTGGGAACAGGAACATTCCTGTTCCTGCAGGAACAGGTCCAGGAACTTTGAATTGGTACCCATTTTTATGGGAACAGGAACAGGACCATTGCTTTTGTTCCTGAAAAAATGGGTACAGGTACAGGAACAGGTATGGGTACCAATTTTCCGTTCCCATGGACAGCACTAGTTCGCCCCGAGCTAAAGCACTTCCTCTAAAATTAGATACTGTCCCAGGTGGAAAAACATTAAAAATTAACAACCAGCATAACCCAGTGCTAGGGACGTAAAATTGAACAATAAAATCAGTAAGAAACAATTGCAAAGCATTTCGCTTTGAATATAATTCTGCGCACTGGAGCAAAACCTAAAATAATAGGTCCATCATACATACGAATTGTTCCAATAATACGTAGCACGTATGTACGTAGTATATAAGGAGTGTAATAAAGTTTTGCTAGGTTGAATCTCTTGCTGGGACTGTCACCTTTGAGACCACATTGTGAAACGATTCAATACTTTGGAACAGATCAATTTGGGACCACGCTGGACCCGTAATTGAATAAAAAATCCTGCAACTTTCCATTTGCTGATACTGCTACGATTTTTAAATACACAATTAAAAATAATTGAACAAGGAATTTGACGTGTTCATTAATAAAGCAAGGACAGGTACATAAGTAGGTTATTTTAACACTCCTGCTTACACATTCCTAACTATTACCACGGTCAATAGAATATACGCATGAATTTTAGTGGAGTGATAAGGTTAAAATATATATTGAGTCGTATGAGCAGATGCAATATTTGAGTGAAACCTGTATGTAATCTAGTGGTCGGACCAATTCAATTCAGAATTGGAAATTTTCGATTCGATTCGATTCGATTCAATTCGATTCAGTAGTATTTCGATTCGATTTGCAGCAAAGCCAAATCGAATGATTCGATTTGGGTATTGAACTGAATCGAATCATATCTTGTGAATTGCAATTCAAACAATTCAGCAAAACCGCTTCGGCTGGGCACGGGTACTTTTTTTCCGTATATTCAAAGTCCAAATATTACGTATAGCACAACGTTTGCTATTTTAGCGTAGCTTTTACTATACCATTTATAATATGTATACGACACCCCAGTAACATAAGGAAAATTTTGTACTTTCCCACTTGAATCGTTCGATTTACGATTCAATTCGATTCACTGAGTGAATTGAATTGCTTTGGGGCAAATTGAATCGAAAATCGGTTCTTCGATTCAATTCAAGCTTCAAATTGAATCAAATTGAAAAATTCGAATCAAATTGAATCGATCCGACCACTAATATAATCCTAATTTATACCTGTTAAGCCGAAATTGCTGACGCACATTGTATGTAACACAAACAATAAATTGTCCTCTTTTGCTAACTTTTTGTTTAATACAGGACATTTTACAGCCGTGGTTGTTCATATATCTCCCAGCACCTGGGAATAATGTGCCAAGCGAATAAACTCCATTTGCAGAATCAGCTTTAATTTTTAAATACATTCCGGCTTGTATTTTAATAATGAAAATGTATTCACACTAGGTACAGATTCAAGATCAAGTAATTCCCGAGCTCTGACAGTAACCGAAGAAACAATTTACAAATTATTTACAAAGTTTATAATACATTTATTTTAAATACATATCATTTTTAAATAAACTTTATGATTCAACCACAGTAATAATTAAAACTTCAGCCATACACAGAAAATCCACCGTGGTGTCTTCTGTGATCACCAAATCCTCTACCACCATGGCCTCTTCCGTAGGCTCGTTCACCACTATAACCTCCGAATCCTCCTCTGTAATTCCCACGTCCACCTCTATATTCCCCAATGTAGCCTTGACGGTACTGGGCCAAAGCCACGGCTGCGAGCAATGCCAGGCAAACCAAAAGGAGCTGGAAGTATAAAAGATTCAAAAGCTTTGAGTATGCTGAACCCATGCAAACTTACACGTAATTATGTATAAATATAAGCAAAATTAATGCTTGTAGAAATTTGGTCAACAACTGACATCAAAATTACTGGAATCAATAAAGAGTATAAGTAAAATTGCTTCTTACAGTAAACTTCATTATGATATCCTAAGTAAGATTCTATATTATTATTTTATATCCAGCTTAGATATTTTCAGAATTGTCAATGATACCTTTGGAAACCTTCCCCTTACTTTTATACGCAATTTTGCAAATCTGTGTTGAAGAATGAGATGGGTTGAATGAGATGAAAGATCCATTGTGGGGTGGAACTGGAGTAACTTGTTCGGTGACGTGCGTAACCTGAGATGCATTTATTTTTTGTCGAACTTCAGGCTTCAGAGACACAACAAATTACCAACAAGCTCACATTACAACGCATTTTCCAGGTACACGAAGTATGTATAATTTCAAACGTGAGAGGAACCTGCTACACACTGTTTTTCTTGTTCATCAACTCTTCTTGACCTGTTGTTGTTGTTGTGAATGAAGTTCGTATTACACTACATATGAATTCTCATTGCGTTTACTATGCTATGTGCGTGAGAATATGCGTTATGCTCATTTACCTTGAATATTATATGCACACAGATTCTTGGAAGTTCCAGGATATTTGTTCTTCCTGAATATTTGTTTACTTTATATTTTTTATAGTATCAACGCATGTGGGTAGAGAGACACGTACTTTTATGGAATAAATTGTATAGTATTACAAACCATGGAATTATCTCGGTGGAAAAATGTCGACATATTTTAAGCTTACACTTACTTAAGTTCTTCTCAAGTTCCGTGTAGTAAAGGGAATTTACATACTTGAGACGTACTCGTGACGAATTTTTTACTTAAGAGTTGTCAAAAGTAACATGAATTTTTGTTTTGGGACCTCACCAAAGCAATATATTTCAAAATAGATTCGAATAAACAAGTTGAGGAAAACTTCACTATTATTACTTAATTATAAGTCAACTGGAAACCATTGTGTTTGATGTTCACATGCTGAATTAATAATGCCATTGCGTGAAGACAAACAGTTATTACCTGGGGTACTTTTTAAAAAATGTCAATTATTTTTGAAAGTTTTGTTACGAATTTTTGAGTATTTGTAGTAGTACAAGCTGGTGAAGAAATGTCACTACGTAAAATTACAGTGTATCTGTGTACTTGTTCGGGATTGTTCAATCGTAGACACTGAAACAGGACAAATGCATGAATTCACATTTGTGGATGGGAGTAACCATACAAATTTAGTATTTCCAGTGCATATGGTTTGGTAAGGCTAAATGTTATTTTAAAATGCAACTCAAAGAAACACTTTATAGGTTTCCCATCCGCTGAAAAGTGATATGAATTTGGACATGAAAATCCATTCAATCGAAAAACCATGCGAGTTTCATATTTGTTCATAATTACATCGCTACATCTGAATATATATATACAAAACACTAAAGAAATCATAAATCTGTTACAAATGCATGTCTTCCTTTAATTTGTGGGATCCCAATGCGACCTAAGGGTGAACCATTCCAGACCAGAAATCTTGGGACACACCGGAACAACCTTAGCACTAGTGAAGTCTATAACCACTGTAAACGTTGTTGTGAAATTATCATTGTTGTGAATTTAAATAAGCATGTTTGAATGCCTGTAAATTACTGATTGGTATGAAGCAATCTTGTTTAATGTACCGCAAAATTGTGGAGATGTGTAGGCGTTGACGCTGATAATTAGTGATAGCTTTAGTAGTAATAGTTTTCTCTGAGAATTTGAGGGATGATTTTAAGAAACCTTTTTTTACAAATACTGGGCTGGTTCTCAAAATTTCCAGGGTTTTTTGAAAAAAAAAAGTTTTGCTTGCAAAAACATTAATGGCCAGAGAAAGTTTTCAGGGAATTTGTATCGACTATTAGCAAAAAATTTTATTTTATTCCCTGAAAAAGGGTTGATAATAGTCCCTGTTCCAGTCATGAATATAGCTTCAAATTAGAGGAACGACCACAAATTTGTATCATTCTGTGTCTAACTACTTCTCAGTCAGGATCTACACATTTTTACACAAGTTATTTGTATATAGATTTTCACTTGTATTGTCAAACTGTAGCTCTGCCTCATTTCCGCCGACACTCTCTATTTGACAAATCAAATTCTCTTAATACTGTGCTTAAGGTTTTAAAAAAATCAAATTCGTGTTCACTAAAAATTCGAGAAATCCCGATTTGAGACCGGTGGTTGTATTCAAAAACTAAAGGAAATTTCGACCAGAATGTCTCACCTCTGTCAATAATGTTTTGTTAAAAAGATATTTAATTTTTTTAAAACCTAAATTAATTTCAACTGACATTTAAATACCGTATATTGGGTGGTGTATTCATATTTTCCGTTTTTTAGCCAAAATTTCAGATTTTTTTAGACTTGGCCCACCTCATGGAAATATGTTTCAAAATAAATGCAACGAATTTAAATTTATAGCAACTGGTGTTCAAATTTTACTGTTGTTCAAATAAATGTCAAAAAATTCGACTTTTTAAGCAAAGCGCTTTTGCAAAAATTGCTCGTTTTTGATTTTGTCCCACGAAAGGCTCCCGTACGGGACGAGTTACAACGACCGGACCAGCGGCAAACGACCTGTTGGGTCCTGGACTATGGCACAACGCCTTTATTTTTTCTATTTTCAAAATTTCATAAAATTTCGAAAATTCCCCGAATTCACGTAAAAATCTAATTTAACCCTAAAAACGATATCCTTGATCACAAAAATCGTGGAAAATACCTTCCCTGCCACCCCAGACAGCATAAATATATTTCTGATATCCAAAATTTATCATAAAATGTCATCATTCTGAAGACAATCTCAATGATGACCTAAGGAGTACTTATTGGCATCATAAATCTTATATACTTATAAGAAATAAATCGGTAACTTTACAGCTACTGAGATGTTTCGCAAATGCTTCCAAAATCATCGAACGATGGAAACTGGAGCATGCGCTCGGAAATATTTTCTCGATCACATAAGCATAATGCGCCATATTGAATTAAGCCGAGGCATGAGTTAAATTGCTCGCATGAGTTCTTCGCTCTTATTGACTTTGATTGTGGACAACAAAAGCAGAATTTCCTTTGACAGAACTGGCGTGGCTAAACATTTTGAGGTAGGAAATATTTAAACTCTAAATTTCGTAATTTTAGAAATCTATTGAAAATGCCCAAAGTCAGTTACTCTGATAGGCATACTCGCAGGCTTATAAACGCGGAAGTTCAATCCGAGCTTCAAGGTTTTTCCTCGTCAGTTTGTTTTGAGACTCAAGCAAATGTTATAGTTAGTGAAGAAGTGAGCGAAGAAAATAATTTCGAAGCCAATTTGCAGTCAGGAAATTTAGAACGTGAGGAACAAGAGGATTTCAGTACAGATTCCGGGACGGAAAAAAACAGTGTAATTGACACAAGTGACGATTGTTGTGATCCCGTTTCTGAAGATGAAAACATCAAAGAAGATTTAATTCAGTGGGCTCTCAATCATCAGGTTGCAGTCACTACTTTCAATAGTTGGCTTACAACAATTAGAAAACATTCATGTTTTCAACATCTTCCAAAAGATTTTCGCACAATCCTCAAGACTCCTAGACATTCGCCCGTGGAAAGCATTGCCAATCCCAGCAGTACAAGAATGTATTTTACAAAAACTTCAAAATCGCTTGTCAGAATGGAGATAACATGTTTATTTTGAATGACGGTTCAGTATTGAACGTGTTAAGTGTTGGGAAAAATTCTGATGGTGAAAATATTTTAATAGGGAAAACGTTTCGGCACTCTACCAATTTGTATAACAATCCGTGTCAGTCTGCACTCTGCAGCATTTTATCTGTGCACTCAAAATCCGATTTAAAAATTTGGGCATTGAATACAGTTGCACAGAAATGTATTGTCCTACCACATTCAGTGTCTAACTTTGCAGTTTTTCCTGTTTTACATACAGGATGATTCTGATTTAAAATGGAGAAGCCCTTTTTAGTAGCGATGTTTGTGAAGACGAAAGAAGTAGAGGTTGTTCCGCGAACTTGGATGGTAGAAAAGGAGGGAAAACGTTATTTCTATTGGCCAAATGCAACTAATTTGGAAGAAATTTATGAGGCTTCACGGAAACAGGAACTTCCAAATCGGAAAATGTGGAAGCGCTTCGCAGTTCGGGTTTTTTACGAGTTTGGTAATCAATGGCTTATTTGAGTTTACATATTTTATGCTTCTTTCCCACCTTGATGCCTTGAGGATACAATATTAAATTTTCATTACAGATTCATACGATAGTGCGGAAGCTGAAGTTCCTCATTTTTTGAATTACTCTGATTATGAAAGCGCATCTGGTGTCACCGAAGGAATACTTGACTCTTCAACAAAGCCGTCCTCATTTGGTAGGAAAACATCAGTCGTTGATTCAGACAGTGATGAAGAGCCAATTTCTCAAATTGCCAGGAAATTCACCTTCCGGTCTCTGGTATTACCAACTCCCCCAGATGTATCCCTTTCCAGTCCAGTTTCTGCTAGATCTATTAAGCACAAGCCTGAACCAGCTAGACCTTTCCAAAGTGCTCCATCTTCATCGTTAAGCACAGTGACTCATGCGTTACGACTGATGTCTGCAATACCAGAAACAACTCCAGCTGCACCTAATTATTCCGGGAGAATATTGGAAGTTGAAAATATACTTCAAGAAATTAAAGGTATAATGGGCATACTGGCTCTTAGGGAGGAATAATTAATTATTAATCAAAATACCGACAAAATTTTAGGCAATGCTAATGTTGATCAAAAATTGCTTTTTTTGTCGTATTTTTTTAGAGCTTAAAAACATGTGTTGCCACAATTTTGCATCAATTAAGCTACACCAGGCTAATTTGATTACGGCGGTGGAAAATCTAAGCATAAGGATGAATTCCGAGGTTTCCCGGCGTGAAGTAAGTCAGGCGATAAAATTCAGGTTTCCTTTTACCGACGTCAAGAAATTAATGGAATTTGAAGAGAAGATAAAACTTGATTTGCAGTATAGAGATAACGCTGTAAGATTTATAATTAATCTAAGAAAATATAAAAAATTATTAATTCTATGTGTAGTTTTAGTGATCTACAATCATATTTTGAGATTAAATCTTTCATCTTAGATTATTGCTATTTGACTATGGGTTTGTTACAATGACCATACTTTATATTTTCAGAAAGCCCAGTTGTGCAGAACTGGAGGTGGAGATGTGACTGAAGTAACTAATAATGTCTTTCGGAAACTCATGAGCGAGGAAGTTTCCAATAAGTTTACTCTGTATGGTACATCGGAGGTATCAGCAAGCTTGATACCTACGAGCTTATTATTGGTAAACTAACAAACTGGTTAACACGATTCAGCTTTTACTTTTCCAAATACATGAATAATATTGTTATTTGTAGATACCGTACGTGCTGTGCGTTCAACCACAGATGCTACTGAGACTGAGGTCAAGAAGGCTGTTGGATCGTAGCTGTTGCATGCATCAGACCGCATAAAATCTCTCAAGAAGTCACAAGCAAAGAAATTAGTAAGTTTTAAACCGTTTGTAAAGAGGGCAAATAATGGACTACTATATATATTTGTTACTAAAATCAAATTTTACCGGTTAGTTTTCTTTAAATGTAAAATGAACTAACTTATTTTTGCAGTAGTGCATTTGCTTTTTAAGAAAACCTACATGTCGTCCCTTGTGCTTTTAATTTCAGTGAAGATCTGTCTTTGCAAAAATTGACTTAAAATATGGACTTATCATGGACTTAAATATGGAATAATTTTACAATTTTTTGATTGGCGTACGCTATTTCTTTCAAGGCACAGACCTGGCAGTAACCGTCTGGGTACAAGCTTAATGCGGAGGTCATTCAAAACCAGAGATTCAGAAATGAACACTATTCATTTGCATTTTAATTTTTCCATCAGGCTAATTTCTATGTAACGTGTAATGTTCTTATCCTCTGTTAATAGATAGTACTGATGTGTGATTATAAAAAAAATGTATGATAATTATTTTCATGTATTTGACTTGACTAGATTGTAGTGCTATTTTTGTTCATTATTAGGACGAGTCGTATAATGTAATATATAGCATAGGGACGGTTGTTTGTAAATGGGATTTTACAAGTTCGTTTTTCTACATTAGCAATAAAACCACTGAAAAATAATTAATACTTTTCAAATAATATTTGAGTATCACTTGAAGCATACAAGCATCTATACACACTCAATAGATGGCGAACCTCAGAAAATGTTCGCAAAGGGTTCTCATATTTGAAGTTTTTGCGAATCGGTGCTGATCGGATAATGAAGAGAAATTGCGGACATTTGATGTTCCTTGCGGTATCAGTTTTATATCATGCTGAATAACCCTCCGCTTCAGTACGATATCAGTCTTCTCAGCTTACTGACTACTTAACGAAGTCACTTTGAAATCATGTTGCTGGCTGGGACAGAATTCGATGAAATTTCATCGAATTTCGAAAAAAAATCCAACTTGCATAAAAATCTAATTTGATTTCAAAAATGAATTTTCAGAGCATTCCATGAGTTACATATTGGGATCACATGGTGTGGCTTGATGGATGCTCTTATATTCCGAAAGCAATATTTATTTTCAACGTTTTGTTTCCTACGAACTAAACATTTCACAACCATGTATTCTACACTCCCAGCACCTATGGATCCTGTGTCAAGGGAATAAACTCCATATGCGGAAGTAGCTATAATCTTTAAATACATTAAGGTTCATATTTTATTATTGCATTGAAACTCCCGACGAATCAAAGATGAAATAATTCCCGAGTTCAAGCATCAACCGGAGAAACAATTTACAAATTATTTACAAAATTTATACTACATTTAATTAAATAATTACATATAATTTTTAATGATTAATGATTAAATGGATCAATTATGAAGTAATGAAGTACATGACCAAACGTTTTGGGTTAGCCAGGACAAGTACATACGCTAACTTGGAACCGATTTTTTCTGATACTCTTAACTATTAGTTTACCCTCGTGCTTGCACATTCCTATCTAAAATCAGGGTCTATAGTTCCAAAATATATGGAAGGATTTTTCTTGAGCGATAAGTTTAGAAAATAAATGCAGACGTATGAGCAAATATAATGTTTGAGTGAAACTTGTATATAATCCCTATTTACAATACATGTTAAATCACGAATGCTGACGCACATTTTATGTAGCCCATCGGTCATAACTCATAGCCGTATATACTCAGTTGAATGTTCTCTCAATAAAAGGTACGATTTTTTAAGAGATATTTATCTACGGATAATTATATTTGCACATATTCCCAAATATCTCGAAAACACTATTTGTTTTCACCTTTTATTTTCATACTAGACATTTTACAACCATGTATGCTGAACTCCTATCATCTGTGGATCATGTGCCAAAGAAATAACATTCCCATTTGCAGCAACAGCTATAATTTTGAAGTATACTCCGGCTTGTGCTTTATTTATTAATGAAAAATGTATTCAGACTCGGTACAGATTGAAGATCAACTAATTTCCGAGTTCCGCCGGTAACCGAAGAAACATTATATAAATTATTTACAAAATTTATAATACATTTTATATTAACTACATGTTTTAAATAAATTTAATGATTCAATCACAGTAATAATTAAAACTTCAGCCATAGACAGAAAATCCACCGTGGTGTCTTCCGTGATCACCAAATCCTCTGCCACCATGGCCTCTTCCGTAGGCTCGTTCACCACTATAACCTCCGAATCCTCCTCTGTAATTCCCACGTCCACCTCTGTACTCCCCAATGTAGCCTTGACGGTACTGGGCCAAAGCCACGGCTGCGAACAATGCAAGGCAAACCAAAAGGAGCTGGAAATATAGAAGATTTAAAACTTTTGAGTATACTGATTTCATGCGAACTTACACGTATACATATAATGAAACGTAATGCTTGTAGACATTTGGTAACAACGTAAGTGGGAGTGAAAATGTTTCTTACCGTAAACTTCATTCTGATATCTCAAGTAAGATTATTCTATAAAAATTATTAAAAATTATGTCCAGCTCAAGAATTTTCAGGGTTATGAATGATACCTTTGGAAACCTTCCTTTTGCTTTTATACGCAATTTTGCAAATCTGTATTGGAGAATGAGGTGAGTATTGGAAAGAACCATTGTGGGGTCGGAAATGGAATCGCTTGTCCGGTCTCGTGCGTCAGCCGAGTTGCATTTATTTTAACTTCAGGCTTCAGAGCCACAACTTTCATAACAACAAATTACATACATATGTACAAGATTACATTACATTGCATTGTCTAGACTTTTGTGTACGAAGTATAGTGCCAAATGTGGGGGAAACCTGGAACCTGCTACACACAATGTTATTCTTGTTGAACGAACTTGTTGTTGATCAACTCATCCTGACCTGTTGTTGTTTGTGAGTGAAGTGCGTTTTATACTTTGTATGAATCCCCATTGCATCCCGGTCGAACCCTACTCTCAAGTTTTTGTCCACATGTTATTTACTCACTGACCATTCTGTTAAGTGCGTGAGAATATGTGTTCCTCTTATTTACCATGAATATAATATGCAGGTGGATTTTTTTGGAAGTTCCTGGATATTTGTACTTCCTCAACATTTGTTTACTCTAATTTCTAGTAGTATCAATTCACGTGAGTACAGATAAACATTTATGTAATAATTTATTGAGAGTCATAAACTTGTGTGCAAGACGCATGTAACCAAAGATATGTCCATTATTTTTTTTAGTAATAAAACCTGCCGCGTTTACCATATGTTCATTTTGAATTGTACTCCAAGCACAGTAAAATCTCTCGTGACCCCTTTCTTTGGACCAGTCAAAATACTTAAACTTGGTGCATTCCATAGTTTTCTTCTCACAATACTTAAACACATTAACTTAAACATAAATAATTAAATCTTGATTGCTCTCCCACCCTTACAGACTTCGAAAAGTCTTTCCTCCTAATAAAAACCTGACTAAAACAATTAGCAAATGGCTCTACTGATATTGTTGTAATATTTGTATTGATCAGATTGTTCTTTTGTTCAGTTATTGGTTTTTGAATAAAACAAAACAAACAGCATCCGTTTGCAAAAGTACAGAGCGAAAATCGTAAATACCTAGGGGTGTAGGAGAAAGTAATGTGTCTTCTAAGCTAGGGCAATTTCCAGGCAGGCAAATCCTTTACGCTAGTAGCCTATGTATAAATGATTACAGGCAAGTAAATTGTCGCCACCAGCCTTGAAGGATAGGGTCATTAATCTTAATTTCCGGACCCATAAGGGGTGTCTCAAAAGATTTTAATATTATAGGCTAGGTTATCGAAAAGGCCCAACTTCGGGTGACTGTAAATGTCAAGCTTTTTATTTGCCATCTCTTGGGGCCATAACTAAAGGTGGTCTCAAGGGTAAAAAAAAGTCACAATGTGATTTACTTCGCTCAACAATGGCACAAAACGGACTCAACAATTTATGGCAACAATATTCAGCTAAGTTCCTAAACTAAAGCTGAGTTAAAACTGTTTTAGAGTTTAAATGAACCATATATATGAAGCACATCACCAAAATGTTTGGGTTAGCCAGGACAGGAACGCTATCTTGGAACATATCTTTTCTGGTATTCTGAACTACAGGTAAATTAAATTAACACTCGTGCTTACACATTCCTATCCAAATCCAGGGTCTATAGTTCCAGAATATATGTAGGCAATTTTGTTGAGAGGTAAGTTTAGAAAATAAATGCAGACATATGAGCGGATATACTGTTTGAGTGAAACTTTTTACAATCCCTATTTATACCTGTTAAACCATGTATGCTGACGCACATAGTATGTACCTCATCGGCAATAATTGTCCTCCGCAGAATGTTCTCTCACTATACGGTACGGTGTTTTAAAAGTAGTTTATCTACAGATGTATTTAAAGGGATTCCTAAATATCTCATTTTCAGAGCATTCCATGAGTTACATACTGGGAGCACGTTGTATGGCTCGAGGATTTCAGGTTTTGTTTTCATACTAGAAATTTAAAACCATGTATGCTGAACTCCCAGCACCTGTGGATCATGAGCCAAAGCAATGACCTTCCCATTTGCAGCAACAGCTATAATTTTGAAGTATAGTCCGACTTGTATTTTATTAATGAAAAATGTATTCAGACTCGGTACAAATTAAAGAATAACTACTTCCCGAGTTCTGGCGGAAACCGAAGAAACATTATATAAATTATTTACAAAATTTATAGTACATTTAGTATTAAATACATATCATTTTTAAATAAACTTGATGGTTCAATCACTAATAGTTAAAATTTTAGCCATAGACAGAAAATCCACCGTGGTGTCTTCCATGTTCACCAAATCCTCTACCACCGTGGCCTCTTCCGTAGTCTCGTTCACCACTGTAACCTCCGAATCCTCCTCTATAATTCCCTCGTCCACCTCTATATTCCCCAATGTAGCCTTGACGGTACTGGGCCAAAGCAACTGCTGCGAATAATGCCAGGCAAACCAAAATGAGCTGGAAATACAAAAGATTTGAAATTTTGAGTATACTGAATTCAAACTAACTTACACGTAGATACATACATAAGTATAATGAAACGTAATGCTTGTAGACATTTGCTAAACAACGGACAACAAGAATACTAGCATTAATAAAGAGTGGAAGTGAAGTAGTTTCTCACCGTAAACTTCACTGTGATATATCAAGTAAGATTCTATAATAATTATTTTATGTCCAGTTCAAATATTTTCAGAAATGTGAATGATACCTTTGGAAACCTTCCTCTTGCTTTTATACGCAATTTTGCAAATCTGTGTTGGAGAATGAGGTGGGTATTGAAAAGTTCATTATAGGGTGGAAATTGGAGTCACTTCTCCGGTCTCGTGCGTCAGCCGAGTTGCATTTTATTTTTTGTTGCACTTCAGGTTTCAGAGCCACAACTATCAAAGCAACAAATTACATACATACAGATGTAGAAGATTACATTACACCGCATTGTCTAGACTTTTGTGTACGAAGTATAGGGTCAAATGCGAGGGGAACCTGGAACCTGCTACACACAATGTTATTCTTGTTGATCAACTCATCCTGACCTGTTGTTGTTTGTGAGTGAAGTGCGTTTTACACTTTGTATGAATCCCCATTGCATCCCGGTCGAACCCTACTCTCAAGTTTTTGTCCACATGTTATTTACTCACTGACCAATATGTTACGTGCGTGAGAATATGTGTTCCTCTTATTTACCATGAATATTATATACAGATGGATTTTTTTGGAAGTTCCTGGATATTTGTACTTCCTCAACATTTGTTTACTCTAATTTCTAGTAGTATTAACTGATGGGAATACATATACACATTTAGTTAATAATTTATTGAGAGTCATAAACTTGTGTGCATGACGCTTGTAACCAAAGATATGCTCATTATTCTTTTTAGAAATAAAGCCTTCCACGTGTACCAGATGTACATTTTGAATTGTACTCTAAGCACAGTAAAATCTTTAGTCACCCCATTCTTTGGATCAGTCAAAATACCTAATCTTATTGCATTCCATAATTTCCTTCTCACAATACTTAATCACATTAAGTTAAACATAAAAATTTAAATCTTGATTGCTCTCCCACCCATATAGACTTTGAAAAGCCTTTCCTCTTAATAAAAACCGGACGGTCACAATTAGCAAAAGGCCTCTCAAAGAAAACTCCAGCAGCGTCTGCAATTAAATATCAACCCATATATGTACATGTACATTGTCAGCCTCAATTCATAACTTGTCAATCCAAAACTGAGGCACGACCACACAGACACGTGCTTAAATCTGACAGATTGCTTGTAATGGACATTTAATGATAACATGATCCCAGCAATTACAATGACCAATCTTTGACATCCACAAGTTATTAAACTCATGTTAAGTCAATTCTCCAGTTACCATATTATCTATAACCTTATTGACCCAAAAGATCGCACACTTGTTCCTTGACCTTCTATCCCAACGATCCAAGTAAATGTTTCCTACACATTATTTGTATAATTGCACTTATAAGAACCATTAAAAGGCCGGATCAAATATTAAAAAAAAATTTGTCTGTCTGCAGTTTACAATCTCCTCCAAACGTCGTTAAGTTGTAAGTTTACGTTCAGTGACAGTCAGCCGTGGAATTTCAGGGATGCTTCTATGTAATTATGTAACTTCATATGTGTCATTCAGCTGGGACCGCTGGGATCCAATAACTATAGAAGTGTCATGTATCTCATTGCAGAAAATATACACTCGCGGAATAGCCATTTCATGATAAATTAATTCCTTCGCGAACGTTTTTATTGGGGAGATTATGTACTCTCTACTAAAACCAATTTATCTTCAGAGTAACAGAGCCGTTGAAAGCCTGGAGCTCTGACATATGCGCCTAAATGTGTGAAAAAAATATGATAAACTCAGACTTGCAATCATCTCACTTTGCATTATCTAATACAGTATTCAAATTTGACCTGAACCTCACCTTTACAATTTAGCATCCTCTCTGCCTTCCTGAAGTTCCGCACTAACTTGAAAGTTTTTAGCGTTTGACGTTCGTTTTCTCATCTCAATTTTGGAATAAATCATTTGCTGGCAGGCTCAGCAGTGTCAGTGTCTCTATTATCATTGTAGGGTTCTCTTGAAATTTGAAAACATTCAGGAATTAAATTCGGAGTCACGCTTAACTTCTTTATATTGTCAGTTTTGAGTATCTTCAGAGTCTATAGTTTCAATATAGGCCATGTGCATATCACAACTCTTCAAATTTCAAAGTGGGTGTGCGAATTATTTAGTGCTAATATTTAATTGAAGATAATATAAGCTGTTCATTATTGAAAAAATTGGGAAAAAGGGCCAATTTCCGCTAAGGAAGCTATTCACATTTGAGAATATGGGAAAGGAGCGAGATCTTGCCAAGCCTGTGATCAACAACGTTGAAGATGTGCTGGACAGTTTAGGTATTATTGTATACATTACCAATTATGTATTTCATGCTATCTTATGCGCAAATGCTGCGTTTAAAAAACAATAGCCAAATTACTGATTATAGGAAAAATATTTAAAAATTTCCAAATGAATAAATGACACTGATTTAAATTTTCCAGGTGGTTTTGGGCGGTTCCAGTTCATGATATTGGTTTTAGTGCTCTTCTTAGAAATCCCAATTGCTTTTGTTGTTTTTGTGCCTGTTTTTATAGGTAAGTCTCCTGAAAAAATACATCAATTAGGTTGATTTATATCAATCATAGTTAGCGGTTGGAACTTATGTTCATGGAATATTTTATAAATTATGAATTAAATAAAATTTTATTTAAATGAATTCCTGTGCTTATTGTCAAAGGTGCGGCTCCATCCGAATGGCTCTGTGACACGAGGGTCATTTCCAGATTTGAAGCATGCTCCTGCAATGGAACCTTGTCCGCAATTGACCCGGCTATGTCAGTTGTCAGCGAGGTCATTATTTATTTTTTTCAGTTGTGAGCATATATTTTCCAGCATTAACATGGTACAGGAGGTATTATAACTTAAATAAGAATTTTTTTTGAGAAAAAAATGAAATTTGTACCTGTTACAGTGGAACCTTGTGTGTGAGGCTTCGTGGGTTGCGGATACGGTAGTGAGCTTCCAAATGGCTGGGATGGTTGTGGGGAACCTTTTTGTAACGCAGCTGGCGGATTGGTAAGTTTGTTTTTGGAACTAACAAAAAGAAGGAATCTAGAGGATGTCAAAAAATGTATAAATTTTTTATATTTCCTGGAAAAAAAAGTTTTGAAATGTTTTTTATTTGGGTTCAAAAGGTACGGGAGACGCTACTGCTTTTTAGGCATTACAATCGAAGTTATCCTTGGGTCAGTTCTGACAGCTCTGGCCCCGAACCCTTATGTGTACGCTATTGCCAGGTTCATGTGTGGAGCTGGTTTTTGTGGTAAGGGAAAAAAACAATAGATAATGTTTTTCATTGTGTACATCTGTATTAATCATAAATCGCCAAAACAAATCCTGTATTTGTCTCCTCAAAGGCTTCCTCAGCATCAGTGCAATATACGCTATGGAGTTCCTGACACCTCAGTATCGAGTCCTAGCCAGCGTTGGACCTTTCGGAGAAGGAATCATGCTCCTAGGCCTCGTTGCTTACTTGATCCGACCTTGGCGGTCCCTTGTCTGGGTTACGATTTTACCCTTCTTCGCTATTGCAGCGATCTTCCCGTAAGTATCTAGCCCATTTCCGATGCAATACTGAGATATCGAAGGAAATTATTGTTAAATTCCCCTGGGAATTGTAATTACTTTGGAAGAATCATTAATTTGTAACCTTTGAAGCTTCATCCCAGAGAGTCCTCGCTGGCTCCTCCGCAATCAAAGGATCGAAGAGTGTTCGAAGTCTTTAAATTACATCGCTCGAGTCAATGGAAAGGAGCCCATCGATGTGGTCACTTTGAAGCACCTAGCACAAAAGGAATCCTCGACTACTAATCAAGCTGAGGATGGTCAAGTGAAGCGAACGAGTTACATCGAATTTTTCAAAGATCCCGAACTTCGGAAAACAGCTCTAATCCTCCAAGGAATTTGGTTCAGCTGGGGCGTTGTTTATTTCGGACTTAGCTACAATATTAAGAATATGGCTGGGAGTCCTTACCTTAACATTATGTACATGGGACTTGCGGATGCATTGGGCTACCCGTCAGCCGTGCTTCTAAATAAATTGTAAGTTTAAAAATGTTTATTCACAAAAAAAGGATCGTCAAATCTAGAGAAGAATATATTGTTTTTGATGCTTCAGTGTTGGTCGTCGCCAAGCTCTAGTCAGTTTTATGACGCTGGCAGCAATCTTTCTAGTCTCCATCGCAATTCTTCAGTTAACAGTTGATCTCAGTGGGAAGGAGTACGTCGTCGCCATTCTGTGCTTAATAGGTAAATTCGGAACGGCTGGAGCCCGGACATCGGCCAGGACTTTGACAGGAGAGTCTTTCCCGACATCAGTTCGTACAATGGGACTCGGCATCGCCGGAGTCACAGGGAGCATCGGTGCGGCTGTGTCCCCGCAGCTGGCGTACATCGGAACGAATTATCCCTCCGTTCCATTTTTCGTATTTGCTTTAATCAGTGTCCTGGGTTCTGTTGTAAGTTTCCTATTAAAAGAGACGAGTGGAGAGCCCATGCGGGAGGAAACTGGTACCGTTAAGGAAACACCGGAGGAAATGGGTCGTAAAGTTAGCATTAGCACTATAATTTCAGCCAATGAATTTCGTCGTTAAAAATTCTTTTGTATTGAAATCGCTGGAACATTCGTATTAAAGTTATTTATAGATAATTCCTTTTATCATGTAATATTTTCTCTTCATTCCGCGTTTGCATTCTTTGAGCATATTAAACAAAGGTACCAGATCTGGAGGCTGAAAACTACGATTTTTAATTCGGCAAAATTTAATGAGACTTGCAATAAAACAGTAATTGCTACATTTTGCTTGTTATATTGCCAACGTTAAAGCCTGATTTTGGCCAGAAGCGTCCAACAAATGTGAAGCTCTGCATGGTTAGTTATAAAAAATATTATTTCATTAGGTTGAGATTCATTTAGGAATTAAATGCAAATTATGGGATGTATTGTAGTCTTTTTAAAGATCGCTACTCACATTTCAATGTTTAATTTTAGTAATTGTACATAATGCACGTGATTTTATCGGTACATGACCAAACACTGGTAATAAGAATTGCATTAGTACACGGCTGAATGTAGTA
The DNA here is from genome assembly GCA_947179485.1 of Allacma fusca. Lineage (NCBI taxonomy): Eukaryota > Metazoa > Arthropoda > Collembola > Symphypleona > Sminthuridae > Allacma > Allacma fusca. Next base: position 66,799,193 of record OX359245.1, read on the forward strand.
GCGTAGCTACTATAAAAAGAGCTCTTTTGAAGAGATATACCTTACAATTAGGGTAGCTATATTTAGCTTGTGCTCATTGCTCATATTGTTTTGGGTACGGTGTCAGTTCTCAAGGTAGGCGCACAGGTCTACAATTTTACATGCGTTTTGCTGTTTACGCACAAAAACAGTTAAATGCTTAACGTGATGTAGAAACAAGGACGGGAAAAGGCTTAAGAAGTAAATGTGAATGTCTCCAAACATTTTTGCCTCTATAAACGCTCTTCTAAGGGTATATTTTACAGAAATCCTTATTATTAACGAGCACTACCTGTTCGTTAATTTAAAGTTCCGCGCGCTACTGATACCATAAGCGCACACGATTTAGGCATAGAATAAATCTCCATGACAGGGCTGGAATCGTAAGCCGTTTAGCTTTTAATTTCTACACTCACACTACCCACTCCTCAAGTAATTGTCTCTGTGTGCACAGGGTTTTTACTAGTAGAAATTACAGCACTCTATAAGTGTGCACGCTCCATGTTGTGTACCCCCTGACATCTTTCAATGAAAGCCATAAAATGAAACTAGTTTCATGAATTCTTCCAATCACATTCCTGAATGACACATTGTAGATTCTTGTTTAATCAGGTAATTATCCTGTTTACAAGAGGTTCAAGACCTTTACACAAAAATTACAATTTTACATGTAAGAAATATATCTCCACATATGTACATATATGCTAGTCACTGAATATGAGTTTTATTTGATTTCCTCAAAAATCGTACGTTCCGCTACAAAATATCTTCAAGCTTAGGGAAAATGATTGTACAGTGAATAGCAATGTTTACTAAATTTTGGTTAGAAATTTACGTCAAGGACATAACATCTGGCAGGAAAATATTCAGTCTTAAGGAGTTATCCATGCTTTCCGCCCGGAACTATTGTCCGTGCTGCTAGGCGGACCGTCCGTGATGCCAGTTTAACTCCACCTCGGGCTGCGCGTTTGGCCCCTTTGACTAGCCCACGACGAACTCCTCTACCAACCCCTCGGACGACGCTTTTGACAAAAAGAGGTGATCGAGCCAATCTGGAATGAACGTTCTCAACGTCTTTTATAACCCCGTTAATATTTCCTCCAACGGCGGTCCATTCTTCACCCAAGGAACTGGAAGCGCCTACCGTGATGATGACCAGAAATAAAAGTAAAACCTTCAAAAAAAAATATCAATTATGAATAAAAATTTTGAGTAGCATTTTATTATATATTTGGAAATAGATTCTTAATCAAGTACTCACTGCACACTTCATGGCTTTCAATTTGTGAGCGTTACCTACTCTAAAGATGTACTACTAATGGAATCCTGTCGGCAGGGAATTTATAGGCATTAAATGATATAAAAACTCAAGTCTGGATCTCATGAGGAAGTCGTTGTTCTTGTACTTAAGATAAATAAAGGTGTAGGAATTTTTATGCAAGGAAATCTACTTTTGGCAGATCAATGAATCTTTGAGCCATGGCTGTGATGAGTGAGGGACAACAAATCTGGTGACTCTTCATTGTGAGTGACATTGACATTGGATCCTGTATGAACTTGGGACAAGATAATTACAGTATTGCAAGAAAAAATAGTTATAAATGAAACGCATTTTGGGGGAAATATTTGGGAACTCATGTAAATAGAAATAAATAATTTTTTGTAGTAGTGCTTAAAGTGTTGGTAAAATTTGGATTTATTTTAGAATCCCTAAAGCTTGGGACAAAATTATCATAAACATTATTATTAAATAATTATTACATAAAAGTATATGCAGGAGCATCAATGAGTGAGTACGCTGTATAATGTACATATATATGGAAAAAGATTTACAAATGTCACGATTATCAACAATTCTGAGATTTGGTCCTCAGCAATATGTACATACAACGCAAAGCAGGTAATTACATGTTTGCCTAGAAATTCCAATTTTATATCACAGTCGCTGCTAAAACTAAATACTTCTTTTTACGACCATTCACCCAAAACGAGTCTGGATGTAACTTGAAGGGAATAGTTGTCTCTACGTTTTGTCTTTACATTGTCGAAAAAGGAAGGGAGTACTCACAAGTACTTTTATGCTATAGTGCAAAAATAGGGATAAAAAATTACTTACAATTAACGTTTAATTAAAATCTTTATCCATATCTACCGGTGGTACAGATAAGGGCTGTTGTAATTTCTTCCTAAATGCAAAACAGTTTTTTAATCATCCAGTGTGTGTTTCAATCAGTTATAGCAGAACAGTAGAAATATGTTCATAGGTTGGATAGTAAACAGAAATGCGCTCACGGACATTATAGTATTGCTCCTGATGAGAAAATTATTTCACAGGAATATAATTATCCCTTGTTGCAAGAGCACATTGTCGGCTGATTTGGTCAAAGTAAATACACAGCTTATGCAATGTAAATAATAAATACTACATGTGACATGTGGCTCTCATGGTCAAAGAATGCTATTGACTCAAAGCGTCCTAACTATAGTACATTTGAATATAATAATAATCAAGTACAGTAATACAGTAAATATGCACTTCTAAATTGACTGTGCATATTAACTTGGGATGATATGACGAAGTGCAGCACAAGTTATTGCTTAGTTTGCATTTAGTGCATTTTCTGTAAATCCTATGTGTACTAACTACACAGTGGTCCATAGATTTGCAATTGTACTTGCATGCTACTTTATATGCATTATTTAGGAGTGTATACGCAGAATGTTCTTAAATGAAGTTACTTATCCGAATGAATTTCAGGGAAGGGGCAGGAGGTCATGTTTGTATTAAAATAAATGATCATGTGTGCATGTACTATGGAGTGCAGAAACCCTTACGAGCATATTCCTTTGGCTTTGACTACATTGTATGTACTTGCAGTGGGCAAATAATCAGCAAATTATCAATTATGCTGTAGGAAGGATTCCCACTTGATATTGATATTAGGAACTTAAGTTCTTCGCACATTCTCCAACTATTTCTCAGCCTCAGAACCGTCGACAGTCCTTATAACGACACCCGGCTTGAGTCTGTGTCCAAGTCGGTAATAGTTATCCTGTCAATATAAATTATGGTATTTATGCCCTTAAACTATACTCAATGAAATGTCATGTAGAGAAAGCCGTTATACGGACAGTGGACTGTACTATGACTCAAGGTTAAGATGATTGAGTAAAAATCCTGTGTTTGAGATAATTCATCATGATCATTCACAAGTTGAATGGATTGAGACAGTTTAGTTGCTAAAATCTATATTTTTTAGCACTGGAACCATAAAAGCTGTGTACATTTCTTTTGAAAATTATTTTTGTGAACGGAGAATTATTATATACGTTCCTCCTAAAACAGGCAACATAATTTTGAAGTATCAACTTACCCCATATTTGAGAATAAATACAACTCTTAACTCTTAGTCTAAATAAATGCAAGAAGTGCAGAATGCATCCATAAAGTTTAGCGTAAGCAGTGAAATTAGAATTACGTAATCAATTTTCAATTATTATATTTCCAATAAGTAAATTAGGAATTACAATGTGGATTTTGTTCATGTTATTACAGAATTACTGAAGCTCCCAGTGTCAAAACTTGTCCTGCGTTAAAAGATCAAGTTGACTCGTGCTAGGGCATAACCAGACAGGATTTAATGCTGCTCAAGGTGAAGCTCAACTTTAATAATATTGTGCCAATTGGATTCCTCAAGTTGGGAATGTTTTTAAGTGATCTGGCAGGAGTCATGAATCATGACTCATGATTGACAAATGATTGACTTGTCGGCGTGCGACTCGTGAATAGAGAAGTGTAACTAAAAATGTCTGGATATTTATGAGCACGATAAAATGATTTATGGTTTTAAAAATACGCCTGTGTTTTTGTTACACGCTCCAAACTCTTGTAAAATGTATTGTATTTTGTGATCCACTTCAGATTTAACTTCAGGGACAATCTTTTTCACTTCCAGCAATAAATCTGGATGGCTAAAGAAATCAAGGGAACTTCGTCAACCGGTCCTCAAAATATTGAAGATGCTTTGGAAGCTTTGGGTAAATCAAGTGGATTCATCAAAATTAGAACAAAAAATTCACATCATAAAAAATTTTAAATATTATTTTGAATGAATTTTAGGTGGATTCGGGAAATTCCAAGCTCTGGTTTTGTTCCTGATTCTGTTTATGGAACTCCCAACGGCAATGCTTATATTCCTTCCAGTTTTTATTGGTAATACTTTTTTTAATATTTGATATTTTTTATAATAACTGGTCTCTACGTAAGTACAGGAGTTTTGTATTTATAAATAATTTTTTCAGGAAAAAATCCATCCGAATGGCTCTGCGACAACGTGACCGTTACCAAAGCTGAAGCTTGTGAATGCATGGGAAATGTTACACCTGTCGATGATACTGTATCTATTGTGGCTGAGGTTTCAAAAATATGATCTGAAATAAAATAACCCCCATTTATTGTCCCTGGCCGGAAAGGCCTCCTCTAGGGCAGTGCTCTCAGTTAGACACCCTTACTTACTCTTTACTCATAATTTTGTCTCTCATGATGTCCAGTACTTACTTTTTACTTACTCAGGGGCTTCATGGTGGCTATCTTACTTACTCTTTACTCCCTCAAAATTTCGGGTCGCAGTGTAATACTTACTCTTTACTTACTTATTCGCAAAAATAAGCTGATATTACTTACTCTTTACTTACTTTTGCTGCATAGTACTCAAGTAATACTTACTCATTTTCAAATATAATCCAAGTCACTGCCATCTTTGGTAGTGTAGTCAACGACTCAAGTTTAACGATTTGCATCGTCGCAAGTATTTAAAGGCATTGTTTGCCTATGGCCTGTGTTATCTGCCTCCATAAACCATATATAAGTCATGGATATTGTCGGAGAACATTTTTTCTATGGTAGTTACTCCAGTAAAGAAGAGTTTACTTACTCAATACTTACTTTTTGATACTTTGCAGTTCGTCTTACTTACTCATTACTTACATTACACCGGGGAATGAGTGTTCGTACTTACTCTTTACTTACTTAAACATCAACCTTTTTAAAATTACTTACTCATTACTTACTCATACTCGCAGATGTGAGTACGAGTAAGTACAATACTCACTTACTCACTTTATAAAAAATTCGAGTAATGAGTAAAATTGAGAGCACTGCTCTAGGGTTCCGCAACACTCAGCATTCCGTCAAGTAACCAATACTTTGAATTTTTAGTGGAACCTGATTTGTGAATCTTCTTGGGTCTCAGACACAATCGTCACAGTCCAAATGTCAGGGATGATACTCGGGAAAATATTGGCCTCCCAAGCCTGTGACCGTCAGTCAAGTTAGCCCGAGTTAAATTCCAGCCTGAGTTAATCATATACATCATTCAAATACATACCCATGAGTTTCCCTATGCACTAAAACACGCGTACAGAGTAACTTGGAAAACCCCTCGAAGATTTGAACAAAGTAATCCTTTAGCCGTTCCGACTTGTTGTTTCATTGTGTTGACTTTTTGTAATTAGGTAATTATTAATAATTCGAACTGCTAGCAACTAGAACTACATTTGTTGCTCGATAACACCTGGGGAATTCCTACGATGTGAGTTTACTTTAATGTTTACACTAATTTTAATGATGATGTGTCTCCACGTCTTGAAAAAGATGTTAGGAGCGGCTTTAGACACAATAAACGCTACGTGCATATGCAGGCCACGTCAAATTGTTTTCTAGTCAAGGGCGTAATCACATGTCATGGGCAACCAAACATTTTCAACTAGGTCCATATCCACATCAAGTAAATATTTTCCTAGTCCAGGGCGGAACTAAATGTCATAAGCAACTAATCTTCGGATTCAAAAAGCTTTCACGAAAAAAACAACTTGTGCATAATTTTTTGCTTTTAATATATTCTCATTTCATGGTCGATCCTTTCTGTAATCATGAATATAGTTAGCACTTCCACAAATTTAAGTTTCTAAAAACAATTCAATGTCTAAACTCGGGGGTAAATGAGGGAAGTCCAGGATTTATTTCTAACCCGGGTGGCCGGATTCATATCTGAATTTAAAATCAAATTCTCCGTGGTCAATTTCTTCTGCCTTCATCAATTTTATTTGAATTTGGACAAATCCGAATTTTTTAAAAATCTTTGAAAATTTAAAACCACGCGAAAATAAAGGCACCCCCAGTTTTATTTCTAACCCGGCTGGCCGGATTCAAATCTAACATTAGAATCAAATTCTCCGTGGTCGATTACTTCTACCTTCATCAAGTTTATTTAAATTTGGACAAATCCGAATTTTTTAAAAATCTTTGAAAATTTAAAACCACGCGAAAATAAGGGCACCCCCAGTTTTATTTCTAACTCGGCTGGCCGGAATCAAATCGGACATTAGAATCAAATTCTCCGTGGTCGATTACTTCTACCTTCATCAATTTTATTTGAATTTGGACAAATCCGAATTTTTTAAAAATCTTTGAAGTTTTAAAACCACGCAAAAATAAGGGCACCCCCAGTTTTATTTCTAACCCGGCTGGCCGGATTCAAATCTAACATTAGAATCAAATTCTCCGTGATCGATTACTTCTACCTTCATCAATTTTATTTGAATTTGGACAAATCTGAATTTTTTAAAAATCTTTGAAAATTTAAAACCACGCGAAAATAAGGGCATCCCCAGTTTTATTTCTAACTCGGCTGGCCGAATTCAAATCTGACATTAGAATCAAATTCTCCGTGGTCGATTACTTCTACCTTCATCAATTTTATTTGAATTTGGACATATCCGAATTTTTTAAAAATCTTTGAAATTTTAAAACCACGCGAAAATAAGGGCACCCCCAGTTTTATTTCTAACCCGGCTGGCTGGAATCAATTCTGACATTAGAATCAAATTCTCCGTGGTCGATTACTTCTACCTTCATCAATTTTATTTGAATTTGGACAAATCCGAATTTTTTAAAAATCTTTGAAGTTTTAAAACCACGCAAAAATAAGGGCACCCCCAGTTTTATTTCTAACCCGGTTGGCCGGAATCAATTCTGACCTCAGAATCAAATTCTCCGTGGTCGATTACTTCTACCTTCATCAATTTTAATTGAAGTTGGACAAATCCGAATTTTTTAAAAATCTTTGAAAATTTAAAACCACGCGAAAATAAGGGCACCCCCAGTTTTATTTCTAACTCGGCTGGCCGGATTCAAATCTGACATTAGAATCAAATTCTCCGTGGTCGATTACTTCTACGTTCATCAATTTTATTTGAATTTGGACAAATCCGAATTTTTTAAAAATCTTTGAAAATTTAAAACCACGCGAAAATAAGGGCACCCCCAGTTTTATTTCTAACCCGGTTGGCCGGAATCAATTCTGACCTCAGAATCAAATTCTCCGTGGTCAATTTCTTCTGCCTTCATCAATTTTATTTGAATTTGGACAAATCCGAATTTTTTAAAAATCTTTGAAATTTTAAAACCCCGCGAAAATAAGGGCACCCCCAGTTTTATTTCTAACCCGGTTGGCCGGAATCAATTCTGACCTCAGAATCAAATTCTCCGTGGTCCATTTCCTCTGCCTTCATCAATTTTATTTGAATTTGGACAAATCGGAATTTTTTAAAAATCTTTGAAAATTTAAAACCACGCGAAAATAAGGGCACCCCCAGTTTTATTTCTAACCCGGTTGGCCGGATTCAAATCTAACATTAGAATCAAATTCTCCGTGATCGATTACTTCTACCTTCATCAATTTTATTTGAATTTGGACAAATCCGATTTTTTTAAAAATCTTTGAAAATTTAAAACCACGCGAAAATAAGGGCACCCCCAGTTTTATTTCTAACCCGGTTGGCCGGAATCAATTCTGACCTCAGAATCAAATTCTCCGTGGTCAATTTCCTCTGCCTTCATTAATTTTATTTGAATTTGGACAAATCCGAATTTTTTAAAAATCTTTGAAAATTTAAAACCCCGCGAAAATAAGGGCACCCCCAGTTTTATTTCTATCCCGGTTGGCCGGAATCAATTCTGACCTCAGAATCAAATTCGCCGTCGGATCCTTTTGCCTGCGTCAATTTTTTTTTAGTTTGGTAGATGGCGAACGTCGACAAAACTGGGGACATCAGTTTAGGTCTAGTGAAACGTGGGAAATTCTATCGTAAAGGTGCCAAATGGAGCAGGTGTACCGCTTCGGAAATAGCATCTGTTATGAGCAAGATTTGTAATAACGCTGATGGTTGGCAATCTGCTGGTTACTACCGAAAATCAGATCTATGGGGACAGTTGGTTGCTGAGTTTTACCCAAAGCAGCTCGAGAGGGATCGGAAGTTTTTGTCAAGTTGGTATCTTAGGAAGCATTCCGCTTTAAAAGTGAGTATTTCTGCTATTGTTCTTTAGAAAAGAGTGAGATACATTTCGTATGTTTTGTTTGCAGGCTGCATTTTTGGGTTTACGCGGTACTCCCGTAGTGTGCTTGGATCCACCTCCCGCATGTTCTACGCCCAACGCCAGCAGATCCATTTACTGCATTTGTCAAGGATCTTCGTCTGGGGACATGGTGGAATGTGGAAAGTGTAAGGAATGGTACCATTGTTTGTGCATTCGAGTAAATAGGAAGACAGTTGCAAAAGACGGCAACTACGAATGCCCCAGGTGTAAAGGAAATTCGTGGATCCGTTATCCCTCCATATTTTTACAAACGTTTCGTGGTAAGTGTCGACGATTTCCGCAATTTGTTTCGAGATCGGTATAAATAAGTGAACTGTGTTGCCTTGACATGGTTGTGTAGGTGTAAGGGCAAATATCAGCTCAATTACAATGGACCAAGACGACGATAATCACTCAGTTAAATCCGACGATGGCCAAGAACAAAACGCACGCACGTTGGCTATAAATATTCCGTCTCCAGTCTCAGATGTAAGCCAAACAAGCAACAATCGGGAAATACATTCAAGTTTCTGGACATCTGCGGGAGACTTTAATCTCAGCCGCAGACCACTGAAAGGTCAACATCATGTAACACGTAACTTCTATATTTTTAGGAAATCGATTCCACATAAATGTTTCTGTTTGCAGATATGGGTTTGCAGGCTGCCCTGGCAAGTACAAGGACAGAAAATGTCGAAAGCGGCGACAAACTTACTTCCACGCACAAAGACTTGGGTTTAGAGTTCGTATGTGAAAAACCGCCTTCTACGCCTAACAGACACATACATGAGATTCAAACAGATAATGACCAGATGGATATTGCACAGGTTGTTGAAGACGAGAACGCAGGTTTTGATGATTTCGGCACCAAATATACAGGTAATGATTCTGGTTTCTTTCAATTGATAACATTTTGACATCTAACTGCAGACTGTTTCATAGACCACGGTGACTCAGTACAAGTCGAGACTAGCAACACAACAGTGCTTATCCCGAAAACGTTCCAGTTTACTGTCAAGAAAAAGGTTTGGGACAGCTATGTTGAGACGCGAAATCGCCATGGCAAAATAACATTTGGTATGCGTCCAGGTTGGCTGGACGTGATATTAAGGAGGAAATTTAACAAGGTCAATCCATGCTGTGTCCCTAACTGCAAACGGCAGGATGTTTCCACCGGGAAAAGAGGCCACTTGTACGTTTTAGATGGATACTGTACACATAAACCACACTGCTGGGAGACTATACGGATCACTGGGAATTTTAATGCCGACAAATCAAAAGTACTCTTTAAAGTCGTGTAAGTGTATAAGCAAATTTGAATTTATAATGTAGGTTGAAGGTAAGTTGTAAATCAGTTGATATATTCGTAGCTGTACGGGCACTATTAACCACCAGCCGCTAAGAGTTTGCAGCAATAAATTGCAAGCCGAGAATCGAGCAGCATTTAAGGAACATTTGCGTTATAGACATGCAGATGCAGTGGCAACGGAAATGGCAAACAAAGCTGATGATTTAGCTCAAAGATGCGGCAATTTTACAGCAGTTCCGCGCGGACAAGTACTGCGACAAGCAAGGCATGAGGTAAAGCGTACATGCATTCCATTATTTCGATTAAATAAATAAATATGCATTTGCTTTCAGATGCTTAAAGAACGAGATACTGATAGTCTGCCCACTGTGGACCTGCATCGACGGATTTATACGGACAGAAGTTTAGCTGAGTTTGTCATTGGGTATAGCATTAAACCTTTGCACGTTGTTATGATGACCACAAGACAAATGGATGTTTTAAAGACATTTAAGCAACGCAAACAACACACCGTTATTCACTTGGATGCAACCGGAGGAGTTGTTCGACATCTTACTGAGAATTTGGGGGGTAGTCAAATATTGATGTATGCATTGGTCATTGCCAACCCAGCTGACAATTCAAACTCGATAGCAGTTTGTGAATTCTTAAGTAATTCGCAGAATACAGACTCCATCGGCCAGGGTTTGGCCGTATTTCGTACTACGTAAGATTGTAACAATTTATTACTAATGTTTTTCATCTTTATTATTTACTTCCTACGGATCACTTGCAGGGTCGACTCGTACTTCAAAACTGGACCATCTGGGTGGATGAAACGCATAGAAACAGACTTTAGTTTAGCCACCATAGCAGCAGTTATTCACACGTTCTGGAATGGTCATAGTACATCCTCATATCTTAACCTATGTTGGGAAGAACTTTTCAAGGTCCGGAAACCTTCAGAAATAAATCACCATGTTTGCCGTATGCACATAATCCAAGCTATTGTCGCTAAACTGGAAGAATGTTACGTAGAAAAGGAAGACGAGCGTGTGAAAATCATAAAGAAGTTGTTTAACCGTTATCAGTATTCTTACGATATCCACACGGCTAACTACTACGTTCGCAAGATATTCGTTCTGTGTCTATCACCAACCGATGTTCCCAGTGTTACACAGGTGCTATCGACTCTTCAATCCGCTCCACCAAAATTGCTACAACTTGGTAACATCTTTACTTGATAATTTGTATTACAAATCGACCCAACATCATGTGTGTCTGCATTTAAAAACTATACGTACTAATGTTTCACAGAATACGAAATAGTGCATCAAAACTATCTAGTACAACATCTTTCGGATACTACGTTATGTCGTGGAACATCGTTTGGACGATTCTATCACGATTTGCGGACTATCGTTATAAGTTCACTGGCACAAGACCAAGTAGAATCTTTTTTATCGCCAAACAGGTTTTACAATGAAAGCTTTGTCACTTACTTGTGCACGCACATGTTACCGTATACACCAATGCTCACTCATATTATGTTCGAATTGCGTGGAGATCACCGCCATAACGACACACAAGAACCTGTCGAAAATTGGAACAAGGTTGTAAAAAGGCACGAACAGTGTAAGGATGGTAAACTGACATTAGCCAGATACGTTCATGAAGCCAAAAATGTTATTGAAGGTATCATGTGTTGTATTTTCTGTAATATCACATTACTGGTTGTCCGAAATGAGTTGATCAAGAAGTAAAGACATATTGGTTTACAGGGCGGTGCACAAGGTTCCTGGCGGATTACACTCGTTACTTAGAACAACTTGAGGGAATAAATAAGCAACGAAAACCCGGAAGACGTAGGAAGAATGTAACCCCGACAGTGTCCACATACAAGACTTGCGAAAATCCTGCGAACGTGTCTTTCCTTCCCTTACAGGAAAGCTCATGTGTTCTCACAGAATCCTGGAAGAAGAAAGGCAAACATGTACCTAAAGTTAAATTGGTGGCATCGATTTTCGACACTTTGCCATTTATTCCGTGAGTTAATATTAATTGTATTCTTACGTATTCTGGCGTTTGAAACCGGTTGCTTTTGTTACAGTTGGGGTTCCAGAGCTCGAGATGATGGTGCATTTCTTTTTGTCAACACTTGTTCTTTCGATAATATCATGACTATGACGCTTTATCTGTACGAGACTGACACATACTTTCATAAGTTTATTTCCAATGGTTCAGCAAGCAGGATATTAGTTGTTGATGCCCTTCAGTGTTTGAGAGAGGGATTTCAAAATCTTGCAAAACAGAAATGGTTATCTCTGACTGATCGGGAATTACAAAGTAAACCTGCTTTGAATGACATGTGGAATGGTGAGGAGGAATACGGACTCGCTGCTCTCCATGGGCTGTTTGAAGACTATTTGCAAGTGACTTCTTGTAGTACATGTGTGTACGAGACATTCAGAAGGTGTATTCATTATTATATACTACACTTTTAACATGAATAATAATTGATATACGGTCACTACATCGACTATTAGAACAAATGTCGAATTATGAAATACGATAATTAAATGTATTTGATTTGCAGTTTTCCTATAACTGCCTTATGTGGTTCCAGCATTGAACTTATTCTACACAGATTAAACGCAACAACAACGTTTCTAGGTTCTGTATGTCGAAGTTGTCACAAGGACAAGTCTGTAAACTATAAACAGCCGGAAATTCCTTCGCCAGTATTGTTTTTTGAGTTGACGCATGGCACTATGGTCTCCGAGGATACCCATAGAAAGAGGATTGCGGATATTCCACTCCGAATTAATTTATTTCAAAGTGTTTATTCTCTTGTAGGTTATACGCTAAACGTAGGGGGGCATTTCGTACTTCAAATATTGCACAATGCACAACCTGTTAGATATGACGGCATGGAACCGCTAATGAAGTATTTACCCGGTCGATTTAAGGATTATGTGGCTGTAAGTACATGCTGGTACACATTAAATCGCGAATGTCAGAGAAATGTGCTTGCCGATGTTTGCATAATATTGGGCTTTTTTAATGTTGTCTTTTGGATGTTGAATTCGTTAGTTTGTTTAGTAGTGAATGTTGAAAACTGATATTGTTGAATTAGTATTGAATTAATTTGTTTGCTGGAAATTGATATTTGGTGATGTGTATTTGGGTTTGAAATTTAGTTTTTTTTTAGACCTTACTATAGTTTCCAAAATGATAATTGGTAGTTCCTATGGTACGATTAGCATAACCATAGTATAACCAAAGTTTCCATAATATTGGTTTGGCGTACATAAACGATCATGCATATTTCTGATCATGTTTGTAGAGTAGCTTGTGTAATAAAGCTTTTAGTATTGTACATGACTTAGTTGAATCGTTTTATAGTATTGCTTATCTGTAGTGTGTACGAAATACTCACAATGTAGTTTCTTTTAATATGTTTACAGTCGTTTGCTGGCGATAAATTGGGTACTTGATGTTAGTCGTATAATTCAGTGCTGCAAGAATGACATGTACACGATTATATTTAAGTTTCTAATTGACATAACTGATTTTGGAGTTCATGTAATTAATATAATATTTTGTGTTTGCTTGTTTCCAAGCACCTGGACCTTTGCCTTTGCTCCTGTTCCAGAATGAAGCTCTTATACTATTAATAAGAATTCGTTCATCCTAACATGAATTTTTGCTTACCTGCTTACCTGTTTCAATTTCTAACTCACAATCTTCACTTCTCTCTTGCTCGTGAAGACTTTCACACCTCACTCTCCAATCCAAAATTACGCCGTTTTTCATTTCTGCTTTCGTGCAGTTATTTATTTTGACCGTGAATTAAAATACCCTTTGACTGTTGCTGAAGCGAGAGCTTTGCTGTGTCCGCTTTCTTTAGAACTGTATATTGTGTATTTGCTTATTAGCTAGTTGTCATTTCATCACTCTGGATGTTGCTGAACTTCAGCGTTAATCTCACCGAGTACATCACGGCATCACTAGCTGTTTAATAAAATCCCTACAGCTGATTTATTACAACTATGTGAAACGAAATATATGTTCAGTACAATAATTATTTGTTTTTGCTAATGACAGTGCTTGTACTATGGATCCGAAGACCGCTTGTACCCTTTGCAAAACAATACATGTAGGAGCAATACAGTGTTCACATTTTCTGGACTCATATAAAGTTGTAAGCACGTATATGATAATATACAGTGTGTCTCAATAATATATATAGCACACATAATTTAATTAATTGAATTTGTAATTTGTTGTAGCCAATGTACGATGGGGAAATCCATAACGAGGTTTTATGGGGTAAGCACGCAGCTGACTGGGATTTCAGTAGTGCTGCACCTACGCCTTTGAGGCCTTGGCAAATAGATCCGGACGAGGTGAGACACAGTGTTGGTGTCGCTAAAACTGCAAATCCTGGAGATATGGAACCCGTTGATGAAGACCATCCAATTGTGCAGGTTATAAAAACTGTTGAATAAACCTTTTGTTTGAACGAAATACTAAAAATGTTGTAACTAATAACCAAAACCAGCTTCTTGTACATATATTGGGTTGCAATGACTGTGCTATTTGTTTAAAAAATAACTTCATTCAAAATTACTTTGTTCAAATATTGTAGGAAGAACCTACCGATTCAAACACGTTGACTAGGAATTAGAGAAGGAAGTTGGGTGTACAGCGAAAACGGAAGTCAGTAGTGGGAAAGCAGAAAGAGAAAGATCGGCATGTGAAGCAAACACATAATCGCAATTTCCACAGAGTTAGTGGAACTTACCGTGGAAATAAATGATTTTAATAAAAGTCACTACACACGCGGAATTATTAAATAATGTTTATTTGTATCTCTCATGCATCCGGTCAGTTGTAGAAGGTTCTACAAAATGTTAAACCCAGGGGTTTAGACACTTACGGCAATCTGATTTGTGTTACTACAAACATTGGTGTTTTGACGAGCTAGCGCCCCCATAAATACTGATTCAGGTACAAAGTGGTTGCATAAATTTTGAAGCTTAATTATTCACTACTTTGTGGGTACACACAAATCCAAATTTGTTTTGTACTTTGTGGGTTCACACAAATCCAAATTTGTTTTGTACTTTGTGGGTACACACAAATCCAAATTTGTTTTGTACTTTGTGGGTACACGCAATTTCTACCCGCAAAGTTTGGTACAACCTTGGATGTCAGAACGTGTACACAAGAATACTTATTGGAAGCGATTGCATCATGTACAGGTACGAGTGTATGAAATACCTTAACCCGATGTCCAAGTACCTCAAATGAGGGGTCGGATTTTCGTTGGAAGATAGGAATCTTGCCGAGGAAAAATATTATTGGCACGGAAATATCAAACGGATGGGATTTTTTTACGAGCAGGGATTTAAAAATTCTTTTTGCTTTCTGGCAGAAATTGTCAAATTTGTTGGGGAGTTTTAGGGAAAATTTGTTTAGCAAACAGGGGTGTTTTGATTGCATGACCTTATTTGGTGGGAATTTGAAGTGTTGTAAGTAAATTATTTTTGCGAACAGGGATATTGAAAATCACTTACCGTTTTTTCAATAAACATAGTTTGAACCTTTCTGTACCTGTCTGGACGGACATAATATTCACCAGGGAAATCAGGAAAGCACCCCACATATTTATCATTTCTTGTGACACTTTTTTCACGCGTACAGCCTGCCTTTATTTCATATTAGCTTGTTTAACTTTTGTTTTTGTAGATATGTTAATGCTTTTGTTCTAAACGAAGTTGAGCTAATTAACTTGACAAACAACAGGTGTAACTGGAGTATTAAGTACAGGACAATACTATAGTAACTTCTTTTAGGATGGAGTCGTATTGGGAATGAAAATGTCAAAAATCATCAGTGTAATGAATCGCAAATACTGCACTACAAAAAATTGCGATTATGCAAGGGTGTCGCGTAAGGCGGCGCCAGGTCGGCCATCTCTTCTTACGTAACTATTGTAGTATGTTGAACTCATTTATGAAATTACCGTTGGGTTTGTTTTTTCCAAAACAGTCATTCCCATGGTGAAACATTGTTTTGAAATATGCACATACAATGTACATGCATGCATTTTAAATAGTGTGAGTAATATTGACGCCAAATACTATCGGGTTATAACCAACCAAACCCAAATTATTAAAAAAGAAATCGGGAGTAGTTGAGCAGGGGTACGGTCCCAAGGAGTGGAGCGTCATAGGGCTTTCTGTTAATAACAAAGGCGCTGCCCGTGTATAACGTTGGCAGGAATCTCCTCTCCTCATTCACTACAGCGAACAAGCAATGTTTGCATGCTGGCTGTCAGGGATTGTCGATTTGAAAATGTCATGGCATATTGGGCATCAATATGCCATGAGCATATATGCCATTGGGCATTCAACTTTGGGAAAATACCTACATTTTGGGCACATACGACATGTTGAGCATATTCAGTTCAAATTTTCGGTTACCTTTTTCAGACGTTTTAGACGCTACTTTTACTGCACACTACCCCGCTCAAATCTTTATAACTAAAAACGATTACTCGACGGTTTTAGCACAAAGGTAAATAAATCAGGTCAGCAGAAAATTGTACGAGTTCAGGGCATTTTCCCAATGTGCCAATATTACCGAAACTATGGCACGTTGGCGGGCATTTTGAGCATATTCAGCTTGGCACTGTAGAGATGGGCCCGGAAGCGGGATTTTTGAATTGGGCCGGCCCGAACCCGACCCGGCCGGGTTTTTGGCCTGGTTCGGGCTGCAAATACGAACTTACTTCGGGCTACGACCGGGTTTGGGCTGCAATAAATCAATGAAACCGGGTTAAGATCGGGCTTGGGCATGCATTTATTTTTCAGTTCGGGTTTTGGGCGGATCGGAAATTAAAAATGACCCGATAATTCTACTACAATAGAATTTAGGACAGATAGGTTGCATGCATATTTGACGTTGCGCAGAGTTCAAGCATTGCTTTCATGTACATATATTCATGCTAAAGCTAAATAATCGTTTACTGTATTAAATACTCACACATTCAACATTTTGAAACGATCTCCTGAGCTTGATAGTTTATCTTCACAAATTTTCAGAGCCAATAAGAAGTTTTGCTTCTTGAGTGCACGTTTATTGAATGTGATGAGTGGGATGGATGTTGTATATAAATACAAAAAAAATACGCAAATAAAGGTTTCACAGCGGATTCAATTGTTACTTAAAAGCCCTAATCCTACCTCTAGTTGGCAGGCATATGTACGAGGGCATTTTGAATCGACATTCCCTACTGGCTGTATGTATACGCATGCAATTCATGCGTGCATGGTAATATGTGTACAACGCCTTCACTACCCCTTTCAGATGTTTCCCGATTTGACTGCCGGCACACGCAAGTCAGCAATTTTTTAAAAGTTTGCAATGTAAGCTTCGTGCTTCCCTTGAATTTAGAGTTTTTAAAAAGTGCGGAAATTTCTCATGTGATTTTTTAAAATCAGAAATTTTGATTCAAAGATACTAAAAACACACGATTGCAATCTGAGGGCTTTGGTCAAAATTTGTTTACCCTGGCCCTAAATTTTTTACCCAGGCCGGCCAAGGTGGGCCACCCCTTAAATCCACCCCTGAGTTACAACAAATACTTATAATCTCAAAACAAGGATCCGGATTCAGTTTCAGGTATTGCCAGGTACCTGTACCCAGGGACAATTTTTTTGGTTCCTTTTCGGTACAGGTACATTGCGTACAGGGCTTACTACTTGTAGTAAATATTGAGTTGAAAACATGGTTGTGTCGTGTGCCATAGGTACTATGAAAGTAACTATGTGCTTAAAAGGTTTGGGTCTTAGGGAGAGACGCTGTGTTTATTTATGTGCCGTCAGTCATTACCAGTCTTTATACAAAATTGTACTTCTCAGTCAAAGTCTGCTGATTATGGTTACTCCGGCTCATATGTATGTATTCCAATGGTTTGTATGCTAACTCCGGCTAACTTGACGGACACAGCCTGTGACTGGTAACTGAATCTTTTTTTCTTTTGAATTCTCCACATTCTCTTGAGTGTTAACATCCTGGTAAATGAACCACCGATAAAACAATAATCTAAATGCCTAAATTAAATACAGACTTCAACGGTACATTTTTTTTTTTGCAGGTACGGGAGGAAAAAATCATTTGTGGGTGTCCTCGTTTTGATGACCTTGGGGTCAATTACAACAGCAGTAGCACCGAATCCCTACGTTTACGGGGGTGCCCGTTTTGTTTGCGGAGCCAGTTTTTCAGGTATTTTTATGTTGGACATTTAAAAGTCAGTGGATAATACAAAATAATTATGTATATAATTGTTTTAGCAATATTTGGGGAACTAAACATGAAAATGATCTCTAGGGTTCCTCGGAGTCACTTCAGTATATTCAATGGAGTTCTTAACCCCAGGCTGGCGTGCTTGGTCAAGTGGACTGTCTCCAATGGGAATTGGTATAATGACTTTAGGACTTTTAGCTTATTTAATTAGGACCTGGAGGACGTTGGTTTGGGCCACATTGTTACCATTTTTTGGAATTGTCTTCATCTTACCGTAAGTTACCTCAACGATAGATAAGACATTATTTTTTAAATAACAGTAACAATGAAGATTTGAGGTTTACAAAAATATACTCCTTCAACAAAAACATATACTGATTTTTTTTTAAATAGATTTCTCCCTGAAAGTCCACGCTGGTTACTTCGCAATAATAAAATTACAGAGGGTCATAAAGTGTTCAATTACATTGCTCGATTGAACAGCAGAGATCCATTGGATATTGAGACGCTACGATGCATCGCAGAAAAAGAACGCCCAAAAACTTTGGAAAATTCAAAGGAAAAAGTGAAACAATTTTCGTATCTGGATTTCTTTCGAAATAAACAACTCCTAAAAACAACACTGTGCCTACAATGTGTGTGGTTTACTTGTGGATTGGTTTATTTTGGTATCAGCTTCAATATCAAGAACCTTTCTGGTGATCCTTACATGAATGTGGTTTACATGGGACTAATGGATTTCATTGGATATCCTGGATCCTCATTTCTACTGATGAAGTAAAGGCGTGGGGGTGGGGGAGGAGGAATTTATTGATCAAGTATTTATGGAGTATATACAAGTATTTACAATTTGATATAATATTTATTTTATGTCATTAGGTTAAGCCGTCGTAAATCACTGGTAGCCTTGATGTCCCTCTCAGCCGTGTTTCTAGTCGCAATGGCAATATTACAGATCACGCTGGAAATGTCAAATTACAAGTATATTCTTGCAATACTTTGCTTTTTGGGGAAACTCAGTATTGGTGGTGCTCGATGTGTGTTGAGGGTTTTTAGTGGGGAGTCTTTTCCGACTGCAATTCGGTCCATGGGACTTGGGGTTAGTTCCGGGGCTATTAGTTTTGGAGGGATGTTGGCCCCACAGCTGGCTTACCTTGGAGATACAAGTCCTTCGCTTCCATTTTTCGTATTTGCAGTTGTCAGTGTTCTGGGCTCTCTTGTAAGTTTCCTTTTGGCAGAAACCGATGGGAAACCTTTGCAGGAGGAAGTGAGAGCCAGGCAATCTTCTCAGAAAAAACCAGAGGTAATTACAGTAGCTTCGGTCTGTTAAAATAGAAATGTCTTGTTACGTCTTCGGAGAAAAACTGACATTAAAACAAAACAAAAATACAATTCATTACTTTGCATTTATTCCGTGGGTTTGAAGGCTATATCATATGCCGGGACACATCCTTATGACCTTTAGTATATTCCTGCAGTTACTCCTGTAGTCACATGTATCATACCGTAGTATCATCTATACGGATAAAAACATCCCAAGGTTAGAAATTAATGTAGAAGTAAAATGGAAAGTGAAATCTTTACTAATATTTGTCTTTGCGAGGAAAATACTGAACCTAGAAGAGACCCTATTTCTAATGGATTGCCACATTTTTTATTTTTTCTCTTCGGTCGACCAAAATCAGTCCTTGCCCAGCCCTCTGAAGAATATTCTCAGTTATGTTCTCAGTTTTATGAAAGATACGAGTGCATATAATACATGTTTATGGATACATGCATTAGTAGTTGATAATTAATACTCCAGGCCGAATATGCGTAATTAGATATAATTACATACGCCTCTTTCTAGATAGAAAAAACAGATGTCATATCCGGAAATCAATTCGAGTGAGATTGTCCAGCAGTTATTTTGTCTCTAGTATTTTTATCGTCAAGGTTATGATCAATCAGTGATGTCATGAACAGCTCAATCAAAGTGTTTTGATGTTATTTAATTTTAAGCAAATTATGCAATGATTAATCTAATATATATAATTCTAAGCATGAAGTCATTCCAAATGTATCTCATTATTTCTTGACAATTGCCAGTGTATTTTCTTTTGTTGTACAAGAAGCGAAAGTGTACATGAATGAGTCTCGAAAGGACAGTTGAACTGTATGCATATCAGCGGCACAATAATGAGATTCATTCTTAACAGTTTCTTTCATTTGTGCTGACTGTGGAAGCGAATGGGATTGACTCTGTCCACTAAAAACAACACCCCTGCCCCAAAGAGACCCTTTCTCTGTCAGGGCTTCAATGACAGCCAAATTAAATTACGACTCCTCAAAACAATTATGTAATTACATGATAAATTATGCCCCTGCTATGTTAACGACACTTTTGTTCAAATGGGGAAAAAATCCCACCAGCGAGCTATGCTACAGGAGGATTTTTTTTCTTACACTTATTACTTGCTCAAGTTGGAATTGGAATTGTTGGAGTTACAATGAGTAAAGCGATTTACAGGATGTGTAAATATGAATTACTACATACAAAAGTTATTATCTACAAAGATTTCTTGCAATAATCATGTCATATAGTGATCTTTGTGTGGGGAAATATTAAATGGAAAAACATATCCTCAACCTTCCAGGACTCATTCTTTAGATACTGCAAATACGAATATTACTTAATCATCCATTGAAACTGAAGTAATTACTGAAGTCATGTGAATGTTGTATTACAATATGTGGGACCCAATTATGTTCCTGTCCTGCCCTTCAGCAACTGGAGGTATAAGCATTATGTAAGTGAATATTATGTTTGCATCAATTGATATATTCTGTAAAGTGATTTTGGTTGGGTATATGAGATTAGATCGTGTTCAAGTAGATTGCTACATGAACAGAATCCGTTTGTTTCAAACCTTGCACAATAACAAACCACTTCAGCTTATGCTACTACTTCGATAAAATGATATGGAACCATAAAAGAGTAAAAAATACTACCGGGTAGTAAACAAATCACATTTTAAAATAATCTTCACCGGTTTGATAAAATTTATATTTCAATATTCATTGCTTTAAAAATATGCATCTGTCAATAGACAAGAACATATACAATCAAAAAAACAAGAAGTGATCGCACTTCCAATTATAAGCTGCAATGATGATGTAATGCTTTAGTCACGCGCTGAATCGTTTTCACAATAGGGTTGACCACAGCTACAAAATTCCATCTTCAACCATTTCCGTGAAGACAGCTAACAATCGGCTTTTTAAAATTGGATTTTCCTTTTCAGATTTTGACAGCCCCGCAAAAAAGTTAGCACCCGATTCAAGTTCATCCGTCGAATTCCCGTTCTGTTCCTCCGCATCCGCGGCGGAGTCTAAATTTGTAAGTTCGTCCAGATTTTTAAGGATTATTGGTAATACAGTGCAACACATCGTTGCTCCAACTATTTTGGCCCGGTGGAATCTTCGGTTCAACTCCTCCCAGCTCCATCCGGGTAAGTAGGGGACGGAGAGCTTATCACAGATTTGGGTGAAGGTGTCGTAGTAAACACGGAGGAAGGAACTCAAATGCTTTTCCCGAACTTCGGGAACCACACTCACATAAAGCGTGTAACAAATGTCTAAAAAGGGGTCCCCCTCATTACTCATCTGGAAGTCTACTAACAATACTTCAACGGGTCGACCGGTTTGTTCATCGTATCGGAACATCATGTTGTTACCCCAGGAATCCCCATGTAGTACAACATTCCAAGGCTCTAAAAATTCCACAATTTATCATTCTATTAATCATGACGATCACATAAAAAATACCGATTCACATCTCGTACAAATCATTCCCTCAGGCTTACGTTCGTTCTCAACTGCTGGAAGAGGCCTTTTCAGAATGTTGTCCTTCGTATGTCCCAAAGCTGTCTGGCCATATTCAAAATTCCAGTAAAGACCTCCGCTGGACTTTTGTATTGACTGTAGGTACTCAATGGCTTTCACTTGCGCCGGATGATCCTTGATTGTTTGCTTACTCAACTCATAGTTAGCATCCATTAAGGGCTGCATCATCTTGATCATCTTTTCGAACTTTGGCCTCAAAAAGGGGTACTTGGCCGTCAGATTGTCCGTCCCGGTTTTGCATTTATAGGCCCAGGATAATGCGTGGAGCTTAGCTTGAGCTTCAATGACCAAATAGTAGTGATTGAGGTCAAAGCCCACAAATTTATCCCGAAGACGGTACGACCCGTTGGCTTTTGTCCGAAGGTCCGGCATGATGATGTTGTTGTCCACGGCTTTGAAAGGGCTAGGCAAATCTGATGACAAAAATTACGAATTGTATTATTTATTTAAATACAAAGATACGTAGTTAAATTATGATTATTTTGTAGCTAAAGTAACGTAACGTATTTAAAGTTTTTCTGCAACTATAGCATCCAGCTCATGTACATGTATTTTTAAAAAACAGAGGCTTTTGTGCAAAACAGGATATATTGGCTTTTTTGTTTGGAAATATGCGCACGATTGGTTAGGACCGTTACTTACTTTTACGCTCATCAGGTGAGATGTAACGACCATGAATCATAGGTGGAGCTGGAATCTCAATCACTTTTTCCACACCCGCATCCTCTTGAAATTTTAATAATTCCGGGAACATGGTTTTGTACATTTCCAACTCTATCATGAAAGAGCCCCCAGCATCCAGAAATGCCTGCCGACTGACATTGGTGGGGTAGCATTTAATGACAATATTTTGGGGCTCATCTTTCCCTACTGTCCACACGTCCACACTTTGCAATTCACAAGTGTACCCATCGCCTAAATTCGAGCCGGACTTGACTTCAAATTTGTCAATGGGCCGTTTGAGGGCAGACTCCAGGAATTCCTTCGTGATTCCACCGTCGTTTGCCATTGTGAACAATTATGAAAGAATATTTTCAAATGCGAACAGAACACAAAAGTGACTGGAAATTATTACGAGGAAGGGCAGAGACACACTCCTGTGCACGCGAAACCTGTCCAAGGAAGAGTAGCAAAATGAATTGGTCCGATCAGTCCATACAATTGAAGCAGGGTTTTGTAATGTTAATCATATGATGTTGTTATCCACCTCAAGGCCCCTTTATCTACGGGCTTGCATTAAAGCCCATGGTTCAAGTGTAAAGTAGATACACCGAAGGTCATATAAATTTTAAGCTGCGATGCATTGTCACTCTCTTTTTACCTTGGACGAGTATAGCTTTGCTGTCATTGCAGTTTTTTCATTCACCTTTGGATCTCCGTGAGGGAACAGATATTGTGGGATTTTTCTTGTATGCAGATGATGTCCAGACTGATGGGTCATATTTTATAATACTGTGTTTTGTAACCGTATATTTTTTGTTTGGGCTTGTATGACTCATCAGTTGTGACAGATTATTACAGGACTTGGAAAAATAAATTTTTGTTGCTGTGATAGCTTCTTATGTTGTTACAGATTGATGTAACACTTGCAGCAAGCATGATGTGTGAAAGTAAATATTTAAGCATTGGATATAACCACCGTCCACTAAAGCAGATAGGAACTCAGTATAAACATTAGCAATCCAGTGGCATTTGCTATATTGTGTCAAATTTGAATGTGTTTGCTCATGTAAAGGAAATAACTTTTTTTCGGGCAAGCTTACGTCAGCCCCAATGCTTATTATTCTTGTTGCCTCTCAAAGATCCTAATTATCATTACGCTAAAGCTCCTGCTTCTAGCTATCTTCTTGTGAGAAACCAGAACCAAATGAAGATTAAAATGAAGAGAGGTATTCCCGCTAATGACAATGCCAATACATCCGGCAAAATCTGTCAGACTTGAAAATTGGATCATCAAATACAATTAAAAATAAAACTATTTACCGTCTGTAGAGTTCAAGAGAATCAAGTCAGTTAATTTGTCATCGTTGTTCTGAAATTTCGGATTCGGAATTCATTGACGTTTCTTTTGAAGTCAGAAATAAGTGGAATAACGAAAGAGCAGCCACTTTTTAGATCACATGGAGTACTGAGACTGTTTAACTCAATTAAACCGTAGGGTCAGGATGTGGTTTGTTCATTCTTGCGAATATGGACGGAAGAAATCCTTCTGCACATGTTCCAAGGAATTTGGAATGTCATATTGGGATAATATTTTATTTTATTAGGTTTCAGCCTAAAAAATGTTAAAACAAATTTTTAGCGAAATAGGTCGAGTAGTTTTGGAGGAAAACTGGGACAAACAGACCCACGGATAACATTATTTTACTGTATAAGGGAGTTGACACACCCCCTAAAAATTAAATTGGGCTTGAATTGACTATAGACTATCAATTATTATGAGGTAGTGATAACTTCCTACACGTTTACGTTAGTCATACAATTCGCACGAAACCCTTATCACTTATACAGTAGCGAGAATTGACTGTAAAAAATCGTATGAACTTATTCTTTTTTGGAAAAATAATTAGGTAAACACAAAATAAAGCATTCACGGACTGCAACGAATTACACCCTAAAAATAATTCCAAATCGGCGCAAATGGTTCGGTAAAATCTAATTTAAATATATAGTTATTATTGCATTGAATGAAAATATGTAAGATCAATTTGAATGCATATTGTATACAATCACAATAAATTACAAACAGCACATGCAATTGTATTGTAACAGTAATGTTATGTTTCCTCATACGATGAATCATATTCACAATTGGGTTTACCAACTACAAAACCCCATCTTCAACCATTTCCGAGAAGACACCTAACAATCGTCTTTTTAAAATGGGATTTTCCTTTTTGGATTTTGAAAGCCCTGCAAAAAAATTAGCACCAGCCTCAAAGGCATTCGTTGACTTCCCCTTCTGTTCCTCAGTATTTGCGGCAGAGTCTAAATTAGTGAGTTCGTCTGGGCTTTTAAGCATAATTGGTAATCCAATACAACTCATGACGGCCCCAACTACTTTGGCCCGGTGAAATCTTCGGTTAAATTCTTCCCAACTCCATCCGGGTAAGTAGGGGACGGAAAACTGATCACAAATTCGGGTGAATGTGTCGTAGTAAACGCGAAGGAAGGAATTCAAATGCTTTTTCCGTACTTCAGGATCCAAACTTACATAAAGAGTGTAACAAATGTCACAGAAGGGATCCTCCTCATTAGTGATCTGGAAGTCCACAAATAATACTTCAACAGGCCAGCCGGTTTGCTCATCGTATCGGAACATCATATTGTTACTCCAGGCATCCCCATGAAGTGCAACTTTCCAAGGTTCTAAAAATTGCAAGCTAATTTAGCACAACATAATCTTGTATTCATAATCGTATGTAAAAAATCCGATTTATACCCCAAATAAATTGTTTATTTAGGCATATTATTTACCTTCATTCTCAACCGATGGAAGGGGCTTTTTCAAAATGTTGTCCTTGGTATGTCCCAATGCTGTCTGGCCGTATTCAAAACTCCAGTAAAGACCTCCACTAGACTTTTGTATTGATTGTAGGTACTCAATGGCTTTCACTTCCTCCGGATGATCCTTGAGTATTTGCTTGCACATGAGGAAGTTAGCATCAGTTAAAGGCTGCACCATCTTGATCATTATATCGAAATGTTGCTTCAAAAAGGGGAACTTCCCTGTCAGACTTTGGATCCCGGTCTTGCATTTATAGGCCCAGGATAAAGCGTGAAGCTTGGCTTGAGCCTCAATAACTAAATAGTAGTGGTTGAGGTCAAAGCCCAAAAACCTATCACGAAGGCGATACTCCCCGTTCGATTTTGCACGCAAATCCGGCATTATGATGTTATTATCCACGGCTTTGAACGGGGTAGGCAAATCTATCAGAACAAATGGTTCGAATTGTTTGAAACTCAAATATTAACTCAATCTCGAGTACAAACTTGAATTTCGAGAATAAACTTGAATTTTTAGAGCAAATTTGAGCCGCCAGAGTGAGCTTCAAAATAGAGTGTCAATTCAGTACTTACTTTTACGTTCTTCGGCTGAAATAAAATGACCGTGAATTATAGATGGAGCAGGTATCTTAATTACACTTTCCAAACCAAGATCCTCTTGAAACTTTAATAATGCAGGGAACAGCGTTTTGTACACTTCCAGCTCTACATTGAAAGAGCCTCCAGCATCCAGAAATTCCTGCCGACTGGCATTGATTGGATAGCATTTAATGACAATACTTTGGGGCTCATCTTCCCCTGCTGTCCACACGTCCACACTGTGCATTTCACAAGTGTACCCATCGCCTAAATTTGAGCCGGGCTTTACCTGAAATTTTTCAATGGACTGTTTAAGAGCAGACTCCAAAAATTCCTTCGTTATTCCAGCTTCGTTTGCCATCGCAAACAATTATAAATTAGTTTGAAATAGGAACACAATGAAATTAAATTCAAAATATGTGGTACACGGTTAGAACACAGAACCGAGACTCTGATCACGGAGCTTGTCCAAGAAGGAGTAACAACATGCAAATGTGTATTTTTATTATGTGGATTGAAGTAGGATTTTGGTAATGTAAGTCAACTGTTTTTGCTATTCTCCTCAAGGCCATTTCAACTGGGCGTGCAATAAAACCCAATGCTTCAAGTGTTGAATATAGATTCACTGAAGGTCGTAGCAATTCAAGCTTAAATGATTTGTCATGTGCATATTCCCTTTTTTTTATCAGTACCGATTAGCTTTCCTTTTTGTCGCACTTTTTTTTAATTGAAGTTCGGACCTGCTTGAGAGAATGAATATTGTGGGATCCTTCTTGCATGCAATTCATATGTTCATATGTTAATCGGCTGCTGACACTGATATAATATTAGTTCATTGTATTGTAACTATAAGTATGTCTGGAATTGTTAGCGTAATTGCTTGTGATACTAATATTACGCACTTGAAAAATAAATAAAGAAAATTTGTTTCTGCGATAGCCTTACGTGTTGTTACAGATTGTTGTGACAGTTGAAACTAAAAGTTGTGACATCTCTTTTCTAAGTATATGAGCAACATCTGTTCGTATGTACTGTTTCCATTGTGTAGTAATTATGTAATTAAATGAACTTGCCGAGTAAAGAATACATTTTATGCTCAAATTATGATTTTTAGGTTTTTTTATTTCAGAAAATTCGCCCATTCACATCCCTGTCTATGGTTGGACTTCATAATCTGTTATAGGTACTGCCGCAGATAATTAAGTTCAAGCGTTACTACTATTTTAACTCTTTTTTTCTTAGCTGAGCTGAGGAAACGTTGAGTTGAAGGTAACCTGTGATTACAATAATCTTCCTGTTGAAGCTTTTTCTGCTTGTCCACAGCCGTCATTGCATTGTTTACCATTTCCGGGTTACGCGTGCAGCTTGTCTTCCGTTACGTATCATCCCTATCATTACTCTTCCCTTACGTAATATTCTGTGGAATAATAATTGTATCCTAAATATTGAATTTAATTTTTTTTATCCTTTTTATGCAATGAATGCGTACTCACTCCAGGACCGAGTTTTCAAGTAATTTTGAAGAACTGGACTGAATTTAACCACAATTAATTTGGTCGAATGAAATCATTCAACTACCAAAATAATTCTCGCCGTAACATTCGTGTAATAAAAAATGTCGTTACATACCCTACATAAGCACATTAAAACAATGTCAGTTACACTAATTGTAAATATCCCTCTTTAATAGAATAATTCGTCTTGAGAAATTCGTCACAATATTCAGGTTTGAGTAAGTTGTTGAGACTTACGACCTGCTTTTTCTATCAATGGTAGTAATAGTTAGTATATAGAGTAAACATATCTTGAACGTAATTATTACAAAAAGTTTTGTTTTATTGTCAAATTTGTAAACAATTCATTTTCTTCCTTCATCCCTGTAGCTACAAGGGTAATAATTTTGAAGCAAATTATAGTAAACGCTAAATGAGTTTACCCATGAAATTTGCTACAACTCGAGGATTGTGACAAAGTTATAAGACTGCCAGATATGCCAAGGAAAACTTCCCCATCGGTAATTTCTTCAAATGTTATTGTTATTATGCTCGTCAAGATACATTTCTTTCACCATGTTTTGATCCGGTATTTTCAATTCATGTCCACAATTCGCGGCTTACAGGTAGATATACGCAATAGCTCTCTGAAAAGCCTTCAAAATTTTCGACCAACTAGCGTTAAAACTTACAATTAGTGCACATTAAATACTGCTGTCAAAATTCAAAAAGGAAGACAAATTCTAAAAAGTCTACATTATCTTACGTTTTGAACCTTGACGTCAAAATTGACACAGGTCGCTAATTATGAGTCAATTTTGAATTACCTGGAATCAAATTCCCGGTGTTCCCTGATAGGTCGACCAAAATTCGTAACGTTCATGACAATGGAACGTTCCTCCGTAAACTGATCATGAAGTTTAACTTTCCATATTGACAAGGATTGTACAAGGTTGTTCCATAGGTACTTTTAGTTTCAAATCAAAACAACAGCCAATTATGCGGGAATCAACTCATAACTTTTCTACGCGTGTTTGCTGAAAATACTCAAATATTTTCTATATTTAAAAATTTCAAGTTACCAAAAAAATTCAAATGCAATAGTTCTTCCCGTATCATGCTTCGAGTAATTTTTGAGAACTTTTACTTGACACGATACTCGATTATAAATTAAGTGCAAATACTGCCCGAATTACTTGACCCGAGAGTGTACAAGTACATATTTTATCCTGATTCCGTACTTAACCCGTACTCGTACTCTTACTTGAAATTCGAGTAAGTACTCCAACTCGTGTGGAGCTCTGCTACTATCGCACCCTTTTCAAATGTTTTTATTGTGAAACCAAAATCAAATTTAAATGGAAAAATATAAGTTCGAGTTAGCTTAATCAGTAACGTATTTTATCATCGAAATGCATTGTTTTAAAAATACGCGAATAGATATTACATAAAAGTTCACAAAATTCAAAACGCTTGTAATTAAAGTACGACACTAGCATTATATGTTTTATTTTTCCTGATGAGGTTGGCCAACTACAATATTCCATCTTCAACCATCTCCCTGAAAATAGCTAGTAATCGGTTTTTCAAAATTGGATTTTCTTTATTAGATTTTGACAACCCCGCAAAAAAGGTAGCACCAGCCTCCATCGCATCCGTGGACTTCCCCTTCTGTTCCTCCGCATCCGCAGCGGAGTCTAAATTAGTGAGTTCATCCGGACTTTTAAGTATTATTGGCAATAAAATGCAACTCATCATTGCTCCAATCACTTTGGCCCGGTGGAATCTTCGGTTAAACTCCTCCCAGCTCCATCCGGGCAAGTAAGGGATGGAGAGCTGATCACAGATTCGGGTGAAGGTGTCGTAATAAACGCGCAAGAAAGAATTCAAATGCTTTTTCCGAACTTCGGGAGCCACACTCGCATAAAGAGTGTAACAAATATCCGAGACGGGGTCCCCCTCATTACTCATCTGGAAGTCTACAAATAAAACTTCAACAGGCCGGTCCGTTTGCTCATCATATCGGAACATCATGTTATTACTCCAGGCATCCCCATGCAACACAACATTCCACGGCTCTAAAAATTCCACAATAATTTAAAACCACATATTCATTTATTCATAATATAATTCAAAATGGATTCATGCCCTAATCAAGTGATAATCCAGAAATATTTACCTTCATTCTCAACGGATGGAAGAGGCTTTTTCAAAACGTTGTCCTTCGTATGTCCCAACTCTGTCTGGCCATATTCAAAATTCCAATAAAGTCCTCCACTTGATTTCTGTATTGATTGCAGGTACTCAATTGCTTTCACTTCCTCCGGATGTTCCACCAGTATTTGTTTGCTCACAAGGAAGTTCGCATCGATTAAAGGCTGCATCATTCGGATCATCATATCGAACTTTGGCTTCAAAAAGGGGAATTTCTCTGTCAGATTTTGGATCCCTGTTTTGCATTTATATGCCCAGGATAATGCGTGAAGCTTGGCTTGAGCCTCAATAACCAAATAGTAGTGGTTGAGGTCAAAGCCCAAAAACCTATCACGAAGACGGTACTCCCCGTTGGATTTGACCCGTAAGTCCGGCATTATGATGTTATTATCAACGGCTTTGAACGGGATAGGCAAATCTGATGGGAAAATATACCAATTGTAAAAATTTTTTTAAATACATAAATTTACGTCCTTTATTATAATTTATAACGCGATTGAGGCTATTGTTAACCCGATACTTACTTTTACGTTCTCCAGGTGAAAAGAAATGACCGTGAATCATTGGTGGAGCCGGTACCTCAATTACGCTTTCCACACCGGTGTCCTCCTGGCATTTTACTAATTCAGGAAACAAAGTTTTGTACATTTCCAGCTCTATTTTAAAAGAGCCCCCGGCATCCAGAATTTCTTGCCGACTGGCATGGGTTGGGTAGCATTTAATGACAATACTTTGGGGCTCATCTTTCCCTACTGTCCACACGTCCACACTGTGCATTTCACAAGTGTACCCATCGCCTAAATTCGAGCCAGGCTTTACTTGAAATTTCTCAATGGGTTGTTTCAGGGCAGACTCCAGGAATTCCTTCGTGATTCCAGAGTCATTTGCCATTGCAAGCAATTAAAAATTAGCTTCAGGTGCGAATACCACAAAAGTAAATGCAAATTATCACAAGAGAGGAACAGAGAAGAGAGCCTGTGCACGCGAAGCTTGTCCCAGCAGGAGGAGGAAAACACATTGGTCCATTTAATTTGACGCAGGTTTATGTAATGTAAGTGATATAATTTTGTTGTTTGCCTTACAACGACCTTTCATTTGGGCGAGCATTCAAACTCATGGTTCAAGCGTGGAATAGGGACGTCGAAGGTCATATTAATTTAAAGCTGCAATGAAAAGTGTAATGTGCAAATATTCCTTTTTATCATGAGCGATTGGCTTTGATTTTTTTTCACAATATTTTCTATCAAGCTTGTGCCTGCGTGAGGGTAGGAATATTATGGAATTTTTCTTGTATGGAGTTGATGATCATGTTGATCGGCTGCTGACAACCATGTATTCTGTAATTTTCTATTTTGTAGCTATAAGTGTGTAAGAGATTGTTTGTTGAAATACTTGTGACAAGCTAGTGTGACAACACTTGAAAAATTAATTTAAGGCAGCAGGTTTGATGTTTGACATTCCATTAGGTACAACGTGCTGTCATTATCAAAGCACTTGATGAAAAAATAAAAACACTAGTGAAGAAAGGAACCCATAGTAGAAAAAATAGCAACACAATAATAAGACTGACAATTGTGCTCGTTTGAACGTGTTTTCCCGTGTAAAGGAGAACGTTTTCAGGGCAACGCTCTTAGCAAGGCCAAGCCAGGGGTTGGATTTTTTTTGGAAGACGGGAAGATTTTTCCCTAGGAAAAAAACATTCTCACGGGGAAAATAATTTAGTCAGGGAAAATTTCATATGGAAGGGTAATTGGTGAGCATGGATTTTGAAATTAGTTGAATTCTTGAAAGAATGCTGACAACTTTTAGGGAAATTTGTTCAGTGAACAGGGATTTTTATATTAATTGACTTTTCTTAACAGGGATTTTCGAATATGCAGATGTGTGGTAGGTCAAAATGATTTGTGAACGGTAATGTTCTTATTACCATTAGGCTACGCGCCTGTTAATTGTCATCTTCATTTGAGAAACTAGAACACAACAAAGATTTTCATCGGATTGCTAATTATAACAATCACGGCATTTGGACCGTAAAAAATGAATTCTTTCAGTTTTAAAATTTCAAAAACAAATGCAATTACAAATAAAATACTTAAATTAATGTCATATATTTGTCGTCAATGGGGAGTTTCTCGTCAAAATTTAAAAAACATGAGACACATTTTCTCCAATATGTATTCATCCAAGTGGTGTTTCCAGGGAGATGTTTTTCTTCTCATTTTATTTGAAATCTAGTTCAAAGCATGTGACAAGTATGGAATAATTATTTATATTTTGTACGTCGGGCAATTCTTACTGTAATAAAACAACAAAACTTAAAAACAATATCACCAAAAAAGTTTTCAGATTACTATTTTTATTATTTGTATATTTTATTATGATAATTTTTTTCTCCGCCTTTATTGAACAATAAAATACTTCATTGTAATTTTCACAAAATCCATCGACAAAACACAGTTTTATTCAATTTCACTTAACGAGACAATCACAAAACGCAAGTTGTTTACTTTTGGGTATGAGCCAATAAATTTGAAAGCGAATAAAGAGTTTGAAAAATGTAAATGAAAACCTCCAACAATAAAACTTATGATCAAAAGTTGAAAAACATCTTACTTGTCTTAATGTTAAAGCAAAAAGCCCTAATTTTTGGTTCTACTGTAATAAGAATTAATTTGGTATAGATTCTTTGTTAACAATTTGAGCAAGTGTAAACGTACAAGTATTTTTGAACATATGGCATTTTCAAAACAATTGAAAAAGTGGTAGAAACTTGGTGTAGCTTGGACAAATTATCATGTACTGCAAAATCCTCTTCAGATTCTGAACTAGTTACCTTGATATTAAAATATTTGAAATAAAAATTTCACTCATTAATCACATAAAATTCTTTAGCATAGCATAAAAATCCCCAGCGATGGTTTCTCGCGATTCATGTAAGACAATAAGGCCATTATTCGATTTATAGGAATTTTATTTTGATCAAGTAAGGACAAAAATTACAAACATTTCCCATCATTTTCCATCAAATGAAAATAGAATAAGGGTTACAATTGACTAATTAAGCAACAATTTCTTACAAATACCAGAATGTTTTTCCCAACGGTGCAAATATGAATAGTTAATCAATTCAAGTTTTCTACATTCCGACTTATTTCGTGTAAAATAATAGAAAGCCATTAAGAATTCAAGGCTCGTAGTTATAATTTCACATCTACATTTCGAGTTGCCTGATACATTTTCTGTTCATTTCGCTCAAGATTGTGGTCTCACTCAAAGCCAATGATTGTTTTCATACTGATTTTATTTTGGCAGACTTTCCTGGGTACGATTATATATCACTTGTTAATAAGCGTAACATTAATGCTTTGTATTTACCATATATTTGAAACAAATTAAATTTGTAATTGAAATTGCAGGTGACGGTGACAGTTATGCCGTGACACATCGGCTCTCTGAAATGATCTGCACAAGCTACAGTAGCAAAAACTTTGGTAAGGTTTCACCAGATTCTTCAAGTTCATCGAAACCTTGTGCAGTTGCAATTAAATCTGGAAACAGTTGGGAGTACAAGTCCTGTCGTATGTTGTAACTTATTATTAATTTTCTTCTAATGACATTACCCTAAATAAAATTTACAAGTGCTATTATAACAGGCGTCTCTAACAGGATCAGTTAAATGCTAAATGTAATTACATGTTACAATGGGACAGCGAAGCCTGCTAGATTGCACCTGAGGAATACACTTTTAGAACCTTTTTTTCTGTACCTTGAACTTGATGCAGAAAGGGAAGTTTCAATTTACAAAAATTGACACTTATATTGACATTTCCATGCCAGCGCCCACAGAATTTTAATTGTGCGGAAATGGCTTTGCAATGCAAGCAAAGTTTTAACTAAAATCAGAAATCCTTTATACTAATTTGACAGTGATTGTCATGATGGCGATGGCAGTTGTCAATTATGTATATGACATGTTGAAGCATAGCGGTTCATTTTTTTCTTTCATTCAAGCGAAAAAAAGTATTTGATTTTTAATATCAAGCATTTTTTGCTTGAATGAAATAAAAAAAATTGAAAATTATTTGTTTCTAGAATTTCTTTTTTGTTGACCTGGCCAGGCTTAAGTTATAGTAACCAAAAAAATGTTAAAATAACTTAAGCCTGACCAAGTCAACAAAAAATAATGCCATTTTAGATTACAAAAAATATAATAAAATAAAAAACAGAAAAGAAAAATACTGCAATGCTAAACAAACAGTTACCAACAAATTACTATCTTGAATCTTGGAATAATAATTATTATTGTTTTGCCTAATTTAAATCAACTACCAATTGCTTATTGTGTACACCTTTGAATATTTAGTACAGTGTGGCTTTTAACCCCCACAATTAAATTCTAACTTTGGATAAGTTGTCCATCAACACATGTCAGACATGCAATTAATTAAAATGAAGTGTTGAAATGCGTCTTTTCCTAGAATCAAAGCGTTCATTCAAATATTTTGTGACCATTTCTAAAATTTTTAGTAAAGTTGTCCAGCATAATGCATATTAACAGGGACATTTTCGAAGCAAGGCTGTCTAACAAACGTTTGAACAGCTTAAATAGTTTAATTGTTAACGTTTTAAACGTACCTCGTATACCCATTATTTATCACAACAGCATTTGATTATTTAACAAAATATTTATGCCCCGCAACAGCAGATTAATTTAAAAACAGTTCCAAAATTTACTTTTTGACAACCGACTTACGGGCATCCTAACATAATTTAAAAAACAACTAATCCGAAATTGACCCAAATTAGTGCTAATGATGCTAACATAAATTCGATGCGTTTATTTTTGTTGATGATGGGTTGTAAACCTCCGTGCTAGTTTCCATACGATTTTTGCTTATTGTAAAAACAGATAAAGCAGCAGCGGCTACATGCAAAATGTTGTAAAAAGAATGATTACTAAATATTAGGTAATTTCTTAAATAGGCTAGAAACGGGGATAATGGCATAACTAAACCCCCTTCCTGTTATGATTATTTATCTGTTTGGTATTTTAAGTAATAATTCTGCGTAAAAATTACGGCAAAAAATTAATCAAAGGTATTTGTATACATTTATAACACTATTGTTGCATTCAAGTAATTATTAAAACTAAAACTAATTGCTGCCAGACTTCCCATCCGCCTCGGCGGATGGCTTGATTGCTAGTAACACTATAATTGAGCACCATTTAATTTTTTGGCCATTCCAATGACGAATAAAAATTTAACATTTAATGACTGTAAAGTATTTACTTAAGAAAGATTATTTGCATCAACGTGTATTGTAATTTGTATTTACTTAACAAAATATTACAAAAATAGGCTCTGCTGTACCAAGATCAGACACCGGTGGTAGTAATTATTCTAATTCTGAAGATACCCAGCCTGGAAAAGAGCCCAAAATTCAGAAGGGATGGGAAGCGGAAGCTTACAGCTACCCTTTCATAGTGTATGTAACTCGAAATGGCTCTAATCGGGCGGGTGAATCTCACGGTATAATATACAACCAATACACAATCATTGCATCAAATGCGTTACCAATAAATTGGACGGATAGTATTCGTGTGCAAATGGGGAAGCACGATGTTACCAAACGTGAAAATTCTGAGCAATTGCGCTTTATTTGCGATGTCTCGGTCCATCCCAACAAGTAGGTGTATATGCAATAGCAGTTCAGTCTACTTTTTGTTCGATTCAATTGACATTTACAACATTTACAATTAACATTACACCTGGTAGAAGCAATATCAAATGAAATGACACTTAAATACTAAATTCAAAAGAACTGACTAATGTCTAATTATGTATTCCATGATTGTCGTATTTTTGATTAATAGTATCACAGGGGATTTTAATTCTTTCCACTTGATACACCTTTACGACCCTATAACGTTCAATGATTTTGTTCGTCCAGCATCGTTATATCAAAAGTCTGGTTCGGAAACAATTTCAAATGAATGTTACGTAGCTGGCTGGGGTAAACTTGAAAAAGATAAATCGACGAATGTTCTGAACGAGGTGAAAGTAAACGTCACAAGCGATTGTGACAACAAACCTGGCCAATTATGTACTCCACGTGGGGGACCAAACGTATATTGTTATGTAAGACCTTTTAACGTTTCAAAATGAGCGACCTATTTCAGTAGATATTCCTTGTTTTTTAAAAAATATTCAGGCACCAAGATCAATTTGTAAGAAAGGATTAATGACAATGTATTTTACAGGGTGATGTTGGCGGACCACTTGTTTGCTCAAGTAATGGCAAAATGTTTGTAAGAGGTGTGAATGCTGGTGACAACGCAAAAGATTGTAAATCAGACTTTCCAACATATTTCTTTCATTTCAATAAATCACACGTCATTGACTGGGTTGAATCGGAGTATCAGAAACGTTT
Organism: Allacma fusca; assembly: GCA_947179485.1. NCBI lineage: Eukaryota > Metazoa > Arthropoda > Collembola > Symphypleona > Sminthuridae > Allacma > Allacma fusca. Next base: position 66,835,341 of record OX359245.1, read on the forward strand.
GGAGAAATGTCGACCGGAATGTTCAAGTTCGAAGTGAAAAAAATAAACTTTTCTGGTGTCATAAAAATTAATTCTGTTCTTTTAATTACATGGCAGAGGAAAACAATGCAAATCAGCAAAATGAAAATTAGAGACATTAAAAATTTTAGTTCAGAACTTCGTAGTTAATAATTACATTGACAAATTTCAAACGCAAAACGTTTTAAAATGATAATTTCAGAGTGGGAAGTTTTAATGATTCTATACAATTAAAAATCTAGTTCGGCAAAATTTGTAGACAATTATTGTTTCTGGAGAAGATTTTTTCCATATAGAGTTATCTTATTATACCGTTTTGATGTTACTGATTTTATTAGGACTACCCGCAGTTGCTGCTGATAGGGGATCAAAACCAAAGGAAAATTTTCACTGTATCATCGATTTTCCTCTTTTACAGGCTCCCGAATTCTTTTCGGAATTATCTTATTGATAACTCATTTACATTACGACGTTTGTTTTTCACTGCGACTGATTCATTCGATTACACTATAGAGTCGAAATTTGTAATTTTGCGGAATTTCGAGACCGATTGCCCCTGTTGATTTCGCCCCGTTAATAGTATTTTGTTAATCATTATAATATCCAAGTTTGCTCTTTTCAAAAAATACATCGAGATTAATTTCGTGGCACTTTATCTTTCAAAGTTAAATACTGTGGCCATAGGAAGTACAATTACTTAAGGCAAGTTAAAAAAACAGTATTTTTCCGATATCAAATGTTTACACAGATTTACTAACTGTGATTGGTTTATGAGTCCGCAAATTTTAAATTTGGAAGCTGTAAACCAGCAACAAAATGGTGTGAATATTTTGAAATTTATGTGTTCCAATCGAAGAAACAGCGCGAATAAAATAGCAGGGGTTTAAAAGCGATGTCATTAATGAATATTTTGGATCACTCACTAATATGCGACAGAGCAATTATACTTCCGCCGAACCTGTAATTCCCCCGAGCTCAAAATTGAGTCCTCTATATTATTTAAAATTTAAAAAATTCTTTTTTTCCCTCGAATTTCAAAAACTATGGACACAACATTCAAGAAAAAGGGACAAAGTCTCGAAAAGCTAAAATTTGGACAGTCGTATAAAAATAAATGTATGTACTTGTTTGTAAGAATAAAAACTTTAAAATAAGACTAAAACCGACTTTATTTCACGTCCTCGAACCCATTGACCTCAGGGTTTGACACAGGTCAAGGAAGCTAAAAATCGGAAACTAAATTTTCTACAAACTTGGAGAATCATTTATTTCATCAATAAATCCTTCAAGTGGGCAACGGTTTTTATATGAATAATTTTAACGTGAACGTTACTTGTGATCTTTTTTGTATTTTACAATTCTTTAGTTTACGATTTACTTGGTAATAAATCGCTAACTTTGTATTACTGCAATATAGCTCCTCACGAGATCAAATAGATACTCGAGTTTGGAGTTAGAGTAAATACTCGAGTTTCGAGTTCGAGTAGATACTCGAGTTTCGAGTTCGAGTAGATACTCGAGTTTGGAGTTAGAGTAAATACTCGAGTTTCGAGTTCGAGTAGATACTCGAGTTTCGAGTTCGAGTAGATACTCGAGTTTCGAGTTCGAGTAGATACTCGAGTTTCGAGTTCGAGTAGATACTCGAGTTTCGAGTTCGAGTAGATACTCGAGTTTCGAGTTCGAGTAGATACTCGAGTTTCGAGTTCGAGTAGATACTCGAGTTTCGAGTTCGAGTAGATACTCGAGTTTCGAGTTCGAGTAGATACTCGAGTTTCGAGTTCGAGTAGATACTCGAGTTTCGAGTTCGAGTAGATACTCGAGTTTCGAGTTCGAGTAGATACTCGAGTTTCGAGTTCGAGTAGATACTCGAGTTTCGAGTTCGAGTAGATACTCGAGTTTCGAGTTCGAGTAGATACTCGAGTTTCGAGTTCGAGTAGATACTCGAGTTTCGAGTTCGAGTAGATACTCGAGTTTCGAGTTCGAGTAGATACTCGAGTTTCGAGTTCGAGTAGATACTCGAGTTTCGAGTTCGAGTAGATACTCGAGTTTCGAGTTCGAGTAGATACTCGAGTTTCGAGTTCGAGTAGATACTCGAGTTTCGAGTTCGAGTAGATACTCGAGTTTCGAGTTCGAGTAGATACTCGAGTTTCGAGTTCGAGTAGATACTCGAGTTTCGAGTTCGAGTAGATACTCGAGTTTCGAGTTCGAGTAGATACTCGAGTTTCGAGTTCGAGTAGATACTCGAGTTTCGAGTTCGAGTAGATACTCGAGTTTCGAGTTCGAGTAGATACTCGAGTTTCGAGTTCGAGTAGATACTCGAGTTTCGAGTTCGAGTAGATACTCGAGTTTCGAGTTCGAGTAGATACTCGAGTTTCGAGTTCGAGTAGATACTCGAGTTTCGAGTTCGAGTAGATACTCGAGTTTCGAGTTCGAGTAGATACTCGAGTTTCGAGTTCGAGTAGATACTCGAGTTTCGAGTTCGAGTAGATACTCGAGTTTCGAGTTCGAGTAGATACTCGAGTTTCGAGTTCGAGTAGATACTCGAGTTTCGAGTTCGAGTAGATACTCGAGTTTCGAGTTCGAGTAGATACTCGAGTTTCGAGTTCGAGTAGATACTCGAGTTTCGAGTTCGAGTAGATACTCGAGTTTCGAGTTCGAGTAGATACTCGAGTTTCGAGTTCGAGTAGATACTCGAGTTTCGAGTTCGAGTAGATACTCGAGTTTCGAGTTCGAGTAGATACTCGAGTTTCGAGTTCGAGTAGATACTCGAGTTTCGAGTTCGAGTAGATACTCGAGTTTCGAGTTCGAGTAGATACTCGAGTTTCGAGTTCGAGTAGATACTCGAGTTTCGAGTTCGAGTAGATACTCGAGTTTCGAGTTCGAGTAGATACTCGAGTTTCGAGTTCGAGTAGATACTCGAGTTTCGAGTTCGAGTAGATACTCGAGTTTCGAGTTCGAGTAGATACTCGAGTTTCGAGTTCGAGTAGATACTCGAGTTTCGAGTTCGAGTAGATACTCGAGTTTCGAGTTCGAGTAGATACTCGAGTTTCGAGTTCGAGTAGATACTCGAGTTTCGAGTTCGAGTAGATACTCGAGTTTCGAGTTCGAGTAGATACTCGAGTTTCGAGTTCGAGTAGATACTCGAGTTTCGAGTTCGAGTAGATACTCGAGTTTCGAGTTCGAGTAGATACTCGAGTTTCGAGTTCGAGTAGATACTCGAGTTTCGAGTTCGAGTAGATACTCGAGTTTCGAGTTCGAGTAGATACTCGAGTTTCGAGTTCGAGTAGATACTCGAGTTTCGAGTTCGAGTAGATACTCGAGTTTCGAGTTCGAGTAGATACTCGAGTTTCGAGTTCGAGTAGATACTCGAGTTTCGAGTTCGAGTAGATACTCGAGTTTCGAGTTCGAGTAGATACTCGAGTTTCGAGTTCGAGTAGATACTCGAGTTTCGAGTTCGAGTAGATACTCGAGTTTCGAGTTCGAGTAGATACTCGAGTTTCGAGTTCGAGTAGATACTCGAGTTTCGAGTTCGAGTAGATACTCGAGTTTCGAGTTCGAGTAGATACTCGAGTTTCGAGTTCGAGTAGATACTCGAGTTTCGAGTTCGAGTAGATACTCGAGTTTCGAGTTCGAGTAGATACTCGAGTTTCGAGTTCGAGTAGATACTCGAGTTTCGAGTTCGAGTAGATACTCGAGTTTCGAGTTCGAGTAGATACTCGAGTTTCGAGTTCGAGTAGATACTCGAGTTTCGAGTTCGAGTAGATACTCGAGTTTCGAGTTCGAGTAGATACTCGAGTTTCGAGTTCGAGTAGATACTCGAGTTTCGAGTTCGAGTAGATACTCGAGTTTCGAGTTCGAGTAGATACTCGAGTTTCGAGTTCGAGTAGATACTCGAGTTTCGAGTTCGAGTAGATACTCGAGTTTCGAGTTCGAGTAGATACTCGAGTTTCGAGTTCGAGTAGATACTCGAGTTTCGAGTTCGAGTAGATACTCGAGTTTCGAGTTCGAGTAGATACTCGAGTTTCGAGTTCGAGTAGATACTCGAGTTTCGAGTTCGAGTAGATACTCGAGTTTCGAGTTCGAGTAGATACTCGAGTTTCGAGTTCGAGTAGATACTCGAGTTTCGAGTTCGAGTAGATACTCGAGTTTCGAGTTCGAGTAGATACTCGAGTTTCGAGTTCGAGTAGATACTCGAGTTTCGAGTTCGAGTAGATACTCGAGTTTCGAGTTCGAGTAGATACTCGAGTTTCGAGTTCGAGTAGATACTCGAGTTTCGAGTTCGAGTAGATACTCGAGTTTCGAGTTCGAGTAGATACTCGAGTTTCGAGTTCGAGTAGATACTCGAGTTTCGAGTTCGAGTAGATACTCGAGTTTCGAGTTCGAGTAGATACTCGAGTTTCGAGTACGAGTACGGGTCGAGTACGGTACCAACTTAAGATTTGTACTTATACACGTCGGTCGAGTAACCGTTTTCGTACTCGGAATTGAGTATATTTCTAATGAGTATCAGAGCGAGCACGAGTACGCCCAAAGTACTTCAACCAGAGCTGCTTGCAAGTATCAGGTAGTACCCGAAAAATACCCGTCGAGTTGGGTTCGGGTAAGCTAAAATAAAGTACCCGATTCTCGGGTCGAGTGCGGTTAGTCACAAGATCCGCACCTGAAAATTCAGGTCGGGTTGGCGTCAAGTTCTGGTAAAAATAAAATACCTAAACACTTTATCGGGTCCAAGCTTGGGTCGCAGTATATGAAATACCTGAACCCAAACTTGACATTTCAGGAAATTTGCGGGTATTTATTTCCCGAATAAAATTCAAACTTCACGTGAATGAAAACTTCCATTCTGCATGCAATATTTCTAAGCGCATTTGGTTGGGAAGAACAGGGTGGTGGGGGTCGGATTTGCATGGGAAGATGGGAATATTCTTCACATGGAAAAATATATCTGAGAGTGAAAATCTCAAAAAGAAGGGATTGTTTTGAGAACAGGGATTTTTAAATTCGTTGACCTTATTTTGCGGGATCAGGTTCGGGTCGGGTTCGGGTCGGGTTCACATCGGATCCAAACTTCCAGTTATTTTTCAGGTACTGGTATTCCAGTTATACTCGACGAAAAATACCTGAGTAAAGTATTTGCCCGGATCCGACTAAACAAGTTCGGGTCGAAGAAAAATTTTACCTGGCAAATATGGAATAATTTATATTTTGTACGTAGAACCATCTTTACTGTAATAAAGCAACAAAACTTAAAAACCATATCACCAACAAAGTTTTAAATTACTATATCATTATTATTTTTACATTTTATTATTATTAATTCCTTCTCTGCCTCATTTTCACTACTTGCGCTTCTCAAGAAGAAATTCCTTTGTTGCAAAGTATTTCGCAATAAAAAATCAATCTACTGTAGTTTATACAAATTCGCTGACCTCAAATGTTAACAAAGGTAAATTAAATAGATTTTAGAAAATGTGGAAGTAAATTTACTACAGATTGGGAAATCAAATATGTCAAAATTCACTTCATCAGATGGGCAAAAGAGTTTTCATGCGATTATGGCAGCTCTGAACGTTACTTTTGTTGTCGTGTTAAAATCACACCCTTTTGTATTTCATACTTTAGTTCAAGGTGTATTTAGGAATAAATGCTGAACTTGATATTGGTGCAGATTCTTGTTAAGAATTTGAGCAAGTGTAAACGTACAAGTACTTTTGAACATATGACATTTTCAAAACAAATGAAAAAATGTTAGAACTTAAAACAATAGGATTTCTATTTCAAATAATAGCATTAGTTTCATTGAAAACAATACATGTAATAAAAAATCGTTACTTATGGCTGGGTAATAGAAACATAATGTCATTTAACGTGAAAAATTCCCGACCAATAATTATTTTATTACATTCTTCATGGTGTATCTTTCTTGAACTTATTTTGAAAGGATTTCTCTGATTCTGCTTCTTTTCTTGGAGCATATGTTTGGTAATTTCACCTAAAAACCTTTGCGTGACTTGGACAAATCATCATACCCTGCAAAATCATCTTGATCTGAAGTAGTTACCTCGATATTAAAATATCTGAAATAAAAATTACGCATTAATCACATTCTTCAATTCTTCAGCATGGCATGAACATGCCCAGCGAAGCTTTCTCGCGATTCATCGAAGACAATGTGGACATTATTCGAGTAATAGGAATTTTATTTTGATCAAGTAAGAACAAAACTTACAAACATTTCCCATCATTTTCCATTTAATGAAAATAGAATAAGGGTTACAATTGAGTAATTAAGCAACAATTTCTTACAAATGCCAGATTTTTCCCCCAATGATGCAAATATGAATGATTAATCAATTGAAGTTTTCTACATTCCGACTTATTTTGTGTAAAATAATAGGAAACCACTAAGAATTCAAGGCTCTTCGTTATAATCTCACATCTACATTTCGAGTTGCCTGACACATTTTCTGTTCATTTAGCTCAAGATTGTGGTCTCATTCAAAACCAATGATTGCTTTCATACTCATTGTATTTTTGCAGCCTTTCCTGGGTAGGATTAAATATCACTTGATAATAAGCGTAAAATTAATGCTTTGTGTTTACGATATATTTGAAACGAATTAAATTTCTAATTGGAATTGCAGGTGACGGTGGCAATTATGCCGTGACACATCGGCTCTCTGAAATGATCTGCACAAGCTACAGTAGCAAAAACTTTGGCAAGGTTTCACCAGATTCGTCAAGTTCATCGAAACCTTGTGCAGTTGCAATTAAATCCGGAAATAGTTGGGAGTACAAGCGCTGTCGTATGTTGTAACTTATTATTAATTTTCTTCTAATGAGATTATCGTAAATAACATTTGCAAGTGCTATTATAACAGGCGTCTCTAACAGGATCAGTTAAATTCTAAATGTATTTATATGTTACAATGGAACAGCAAAACCTGTAAGATTGTACTTGAGGAATACACTTTTAGAACCTCATATTTATGTACCTTGAACTTGATGCAGTCAGGAAAGTTTCCATTTATAAATATTCACACTTATTTTAACATTTTCAAGACAGCGTCTAATTTTTTGGACATTTCGATGACGAATACAAATTTGACATTGAATGACTGTAGGTCTATTAACTTCAGAAATATTATTGTAACACGTCGTATTTCATACCATGATCTCAGGATTGTATACAGGGGTAACCTAACTTTGACCCAGGTCATGTATCCCTCAATAAACTAAGATCTTACGAATTTTTCTGTAATTACACTACTGTAGCTGTACTCACTTAAAGGGAATATAAACTTGTTTCATGTCTTTATAAAGGAGCCGATCATGGAACGTCAGACAACATTGACGATAAATCTCGTTTTGATAACTTTACATCTACTAACGAAGATGAGAGGCTCCTGAAAGCGAGTGCGTCCGAGCCCCACAGCTTCCCTTACTTAGTCTACGTTAAGGGTTACCCTGGGGATGAACGTGGGAACGACTTTCAAGGTGTAATATACAACCAATACACAATAATTACCTCAAGTACCTACAAAAGATTGGAGGACAAGTATGGGAAAAAATGGAAGAACACTGTGCGAATTCAGATAGGAAAACACAGTGTGTCAGCTCGGGAAAATACGGAGCAGCTACGGTATATTTGTAATATCACAGACAATCCTGATAAGTAAGTGTCTAATTAATGTACTCCTAAATTTTATGCTAATTTCTCAACGGTGCATTGTAACTATACTAGTTTATATTAGTGCTTTATGTTTGAGCAGTATGTCTTTAATAGATTTAGTCCCATAGTTCTAATAATGTTCAATAATTAGTTCTTCAGGATATCCTTATGCCTTGATACATCTTTACGATCCAATCCTTTTTAACGATTTTGTCATGGCATCTCCGCTCTTACAAGAGTATGGTCCAGGTGAGTTTCCTGATCAATGTATGGTATCCGCCTGGGGAAATAATGGATCTAGTTATCCTGATGTATTACGCGAATCAAACGTCGATGTCTATAAATGTACAAACGAAAAATTAAAAGGATGTTTGTATACGAGACGACAGGAGGGCGTTTATTGTTACGTAAGTCCCCAAACTTTTATATCAGCATTATTATTGTTTAAAACAGTTTATTGCGTTAAGCTCCAAACAAATTTTTTATACTTAAACAGGGCGATTCGGGCGCCGTTCTTGTTTGCTCCAAGAATAGTAAAGCCTACGTTAGGGGGATATTGGTCTATTCAAGTGGTGTTACTCAAGGTTCGACAAATATCTACATTGATTTCAACAGACTGGATTTCATTGAATGGGTTAAAGCGGAATATATGAAGCATAAAGAGCTTTGCCGACCTGATTGTTGTTAATCAGTTTCCCAATAACGGGGATCAAAGAATGAGTAAAACTATAGTCTTAATTAGTTGTTGTATTTTTCATTTTATTTAAGAGCATATGTCCTTGTCAAGGGAGAATTATGCTAACGCTTAAAAGAAACAAAGTTCAAATTGCCTTTTCAAACAGTTCTGGGCTAATTTAGCTTAACTCACTGTCTGTGCGGTCACTGGCAGTTTATTTATATTTATTCGTATTGAATCGAATAATCATACTACTTGGTAATTTTACGATCGTCATTGGTTTTTCTGTTAGCTAAATCTTTATGTAAAGTATACACTCGTGCATTTCATGAATACGGTTTCACCTTGGTATTTGTGTTCGGGTGTGATATGGGTTCAACATTTTTTGAACCCCGACATTTTAGTATAGGGAACACAAGGTTTTCATCTCGAACTTTGTGAGTTGAAACGGGTTTGCCATAGTAAAAAAGGGGTGCCCATCGGGTTTAGCATTCGTAGATCCCATACCATATTTCTAGACACCATTACGTGTTCAAAGTATAATTTTCCGAGTAATGAGCTTTCGAGACAATTCTAGGGTGACCACTGGGATCTTATGCGATTGGATAGGATTATGTAACTTAACTCGATCACTTATTTCCTCAGGTAAATTGGATTTTTTGCTACTGTTAAATATCCAAGTTTCAGGAACTACTTCGAGGCTATCATCCTCAAAAATCCTGAACGGAACAGAACCGTGAGTACCATTGATAGGAAAAGCGCTGAAACTAAATCTTTGGTTTCCCGGGATATGTTCCCGGGCTCATTGGGTATTTGGACCATCTGTTGACTAAACTACAATAATTATTATTATTACTAAAATCATACAATTCAGGTGAATGTCAGCTGATACTTCTGTTTCAAGTTTGATCATAATTAGTTATGCTTAAAGCGTTATCAAATGTAGCAAAACTAAATTAATAAATCATCTGTGACTAGCACTAAAATGAAAATAGTAAGTATTTGTGCGAGTCCTGCAGGTCGATATTATAAAACAGAAAATTTGCGGGCGGACCTTTGTATCTTTATAAATAAATATACAGTATTATGAGGTACAGGGTATTTCCACATACACACATTTTCTGTTTTTCGTAGGGGCTTGAAGGGTGTAATATATACAGGCTGTAGTTTTGGTTTTGGGCTTCCTAACAGGGTAAAGTTGTCCGATACTCTCAAGGAATATTATAAGAACATTTGTAGGGATTTATGTAGGTAAATCTCCTTCTTTCCTATATTATAGGAAGCAACTTTGTGTTGCTTTAGCTCTTATATAATTTAAGTAAGGCCTTTGGTGAATCATTTCCTTAAAAGGGGAAGATAACTTAACGAGGATAATAATTATTATAGGCATAAAGGCAGGAACTTTATGTTAGTTTAATTAGGAGGGAAATAGGCTACGTGAATTAAAAGGACCATCTTTGCTTACTACTATATTAGGTAAATGTACTCCTAGGGATAATTTAACTACGTCAATATAAAGGGAATGCTGTGTAAGAAGAAACCATTACATATAAAATTTGCTGGATGATCTTCAGCACAAAAACCTGACTTTGGGTTCCTTTATTTCTTAAAGATTAGCTGTACAAACTTTTGTTCCAAACACTTGCACAAATTATAACATACTTGAATTTCAGGAGTCAAACATGTGCATGGAATAACAGTTTATTCATTATGACATTAAGAAGTTCTTCCGGAGCTTAATACAGTATTCCCAGTCAGCAAAGGGCAGCACTGCAACGTAAATCCAACGTAGAAACGCTAACGTTAGGCTCGAGTTAATAATGGCCGCGCCTGCATACCATAAATACAGTTAGCGCAGCAACGTTGCCAGGAAGTTGTACTTAGACATGCTGTAGAGTCAATTATATACATACAGGCTACTCAAGATGAACGTCTGGGCGATGTCGCTATGACGACAGGGGCGATGCGTTGACAACGTTGGTTATATGTATGCTGATAAATATCGGGTGATTTCAAAAACAACTTAATTTCCAAAAAAATGAATTATTACAATTTTATTTCTTTCGCCACTATTGAATACACATCGTAATATACATCTTCCATCACATTGTAATGGAAGATGTATATATTTACATTTTATTGTACTACAATTTAAAATTACTAAAGGTGAATATACTATATTGTGGTGAACAATATACATAGACAATAACTTACTTCGAAATGACGAACTAAAAATATCCCTTCTAGTGTTAAAAATATATTTTACATTTTTCGCAACCATTATTCGAAAATCATCTTATAGGGGTTTCCCTTGTAGAAAAATTACTGTATGATACATATGTATTCTCTGACATTACAGTATTTGCTTAATCAATTCCCCCGATGAATCTGTTTGTTTCTCATTTTCCACTGTAATTTTATTCTGAGAAATACTGTCTTCAAATTCCTGGGGAACGTCTACCTGAAATGCAGTCACTAGTTGTTCCAGAGTCCAACTGATGATTCACTTCGATGGCTTCTACTTGAGGAACCTTTAAAAGCAATAAACATTTAAATAAACGTCAAAGTGCGAGTTTTTTACACTTGCAAACCATATCTGCATTTAGTAAAAAGTTTAATAGATTATTATATAATTATTAATAGAAAGAAATACATCTCTCCTGCAACAATATTATTAATTACTACCTAAAATTGAATAATTATAAACATACTACTGGTAATAGAATTCTCTGATATGATTTCTTGCCTTAAAACGTATTTGCGTCGCCTTTCGACTCCTCCGGCTTTGCTTTCGGCATGGTTTTGTTTGGGTCGGCGCGGTCAGTGTTTTGTTGGCACTGGTTCCTCATCCAAATCAATTTCCACGCAAAATGTATCTAGAGGGTTATCTTCTGCTTTTCGTGCTGATGCGAGATTGTCTGAAAATAAATTTATTATCATACCTTCATTTTTTGCTTGACATGCATTTAAATATTGAAAATGATTTCATTAGTACTCGGTTTTAAAAAACACTTAGTAAATATAGCTAAAACATTTGCTGGAAGATCATTTCTTTTCTTGATGTTAGGTTTGCAGTTCGAGTTGCAATTATTTTGGTAAACTTGACCCAGACAAATCTGGCCATTGACATGACTGACGGTCAATACAAACCTATTTACTTGGAACAACACTTGCAGCGTTTTTTAAATAACAACTTAACAGTAAATGGCTTCGTAATAACTTCACAAATTGGAGAAGACATGTTGACCAGGCCGAGATGAGAAACTGAAATAATGGCTAAAGTAAAAGAAACAAGCACGAGTGTTTGATTGTCCGTTAAATGTTTGCGAACGTTAGAGAAATTCCAGCAAATTCAGATTGGGCAACGTTGCAGGCGCGAAGTTCTTCCAATGATGGACCAGTGTTGTGGGGCGTCGTTAATTATTGTTGCAATTACATACATCAGAACAACGTTGAAATATGAAACTTGGCTAACGTTAAAGCAATGCATTCGAAGCTACGTTAAGTTGACATTGTATTTGGACAAAAAGCGAACACATAGGCGCGGGCGAACATTAAAATTACTCTCAACGTTGAACTAACGTTGGGGCGACTTCATTTTGCTGACTGGGTTCGTATCCGGGTGCCCGTATGATGTCCGATGATGACAAACACTGCATTTAAAAACACATGGTTCACGAACAACGATTGTTTCGTTTTTCCAAAACAATCAGCAAATTCCTTCAAGTTTGAAAACATTATAAACAAATGGTAACAAAACAATGTTTATAATATATCTTCAACGAGGTTTGCAGTAAAGAATAAAATACTTCAGAAACTTGAAGCAATAAATATTTTCTGCGAAATAGCTACACTTATTTTACATACTTGTTTTCAAAAAAGCTTTTTGCCGTACACAAGCTCCTTGTACGCATACCACATATTTTCAAAATTCATACCTAATTATTAGTGAATCTTCGAATTTTCTAAAAATAACAGACTCGCTATTGGTTCCAAAATTCTTTCGTTTGCTGCAGAAAATCAGCGTTTCCAGTACAATGATAAAACCCTCAGATATGTTTATCACTTCTGAGATGATTTGTGTACTGATTCTATTTCTACTGTGGCAGTCCCAATTGGGTATACAAATCACATCACTATAATATTCATTTAAATTATGCTCTAGTACTTTAATTTGATTTACCCCAGGAACGTGTGCCAAATATGCCGTTACAAATCGTTACTCACAACAGCTTTGCAAAGCCTATAGTGATAAAGTCTTTGGGAAGGTAGGCTCTGGCCCAGTGGTCTCATCCCAGCCTTGCCCAATGTTTTTGACATCAGGGGATAAATGGAAGTTCACAAGCTGTGGTAATTTTGCTCATTCTCATACTGTACTGTTCTGGGAAATTTCCTTAATTACAATGCCCTAACATATGTAATGGGACCCATCCAGGTACCTCAAGCAACAGTGGGAGTAAATCCGATGTCAATGCAGCTTCGAAAGGAGAACCAAGAATCCAAAATGGTAGTGTGGCAGTTCCAAACAGTCACCCTTACATTGTCTACATTGCTGGGGGTCACAACCGACGGGGTTATGACTTTCAAGGTGTAATATACAACCCATACACTATAGTTGCTTCATCGTTGGCAGCAAATTTGAATGAAACTTATGGGGAAAACTTCACGGACATGGTTCGAATCCAGATAGGAAAACACAATATTACCAAAAGAGAAATTTCCGAGCAACTTCGATTTATATGTGATCTATCAGCCCCACCTGCTAAGTAAGTGTATAAATTTGATAATAATATAATTACAAGTAAATAATTATCTTCATTAGATACATCATTCAACCATGCATACTGTTACTGAATGTGAGCATGTGTGAGGTAGATAACGAGGAGAAGGTCCTTTAAATTAAATTAGATTAAATAATACTTCAGTAATTTTAGGCAACTTTCCTGCTATCGTATTCATAAAATTCTTTCAATTACAATAATTGTCTGGTAATTTTTACGTTCTGATAGTAGCATGTAATTGTAGTTAATTTCTAAATTTGGTCCTATTTATTCCATTAAATAGCATAGTTCGTGATGGCAGCCCGATCTACTTGATACATCTGTACGACCCAATCACATATAATGAGTTCGTTGGGTCAGCTACATTATTCAGAAATGATGACTCGATGACAATCTCGAATGACTGTTTGGTGGCAGGTTGGGGTAAAACTGATTATGATACATTTACACAAGTATTGAACGAGGCAAACGTAATTGTCACTGACGACTGCTCCAGCGATGATCAAAGTAAGAAAGGATTCTTGTGTACTCAAAAAGGGAAACCTAACGTTTATTGCTATGTAAGTCCGTACGTTAATTGTGAATGATTATAGTAATTAGTATTTTCCTTTTTTATTTGTAACGACATTGAAATTGTAGTGAAATTATTTCTTGAAATAATGGTATCATTCAATTCAACAGGGTGATTTGGGTTCACCACTCGTGTGCTCGAAGAATGGCAAATCTTACATTAGGGGTCTTTCTTCCGGCGACGGTACAAAAAATTGTGAAACTAAAGCCAGAACATTCTTTACTCATTTCAATAAACCAAACATCATTGAATGGATTGAATCTGAGTATACGAATCGTCAGGAGATGTGCCGACCTGATTACTAGCTTGACTAGAAGCTAAATTATCGTGAATTCAATGATAATCTGCTAATAAAATGTATAAACAAGACTAACAATTAATTATTATCATTAGTTATTTTTAAAACTTGGGAGTAAAATCGTTGTTCCCAAAAAAAATCGAATTAATTACTGGGTTAATAAATAATGTGACTTAAAAGTAAACATCATCTGGCAAAAATGTTCCATGTATTGTAACAAGTAGTAAAACAATGCTGTCATAAAAGGTTCAAGGAACGTATATGCCATAAATTATAAAGATAAATAGAATAAAGATTGACAAAATTTCAGGACGTAATCCGCCAGTCTGATGTTAACAACGAAAGTAACACGCTCGATATATGGGTTCAGGAAATCCCAATGAAAGCTCGTCTATTTTCCAATAAGGCGTTGACCCAATGCCAGTGACGGCAATAAACTTATGACCAACTTGACTTGGTTTTAGCGTTAAGCGACGTCAAATTTCTAGACTTTTTATGTTAAATGGGCCGTTAGGCCAGGCGGAAGATTTTGTTGCAATGCAGGGGAATGTTGTAAAGCTTTTCCTCGCCAGAGTAGTTGTAGTATTTGTTTTTGTTGTATTCTAACTAATTACTATTTTTAAAAGGTTATCTTAGGTGTAACAGTCTATGGCTACTTAAGGTCAAGGTTTTGCGTCGATAAACTCTTACAATTTTGTTTTCATATCAACTTATCAACACACTGACACGTGTATAACTATATGGAGAATTCGAACCTTAAGCTGAATCTCTTGTCTGAAACTATATTTGTACGTATTGTGATGCACATTCATATATCAGTACTTCCAGAACGTCTTTATTAAATCCAGACACATGCAACAGCTGAAGCTTTGCCGCATGCTTGCTAAGATATCGATGGGGCGATGATGGTTTGGTTCAGTCTCATTCCACGAGACAAAATCAAAGTTCATTGCGAAACTGTAATGTCAATGCGGGTGGAGATGACCCTGGACCTATGCATACAGATATTGAGCTTTTAAATTCTTACTATCGTACTTTAAAATAGTTGTATATGTACATACAAGAAGTTCACACGACCTTTAAGCATTCCGACTTAAGAAAACGCTAAACATAGCTCAAAGCTGACCATTGACGAAATACAAAAAGAAACCTGGATAAGGATTTCGTGAACACTTGTTTAGACCTTTAGAGTACCACTTTCATTCCATTTTGAACAATTCAAGGTGCGCTTCGCTTATTATTCTTAATATATCTATTACATAGCTGACAAATATTTCTTAACTATTTATATACATATGTCCATTCAAAGTCATACAGAATTAATCATTCCTTTATAAAAACGATATTAAATTGTAAACTGTAATATTATTAAGGATTTATTTTAAGGAATAACTTTGTGATCATAAGCAATTTCATACTTCAATGCTTACAATCTTAGAAAAATATGGATCATATTAATTAGAAGTAGACGTTTGCACAGGAATTTGATATAAGTTTTAGTTCTGAACAGCCAATATGATTAAAGAAAAAATCAAAGATACTCCGCAAAAACCGGAAAATATGGATCAAGTTTTAGAAATCTTAGGCAAGATTGATATTTGTGTATGAGAATTTTGGTTTGGAAATCTAAAACATTTTTTGGGGAATTATTTCCGAATTATGGACTGCTGACTTGCTGACCATAATTTGACTAAAATTTATCTTTACATAACTTTATTAATTTAAAATATTTTAGGCGGATTCGGGAAATTCCAATACTTGATTCTGGTTCTCATTCTTTCAATGGAGATTCCATGCGCTTTTCTTATGTTCGTTCCGATTTTTATTGGTACTCAGAACTTCTTTTCATATTGATTTGAAAGTATTATGAAACGCTTGAACTCAAGTACTACTCCGACGTTAGCCTCAGCATCGGCTATTCTGAAATTACTTGTGAATGTAATTTCTTTCAATTTCCAGGAGTAAGCCCACCCGAATGGCTCTGTGATAATGACACTGTATCCAGAGCAGAGGCATGTTCATGTCAAGGAACAGTGTCAGCGATTGACTCAGAAGCGACAGTAGTTACAGAGGTAACAATTGTTCAAATACAGTATAAAACTCATTTAGTACAACGTTCATATAATATTACATGAACTGATGTAGTGGAACCTTATCTGTGGTTCATCCTGGGTCCCAGACGCTGTCGTGAGTTTGCAAATGTCGGGGATGATCCTGGGCAACTTTTACATCTCACAGGTCTCAGATTGGTACGTACAAATTTTGTTAGTATCGAAGAAGTTCAATTGTTATGGAAACCGCCCAAAATTTAAAGCAAAATCTCCTGCAGTCTCTTACCCTTCGAATTTAAAATACATCATTTAAAGATTACAGTACCTTTAGAATATCACACAATGTTTTCAGGTACGGTCGGAAATACAGTTTCTTGGGCATTTCAGCGCAAATGGCCTTGGGATCAGTCCTTACTGCTGCCGCTCCTAATCCCTACGTCTATGCTCTGGCCAGATTCATTTGTGGATCAAGTTTTTCCGGTAGATTTAGAATACAACAACAAATTTCCCAGGATCGAACAATTTCGGAGTAATTTTACAAGAACTGTGGGAACCTAATGTATTGTAAATAATTTTTACGAAGGATTCCTGGGTCTGACGGCGGTTTACACAATGGAATTTCTCACCCCCAATTTCCGACCTGTTGCTAGTGCTGTGAGTCCGATCGGAGAGGCCATTATGCTTTTAGGACTTCTGGGCTACTTCATACGCCCCTGGCGCAGCCTCGTTTGGGCAACTTGTATTCCGTTCCTTGCTTTGTTTCTTGTATTTCCGTACGTGCTGCAAAAGAAATTACCCATATAAATTTTATAATAACATTAATACATAATAACAAGCCAGCCCAAGTCATCTTGTAACAGTGTAAATATACAAATCGCATTAACATCGGTTTTTAAAAAAATACAGTTTCCTCCCCGAAAGTCCCCGATGGCTCCTCAGAAATAACAAAATCGAAGAGGCACACAAAATTCTAGTGCGCATGGCGAAAACAAATGGAAAAGAACCAATTGACTTGGAAACTTTACGTAAAATCGCAGAAAAAGAACGTTCTGCATCCAGCAAAGATCCAGAAGACACCTCGGTCAAGCGGTTCTCTTACCTCGAATTTTACCGGAACAAGACCCTCCGAAAAACAACACTATGTCTGCAAGGGATTTGGTTCTCATGGAGCATGGTCTACTACGGGATTGGCTACTACATAAAAAATTTGGCGGGGAACCCTTACTTGAACATGGTATACATGGGCTTGACGGATGCCACTGGATATCCAACCTCGTTCTACTTTAACAATTGGCTGGGACGGAGGAGGTCACTTGTAGTGTTCATGACCTTAGCTTCAGTGGCTCTTGTGGCGGTGCCTGTGATTCAATTAATCTTAGATGTTAATAACCCTGGGCTGGGGTTTGCAATAGCAGGACTTTGTTTCCTGGCGAAATATGGTAGCGCTGGGGCGCGTTGCGCTGGGAGGACCTTAACTGGTGAGTCATACCCAACGGCAATACGGACCATGGGACTGGCTTTTTCTGGAAGTACTTCCCAATTGGCTGCAATTTTTGCCCCACAGATGGCTTACTTAGGGATGTACTGGCCCAGTGTCCCTTTCTTCATATTTGCTGGGATTAGTTGGGCGGGTCTTTGGTAAGTTTTCTGTTAATGGAAACGAACGGCCGGCCTTTGCAGGACGAAGTGAAAGAAAAACAGGTTAAAGGAAATTTTTGTCAAGATATTTCTGCCGTGCGGCATTCTAGTTTTTGCACTGTTGTTTCCGTTGACAATATTAAGTCATTTTAAAATAATCCAGGATACTTGGTAAATAATGTCTCTGGCAGAACCTCAGGGAAGAATGTTCTCTATATGAGCAATGATGTTTGAACACACTCCTGCTTACAGCTGTGTAAATGTTTTCTTATGAATTTTGAGAGGAGGTAAATTTTAATACCTTTAGGGGCGGTCTTGTTGGAAGAATTTACTGTAAATTCAAATTGTACTCTAATTCAATGTGGTTATTACATTTAATTTATGAGACAAAAATAAACATTTTGATATTTTTCCTGTCACTGTTTTAATGTCCTTTCGCCGCTTAAAGATCGGATAAAACTCGATTTGTAATGTTCAATTCTATACTGAACGAAAACATGGAATTGTGAGTATCTACTGTTAATCTGTTTGCGTCAGAACTACACAAATGTAAACGTGCAATTAACTAATTCTGTAGTGTTTGTGACTCTGTATAATTTTTCACTTATTTCAATACGCGAAATTTGTATCCCTGTTTGGGAATCTGAGGACCCCGCAATATGTACATGCAATGTGTAATCTGAGACAGGAGATGTTACAAGGGTGAAGGCTATTGTTTCAGCAGTTTTTTTCCCTCTGGGACCGATTCCGATGCAAAACAAACCTGACATTGAAAAACAAGTTTAAGTGACAGTACAATTATCTCTTGAACAATAAATTTAGCATTTTATAAATAAATCATTAATTTGACGTATGTCAGTCAACTGGCGTAACTTCAAGTATAGCTCTAATTTGGGTGGTAAGGAATACGGACCGTCAAACTTGGTTATTCTGGATTTGGTTTTACAATTCAATTATGCAAAAAGGCCGGCATTGCGCACGAATGAGAATTACAAAAACAAAAAATTAATTCTAACGCACACATTTATATATAGTTACATAATTACTGTACTCCGTATTTTAGAATTAAATAGTTTGTCCTTGTATGGGATGTTTAATGCATGTGTATGTGCATACATTACTACGTGGGTGAGGAGTTTCAAGTTCTATTTCAGTGATTCCAGGAACATTGGGAAAGATTAGGTCATTTATGTCTCTCAAGAATTCGGAGTTTATTGTTTGGCATTATGTGCAAAGAAGGGAATAAAAAGGTCGTTGAAAAGCCCGGAAATGTCGAAGAAATTTTGGAAAGTTTAGGTAAATAGGGGCTAAATTGCATCTGGATATTTATTCAACAATTTGCAATTTTTTGAAATGCTTAAATTACGCGTTATTGTAAAAAAGAGTTCCATAATTTAATTTCATTAATTTTTAGGTGGATTTGGAAAATTCCAATTTTTAATTTTGTTTCTCCTTCTTTGCATGGAGATTCCCTGCGCCTTTCTTATTTTTGTACCAGTATTTATAGGTAAGCATGACTGCATGATTAAATTTCTTTTTAAATGTACAGCAATATTTTCTCTGTTCCAACAAAATTTGACTTACTTTTTTTACTCAAAGGGGTGAGCCCGCCTGAATGGTTATGCGATAATGAAACAATTTTGAGAGCTGATGTGTGTTCCTGTCCAGGAATTGTCTCGCCAATTGATCCTGACGCCACCATTGTCACAGAGGTATGTAGTTGCGATGTTCTTTAAGAACCTCAAATAATCTAGTATTTATTTTTAATATAATTTTTTTTTAAATAAAAATCGATTTTGCATATTTGCTATGGTTGATGGTACCATTAAAGTATGCGTAATAGTACCTATACATAATAAATATTTTATGCATTTAATACTTGCATTCAGTGGGGCCTTATCTGTGGATCTTCCTGGGTCTCCGATACCATTGTGAGCTTGCAAATGTCAGGGATGCTCATCGGCAACATTTACATCTCGCAGCTATCAGATTGGTTCGTAATTAAAATTCAAAGATTAATTAAATTTGAAGGATCTGAGGCTATTGCTTGTTTATATTTCCAAATATTTCGACCAGGTACGGCCGCAGATACTGTTTTTTGGGTATTACCCTACAAATGGCCCTAGGCTCAATTTTGACAGCAGCATCCCCGAATCCTTATGTTTATGCATTTGCGAGATTTCTCTGTGGATCAAGCTTTTCTGGTGAATTTCTACGTCAATTAAAACCATATTATTACACAATATCAAGATCCCAACAGATTACAATATTTAAAAAAATTAAACAAGACCTTCGAACCAATGACCCCAAATTATATAATTATTTCACAAATAGTAATATAAATTCGTTTAATATTGTATTCTAAAGGGTTCCTCAGTCTAAATGCTATTTACTCCATGGAGTTCCTCACCCCAAACTGGAGACCAGTAGCCAGTGCAGTAAGCCCTGTCGGAGTTGCTATTATGATTTTGGGACTCCTTGGATATTTAATCCGGCCCTGGAGAAGCCTCGTTTACGCCACTTGTATTCCTTTCATTGGTATAATTTTCATATTTCCGTAAGTGCTTCAAATACAAAAAAAACACCTTAAATAACCCTTCAACTCTCAATTTAATACTGAATCATTTTATAAAAAATTGAACCCCGCAGGTTCATAACTGAAAGTCCTCGTTGGCTCCTACGAAATAACAAGATCGATGAAGCCTACAAAGTCTTCGCGCGGATGGCAAAAACAAATGGAAAAGAACCAGTTGATTTCGAGACGTTACGAAAAATTGCAGAAAAGGAGCGTCCCTTCTCCGACAAAGCTCCAGAAGATGTTGTTGTCCAGCGGTTCTCTTACCTGGAATTTTACAGGAACCCCAGCCTCCGGAAAACAACATTATGCTTGCAAGGGATATGGTTCACATGGGGGCTTGTTTACTTTGGGATTGGCTTCAACATTAAAAATTTAGCAGGGAGCCCGTATTTGAACATGGTTTATATGGGCCTGATGGACTCCTTGGCATATCCAACCTCATTCTTCGTGAATAACAAGATCGGACGTCGGAAATCAATGGTGGCTTTTATGACCTTAGTGGCATTTTTCCTAGTGGGGATTGCCATAGTGCAATTAACTTTAGATCGAGCTGAATCGGGGGTAATTATTGCGGCGCTCTGCTTTTTAGCAAAATACGGGACAGCTGGAGCGCGATCTGCTGCAAGGACCTTGACAGGTGAGTCTTATCCCACGGCTATAAGGGTCATGGGCATTGGATTTTCTGGAGGGACCGCCAGCTTAGGAGGGGCTTTGGCCCCACAATTAGCCTATTTGGGAACCTACTGGCCCAGTGTGCCTTTTTTCGGCTTTGCTATCATCAGCGTGGGTGGGTCTTTAGTAAGTTTCTTACTCGCGGAGACAAACGGCCGGCCTTTGGAGGAAGAAGTGAAGGAAGACAAAATTAAAATTAAATTAGGTCAAGACATTGTCCATGTTATGAGTCCCAGTCTCAGCAGTGTAATCACTGTTGAGGATTCTGAAGGGAGTAAATCAATTTAAACCACACTAGTAATTACACACAATAACATTATGTCAAGAAATATTTTATTACACGATCTTCCCTAAAAGTATTTACTTCGAAGCGATTTTTGGCTTTCCTTCTGTTACCCATTTTTTTATGCCAAGTTAGAACAAAATAAAAATGTAAAGCACAACATGTAATCTTCGTAACAAATTTATTTACATTTTATCTTGAAGTTCAAGCTGAAATTTTTTGAACGTAGATGCATGGCTAATATTATTTATTCTAAATAAGCCTCTTTTGCGCTATAGCTTCAAAGAATGTGGTTTGAAAAAATCAAAACAAGTGAGCAAGTTTAACCAAGAAGATTGTAGTCACATTTTGAAATTTATCTCACAATCAGTACAAGATGTAATTTTTTTTCAAGGACTCTTGACCTTGGCATCGTAACTGGAATTTGTACTAGGGTCTCTTCTGCTTGTAAATTGTTTAATAAAACTCTATCCCTATGATTTAGAATGATAGAATACTCATCGGAAAAAAATCCAAAAGAATAAGGCGTAAATATTTACTTTATTCATTAACATTTCAACTTAAAAGATTACAACAAAATTAATTTACGCTTCGAGTCTTACATATACTTACTTGATGGTATAGCTGAAGCATTACCCCTTCTGGCATTGTAACACTCAGGAAATTAATTATTACTAATTACTCCAATATATATCAACGTTTGAGAATGCTCTCTAATTTCTGAAGGATCCAATCAGCATAGGCATCGACGTGAGTAAATACTGCATAGTTATTAGGATCACATAGCCGGCCGACTTTGACGTCTCCATGGCTAACAAGGCCCTGTTATTGAAAAAATTATTATTAAAAAAAATCTGCTCACTTCACAGTCATTGGTTAATAATTAATTAAAATCAAAATGTTCAGGAAGCATACCTTAAGGACATATCGATCCGCATTGGCTCCTGCCTCAGGAAATACCATCCCACCTCCACTGTCCCCTTGACACACAGAAGTTCCGTTTTTATACCCGGCACAGTAAGTACTCAAAGGAGGTTTCTTTTTCAAAGAATCCGAACAATCAGTGGCGGAAATAACGGGGAAAGCAGCGTACTGTAAATACTCCGAAATCTTCTGCTCTGCTGTATATCCATATCCTGGGACCTTCCCCAATGTTCCTACAGTTGGGATGCTGTTCGAGCCCTTTAAGAGGTAGCAAACTGGTCGGACGTACTCGCCATACTTAGCTTCTCTATCCAGCTGGATCAGTCCGATATCGGATTGAAGAGTACGACGATCATATGTAGCCGGGACCCAGATATTCTTCACCTATAATATACAAATCTCTTATGAATTTTAAAGTAAATCTCACCCAGCCTCAACAGAACTCATACATTTTATGCCAAATCACTAAAAATAATTATCCAGTGTGCTAATCGATACCGAATTATCGAAATTACATTAAAAATCTGGGCCTCTGCTGTCCTCTCATTAACTTCCAAAATACTGCTATTCCCTCCGAGGACAATTTTAAGAGTATTTGTTGGAAACTGAGCTCCGGACCCATCCGTGACACAATGAGCCGCTGTCATGATGATGTTCTTCTCAATAAGAGATCCTCCACAAATAAAACTATAGTCACTGTTCTTTCGCTTTGCAAACATTGCCGCATGCCAAGGGAAGGGCTCACGTTTTGTTGTTGCTTGACCTTCAACTATATACGCTTGCTTTATTTGGTTCTCGAGGATTCCACACTCTAGTTTTTTTTAACAAAGGGAACAAGAAAAATTTATGTAATTTGTATTTTTTCGAAGTTGAAATATTTAATGTATTTTATAATATAACAACTTACGAGCTTCGCACCCAAAAGACCGGAAAGGTTTCCAACTACCGTCGTCCTTGCAGGTCATGACAGTGTTCGGGAGCCTGTATGTCGAGACATAATGACGTTGACATTGGAATCGGGCCGATGTTCCGGGCACTGCCTGATCGCAGGGAATCTTTTCGTTGTTCTGGTCCGTGCAGTCAATCACCACGCCCTGGAAATATTGAGTTAAAACCATATAATTTATTGACAATATTATTTCCGGATAGCACCAAAATCTCGCGAAGATCTATTTAATTTGAAATAAAAAGTTAAATTAAATCGCCTAATTTTAATTGTTTTTTAAATTTCACCTCCGATTTTTGTAACGGCGGACATCTGAGCCCCCCTCGGTCACCAATTGGCTCCAGCGCTGCAGGTGTTCTGGGCGCCTCGTTCTGCTGACGCAGTGACACTGGCGCAGGTGCATTACCACCACAAGTCTGAGGAGCTTCATCTTCCCCATCGGGACAGTCACTTGTCCCATCGCAAACCATTTCCTTTTTCAAACACGGTCCATAGGTACCACATTCGAAAGGCTTGGAAGAACTAAGGCAAGGTCTTCGGGCTCTGCAATAAATCGGATCCTCATCCCGCCCATCCGCACAGTCCGCCTTCCTATTACAAACGCTCTCAAGTCCGATGCATTTATTACCCCCGCAGGAAAATTCGGAGCCTGGGCAACTGCAAACAAAATTTCAAATTATTCGGTCGAAGCGAAAGTTTTTGAAAATGCTTTTTCCGCTTCAATTGTACCGATGCAGGGCCAAACCTTAAATTATCAACGATCCAATCCACAGCCTTGATGAGGCTACCATAGAAAAAGACGGTGCTCTTAGTGCACCAGGAAGATTGACCAGGGGCTTGTGGGTACAAGGCGTTGATTCCAACCATGAACCAACGGTTGTTGTAGATTGGAATGACAGCGGCGCTTCCATAAGAGGTACAAATTGCTTCCTGCTGCGGAGCCAGCCTCCCACAGTACACATGATTGGCGGAGGATTTGTAAAAGTAGAAAAATTTCTCATCGCAGAAGGCCTTGTTTTCCAGCTTTACTTGAATGACTTTCAAATTTTTTGTCTTTGCTGAGATGTCGTTACCCGGAGCGACGAAACCTCCCTGGAAAGTATCCAATTCTTGGCCGTAGGGATTGGTCGGGATGTGCTTCGCAAAAATGGGTAAGCAAGCTGCGCGCACATATGGGGTCTTCAGATTCAGCGGGGTTTTCAATTTGAAGAGGAAAAAATGGAAGTGTTTATTTTCTGGGTCGTTTGCATTGTACGGGAGGATGTAGCTTACCTATAGAAAACATATTTGATAATTATTTGCGCCAGATAGTGTTTCATATTTTATGGAATTATCGATTATTTTTCAGTAAACTCAACGATCACTTCAAAATATAGTTCACTAGGGGCGGTTTTTAATATTGAGATAAAATATATAAAACTTACGTCAACAATTTGACTGTGCTCATCGGCTTCGTTCAGATCCGTGGATTTTAGCCCGACAGCTATTTTGTGATTCTGCGCAGACGGTATAGAATATTTCCTGCCTTCTGCTGGGGGCTGACCATACACTCCGCCCAGAACTGTGAGCACGGTGATTGGATCGATGATGGTTCCAGTAACAAGGAAATCAAATGGGCGGGTGGAAGAGGCGCGCGCAAAAATTCCAGCCACCCATGGAGCGCTTGTTCGTTCATCCCCTGGCACTTCATTTCTTATGCCGCAATCATCCGCTTGAAAATCAAACAAGAACACCGCAATTAAAATATAATTTTTGATTTAATACTCCGGCGCTTGCGCCGTATCTTGGAATTGCGCTATTAGGGGTTCGGTGAAACTACAAATTCCTGGTAATAAAACAACCGTAACGTTTAAATGCGCAGACCCTAAAATTTTTGAAAAATTTGACTCCAGATAATCTAAACCGGTGTCTTCTGGAGATATTTTACTGTATTGACTTTCTTGATCTACATATTACGAGAAAGATAAAGCGCCGGAGTATAATTCGTGAAAATGGCGCTTATTTTTTAAAATTGAAATACGTTGAACGGCTACAAGGTAGTTGCATTTAGATATTTCAAAGGGGTTTTTAATTCAATAAAATTTTGGGGCTGTAAATTTTTGAACTTACACTGGGCTAATTGAAAGGACTCATTGCACTCGCTCCGATGTGCCTGGAGAACTAGGAGCACCCAGCACCACAGCACAAATTTCATAATTTTATTCCCTTCTGTAAGTTTTCTTCTTAATTGAAATCCAAACCCGGTTGGAATAAAATTGATCCGTCAAATTCCTGTATTCTTGTCTATACTGCAAAGCGCAGGGTCAAATCTTGAGTTACCAAGCTAAATGTAGGTCCGAGAGCTATGACACATGACTTAACAAAGGCACATATGCAGCACAACGAGTTTTATTACACTATCATGTTAACAGCATTGTGGGGATGGATTTCGTGGAATCCCAGTGTCAGAGCTGATATTGAGCAAGACAAAAGAAGTTGAGGTAAAGTTTAACTTGCATGAGTCCCAAACTGTAGCGAGGCTTTGGGCACAATTAAACATAACATCAAATAAGAATGGTTTCCCTGTAAGTTCCCATCAAATCTCTGTTTCGAGATTTCACAAAACCCATAAATTGTCCCAATGGGTTGTTGGATACTGCCTTTATTTTGCTCATCTTATACTTAATAATTTGTTATACACACACACTCATGAAGGGGAAATTGTGAGGATGAAGTTTGGAGAGTCTTAAAATTTGTGTAAAAAAATACTTGATCCTTGCCAAGCAAGTTTTTTCCAATGAAAAATATTATGCCTTCATAGTGCCTTTATACATCCTTTAGTATTTTATTATTACAGTCACTCTACTACTTCCTTTACCTTGACCAACAGGAATTTTGTGCATGGCAAGTATTTAATTTGCATAATGCTCCGTCTCTAGTGCCAGTCTTTCGAGCTGTATAGTCATTTTTATTTCAGAGGGCACTGCAAAAAATAAGAAGAAAAAAATGCGCATGCTGATCTCTATTGCGCCTTCAATTGTTCCAAGATATATTAGGGGAATTACTTTGCCCTAAGTATTTCAATGTTATCCGTTTCCATGAAGTTCTATAGCAATTTGCATTAACGATAGATTCCTAATGTTACTCGCCGGTACGTGTTATTACATGTTTATGCATACATTATTCATGGGGGAGTCATTTTCTGTACGTCAAATCTTTTTACTAGTGTATAAGCATAGGAAGATTCGGATATGCAAATGTGATAAATTAAAATTTATAGTCACGCTGTATTGAGACCAGCCAATTTAAGTAGATTGGCGATTAAGGTCTAACATTAATTTTTTTAGCTATTTATTAATTTCTGTTCGCGCGTTTTTATGGACAAAGTGATACTGGAAGTTCTATTTGTGCTTGTCAAGGTGGTGTATTGTCTTCTTGTCTGTGAATAAACGAACTGCCAAACCAAGGATAATAATTTAACCCATTTAATATTTTTCCAGGTCTTTCCTTTGAATAAAGGATTATGGATTATGGAAGACGCGCCAAATAATTTAAATTCAGGATTACAGGTACATTTTATCACTGAAGAGGCAAAATGGTCTACGTGCGCATGCGCTTTTGTACAGCGACGTTATATAGTTACTATATACTAAATTTTTTGAAATAAGGATTAGCATTACAGATTGCTGGAACTGCGTATACGTTGTGTCATTCGGATTACGACCAGCATTGTTATAAAATCTGCGCTACGAATTTCTAGGTCTCACTAATTGAACACACATCATATCAAAGTCACTATTGGATTTGTGTTTATGGTGCTTTTCCCCTAAAAGTGACTTAGCACGTATATGTAAATGATCACCATTTCATTGGCACAAATTATATATACAAGCTAGACTTGCACGAATAGCAGGTAAATTCTGATATTACTGGACACATAATAATTGATTATTACAGGTTTCATTGGAACATCCACAATTGTGCACATCCTTTTTCGTTAAATAAGGAGATTGTTTTGTGCTGACATGGAAAATAAAAGTTTCTAGAAAATCACTACTGGAACGTTCAACCATAATTACATATGAATCTTGATTCACAGAAAGAATGAAACTTCTTTCTTCCAGTCTGGCAAGGAAGCCGATTAGACGTAGACATTATATAATATTGCGTAACTTTATTTCATGTCATTATTTGCAATTTGCATGCAAAGTGGAACCAGGAAGCTGATTTTACAGAAAATACACAAGAAATCTTGTGGGTGCATAATGCCATTAGAATGGATAATAAATAACTGACCTTTCGCCTGGTTGATGGTTAAAAATTATGTAGTGTTTATGGTGTAATTTTATGATAAGTGTGTTGTTAAATACGAACTTTTCCGATTTATGATCGCATTAATTGGTAGAGGATTTTAACAGGGGATCCTACAGTACAGGCAAAACGGACAATGCTTTTAATGTCAAATCAATAATAATCACATACTATGTGCATTTTTGCATTAACTGCTGGTGGGCTGGGCTATGAATGTTCAACATGGAACAATCCTTTATACTTATGGTTACACATTTTACATGTTGTTTATGCACGTCTCGTAAATATATAAATTAAAGCGCATGTTTCCAAGTCATGCAAGCGTATACATTGTCCAGTGCGACCTCAATCAAGGCCAAAATCATATACCAAACTCAAGTCCATATAAGGTTGTAAGAACTCATATAGGGATGCATATAAGAAATTCTGACGGAATTGTGTTTCCATTTAATTCAATTATCTGGGTCAATATTTGGGGCAGCAGGGGTCAAAAATATGATGCTATTAGATGAGATTTTTTCAGGATTTCAAAATTACTATGGGGTTTATTCCCACATAAAATATTACTAAGAAAATGTCTTAACCCTTAAGAGGATTATTTAAAAGGAAAAATGGAGGATGTTGCCATACAAGGAGTCTGTAGCAAGTATTGTGGGAATTCATGGGATCCTGATAGATCGGAATAAAAAAGTAACACCGCAGTTCGCTTTTTAAAGTTTCTGAAAAAATTGGAAGGTTATTTTAGGTTTGCATTTATTTTTCTAAATACTGCTGGGCTTGCATTTGTCGTCACTATAATATTATCGACTAGATATATAAACAACAATGGCCTGCATAAAGACGTACATTTCCATCAAAACAGAAGAAAATCTTCCGTATAACCAATCCCAGATATTGTTAATAGTTCTTTTCCATTATTTCGGCAACCCAATCCAGGAAGTAGTCCGTGTTTACAAATAGCTGGTACCTTGCAGTCTCATTTGAAATCAATGGTAACTGGGGTTGAACTGCAATACCCTAAAAATATCGATAAAATCAACTCAATTGAATCCTTTTGATTTTCTGTGCAATCGATAATCCCAAGGCGTAGTCACAATTGATATCCCACAATATTTTAGGACTACTTTCAAACATTATATATGAAGTTCACGGAGATAATTACTTATGAGGTACCTGAAGTTGAAATTGGAAATCTCCACTGATTGGATTTCTCTGCCGTATATAAAGGCCAGTGCCCTGGTCAAACGATCTTAAAACAGAACCTGTCAAAAAAATTTCACACATCAAGTTTATTGAGCTTTTCAAATTAATTATTAATCAGTTAGTTAGTTAAACAGTAGAAATATTTTCAAATCAATGCTAATAAATTACTAACCTTTTGTCATTTTCGCACAAAAAACATGCTCGGGGAAATTTGGAGCCCCAAATTTTGATTTACATTCTTCTCGAGGTAATAATTTAAACTGGGCAGTCTGAGGAACTTCTGTGTTTCTACCAGTTGAGTTGACCTGAGTTGAGATGTGCATTACCTGGAAAGGATATAAATGCTCATTTTAAAAATTTTAATTTATATTGAAGTGTTATATTTGCTACTGTTTATTGGGATTTCTTACTATCGCTCTGGAATCTAGAAACCGCATTGGATTATTATTAGCGTGGATTAAAAAACAAACAGGAGTTTGCTGTAACTGTTTTGCTGATGGTGGCTCAAGGCGTATTAAAGCCAAGTCTACGGTGCCTTTTCCCTTGAATTGGGGTGTTCTGGTCCAGATTTTATATGCCTTTAAATACACACATTGTAATTAACTTACTCAATAAAGCCATATGATCTAAATTTCCAGCACTTTCAAAGTTAATCGAAATTACCTTCCTAGAATTTGAATTTGTACTGCTATTTGTGAGTGGCTGTAGAACGTGTACAATATTTTCTGGTGTATTGATAAGGCTCTCAATACAACGAGCGGAAGTGAGGGCGAAGGATGAATCAATAGAGACTGCAGAACATCTGGGACCGGGTAACCCTACTTTTGAGAAGATGTACCCATTCCATGCCAAGTTCTCCTCAGTTATAGAAGGGAAGTTCTCGGATTTCGAAAAAGCCGGGAAAATACCACACACTGTAAGAAGGCAATATTTGGGATTTTTAAAAAACTTGAGTTCCAATATGAATTTTGTTTATTTGTTAATGAGTTTGAAGTTACTTGGTGAGCATGAAAAGGGTAGTTTCTTTTTCCAGACTCCTTTTTTCCCATCGCAAGTCACTTCGACTGAAGAGTATTCAAAGGAAGATTCATAGAATTCTTGACAGTATAATGTTACAGTAGATTTTGGGGTAGTGTTGTCCAAACAATTATCTTGAGTCCCTGAACATCTGGCTTGAACTCCCTAAAATGCAAGAAATTTAATTGACTCAAAATTTTGACAATGAATATAATCCTAAATGTATACTATTTAAGTTATTCGTGCAAGAATTTGTAGATAATAACGTCTAATAGAGCACTAATCGCTTTGTAAAATAAAGACGACAGTCTTAAAAGGAAATTTATTCTGCTTTTGACAGTCCTGCACGCCAAGAGTGCATAACACTTACAAAGTATGTGTGTATCAATGTTTATACCTTTGGTAACTCCAGTGTTGGACATTTCTTGCCGGAAGATCTAAGCGTCAGGCCAAAGTTGTTTTTGGGGTTACTTGCACATAATTCAATTTCCTCGTCACTCCCATCCTCACAATCGGGTTTCCCATTGCACAGTTCCGATTTCAGAATGCACTTGCCCGTAATCCCACAACTATGCATTGGTTTCTTAGTATAAACATTGCACTCGTCTTGAGCCTTGCAAAAGCGTTCCTGCTCGTCTTTTCCGCTTGGACAATTGTCAACTCCGTTGCAAACCGTTTTTATTGGGATGCATGTCTTATCCTCATCCTCGCACGCGAATTCAGGACTGCATCTATAAAATGAGTATATAAAGATTATTACTAAAAGAGATACAGTACGCCCCCTCGAGTAGGAGCAGCCCAAAAATATTATTTAACATATGATTTTTTTAATGAATTGTTTGTGCAATTAAAAAATATCATCTGTCAGCGCAATATGCTAAGTCTTTAAAGGCTGAAGCGACACCAGATGATGTATTAAAACGTTTAAACCATGCATCTATAAAACTAGCACTTGAAACTACATAGAACTTACGTCATGCTGCTCACCAACCAATTTATATGGGCCCCAATTCTTCCGTAAATGTAGACGTTTTGATCATTACACTGACCCTTCTTCCTGCCAGGAATCAAGGTCACCACCGTAGCTAAGAACCACTGTGTACTTAATTCAAAAAACACCACACTCCCGTGCAAAAAACAAAACTCTTCGGATCCCAAATTAGGGTCCGAGTCTCTCGTGATATTTTTTAGGAATTCCAAGGATGTTGATACAACCTCACTCCCATTCCCCTTCTTTGCCCCACAAACCACTTGACTTTCGTTGAGTTCCCGTCTGTAGTGAAAACGAAAGTAAGAGGAACACAAATCTTCGGATAAGAATTCCACAACGGATATTTTCAGCTCCGCGACACTCTCTTTGAAAGTCCTGACAGCAAATCCAGAGGAGATCCCTTCAAATCCAAAAAGGGGTGTCTTAAAATCTTTTATTTCTTCCAACAAGCAAATGGCTTTGACGTACGGAGTTTTGAAGTCGAAAGGCGTTTTGAGATGGTAAATCATATAATGGTACTGCTCATTCTCGTCCTCATGGTACATGGACGGCTCCAAATAACTAATCTTTTAAAATTTAAAGATTATATTTAATTATAAAAAAATTTTAAATTTTAAAATCACTGTTAGTATATGCAAGATGCGAAACCAGTTGAAAACTGTCTACCTCTGAAAATTGCGCATGTGCATCAGCAGCGTCGTAATCCGTTGAGTTCAAGCCCGCAGCCACGATGAAAATATGTCGAGGGGGCAGAAGACCGTCATCATTCGTCCCACGAAGGACAGCCCCAAAAGGTCCACGTGCTGTTGATAATACAGTGTTCGGGCCAAGGATAGTCCCTGCTGTTAAAAACATGATAGTGGAATCGGGCAGACGAACAAATATAGCAGCGGTCCATGGCGCGTATGTTCTAATGTCCCCAGGGATTTTCTCCAGTTTCCCGCAATTCGGGGCTGCAACCGAGCACAGTTAACATCTTGAAAAATGAATGCATAACAAATTTTACTATTGGCTCTATTACTAGCAAACATTTTGACAGTAATAAATGACATGTAATTTACTAGAAACTAAATTGCTTTTTTAAGTTAACTTACATAATTTTACAGAATTTACGGACGTTCGAGTTACGTAAGTTAGGAAGAGCACGGTCCAAGAGAGTAGCTGATACATTGTCATGGTGTCTGCTGATTGCATTTATTTTAATTTATTATTAACTTTTTTTTCGAACAGCTAGTCCTACATGTTATCAAACTTGTCGTCTCACTTCAGATGCTGTCGAATATGTGCAAATCGAGACAATCAAATCTTCACAATCTGGGCAATAAACAAATACACACGCGGAATTAAAATCAGGACTTGGGGAATAGACATTTAACCTCGAAATGGGAAGTTCATACTTTGTATTGGAAATAAAGAATATTCAACTGTAGTCTGAGGTGCATGCCTGACGTCAAT
The DNA here is from genome assembly GCA_947179485.1 of Allacma fusca. NCBI lineage: Eukaryota > Metazoa > Arthropoda > Collembola > Symphypleona > Sminthuridae > Allacma > Allacma fusca. The sequence goes on from OX359245.1 coordinate 66,867,405, forward strand.
GATCCTTGACTGTGGATATCACAGCGTGGGAACCTGTTCTCTGCTGCAATAAACATATTATGGTCCCAAGGCTTTGATTCTGCAGGATTCCATAAGATGTATAGACGAAGTAAGTATAATTTTCTTGTGTGTTGGCTTGTGTGAGGGTTACGGTGTAAAGATAAATATTTTTTAGTATGGTTTTTTTTCAATAAAAAGTCCTTACTGCTAATTTTGTGTTGCTTACTTCTCTTCAGGCATTCCTTTTATTGGCGATGGATCACTCACGTGGTTTAACCCGTTGCCTCCCAACCTAAATTAGTTACATATATTCCCAAGGTATGGACAGCCTGTCCAATGGAATTTTCCATGCAAGGGTCCATCAACAAAGTTACAAAGGAGTTGTCACATGCAGTAACCCAATTTCCTCCAGGCTGCTTTGAAAACTGAAACACCCTTCCACAAATTCCCCGTGTAACCCAATAGGTCAACCATCAGGTCAACTAGGTTGACCTGAGGTCAGTTAGTAGATCGTCTGGACCAGTGCTCAGCACGAGTATGGGTAATACTCGGGTAAACGGGTACGGGTATGGGTACTACCCGGATACCAATTTTGTGCCCCCGATCAATTTTGTGCACCCGATCAATTTTGGGTACTACCCGGGTACACTTTGGTAAATAAAAATTTCGGGTATGGATACGGGTATGGGTACGGGTACACGGATTTCAAAATGGGCATATACCCACCGGGTACGGGTATAATGAGGTCATTTACTATCGTACCCACGACTATTGTACCCGAGTATTTGGATACACTGAGAACTGAGACATTTTAATGAATTTTATACTATAATGCCCGTACGTTGGAAACTTCTGGCCTTATTTTTGGTGTTTCTGAATACTTATAGCTTAGTGTTAATACTATTTTAACCTTAAAACATACAGTAAATGTATTTTAGACTGTAGCTAAAATATATGTGTTTAGGGAAACAGGTTTTAGGATGTATAAATGAATAAACACAAACGAGGAATAATAACAAAATAGAAGAGGAGAATAGGATTCAGCAAAAATTTGTACGGTTGGTAATATTTTGTTAAATCTGCAAGTATGCAAGTTAATTTTATTTCTAATCAAAAACGCTTCTAGTGTTTCTAATCTTCAATGAAAATATAGAAAATCAAATACCGCTCTAGCTAGTCAAAATTACACACTAACAATAAGCTGTCATACATTATTATACATAACATACTATGTACTACATTTAGAGAAATCTGGATATAAAGTACCCGAGTACGATTACGGGTACGACACTGAGATACCCGCGTATGGGTACAATTTTCGAGTATTTTTCGGGTACGGGTACAATGCGGGTACAGGTACATAGTTTGAGATTACATTGCGGGTACGGATATGAAAAATTTGTACCCGGATACTTGGGTATGGGTACGGGTATAGATACCAGATATTACAATACCCGCACTTCGGGTACGGATACGGGTACGGGTACCGATTTTTCGTACCCATGCCGAGCACTGGTCTGGACGAAACGTTTTGATAACCCCGCTGTATTCAACCTAAAAATGGTTAGATTGGGCCACTTTTTTGCTAATAACTGACGCGACCTTTACAGGTCAACTTGGATCAAATAAGGTTAGACAGTGTAAATGACGAATAATGTCTGCTTTCCCCTCCAAACATATCCTCATTCAAGACCGTGATCCTGGATGTCAACTAGGTTATCAGGAGGTCAAACACTACATGGAAAATAAATCGGAAACAAATACCGAGTAGAGAAAAAAAGAGTATGATGAGGTCAACGTCAAAATCGTCATTTTATAGCGTGGTGCCCCTCAATATTTGTCAATAGGACACAATTACCACCAGTGCCTCCTATAAATAAAACTGAAACTCTCAGATGGCTTTTATTTGGGAGAATTCCACTCGTTTTTATCGTGACCTCAAGTTGACCTATGTGACCTGCAAAGGTGATAGGGACAATCTTTGGTATCCCTGCTACACATGTGTACCACTTTGAGCCTTACCAGTGGCTTCAAAATAATAGAAATTGCCTTTTCATTTCGTAGAAATATTTTGATGGCCCCTATGCAATTGCATGGACCGCTTATCTAGCATTGAAAATGGCGGAAATATAAGGATTTTAATTTTTTATAATTTTATTGCAGCTTTGTTTATGAACCTGGAATGTTGAAAATTTTTAAAACAGCAGAAAACACTTCCGGAAACGAATACATTTTTTTTCAAATCTGTAGGTTTAACTGGAGTTTAAAAAAATAATAGTATTCCTCAAATTTTTCCATTTTGGACAGGCTGGACATAGGTTGGGAGCAGTAGGGTTAACGACTGCATATTTTATTTTGCTTTATGGAAGTAGCCTCTCATCCATGACCTTTGGAGATGGGGCATTCTTAAAGGGAATTTATTTTAGGAGACACTCACCTCGTGCTACAAATATCCATCACATCAATGCATTTGGAATGTTCGAATAGCCTGTGATGTGACAGGTGGTAGTGCATTTGTAAGTATTATTGCATTAGAATCCCACATGAAATTTGCTACACACACAGCCCTTCGAAAATTTTTATGAACCATGGACAGTCCATGAAAAATGACAAGCCCAGAAATTCATTTTTCCCCATCTTTGTCGTTTTTGCTTCTGAAGCTAAATTTCTTCATCCTTGCTCCGGGGTTTGCCCGTGTCCACGTTTCTCGACATAGAGGTCTGTGATATTGCTCCCTGGAAAGCACCTTAAAGTTCCTATGCACTGGCTTCAAAGCAATGTCTGCCAAAAATTTGCTGCGAGAATGAAAAAATAAACAAATTGACGTTTGAAGAAAAACCCCGATATTGCTTCATGTTTCTTGTCACTGTGATCTCAATTACTCACCCAGATCGAAGAAATCAGTTTTAGAAAATCTGGAAATAAATTTGCTAGAAACTGGGGGAATCAAATATTTTATGAGTCACTTCCTTACATGGACAAGAGGGAGGGACACATGATTGTGATTACACTGTAGTGAAGCTACCAGCATCAATAGTAGTGAGCGACTTCACGGCATATTTATTACAAAGTTTCCATATTACTTTGAAATAGTGTAGCATATACATACATGTATTACTTATATAATTATACACACTTATGAGGATATTATCTTTATCCATTTAAAATTTATTAAATGATAAAAATGTACGAAAAAGTTCAATCTTGAGTTAGATTACATCACACATTGTCAGATTTCGCATCGGTCACGTTTAGTGAATATAATTTCTTTAAAGCATATAGCCAGACCTAGAAATTTTTTTCCAGGACTTCTGTGACCCAATTTAGAAAGTACCTAGTGTTGATAAACAGTTGGTGCTTTTTGACGTACTCTGCAGAGCTTACAGGAAATTCCGGTTGTATTGCAATACCCTAGAATAATCATCGGTTCAAATTTTTTATTTATTTCGCAAAAAAATTTCTTCCTGCATAAATAGAATTTACGGGACTAACTTTCAGGTAGACTTGCATTTCTCCACTCATGGAATTCTTATGTCGAGCATAGAGACCAGTGCCACTGGCGACAGGTGCTGGGACTGAATCTGAACAAAAAGCAAAAAAATATTTACTCCGAAATTTAACACGTCTTTGTTCTAGAAAACAGTAATTTTAGCCTACCATCTAAAATTTCAGCACAAAAAATATGCCTTGGGATGTTCTCTGGCCCAAACCGCAAGGAACACTCGGCTGTGGATATAATATTTAGATTTATTTCCAGATTCCGATCCGCTCCATCATTGCCTGCATCTCTCAAAATGTGGACTTCCTAAAAATCAAAACATTTTTACAGAGACTATAGATTTCCCACCAACCCCTGAAATTCTGGTTGCTTTACAATACCTTGTAAGAAGTACTGGATCCTGACTGTTTCTTGATTGGTTTTACAGCATCCAAATAACAAACCGAATTTTGGGGCAAAAGTCCTTTGTCAGCTACGTCAAGTTTAACAATGGCCAGGTCAGCCGTAAGATCTTCATAATTAGGGGTCCAAATATTAGAAACCTACCAAAAGAATTCAGAATAAATATATTAGAAAATTTTTCCAAGTTTTTAATTTATTAATTTTCAAACAATTGTTAATTTAATACCTTAACAAACCGTTTATAGTTTTTAATGTTCGGCTTTGTACTGTACACAAGACTCTGAGGGTCATTCAAAAAACCGTCCAGGCACTTTGCAGACGTGAGAGCAAAAGCGCTATCAATGGAAACTGCAGAGCAGAGAGGCGTTGGAGAGGTGCTTTCGTTTAAGGAGCTGTAAGAAGCGATTAGCCCATTCCAGCTCATTTTTTCAAATGCAAGGGAGGCCTCTTGTGTTGTCGGGACCGGTGGAAAAATACCACACTCTACCAATAAATAAAATCAGGGCATTAATTTTGAAACAAATTATTTAAATAAAGGAATAATAAAATTATAAAAAGTATATTAGATTTACGCAATGAGCATGAAAATGGGAGGTTATTCTTCCAGGTTCCTTTCTTCCCTTCGCAAAGCATGTCCACAGAAGAGTAAGCGTAAGATGAGATATGATGTTCTTTGCATTTAAACGTAACATTCGTACCAGGAGCAACATTGCTCAAACAATCGTCCGCACTTTCTGAACAATTGACTTCAGCGCCCTTGAAAAAACAATGTTGTCAAAATAAGTAAGTGTATAAAATTTTAGTATTAGAATAAAATAATTTTTTATAAAATACGTGTAATTAAATTCGTAATAAATGTACTATATACTCTCGGAAGTTTGAGGGTGGGGCAATTTCTAGGCTGGCTTCGAAACGTCAGGCTCAATGCATTATCCTCACCGTTGTTGCAATTCACTTCATCGTTCCCTTCCGCACAATCAAATTTCCCATCGCAAATTTGATCCTTTTGAATGCAATCGGCGTTGACCCCGCAACCATGCATTTGATTATCTGAGTATGCAGCGCAGTAGTCTTGAGCCCTGCAAAATAACTCATGCTCGTCCTTCCCGCCGGGACAGTCATAAATCCCGTTACAGACGCTTGTTATTGGAATGCAGGTGTTTGAAGAGTCTTCGCAGGCGAAATTGTTAGGACTGCAACTGGATAAATTCACAGATGAAAAATTAGTTCCAAAGCTACAAACTGGATATGGCAATTTAAAATTTAAAAAAAAAATCTTACTTTATACTTTGAGCCATCCAGTTCAAATGTTGGGAGATTCGTCCATAAACGTAAACGGAACGGTCATCGCAGGTCCCTTTTTTCCTGTCAGGTATCATAGTCACAATACCCGCCAGGAACCACTTCTTGTTCAGGTCAAATGCAGTGATAGCTCCGTGAAGAAGGCAGGACTCTCCTGACGTTGCCTCAAGGTTAAGGAATCCCGCGGCAGTTTTCAAAAAATCTAAGGAACTTTTATGCGCATGCGTTAATCCGTGCAGCTTAGCCCCACAGTAAGCATGACTTTCGATTGGCTCCCGCTTGTAGTGGAATCGGAAATAGGAGGAGCATAACTGACTCGGCAGGACTTTAACTGTCGCAATGTTTAGCGTAGCCAATGAGGTACGGAGGTTCGGGATGCTGAATCCAGTGGAAATTAATTCCAAGCCGTAACGAGGCGCTGAGCCTTGGTTAAGTTCTCCCAACAAGCAAATAGCTTTTACATACGGTGTACGGAAGTCCAGTTGCGTTTTGAGATGGTATAGCATAAAATGGTAGTGCTCATTGGTAACTTCGTGGAACAAATGGGGCTGAAGGTAATTTACCTGAAATATTCAGGAAATTAGAAAGTTGCACCTGTCAATATTAAGTTGTAATGACGTCTAATCGGAATGTGATTTATGTCGATGTATGAGTACTTTTGAAATTGAGCTTAAATAATTATACCGGAATTATTGCGCTCTGTCATTATGAATTGCAGAAAATATTAATACCTCTGAAAACTGCGCATGCTCGTCGGTGGCGCTGTAATCTGTTGAGTTCAAACCAGCTCCAATAACGAATATACTTGGAGGAGGTAGAAGACCATCTGTATTTGCACCTCTGAAAATAGAGCCGAAAGGACCTCGTGCTGATGCTAAAATAGTATTCGGTCCAATGATTGTCCCGGTTGTAAAATATTTCGGAGGAGAATCTCCCTCCCGTATGAAAATCCCGGCTGTCCATGGCGCGAAAGTTCGAATATCACCTTCAATGGGTTCCAAATTTCCGCATTCCGTTGCTAAAAAAGAAAACGTTTTTGAGGACTTGTGTTTTACTGTTCTAGGATATTATACACTGATTTTTGCAATACCAAACTCTGAAATAACAAAGGACTTTATTGGTTTTGACTTACAAAATTGAACACTTTCAGCAGATGTCTGTACAATTGACAATAAAGCAAAAAATAGAAGAAGCCAGGGAAGATGCTGCATCTCCATGATTTCTTTTGATCTGAAACAGAAATTAATACAAAATAAAATCTTCTTGGGGATTGGGGAGCATAAGTGTACTAAAATTCCGAGATTTTCTATCAATAATTTATGCTCTTATTATTGTTGCATGTGTTCCAATTGCCCGACGTATCAGAAGCATTTAGGGCATAACATTTGTGTCATGTTGTGAAAAACTTGCTTTTGCCAAAAAGTTGACTGTGATGATGGGATTTCTGGTTTTTCGGAACCTGTTTCTTCCAGCAAATTTTCTTAATTTATTCCCAAGGTTTTCCACGTGCTCCTAAACAGTTTAATTATAATAAAACTGAATGTGGTCTGAATAAATCCTTTTTAAGGAAAAAGAATTATTATAAGAACTAAAAAGTAATATTCATAAGTATATCTTTGAGTTTTGGACGGGTCAGGTTGCTACAGTAGATACACTTTGTAACAGATTCCTTCAAAGTAGCAATGTGTGAATGGAAAAATGATACGCTTTCATCCCTGTATTTTTTAATCTGGTTGAAAAAAGGTCTCTAGTAGAGAGTCTAACTTGACTGGCTATTCGTAAAATTTAATTTCGATTCCCATATGTTAATATGCTCAAATTCACATAATTTAAGTCTCAATATTTTTTATGTGCTGAATTGAATTTTTACAACTGGTTTCTTGGAATTGGCTTAAAATGCAACAAGCAAGTGCAACAAGCACAGGTGCTGAATAATAATGTAAAAAGGTGCTTGTTTTTAATTCCTTAACATTTTCAGGTTTTAATTTGTTACAAGAACTTGTGTGAGTTAAGTTGTACATGATGCCATCTAACGAAAGACATTGGGTGGACAAGAAAAACAGTAATGCTTATTATTGGGGTACTATCAAACCTAAAAAACACTTGTCTTCATATATGTACATATGTATGTTTTAGCAAATTACGCAAAAAACATTATTTACAATTATCTCCTTCCCAATCACTTCCCTTCATTATTATAATTCGAAAAACAAATAATCGAAAAGCCTTTGCTATGTGTACCTTCCTTGTTTCCGTCGAACCCTTCCAGGGTATGTACACGATATTTATATAATAAATGGGCCAGATTTTACAACAGTTCTTCATATTTGGAAAGTTTCCTTCCACGACAGGATATTCGCTACATATATTCCGGAGATCACTCCAGAATCTGCTTCTGATTTTGAGTCTGGTTCAGAGATCTCCACATTGCCTATAAATATGCCACAAAATAGGTAAGGAAATAAGGTGCAAGAAAATTTTTGTTCCAAAATGAGATAGACTATCGGCAAAGAAACAAATTTCGTTTCTGGCATTTGAGGCCTAAAGCTAAACTTTAGACAAAAATAGACGATATAGGATATGAACTTAAAATTACACTAGAATAATTCTAGAATGTAGGCAAAATAGATATAGGACGTACTTCATGCGCCCCATTGTTAGGTTATCAGTTATTCATCACAAGTTAAGTATCCACGGGTATGTGTATACATGTAGGTACATACATACACAGGTGTAGGCACATAAGTACCATTTCAAAACATTTACATGGAGTTTACCTGTTTTTTTAATGTGCGCTGCAACTATGCACTCATAGCTCGCAATTTTCGATTTACATGCACATTTCAATGTGTAATGACGCAATAGTATTTATTTATTCTTCATTTCAATGGACTTGCACGTGAAACATTGATTATAGTAGAAATTGCTAAGAATGACAACGGTCTGGTTGAGACCATTTGCTCCGATAATGAACCGATCTAGAAAACTTTTTAGTAGCCTGGTCGAAAACTTAACAAATAATTCCCTATCCACCCGGAATTTTCAATATACAAACAGATCCTAACTTTGTCCTGAGTTAGGGTAAGTGGGAATTTTTTCGAAGGACTTTCATATCAAGTTTTCATTTAAAACGTTTTATTTCAAAGCATAAAATAATTTAAAATTATATATGTAAAACTAATTAAATGGGTTTTAAATATTGTAATGAGTAATTAGTTCACTTATATTTTCCAAGGAAACAAAAAGTAAATTACACATTTATTGACAAAATGCTTATATGATAACAATAGGATTTTCATTTCATAAAATAATGGAGCAGTTTACTCACAATCAGCCATAGACTGCAACTGGTTTGAAAGACGGAAATCCCCCATACTTCAGTGGCAGCTGATCCTTGGTGATTTTCCGTAATAATCGTGGAATCCATACCTTCGAGTTTGTCCCATAAACTTCAATTCCTCGAGTAAATTTCGCCATAAAGGCGTGCATTAGCCTTTCGAATAATGTCGCTCCTGTGGCCACTGTTTTCAAAATTTCAAAGAAACTTTTACCTTTCCTGACTAATACGTATGTATGTATGTTCGGGTCTTTAACATTGTCAGTGTGTTCTTGGGAAAATTTCTGTGTATCACAACAGTACTTGATGTTCCATATTTTGTCGTTGTAATTTTTTTTCCATATTGCATGACACACACTGTATTCAAAATTTGCTTGTCTTTAAGATACTTTTACGAAGAAGTTAATTACTTTATTAACCTCATACCCTTCCTTTCAGTGTTTTCGATTATGAATTTCTACTCCCATTTGTACAACTCTGTGCTATTTGAGGCCCGTTTAAAAAGACTAAATATTATAGTTAGAAATGCAAAATGATAGGTTTCGTGTTTACAATTGATAATGAATCCGTACGCGAATTTATCATAGACCCTTTCAAACTTCGAGAAGTATCCAATGAGATACTTCAAATCTGAAAAATAAATAAAAAGACACAGCCATTATCATTGTGACACATATAAAGACATTGTACATTGTAAGTGTACTACCTGCATTTTTTATATTGCGAATAAACTATCAACTATAGTACAAACATAGTGAATTACTTACTTTGAAGGGATGAAAACTCGGTATTATTATATCCCTCCAAATCCCCAATAACAACACTTTCATCAACCAGCAATCCTGTCTCAGAATCGTTTCTGCTAAAGTAACCTGTTTTGACTCGTTCCACAAGCAAATCTTGAAGCTTCTTTAAATCCTCAAATTCTCGGCCACCACTCTCGGCAATTGAGCGAGTGTACCATTTCCCCCATGGAAACACCATAACTGGAAAACAATATATACATCAGGGAATTGTTATAACTTCTTCAGCAAAAAATCAGTACATTTTACTATGAGCTAGAGAGCAAAATGATTGTTGGGTCAAGATATGCAAAACACAAATTAATTTTTACCTGGCCTGTTCTCATAGTCGTAACCGGAATGATAGTACGGGAATTTCTTTTTTAAATCCTCCGGAGGGTCCCAATTTAATAGGTCATTTTTGAAGTGGGTTCGATCCTAAAATACGTACATGTTCCAAAATAGTACAATTTTCATTTTGCTATCCCAATTTTTGCAAGTACTACTTCAACAACAATTTTTAGAATTTTTCCCCCCTCAATCAAACTGTTTTTAGATTTGGAAATCTGAAATTTTGATTAGCGTATAATTACAGAATTTAAACTGAAACATTGATCAAAATCGGAAAACTTAATTATACCTCTGTCATGGCCTTTATATCAGCTCTCGTAATCCCCAGTAATGTCCACGTGAAAAGGCAGAACAGCAGCATTTTACAACAAACCCAATCTGGCTGACTGAAAATTCCCGGAAGGTTAATATATTAAATACTATGCAAAATATAAGTGTGAAATGAATCCATGGAAACTACAAACCTCTGTTCTAAACAACTTAATTCGCAAAGTTCGACTGGGAATAAAAATCTTTAGTAAAATTAATACTTTCAATGTCGACTCCTGCTCTGTATATCCCACAATAAATAATATTTTTTTAAGAGTGTTTACAATCAGTGGGAATGAGAAACTCGGAAAGTTCACACATTTCCACTACAAAATATATACATTCGACTACACTTGTACTTAATTTATAATTTAACTTATATAATCAGAACACGTCAGAGGCAGAATCATTCCTGTTTTCGATAGTGATTCACTTGTGACTAGTTCAGTTCTGAACTGGAATTTTCCGGTTCAATTATTCTGTTTGATTCAGTTTAGTTCATAATTCTTGCAGTTCAGTTCATTAATAATTGTAAACTTTATATCGGCCAATCAACAATGGAGCCCAACCACTATTGCATTAAAAAAAATCATTGCCAGGACATTTTTGAACCCTTGATCTCTAATATTCTTAAGGCATTTTCAAATGTGATGTTAGAATAATTACATAAATTGTTTCATTTTATTCCACGAATCTGACCAAGATGACCGAGATTGAAAAACCATATGGTTCACAGTTGGTGCAATATTGAAATGAATTTCAGATTTCAAACTGAATTGAATCCAAAACTTTTGAACCAACCTGAACCGGTTCGACCACTAGTTTCAGTAAACCTCCCTGAAATAGCCAAGGACGTTCTGTTGTAGATTTTATTGCAATTATTCAGACACTATTTTTAATTAAACTTCCTGTGAAACTAGTTCTTGTTGTTAATAGAACGTACTTGTGAGAATGCAAAGAAATACGAGGAAGATATGTTGTAAAACAAAAGTTGTCCGCCTATCCTACATATATTTGTAGGCTATTTATAGGGTGCGAGGATTTTATTAAATGAGCTTGTTGGCAAAATAGGGTTCAAGAATATACACTTAAAACCTAGCCTACAAAATAGGTAGGCTCAGCCGTCGTAGAATTATAGGCATATATGTAGGCTATTGAAGCATGTCATCTTCATTTAATGGCATATGGAATGGACAAAATGAAAAGTAAAGAATAGTTGACGCCTGGTACTTGCAAATTGTTTTATGAGTGGTTCAAGCGTGAAACGTACGTGCTATCTCGCCTTGACATGCGCTGAAACCTCACCGAAATCAAAACTTCTAAATATTCAGTAAAGTGGTCTAATGTTGCAAAATGTTGTAAAATTTGCGTACTATTTCCGGCGTAAACCAAATCAAGATCCATACTATTTTGCTCCTAGGGCTTTGGTCAAGGTGTCTAAACTTAAACTATTTTATTTCAACCCCATTTACTTGAGACAGGATAATTAATTCATTAGAGTAGAATGGTCTTAAATAGTCTGTCAGTTATGAAAAGCACATAAGATTTAGGAAGGGTGTAGAATTCGTTGAGCTAATTTTTTAGTGAAATGTAGGCTAATACATATGTAGGCGTGCTGGTCCCCATATTGGAAGGATGTAGGATAGGCTGATCTTTTCGGCGTTTAAAATGTAGGCATATATGTATAGGCTCGGTTCAAATTTTATAAAAAGGAAGGATATAGGATAGGCTGAGTCATTTGAACACCTTTGTGCATACACTTGAATATTGTTGTCTTGAAGTCAATAAAAAATTGCAATACCTGCTTTTTGGCGAAAATACTTAAATGAAGCCAATCTTGTTTATAGCCACTACATCTGCAGGAAACTTCTCTCTATTGTCATAAGATAATTCGGTCCCGTTGTTTTCACATAATCCATGAGTGACATTAATTTTGAAGAAGTACTCACAATCAGTTTGTTCAAAAATATGATACTTATGATAGTAACAAACAATTGCGAGTGCTTGCTGAATAATTGTTGCATATGAGGGATAGCCTAAATTTTTTCTAAACTAATGCTATATGTCCAAAATAAATTTGCTAAAATAAAATCAGCAAAATGTATTTATGAATTTTAATAAAAATATAATTTAATTCTACAGTATAGGAACATATACATGGAGGAAGGGGCTGACACTTTCCGTTACCCTATATAGGCAGAAATGTAGGCAGCGGCAAATGCCTACTTGTAGGCAAGGATGTAGGCCTAGCGATTGCACAAATAGGCAAGAAGGAAGGCCCCTCCTAAACTGAATTTATAGGTAGGATGTAGGATAGGCAAAATCAGTTTAGCATCTTTGGATTACTACGAAAAAAAAATCTGGAAGACATGTTAATAAAAAAAATCTAAATAATATTGACTTTAAACCCCAACTTAATAATGATGAGGAAAAAAATTAAATCCAGTCCATTGAAGTGAATTTTTAAAAAAGATTTTTCCAATGACATATTCATTAATGTATTTACAGCAGAAGAAGAGAAGTAACTGTGTGTTTTTTGAAACTCAATAATTTTTGTGCAGCACATTATTGTTTTCAATGAAGTTCTCAGGATTATTTTGGGAAAATGAATGCAAGGATGTAAAGACAACGAGGCTTATAAGTAAATTCTAAAGCATTTTTTGCATTATTGAGTTTTTTAAATTCAATTCTGGAATTTCGATTTTATTCTTCAACGAGCCGTGTAATTTTGCGGACTCACTTGCAGGCTGAAAGAAAGCCGCTTATTCAAATTATTTGTTTCTGAATTTGGGCTCCTAGATCACATTGTATGATGTTTTTCCGATTTGACACTCGTTCAATAAACATTTAACATTTGGTAACGTGCTATTTGAAATATATAAGACTCATGCTTACCACTACTACTAGAAGTAGGGAACTAGAAGTTTTCTGATAAAAGCACACTTTTTTATTCTACTAATGAATTATTGTCTGCGTGCCAACTTATTAAAAACTGGACATACTACAGTAAACTTAAGCTATTAAATTACTTTTTCATAGTTGATTTAGTTCATGAGTGCATGAGGTTTCCCTTGTACTCTTTTTTGGGCTGCAAAAGTGAGACCACTCAATCGGAGAGTGTTGACAAATTTTTAAATGTTAAATTTTTGACAATTAGTCTTTAATTTGTATGTTAAAAACAGGGCTGGATATCGGAATTCGAATTGCACATTGCTCCAAAAACTTTGACCCTCGTTTGTATTCAAATGGTCATTTTCCATGAGTAATTGAGAGCACAGAAAAATAGATCAATGATACTATAATCGGAATCCAAAAAGAATTTTTGAATTCCGATGCTCACAATAGCTAAAAATCGGGTTTTAAAAAAAGATTTCGAATTCGAATCGGAATTGGTATTCGAAAAATCCTCTCCAAAATTGAAAGTTTGTCTCGTGAATACCTAGCTCTGTGTCAAATATTTCCTTTGTATCTCAATAATTAAAAAAGTATCCGTATTTAAGTCCGTGCCAGCCCTGGTTAAAAATAATAACTTTCTTTGGAAGGAGTGCGATGCATCGTTTTTAGTTTATGAGTGCTTGACGTGGTACTCGCACACATATTTTTGAGCCGCACTGGTAAGTGCACTGATTTATGGAGTATGCCTAGCAGTACTGAAGAAATCTAATTTTTAATTTATGAGGATTTGTTGTTAGTTTGGTGCACTAAATATTGGGGGAAAATTTTTGTTACAAATTGTAATGATCAACTGCGAGCATATACCGCCTTCCCGTCCCTGATTATATCGCCTCATTCAGCTATCTGGCAGATCCTGCATTTTATCTCCTCATCCCGACCTCCTTCATTTTATTCATTAACTTCTGAGTCCCAGATCAGGATCAGGGCATTCCCTCGTCCATTACATTTGAGTAGGGCTTCTGTTCGGAAAGGGACGACCTGAGGTTTACATAATCATACATAAGTCATACATTAGTTTAAATCTCTGACGACCATGAGCATTTCTAAAACTCTTGGCTTACGCAGGAATGGCTTCAAAATCACGATCCTCAATCAGAATTTCCGAAATTATTTGAAGGTCTAGGGACCATGTCACAACCTTATACAATTAGGCTCAAAGAAGGGGCTCAACTTACGCTAAAGCCCAGCCTAGAAAAGTTGCAATTCCACTTCTCGATAAACTCAGAGTAAGGGAAGGTAGAGAAACAAGGCGTTATCAAACCTATAGATGAGCCCACAGATTGGTGCCCTCCCATTGTGGTCGTTAGGAAGCAAAATGGAGACATCAGACTTTGCAAAGACTTTACGAAATTAAATGATTCCATAGCTAGGGAATTTCATCTCATGCCAATAGTCTCAGAGACGTTAGCTAAAATACATGGAGCAGTCATTTTTTCAAAACGTGACAACCAACGGGTTTCACCAAATATAATTAGCAGATGAAAGCCAAAAACTAACTACATTTATCACTCCATTCGGGAGATATTGTTGCTTGAGATTACCTTTGGGTATTAGCAGTGCTCTAGGGCTCTACCAGAAGCGCATGTCAGAAGCACTCACGGGATTACCTGTCATCCATCATACTGATGACTGGCTTGTGTGGGGACGTACACAAGAAGAACATGACAAAAATCGGTTTTACAACGCCTACAGGACAAATACATTACTCTAAATGCAGACAAATGCGAGTTCGGTGTCAAGAAAGTAAAGTTCTTAGGACATATCATATCAGCCAAAGGAATCGAAATAGACCCCAAACGCATCAAAGCTATAACTAATTTGGCTACTCCTAAGGATACATCAGATGTACGAAGTTTCGTAGGATTCGTGTGTAGCACAGTTCATCCCGAACTTAGCCACTATAAAGCAGCCACTTTACGCATTATTACAGAAGGATGGAGAATTTAAGTGGGACTCAGTAGAGAAACAGGCATACGCCACGTTAATAAGCCTATTAACGTCCGCCACTGTGCTTGCTATCTACAACCCTAACTCTCCAACCACCGTTTCAACTGACGCATCATCCTATGGCTTAGGAGCCATACTCAAACAGAAACAAGCAGATGGCACATGGAGACTAGTTGCATGTGCTTCCCGCACACTCTCCTCAGCGGAGAAGAATTACGCCCAAATTGAGAAGGAATGCTTAGGCATTATATGTGCCTGCAAAAAGTTTCAAACATTTCTCACTGGCTTACAGTTTCAAGTTGAAACCGATCACAAGCCACTCCTAGCCATCTTCAAGACAAAACATTTGGACGAGTTATCACCTCGACTCCAAAGGTTCAGACTACGTATGATGAGATACGACTTCACCATCTACATCTACAGAACAGGTGAACTGAACAATAACTTAATTTTTATAACATTGCAAGGACCACGAGTATCCTAAACATCCTTGTAAAACAATAAGTAGGAACAGTACTGCCATAAGTATGAAAACAGTAGAGTTAGATCTCGATTCTGGTCATCGTGGATACGACTTTGATGCCACAGAATAAAAACAGTCACAAAGATGTCATCATTATGATGATTGACGTACAATATTATTATTGGTGGAATGCAATGATGCTACTAATTGCTCAATGCTTACATTGCTTTTCAGTATCAAAAACTCAAGTTATGCTCAAATTTTGATTTTGCAATCAAGTAATAAATTATTAACTTGGACTTGGTCGAACTTGAACTTGAAAATTCAAGTTAAAATTATAATTTAACCTGAACTTGACGTTGAAGTTTAAAGTTACAAAATTGTCTGCACTTGACTTGAACTTGATACGAACTTGAACTGTCCAAGTTATACTTGAACTTGAACGCAGCTCTGAATTCTAGAACGTAATATGTATGACGAACTTCAAGCTCCCCTGCTGGGTTATTCCTCATAAGTTAAGTATCTACGGGTATTCATGCACACACACACACACACACACAGGTGTAGGTTGTACACAGTACCATTTCAAAACATTTAGATGAAATTTATGACGTTAGTGTGTGCCGCAACTATATACACTCATATCGGTTTCCTTGTACATTTCATGCGTTAATATTTATTCATTCTTCACGTCAGTAAACTTGAGTAAACAATAAAAAACTAATTAAATGGGTTTTAAATATTATAATGAGTATTTAGTTGACTTTTATTTTCCAAGGAAACAAAAAGTAAAGGACCGTGTAATTACACATTTAATGACAAAATGCTTACATGATAACAATAAGAGCTTCATTTCATAAAATAATGGATCAGTTCAATGTCAATCAGCCATAGACTGCAACTGGTTTGAAAGACGGAAATCCCCCATACTCCGGTGCTAACTGATCCTGGGGGATTTTCCGTAATAATCGTGGAATCCATACCTTTGGGTTTGTCCCATAAACTTCAGTTCCTGCAGTAAATTTCGCCATAAAGGAATGCATGAGCCTTTCGAATTGTGTCGCCACAGTGGACGCTGTATTCAAAATTTCAAAGTAACTATTACCTTTCCTGATACTAATACGTATGTATGTATGTATGTTCGAGCCTTTAACATTATCATTGTGTTCTTGGGAATTGTCAAGGTTTATCTGATAAAAAGTGGGTTAAAAAAATACATATTTTCCGTGCGGGCAACAAATTTAAGGCACATTCATGTGTACCACAACGGGTGCTTGATGTTCCATATTTTGTCGTTGTTGTTTTTTTTATATTGCATGACACACTATATTCAAAATTTACTTACAAACTCATACCCTTCCTTTCAGTGTTTTCGATTGTGAATTTCCACTCCCATGTATACACAACTCTGTGCTTTTTAAGACTCGTTTAAAAAATTCGAAATATTACAGTTAGCAATGCAAAATGATAGGTCTCGTGCTTACAATTGATCATGAATCCGTACGCGAATTTATCATAGACCCTTTCAAACTTCGAGAAGTATCCAATGAGATACTTCAAATCTGAAAAATAAATAAAAAGACAGCTATTATCATTGTGACACTTACAAAGACATTGTACATTGTAAGTGTACTACCTGCATTTTTTATATTGCGAATAAACTATCAACTATAGTACAAACATAGTGAATTACTTACTTTGAAGGGATGAAAACTCGGTATTATTATATCCCTCCAAATCCCCAATAACAACACTTTCATCAACCAGCAATCCTGTCTCAGAATCGTTTCTGCTAAAGTAACCTGTTTTGACTCGTTCCACAAGCAAATCTTGAAGCTTCTTTAAATCCTCAAATTCTCGGCCACCACTCTCGGCAATTGAGCGAGTGTACCATTTCCCCCATGGAAACACCATAACTGGAAAACAATATATACATCAGGGAATTGTTATAACTTCTTCAGCAAAAAATCAGTACATTTTACTATGAGCTAGAGAGAAAAATTTCTTTTTTAAATCCTCCGGAGGTTCCCAATTTAATAGATCCTTTTTAAAGTGTGTTTGATCCTAAAATACGAACATGTTCAAAAATAGTACAAGTTTCATTTTGCTATCCCAATTTTTGCAAGTACTACTTCAACAACAACTTTTATAATTGTTTTCCCCTCAATTAAACTGTTTTTAGATGGGGAAATCTGAAACTTTTATTAGCGTATAATATGTAATTACAGAATTTAACTTTAAACGTCGATCAAAATTGAAAAACTTAATTATACCTCTGTAATTGACTCTATATCACCTCTCGTAACCCCCAGTAATGTCCACGTGAAAAGACAGAACAGCAGCATTTTACATCAAGACAAGCTGACTGATTGAAAATTCCCAGAAGCATTTTATAATATTAAGCAAAATATACATAAGTGTGAAATAAATCCATGGAAATTACAAACCTCTGATCTAAACCACTTAATTGGCAACGTTCGACTGGGAATAACAATCATTAGTAAAATATTTACTTTCAATGTCGATTCCTGCTCGGTATATAACACAATAAAGTAATAATTATATATTTTTTTAAGAGTCTTTACACTCATTGGGAATTTTGAGAAACTCGGAAAGCTCACACACATTGCCACTACAAAACACGTACATTCGATTGCACTTGTAGTCAAATAATCAGAACAGGTGAAAGGTAGACTCATTCCTGTTTCCGCTAGTGGTTCAATTGTGACTAGTTCAGTTCTGAACTGGAATTTTCCCGTTCAATTCTGTTTGATTCAGTTTAGTTTATAAATCATAATTGTTGCAGTTCAGTTCATTAATAATTGACAACTCTACATCGGATAATCAACCATGGAGACCAAACACTACTGAATTTCAAAAAAAAATATTGCCAGGACATTTTTGAATCCTTATTCTCGAATATTCTTGAGTGAAAGTGATGTTAGCATAATTACATGAATTGTTGCATTTAATCCACGAATCTGATCAAAATGACTGTGAATGAAAAACCATCTGGTCCACAGCTTTTGAAATACTGAAGTGACTTTCAGATTTCAAACTGAATTGAATCCAAAAAATTTGAACCAACCTGAACCGGTTTGACCACTAATTTCAGTAAACCTCCCTGAAATACAAAGCTCTATCAATTTTCCCCTTCATATAATTATTGTTGGACAATTCTCAACTTTATTATAATAACCCGTGCAAAATTAGTACGCAAAAAATACTCACCACAGAGGAGATGTTCACAATAGTTCCATTTTCAATTTTGTTCTTTATCATATCCCCAGCTACTACTTGCGCAACGTGCACGAAAGACTTAAAGTTGACATCAAACGTTCTGGAACATGCACACAGTAGAAATTAAAATATAGATGCACATATACTTATTTATGAAATGCTCACTAATTGTTCCACAAAGGGGATAACAAAACCAGCCTGTATTTCAAATTGTCAATGCAAAATGTATCTTCCCAAACATTTCTAAGTGCTAACGCAGGGGTGAATTTAATGGGTGACCATTTAAGGGTAAAACATTTAGGGCCAGGGTAAACAAAATGTTGACTAAGGCCCTCAGATTGCATATGCAAAGGCCCACAAGTCTATTTTGAGGATTATAGGCCCGGGATAAAAATCATTTAATTAATCCACCAGTGCTAACACTCGTGCCTTAAATATTTAATGAAGTATGTAATTTACGAATGATGTCTCTAATCACATCCTACACCGGTTACTTGCACTACTAATATGTGCTCTATATGCTCTTAATGTACGAGACGCCTGTAAAAACTCAATGTCAGTCCTGGGGCGAACATTTATAATGCTATCTATGTGCACAAATTTAGCAAATTATATTTGTACAATAGCAAAAATAACAGAACGCTTAAAAACAGAGTGTACTTCTTACTTGTCAATGTCTGTTTCATTAAGTTCAAATAACGGGACGCTATGTAAAACCCCGGCATTGTTTACTAAATGCTGAATGGGCAGAACTGACTCCACCGCCGCTGTGGTAGCCTCCCAGCAAGTCAAATCCACGTGGACCCCAATCACCGAAGGAAGATCCTTTTTCAGATGCTGAAGGAGTGACTCATCTTTCTCCAACACGATCACCGTGGCATTGTATTGAAGGAACTTCTTTACTATGCCCAATCCAATGCCTTTACAAAAATAATGCAGGTTTAAAATGTACTAAATGCAAAAACTGAGCCCTAACACCTCAAAAATAAAAAACATTTACCTCTTCCACCACCAGTGACCAAGACTCTCCTTCCTGCAAAATCTAATTGGCTTCCCATATTTAATACTGGCTAAAGGATACTTTCACGTACTAGAGCAATTCGGAAGAATAAAGAACTGAACTAAAAACGAAACGAGTACCTACTATAAATAATTACCATATGGATTCGTTGAGAAATTTTTACCGTGGGAATGATGCGAATAAAATAGTAGTTTCAAAAACCTTGTTATCAAGGAAAGACAATCCACAGTGGATACAAGTTCTACAATAACAATTATAAACAATTACCTTTTTTAAGTGAAAAAGAAGAAATAAGATAAGAAATATTTTTTATTATTATTAGGGTGGTGTCAGTCCCTAGTAAAATAGTCTTGTCCGTAGGTCCTTGTGTCCTTTCAGACGATTTCTCAAAAACAAATGGATCGATTTCAATAAAATTTATTACTTGTGCCAAAAGTAAGCATGAAATCGTATTTGGTTGAAATCGGCTGGATAGGTTTCGAGAAAACAATTCTTCAAATTTTGGACTTCAAGTCAAATGACAGTTATATTCAAAACTACAGAATCGATTGCAATGAAATTTTTCGTGAATATTGCTGATGTAAATCATAAGGGTTATTGCTTATGTGGTTGAAATCGGCCCGAATGTTTTTTCGAAAAAAATCTGAAATTTTTTTTTTCAAGTTTGGAGAGTAAACCCTGGATGGACGTCCAGAACTTTCTCATTGTCAGTTGCTAATTACATTTTTAAACGTTATTTCACCTTACTTTGTATATCAAACAAACAATACACAAAAGGACTCATATGTAAAATTAATAACGCGGTGTTATTTCTAATCCCTCCATCACAAAAAACAAATATTTGTGTAATACGTTACAGTTCTTGTGAAATATTTCAGGTACTAATCACACAATTAAATACATCAAACATGCAGGTTCATTTGGATGGGATAATTAGCCCAGAATTATTATCTACAGCTGTATTAACTTACAGTGACTTCGTATGATTTAGTTATTAAAATAAAAACTGGGACTAATGTATGTGTGAAATTAGCGAATTATGTTAAGGAAAATAAACAGGAAACGAGTTAATGCAAATTTTATACAATGTTCATGCTACAACAATGGGAACGTAACAAGGTTTCAACATTTCGCTGGTTTAAACACAGCTACAACCTTACTTATTTGTTTTAATGGATGCATGAACAGTATAGTTGTTGTATTTAAGTACCTTCATATGTATGTACAGGATTTTACCACAGTTGTACAACCTTATTATTTGAAATTAGTTGTCACAATTGAAGGTTTATAATTATGCAATCATTAATAACTATTGTAGTTACGACATTGTCATGAATTTTGTAAAAATCATCAATTGTTATTATGACAGTTTAAGCATGAGATCGGCTCGGATAAAACAAAAATCCGAACCGTAACCGAACCGAACCGAAATTTTCGGTTAATGTTTTGTCAAAATCCGAACCGAACCGTTTTGTTCGGATAAAAACATAGTCCTAACCGAAACCGAACCGCCATACATCGGTTCGGATGATTTTGATAACCGAACCGCTTGTCGGTTATCCGAATAACCGAAACAATATTGAACATTTTACCAGTGAAAACTTTACTCGAAACAGATAAATATTTATTAAAATCTTTTCTGAAAATCATTGTTTTAATAAAAATATTGTTTAGACTTAAGACAATTATTACACTAATTTTTATCAAAGTCTACCTATTATTTAACTTCAAATGAAAACTAAAAATCTAAGGAAAAAATCTCTAATAAGACCACATGGTCCCAAACCTTGCTTTTTATCTTTTTCTTGAAGGCTCATTGCTCCCGGTAGTTTCGGCTGTTATTACGCAGTTGGAGGTAACCACTGATGACATATTAGTTGTAGTAATAAGGTGCTTATTTAATTTAAGCTAAAAATAAAATAATGGTGTGAGAAATAATTGCGATATGATGAACAAATCTATGCCTGCTCTTGGTCCGTGCGTTGCGCTTTTTAAATATATTGCAGATACATAATGAAACAATCGTTTGTCTCGAGAAATTCATGCTACAGATTCTCGATTAGGATTTGCTAAAAATTTTAGGAACGAAATTCAAAATCGGTTATCCTTTGGTTTAACCGAGCGGATACATTTACTTCATCCGAACCGAACGGATAAATTCATATTTATAACCGAACCGATCCGAAACCGATATCCGGTTAGACTTTGACGTATCCGAACCGTTCGGTTATTTCAATTCGGTTACGACTTGTCTATCCGAACCGTCGGTTTTGGTTAACCGATGGTCGGATAACCGCGTTAAACCGAACCGATCTCATGCTTATGACAGTTAGGGGGTCATAATAAGTAATTATAATTTTTGATTTAGCAATAAATTGTTGAACATTCATTATTAGTAAGATATCAAGACGATGAAGCTTCTTTCGCATTTAAATAGGTTTAAGTGGAAGCCATTCTTTATTATAATTAGCAAGCTTTCGAACAACAACTGTGTTCATGTGTGTACAACCATGAAGCATTAATCGCAGTGGTCATTCTATTTAAATGCAATGTAAATATACTCACTATGTGAACATTTGTGCAGATTGACTCACGATTTTCTGCAAACAATAGTATGAATAAACTGTTAAGGTGGAGCAGAACAACAATAAAGCAGCTGGTAAAATAAATAAACATAAATCCAATGAAATGAAAACGTAATTTATTTCATACTAATTAACGCAAAAGGAATTAAAATTTTATTTTTGGCTCACAGTGACTGTTCTCAATTACATTTTATTGTCTACCAAAATATAATTAAGTTACGCGAAGAATACATATAATTCCCTAAATATAACTTATATTTAATTTAAACAACGCCCTGTGCTTAGTAAGTCCATATTTTTTCAAAATAATTGATTACAACATACTAGTCATGCAGTCTACAAATAACAATCTGTAAATACCTCATCTCAGTTAGGTTGATATGTTTGAAGGGTGTCGGCAAATATTTCGGAGGAATCAATCAAAACCGAAGAGCTCCATCTAATATTTTACATAAATGGTTTTTGGTGGCACGTATTATATAAGCCCTGCATGACTTGTGACATGTACTGCAAATCCATTAAACGCTTCTGGATACGGTGGAACCTCGTTTGTTGTAACAATGGATTTGTCAACACGTAGGAAGATCATGTCCCCTGAATTAGATCAGCACCCAATATTTCCCAACTTTTGTAAATGCTCCATCGACGCTGAAATGAACACGTACGTTGTGCTTTCTGAGGTTATTCTGAGGATTCGCCGAAAGAGTAGAAACGTGTCTTCTAGCCCAAGCTGTATTTGGAGTCCTCTCAAATGTTAAATACAGACCTGTTTTGCTAATTCTGAAACCTATAATAATAGTATTATGTTTATATTAGTGTTGCTCTTGTGAATCTTCACAAAATATTTATAGATTTGGAATGCGCCCAGCCCAGTCTGATGATGAAACCGAACAAGTTTTATTGAATTTCAGTTCAGATACTTAATAAAGCTGTTTTGAGAACATCAATAGGGAGTGGATAAGTAAAAAATAGAAAAAATACAATAAAAGTTATAGGCAATCAAAGGCAAGACAATGTTTAAAACATTTATAAAAACATACGCATTACAACCTTAACAAAAGGTATAATATATCTTTTTTGTAGCAGTTCTTGTTGCAAGAGAAGGAAAACATGAACTTTGACAAAAAAATTATTTTAATCGATTAATTATAATTTCCTATTTAACTTGTGTATTGTTCATTATTGGGGAAATAAATTGCCGCGTCCTAATTAAGCCCTAATACCAATTTGAAAACATAATCACTAGAATTCACTTAATTTAATTAACCAGCGAAATTCCCTTTGTAGTATTAACAACAGAGCACGAATTTTAAAAATAGAAACTGCGCATCATAAAAGTGAAGCCGAAAATTTGTTGGTCTCGCTTTTCAACTTTTATTCGAAGGAAAGTGTTTAATACGAGTACACTTGAACAAAGTGCTCTAGAAGGTATTGGGATACGTATAAATTTCAAAATGTTTTAAACGTTTTGAAATAAATAACAATACGTAGTATTAATGAATGAATTCCAAGGAAATCAATTTAAATGTTAAAAAAATGTTTTATGAAACAATTGCAAAAAAAGTCTTTGTCAATATATTTTATCCCTTCAAAACTCTCCTTCACCAGCTCTCAGGAATTAAACAGGACAAAATCTGTTGTTGGATGTAAAATTGTTGAAAGTTATGATATACATAAATGACATTCGGTTTCAGTAACAAACATTATGAACATTAATTAAAGGGGTACACATGATTCCAACACATCACGTTAATTTTGCGGGAAACTAGCGTCTGGTTTCGCATTTACTTCCATGTTGTTCTTTTGTGATTTAATTATTTGGTACAGCTTTTAAAATGTGTATTGGTGTCGGTTTAAATTTAATAGTCAACCCAGCTTATATTGAATTTGCTCGAACTGGAACAGTATCAAATTTGTTGACTTTCCTCCATGCTTGCATAACTTTTTAAGACTTATGATTTGTAATTACTTTAATAATTGCAATCCATTTTTCACCTGCATGGTTTGTTCTAAGAACCATGCGGAACCATTCTACATTGGTGGAAAGATAAAACACATTGGAAACACTATTGTAAATTTTACATGTTACATTATCTTCATGTGTTTAAAAAATACATACTTCCGTTGCGGGCAACAAATTTAAGGCACATTGCTGTTGATCACATCCGTACATACTTAGTGTTCCATATTTTACATTGCATGATAAACACTATAGTCAAAATTTGCTTCTCTTTAAGGTGCTTTTACGAAGAGAGTATACTTTGTTAAACTCATACCCTTCCTTTCAGTGTTTTCGATTATGAATTTCCACTCCCATATGTATGTACAACTCTGTGCTATTTGAGTCTCGTTTAAAAAGTCTAAATATTATATTTAGCAATGCAAAATGACAGTTCTCGTGCTTACAATTGATAACGAATATGTAGGCGAATATATATGCAAAACACAAAAATTAATGTATAAGTACTAGCGTTTACCTGGCCTGTTTTCAAAGTCGTAACCGGAATGATAATACTACAATTTTTTTTAAATCCTCCGGAGGTTCCCAATTTAATAGATCCTTTTTGTAGTGGGTTCGATCCTAAAATACGTACATGTTCTAAAATAGTACAAGTTTCATTTTTCTATCCCAATTTTAGCAATTACTACTATTCAACAACCATTTTATAATTTTTCCCCCTCTATCAAACTGTTTTTACTTGGGGAAATCAGAAATTTTTATTAGCGTATAATTATTACAGAATTTAACCTTAATCATCGATCAAAATTGAAAAACTTAATTATACCTCTGTAATTGCCTCTATATCAGCTCTCGTAATCCCCAGCAATGTCCACGTGAAAAGACAGAACAGCAGCAGTTTACAACAAGCACAATCTGGCTGATTGAAAATTCCCAGAAGCATAATATATTAAATAATAAGCAAAATATAAGTGCGAAATGGATCCATGGAAATTACAAACATCTGTTCTAAACCCTTAATTGGGAACGTTCGACTGGGAATAACAATTATTTGTAAAATAAATAATTTCAATGCCGACTCCTGCTCTGTATATCCAACAATAAATAATATTTTTTACAAGTGTTTATAATCATGGGGAATTTTGAAAAACTCGGAAAGTTCATCCATTTCCACTACAAAACATGTAATTACATATGTACATTCGACTGCGCTTGTAGTCAAATAATCAGAACATGTAAGAGGCAGACTCATTCCTGTTTTCGCTAGTGGTTCAATTGTGACTAGGTCAGTTCTGAACTGGAAATTTCCGGTTCAATTCTGTTTGATTCAGTTTAGTTCATAATTCATAATTGTTGCAGTTCAGTTCATTAATAATTGGCAGCTCTATATCGGCTAATCAACCATGGAGCCAAACCACTTTTTCATTTCAAAGAAAATCATTGCCATGGCATTTTCAAACCTTAATCTCGAATATTCCTGACATTTGCAACCTTACTACTAGTATACATAAAATGTTCCATTTTATTCCAGGAATCTGACCAAGATGACCGAGAATGAGAAACCATATGGTTCACAGTTTTTGCAATACTGAAGTGACTTTCAGATTTCAAACTAAATTAAATCCAAAAATTTTGAACCAACCTGAACCGGTTCGACCACTAGTTTCAGTAAACTTCCCTGAAATAGACAAGGACGTGCTGTTGTAGATTTTATTGCAATTATTCAGACATTATTTCTAATTAAACTTCCTGTGAAACTAGTTCTTGTTGTTAATAGAGCGTAATTGTAAAAATGCAAAGAAATACGAGGAAGATATGTTGCATACACTTGAATATTGTTGTCTTGAAGTCAATAAAATATTGAAAGACCTGCTTTTGGGGAAAATATTTAAATGAAGTCAAACTTGTTTATAGCCAATACATATGTAAGAAAATTCTCCGTATTGTCATCAGATAATTTGGTCCCGGTGATTTTTCCGCATACCTTCCGTGCGCTGTTGTAGATTTTCCTGGAATAATTATTCACATATTATTTGCTCTGAAACTTCTTGTGAAAATATTTTCTATTACTGTTTCAGCTAAATTGGGGTTCTACTGTGGGAATATAAACATAGTCTCTCAATGTATGAGACTCCATTACAAGAGCACCCATCACTTTTTACGGAAATGTTTAATTTTGTACTTGAACTTCCCACGATGAAAGTCATGTCTTAGGAGTGTGTCGTATAATTAAAGGGCACAGTAATTAGCAGAACTAGTGAAGTAAAATACTCTCATAATAAGCTCCTTGGGTGTAGGGAAATGCTGGAACATTCTATAAACTCATATGAACAGATATATTTGTTCCGTGAGAAGTATTTCCTATATTTATGTAATTTCCCAGGCTGTGGTTAGTAATTGAACCTTATGGAGAAATTGCATTGCAAGCATGATCATAATTGATATATCTAGATTAATTCGAAAAAAATATTTTGGAAGACATGTTTAAAAAAATATCTAAATAATACTGACTGTAAACCCCAACTTAATAATGATGAGGAAAAAAATTAAATTCCGTCCATTGTAGGGAATTTTCAAAAAAGATTTTTCCAATCACATATTCATTAATGCATTCACAGCAGAAAAAGCGAAGTTTAACTGTGTGTTTTTTGTAACTCAATAATTTTTTTGCAACACATTATTATTGTTTTCAATGAAGTTCTAAGGATTGTTTGGGGAAATGAATGCAAGGATGTAAAGACAACGAGGCTTGTAAGTATTATTGCTTGATTAACCCATCCAAAAGTCCTTTTTATACTAACGTAAAAAATGCAATACACATACATACATTTATTGTTGTTGAACTGAGATTCTGGAAACAGCTATTTCATGTCCAAGAGTAAATTTACAAAGCTCTGAAGTAAACTAAGTTCTAGCCTAATTTGAAAAGACCAAAAAGGCATGTGAATCATTACAATTTCGTGTTGAAAATTCGACACTCATTTGATTCCCTCATTCTATATATTTGAATACATTGAATCCACCATTACCCTGAGAGTTCATTTGGGAAGGAGTTCTAGCCGATATTTCTAGTTACAAGGATACTTTCAAACCTGTAACAAAAATGTGTCTTGGATGTTTTGTGCTAAAAATCCTATTCTATCATATGAGCCTGCTTAAAATATTTAAAATATTTATGTTTCAAACAAAATAACTCCCATGATTTTCTTTAGTTTTATGGCCCAACTGCTTTTAATGCTTTTCACGTAGTTCTCATTTCTACAGTAGGGTTGCATTTATTTATTGTATTAATCCGAATAAGCTCAGATAAGCTTGAACATTATGAGCTTGAATTAAACTGTCTGGTAACATCCGTTAATTTTTGTTAGAAAGTCACAAATAATGTCTCCCTGTAGCTCATAAATTTAGGTTTATTGTTAAAACATTCCCATCCTAAAGAAATTCCTATGGAAATTTTAAAAGAAAACAAGAACGTTGTTGCGACAACATTTGTTATAATTCCCTAAAATCATTGAAGTAATTCTCTTCAGAGGACTCCAACTGGCTTGTTGGACGCAATTCCGCCATATTTAAGTGGTAGCTGATCTCTCGGGATTTTCCTCAATAATCGGGGAATCCAAAGCTTTGAGTTAGTCCCATAAACTTCTACTCGTTCAAAAATATTCGCCATAAATGCTTTCATCAGGTTGACGAATTGTTTTGAGACGGTGGCCACTACGGATAAAATTCCGAAACATAATTGAACGAATCAGTGAACGAATGAGTTATAATAAATATGTATAAGGTATGTCCTGTTGGATCGACCCTTATATGTAAATAGTATAATAGTTCATATAGTGTCAGAGCAGGGGTAGGATTTTTGTGTGAAGACGGTAAGATTCTTCCCAGGGAAAATCACAAAAGGGATTCATTTTCAAATTCGGTGACCTTTTTTTTGGCAGGGATTTTCAAATTTGTTGAAGCGTGTCAAGGAAATTTGGTACGAAAACAGAATTTTAGTTTGGTTGACGTTATTTGGTAGGGATTTGACGTCTTGTAGGAATAACCATTCTGTCAACAAGGATTTTGAAAATCCTTGATTTTTTTTCAGCAGGGATTTTTGAAATCGTTGAGGACATCCCTGTTGGGATTAATTTAAAAGTCTCATACATATTGACTAGTCAATGGAACTGTTCCAAATAATTGGCACAAACAAAAAGTAGCTTTAAATAAAATAAGGACCGGAAAGAAAAAGTCCTTAGGATCAAATTCCATCCACCAAACTCAATTACAAAAATTACTAGAATGTTATCCAAAGAATTTTTGAAAATTGTATTTTGGATATCAAACTCAGGAATTTTGATTTCATTCTATAACAAACGAAGTAATTTTGTGGACTCGCTTTTTCTGGCTGAACGAGAGCCGCTTATTGAAATTATTTGTTTCTAAATTTGGGCTCCTAGAATCCATTGGATGATACACTTTGCACGCATTTTCCCAATTTGACACTCGTTTAATAAACACTTTTTTAATTACATAAGACTTGAGCTTACCATTGATCAAAAATCCGTACGAAATTTTATCAAAAATCTTTTCAAACTTGGCAAAATATTCGATAAGATATTTTATATCTGAAAATAAGATAAAAGGACACAGGAAACATTATCATGCTTGCACATAATTACATTAAGCTATTAAAATACAAGTCTGCGCTTTTAGAGGCAGCGCTAGCGCCCTCTCTGGGTTTTTCGATAACCATATACCCGTTAATGAATCCACTTTGTTCAAATTTGGCACACTTATTATTTAGGCATAACTCTTGTAAGAATTCATGGACGAACTAATCAGTTCAGCCTTGACGGAGTTACACAGCGCAAGCGCGGCCCCTTCACAGTAGCATCCCATTTGGCGGCCGTTAAATCCTCGGATCGCAAGGATTTTAAAAAATTACAACTTCATTCATAAATACTTAGTTAACCTGTGATTAACATTGTCAACCCGTTACTTACTTTTTAAGGACACGAATTGGGTCAGATCATAACCTTCCAAGTCAGCAATAAACACAATATCATTATCTGGCGTTCCTTTGTCAGAGTCGTTATTGAATTTGTAATAGTACGCTGTTTTGATTCGTTCCACAGTCAAATCTTGAAATTTCTTTAAATCTTCAAACTCTTGCCCACCTCTTTCTGCTATCATGCGAGTGTTCCATTTACCCCACTCAAATACGATTACTAGAATACGACACAGGAAAACATTTTCATAACTTTCTATTTTACAAGTCCTAATGTCAAACAACTTGGAATTAATTTATCGAGACACCACAGAACTATTGAACATTTAAAGAACATTCATCGTTATCAACTCTATATAGACGAGACAATCATATTTTGGGGCAAGCCATACAAAACGCACATATTAAAGTAAACTAGCTTTTTTACCTGGTCTGCTCTCATAGTCGTAGCCGGAATGATAGTAGGGGAATTTTGTTTTAAAATTTTCCGGAGGTTGCCAATTTAATAAGTCATTCTTGACGTTGGTTCCATTCTAAAATGCATTTCAAAATATTACCTTTTCTTTTGCTAACTACAGTATTGCAACGTATAATTACTGTTTGTTATACTTAGGGCTCCTCACAATTTCAAGTAGTAATTGCAACTGTCAATTACAAATACAATTTCGATTCAATTTCGATTGATTCTAATCTGCAAGCTGTAAATTGAAATCAATTTCAAATAAAAACGGTATTTTAGTTGTTGAATCAATTTCAATCACAAATCAACTAGCCATTCAGGCATTATAATTGATAACTTCCACCAATTCAATTTCAAGTGGCTGCGTTATCAATAATTGATAGTTGAAGTAAATAGTTGACAACTAGTGAATATTAAAGCAATCATGCGCGAATGTGTTATCAAAGTGAGGAGATTACACAAATTCCTACAACAAATTTCGCCTTACCGTGTTGCATATTGTCTTATAACATAAATCATTGTAAATATACGATTCCAAGGATGAATTCGAACGATATAGCCCTACAAAATCTACAGATCGGAAAAATGACTTAGTGGAAGCTTTTTCATTTATAAATACGGGAAGAACGGTTTTTACTTTCGTAAACGTTTCATGCTTAAATACAATGTGTATTTACTTTGTCACACTTTAGGAAAATCCTAATCTTTTCTGGATGGATGGAGACTCTGCGAGCTCCTGCTACTAATGCTTCTCTGGAATGTTTGTTTTCCACTGCGAATGAAATTTTGACCGCAAACAGGGTTTGCATGCTTGCACGCACTGATAAAAAGTTAAACTACAAAATCAATTTCAAATCAATGTCAATTAAATTAAATCTAAATTTCAAGTCAACTTCAATTTGTGGAAAATTTAATAGTTGAAATTGCCAATTTCAACTATTAACGCTTCAACTTGATTAATAGAAACTGATTATTTGTCTAGCATTTGATTTTGAAATAAGCAATTACAATTTACCACAGCAAATTGAATTGAAAATTCAATTTCAATTACAAATTCAATTTCAACTAACTCAGGAAATTAAATTGTGAGGAGCCCTAGTTATACTACAATGTAAAGTTGAGAGATGTTGTCCTAAATCCATTCTTTGTACATGTTAGCACAATCCGGAAGTTCTTAGGATATTATAAAAATTAACTCATATTTTGTATCAAAATTGAAAACTTTCTGTATACCCCTTGGATGTTCCCAGCATCAGCTCTAGCAATTCCTAGCAATGTACACGCGCAAATACAGAGCAGCAGCATTTTACAACAAGCACAAACTGACTGATTGATAAATTCCAGATATGGAATGAATCTATTGAAAATTACTTGTCTTAATGCTTAACCGGTCAACTGGAAAGTTCGATCAGAATTGAAATTTTTTATTAATAGTAAATAACCTCGCGAATATTTTTCCTGCTCTGTAAATCCCACAATGAAATATATTTAAAAAATGATCATATTCACGGGATATCTTTAGACACTCGGAAAACTAGTGTCTATGCACTATATAAAGTGTGTACACTTTGAATACCCATGTAGTCACATAAGCAGACTATTTGAGAGGTTGGCTCAGTCCATTTTTCAAGTGGTTCACTCGCGACTGGTTCAGTTCTGACCTGAAATTTGTCGGTTCAATTCTGTTCAGTTGACCTTAAAAATTCCCATTTGTAAACTTGCTGTCAAAATACATAAATTATTCTATTTTGTTCCACGTTTCTTCCCAAAATGACCTACTATGAAAGTGCTCTTGCTGTAAACGCCATTTTGATACGTTTTTACCCTGAAACTAAGATGTCAGTGGAAATGCCGAGTATTTTCAGATCAAAACACGCCCTACATGTAGTTCTGCAATTATTCAGGTTTGAATGTAAAAATTGAAGTGGGTTACGAAGGAAAAATACCACTGCCATACGTATATTATATATATATATATATATCAATTTTTAAACAACACAATAAGAGTCCTACGGAAATTAAAAAGTAAACATTTGTGTAATGGGAAACGAAGAGGTAAGATGTAACAAAATAATTTAAAGCAAAGGAAAATTCGTTAATTGTCTTTATCTTATTATTTGTTTTCGACATCTTCACAAAGCAATAATTGTCTCGAACCAATATTATTATACCATACGATCCTCGACTATTATAGCCTGAAATGTCAGAATCTTTTACGTATTTGTTACACTGTTTTGTAGTCTCATTCATAAACTTCACTACCCAGGGTGTACCATATGATTCAGTGGCTCACAGTTCAGTTTGGTTTTACTCTTAACACTGAACTGAACTGTGAGTATGCTCAACTGAATTTCAGTTTTTAAAGTGAATTGGGTTCAAAAATTGTGAACCAAACTGAACCGGTACGACCACTTTCAGGAAACTTCCTATAAATAGACAAGGACGTGATGTTGTAGATATTATTGCAGCTATTCACACATTATTTGCAATTACACTTCTTGTGAAACCAGTTCTTGTTGCTCATCGAAAGTACTTGTGCAAAGAAACACGTGCACTTGGGAGCAGTTTATAAAATAAGGCAAATCAATAATTTAACATATCGTGGCTGAAAAGGGAAAATGGTCTAAGTGTTGTACATATGCGTGCGTACGGAGACCATTTTGCCTCTTAAGTACCGGTATGTCATATACTTACATGTATCCATATGTACATATGTCTATATGTAAGTGAATGTTAGTAGCCATAGCTATACTTTGCTTCACACTTAGTCAATCCGCCTTGAGTGGAAATATAGTTGCATTGAAGTCAATAAAAAATTAAAAGCCCCTGTCTCACACATTGAGCAGCCGCACATATGTACGTGCAAGGTGCAAGTTGCAAGTGCATGAGCACATGGACAAAGGAAACACCTTACTATATTGGCGTAAGTGAACTTATATACATATGCATTTAAAACACATGCCAAATTACGTATGTGTTAGTCCTAGCCTATGTTGAATGTTGCTGATATTCTATGAACAAAATTCCGATTTAATTGATTTGAATTAATTTTTTTTTATTGAACTCAACATTTTTATATTTAAATTCAAAATTTGATTAGACTATCATATTATACAAAAATTTTGGATATTAATTATTAACATTATTTTATACATCTTTGACATTAATAAAACTAAAAATAATTAGCAATACTATCCCCACTATATTGCAAAGGCAGAACATAGATTTAGAGATACAAAGCTGATTGAAAATAATAATAATCAGAATTTCCGTTTATGCCAAAAACCAATTGCAACAATGACGTAAAACGAAATGCAATCGTTTTAAACATTCAATAAAACTAAATTTGGGTTTTGGATTTTTCGTTTCCTGAGCGCGAAAGTAGGTCCGATCTGGGCAAAAACTTAAAAGTAATTATATTTTAACAAAGAAGAAACCCATATTTAAATTTCTACAAGGAGTAAAATTCCTGAAATTTGGAGTCTAAAGTACTATTTACACTACAAAGGGAATATTGCAAAATCAAAAGACAGGAAGGACAAAATTGTATTGCGTACAAGATAATGCAAAGAAACATTTTACAAACAAACATGTGTATTTTGTAGTTTGCATTTGTTACGTTTCAAGTATGTCTTTTGTATTTTCTACGTTTCCAGTATGTATTTTGTAGTTTGTAATTTCTACGTTTCAAGCATGTATTTATTTTGTCGTTTGTATTTTTGATGCCTGAAGAATGTGTTAGTATTTTGTAGTTTGTATTTTTGACTCCTGAGGGATGTATGTAGTACTTTGTAAATTGTATTTTTGGTTCTTTAAGCATGTATTTAGTATTTTACAATTTGTATTTGGGAAGCATGTATTTTGGACAGCTCTGGTAATAATGTCAAGGATGGTCAGGAATTCTGGGCATTTTTGATTCGATAGGAAGATTCTGAAACCGTTCTATTCAATCCATTGAATAAATAATTATTTGACTAGTTCATGAAAACTATAATAATTATTGTACTTCGTTTGAACTATGAATTCTTTTCAAACATGTACCCAGTAAACCAGAAATATCTGTATTTGGCCCACGACTGGCCCTAGCCGTATTTTTAAAATCTGTTTGGGCTTTGGGATTGTCCGCCTGCACTATAAAGGTGAAATTCGGGCTCAAAAGTGTGGCAGTTACCTGGTAACATATTGGTAAACCAAAGAGGTCAGTGTGTGGATACTTACCACTGCTGCACTAGTCTAGTAAGACTTGACTAGGAAATGGGAGACTTGACTAGACTAGTTAAAGATTTTCGTAAATTTGACTAGATTGACTTGACTAGCAAGCACCTGATACCGTGAAGAATTGACTTGACTAGACTAGGCTTGCATTAGAAATTATAATGATTGACTTGACTTGACTAGGAGAACAATGTGCATGAACTAGTCTAGTCAATATCACAACCAACAAATATTAGACTTGACTAGACTAGTGCATGTGTATGTGCAGCTATGATACTTACACAATATACACAATGCATTATTATGAATATCAATGTACGTACATATGTTAACACATTTACACGTGTTATGGCACCTACATCCTGTCTTGCCCGAATCCAGCTATTCCTGTCTCAACTGAAATAAACAGGTTCCAATCCGCTTTACAACCCTAACCTTTGCTGGGCCTGAGTTACACACTCTCATGCCCACATCTCGGGACTCATCCTCCAGCTCCCGCAGAAGAGAAGAATAGATATGTATGAATTGTATGAAACATTTGGATTTTTTAAAGTATTGGAAAGGTATGTTTACATCACTGTCTCCTCGACTAAAACATTGCTAAAACAGTCGAATAAACTTGATTGTATAAAAGAAATAATCAAAACGAACTTTGTAAGGGACACACGTATTAACCACTTCCTTGTAATTCCTCTAAAATCGTCGTTTTTCACAACTCCTTTCAATATCAGGCTGCCAAATTATGGAATCAAACTGCAAGACACATTCATTCAAAAATAAATATGAAAGACTTCCAGTATGAATTAAGCAAGTGGATTATTTAAAAAAGAGAATACTCGTGTTGAGTAATTATTTTATTGTAAACTAATTTGACTTACATGTAACTACTTAGGAATAAATCATAGCTAGCTTTTAGTTATATATGTCTATCGCTGTAAATCAGTGTTTGCACTGAGCTGATTTGACAATAAAGTCATTACCATTATTAAAAAGTAACAGAAAAAATGATTTTAGCCTGTAAAGTTGAATCATATTATGGACTTGCAAAGATCGGGTGTATTAATCCGAATAAGTTCAGATAAAAATGGACATGATGAGCTTGGATTACACTTTCTGGTAACAACCCTTAATGTTGTTAGAAAGTCACAAATATTATATATTATTGTACATAAAATACAGTGATCATTAGAATTAGTGCCCCTCATGGGTACAGGTTTTACCCGGGTAATTGGGTACAGGTTCAGGTACAGGTACGTATCAGGTACATACTGTTTTGTACCCATACAATTTGGGTACAGGTTCAGGTTCAGTCGTTAGATACCTGAAAATTCAGGTTCAGGTTCAGGTATGGGTACAGGTACAAAAACCAATATTTTGGGTATAAACCCATCAGGTACGGGTACGCACTGGGAAAATACCTGAACCTGAATGTAAAATACCTGAACTTTCAGGTATTTCTCAGTCAATAATAATTACCAAATAACACCCGTAAAGGTGTTGTTGAGCTTTAAAAACTCATTAGAATTTTTTACATTGAAACATGTTGCATTAAAATTTGTATGTATAAACTCAGTCATGAAAACTAATTCCACCATATAGGAACACGTGGCTAGTTACCTAGCATTAGCTGGAAAGACCAGAGATCTTTTAGCACTTCCTGGAACTGGAGTACAGATAGACTTCTCCTATGGTCCAGATCTGACGCATAAACGCTTATATAAGAGTGGGGATACGGTAGGAAATATTTATATTTGTCTCAAAGCTTGGCTGAAGTTAAAATCTGGGGAGTGTGAATCTAAAATATGTTTTCTATTGCAAAAGCAAGTTGCAAAACAAATCCTTAATAATTTAGTTTCTCGGCATTATTGAACGTTTAGAAAATATTTTACTGCAGTTGTATTGTGAACTTATCATTACTTTATTCATATCGTAGATCTTGCTATCTGTTACCTTGCCAACCTTTTTGTAATCATTTATAACTGTTGATAATTCCAGTACTTCGTCATACTTTCGAAGAATAAAAAATAAAAAAAAATCTAATATGGTAAATATATTTATTAAGTCAAAACGTCATGGTCACAGATATTTTAATTTGTTATTTCCTGTAATATCTTTGATAATCCTTTAAATTAGTACAATCGAAAATACCCTTGTAGGTTCAGGTACTTTAAAAATATACCCGGGTACAGGTACTTTTTTGGGTACTTTTTGGGTAGAGGTACTTTTCAGGTACAGGTACTCCTGATTTAGTTTGAGTACAGGTACAGGTTCAGGAAAATTGAACCCAGGTATTCAGGTACAGGTACGGGTACAGGTTCAAAAAATCCATGTACCCATGATTCAGGTACAGGTTCAGGTCCAG
Organism: Allacma fusca; assembly: GCA_947179485.1. NCBI lineage: Eukaryota > Metazoa > Arthropoda > Collembola > Symphypleona > Sminthuridae > Allacma > Allacma fusca. The sequence goes on from OX359245.1 coordinate 66,903,588, forward strand.
GTACAACATTTTTGTACCCATGCGGGGCACGAATTAGAATAAAGTACAAAAATCCTGGGAACTAAACATTTGATGTACGGATTGGACTTGTACTAGGGTCCGTCAATTTTAAACGACGTTATAATTTTAATCCATTAAATTTTAACATTAAGTTACAGTTATACTCTCCGTTTAGCTCATATTAAAATATGTTAACTGTTAAAACATTCCCTTCATAAAGAAAATTCCTATGGAGATTTCTATGCGATTTTCTCCTAAAATCATTGAAGTCATTCTCGTCAGTGGACTACGACTGGCTTGTGGGATGCAATTCCGCCATATTTAAGTGGTAGCTGATCTCTCGGGATTTTCCTCAATAATCGTGGAATCCAAAGCTTTGAGTTAGTCCCATAAACTTCTACTCGTTCAAAAATATTCGCCATAAATGCTTTCATCAGGTTAACGAATTGGTTTGAGACGGTGGCCACTGCGGATAAAATTCCGAAATGTAAGTGAACGATTGAATAAACGAATGAGTTATAATATATACCCTTATATAGGTATAGTATAATTATAATAGGTCAGTTGTGTCAGAGCAGGGGTCAGATTTTTGTGTGAAGACGAGAAGATTCTTCCCAGGGAAAATCACAAAAGGGAAATTTTTGTGAGCAGGTATTTTCAAATTCGATGAGCTCTTTTTGGCAGGGATTTTGAAATTTGTTGACGCGTTTCAAGGAAATTTTGTACATAAACGAATTTTTAGATTGGTTGACTTTATTTGGTAGGGATTTTTTTGTCAATCATTTTGTCAACAAGGATTTTGAAAATCCTTGACCTTTTTCAGCAGGGATTTTTCAAATCTTTGAGAACATCCCTGTAGGGACATGATGGCATACAATTCAGCATAGAAATTTAGAAATGATCTTCTAGGGATACTTACAAAAATCCGACCCCTGTGTCCGAGTAATTATAAGCAGAATAACCTACAATTAAAGCTAGAACTGTATCATTCCATGACAATTATTTTCATTTGTTCCTGTACAAATACATGTAAGTTCTTTGGTCTGGGTCAATTAAGGTTTGGATGGGACCGATAATTCAGTAATTTAAAAGTCTCGTACATATTGACTAGTCAATGGAACTGTTTCAAATAATACGTGCAAACAAATAGTAGCTTTACATGAAATAAGGTCCAGAAAGTTACAGTCCTTAGGATCAAATTCCACCCGCCAAACTCTATCACAAAAGATGTCAAACAGAATACTAGATACTGATACTAGAATGTTATCAAAAGAATTTGACATCAGCTAAATGCATTGTTTGTCATTTTAAAATTCCGAAGCATTTCTGCATGTAGGAGATCAAATTCTGGAATTTTGATTTCATTCTTTAACAAGCCACGTAATTTTGTGGACTCACTTGCAGGCTGAAAGACAGCCGCTAATTGAAATTATTTGTTTCTGAATTTGGGCTCCTAGAATCCATTGGATGATACACGTTGCACGCATTTCCCCGATTTGACACTCGTTTAATAAAGACGTTAACAAAATTTGGTAACGTGCTAATTGAAGTATATAAGTCTTGAGCTTACCATTGATCAAAAATCCGTACGAGATTTTATCAAAAACCTTTTCAAACTTGGAAAAATATTCGATAAGATATTTTATATCTGAAAATAATATTAAAAGATAGCAAACATTGTCATACTTGCATGTGCATACATTAACCTATTAAAATTCAAATCTGCGTTTAGGGGCAGCGCTTGCGCTCTTTCTGGGTTTTTCTTGGGTTGACGTTTGTCTGTGGACACGATTACTCTACAACCCTTTATTAGACTAGTAAAAGCCCTGTGCTTCGCACAGGGGCAGTTACTTCAGAATTGTGAGAGTATACACAAAACCGTAAATTGCTATAGATCCCGTATCATGGCATGTCGAGAAGGCTTAATATTAATAGGCCGCTTCGCTAGGATAGAATTGAAAACCATAACCATGGAAGTTCTACTGGATAGGGCTTCTACTGGGAACAATTTTGTTGTACCGCCGACAAATCTGTCCCGCCCCGAAATCCTTGGGACAAAAAAGTTCGTTCCGATTCAGTCCCGAAATAACATGGGGACAACAATTTGGTCCCGATCTCTGTCCCGTTCCCAAAACGTCGGGACGTCCCATCCCGATTATAATCCCAGTCTTAAAAGAAATGCTCCAAATTCCACTATTTCTATAAGAATACCTCCAATACTAGCGAACGTTTACTTAAAGAAGTATTTACATATAAAACAACAAATTTTAAACGGAACGAATCCTATACATATTCATTTTTGCAGCAATTGTATACTGTACAGGTATTTTTTCCTGTCCCGATCTATTGTTCCGTCTCGTCCCGAAATCTATTTGGACAAAAAAGTCCCGATTCAGTCCCGAAATAACATGGGGCAAAAATATTGTCCCGAAACTGTCCCGATCCTGGCACCGTCCCGAACAGAAGCCCTACTACTGGAAGCTCAATAGAGAGTACAATATTAAGGGATTTTAGATTATGGCGACAATCTAAAATTGCTTAATATTGTACGCTTTATTGAGCTTCCAGTAGATAGGCAGCAGATGGTACACACAGCAAGAGAAGCACAGCGAGCTGAAACTCTGTCGCAGAGGAGAGCTTTTTCAGCTCGCTCATTTCGCTGTGCTCCTCGGCTTTTGCTTGCTGCATTTACCACCGGCTTGCTTGTCCATATAGTGAAATAGTGTACCACATAGCATAGCGGCTTGCTGTTTAGTGAAAAGAGCGCGCAAAGCTTTAAATTAACAGATAACAGCAGGGTACGGCCAGTAATGTCGAGATTTTGCTGAAATGTGTTACACATAATCTCTAGGCATAAAGCCGGGAAGTATTTGTAAATGATCATAAACAGGGAAACCATTTCTTGAGTTACTCGGGTTTGACGAACTAATCGGACCACCCTTGCCGGAGTTACAAAGCGCTAGCGCTGCCCCTTCATAGTAGCGTCTGAAGTTATAGGTGGCGTTAAATCATCGCGTGTAAACGATTTAAAAAAATTATAACTGCATTCATAAATAAATAACATAGTTAAACTGTGAATAACATAGCCAACCCGTTACTTACTTTTTACGGACACAAATTCGGACAAATCATAACCTTCCAAGTCGGCAATAAACATGACATCATTATCTGGCGTTCCGTTGTCAGAATCGTTTATGAATTTGTGAAAGTACGCTGTTTTGATTCGTTCCACAGTCAAATCTTGAAACTTCTTTAAATCTTCAAGCTCTTGCCCGCCTCTTTCGGCTATCGTGCGAGTGTTCCATTTACCCCACTCAAATACGATTACTAGAATACGACACAGAACAAAAATTCCATAGTTATTTTATTTTACAAGTCCTAATGTCAAACAACAACTTGTAATTAATTTATCGAGAAACCCCAGCATCTGTTTAAAATAAATATAAAGCTTGAGTGCTACAACATCCCAACTTCGTTTGTACTTTCCCCCCCCCACTGAACACAAATCAAAACTTACAATTAGGACTTTAAATTAAAATGTAATAAATTGCTGCACAAACATTAGTTTTTGAAATTATCGCTTTTTCAGCAAATTTAACATTTACAAAACATTACTCGTTATCTGGCGTAGAGGAGACAATCATATTTGTGCGGCAAGCCATACAAAACGCACATATTAAAGTAAACTACCTTTTTTACCTGGTCTGTTCTCATAGTCGAAGCCGGAATGAAAGTAGGGGAATTTGGTTTTAAAATTTTCCGGAGGTTGCCAATTTAATAAGTCATTGTTGGTTCCATTCTAAAATGCATTTCAAAATATTAATTTTCTTTGCTAACTGCAGTTTTGCAACGTATACTGTTGGTTGTACTACAATGCCAAGTTGAGAAATGTTGTCCTAAATTCATTCTTTGTATTTGTTTACACAATCAGGAAATTCTCGGGATATTATGAAAATTAACTCATATTTTGTAACAAAATTGAAAACGTTCTGTATACCCCTTGGATATTCCAACCATCACCTCTTCCAATTGTTAGCCATGCACACGCGAAAAGACAGAGCAGCAGCATTTCACAACAAGCACAAACTGACTGATTGATATTTTCCAGAAGCAGGAAATAGCTACATATGGAATGAATCCATTGAAAATTGCTTGTCTTAGTAGTAAATAGCTGAACGAGTAAATTTCGATAGGAATTTACAACATTAATTATTAGTAGTTAACTTCATCAGAACTTAACTTCATGGGATATTTTGAGAACCGTGGAAAACTCGTGCCTATTCACTTTACAAAGCACGTACACTTTGAATGACGTTGTAGTCATATAAAATGACAATGCAAAGAAACAAGTGCACTTGGGATAAGTTTTTAAAATAGGACAAATCAATAATTTAACATATCAGGACTGAAAATGGAAAATGATCTAAGTGCTGTACAAAAGCATGCACACGGAGACCATTTTGCCTCTTGAGTAACGATGTCATATACATATATACAAGTATCCACATGTTTAGAGTAAGTGAATTCTAGTAGACACTTTATCTCACACTTCGTTCCGCCTTGCGGGGAATTATTGTCGCGTTGAAGTCAATAAAAAATTTAAAGCCCATGTTGTTAAAGGGATAATACTATAGTACTATGACGTACACTTATGTATATGTCTCACACATTGAGCTGCTGCACATATGTATGTACGTGCAAGGTGTAAAAGCATGAGCACATGGACAAAGGAAACATGACTCTTTACAATATTAGCGTAAGTGAACTTATATTTCTATGTATGCATTTAAAGCACATGTCAAAGTACGCATATGTTGTCTGTTAGTCCCAGTCAATGTTGAATGTTAATGCTGTTAGTTGAACAAAATTGAAAAATTCCCATTTACTGACACTTGATTTAAATTAAATGTTTTGATTGAAATCAACATTTTTATGAATAAATTCAAAAGATCCGATTAGTAAATTATACAAAATATTTGGATATTAATTATCGACATTATTTTATACATTTTTGACATTAACAAAACTATATATAATCCCGAATTGCAATCGATGAATGGATAGAGATTGAAGCGAAGCGCTCGTGTCTAGCTACTATAAGATAAGAGTATGTTGTTGCTTAACTGCTAACACAAATATCTGGCGGGGACTGGAACCGGGTAATATAATACCCGATGTTCATAAATATTCCAAAATTCGTGACTTTCGCTGCAGCAATATGTTTTAATGATTGTTTGACGTCAGACTATTTTCGTGCTAATGACATTCGTGCTTTGCACGCTTTTTTATAAAAAATTGCATTCTATTTGTATATAAAACTTTCATAAATGATAAAGGGGTGATGGTTAACTGTAGGTTAATTTATACAATGATTAGATAAGTAGGAAGTTCTACTGGTAAAGAGCCTTGGCCTTAACAACCTGCACCATTTCATTACATTCAGATTTAATAAGCATAAGAGAATTAGAATTCGGGTAATTATCTATTTGATAATACAAATTGCATAATCAATAAACTGTAGAATCAGTAGTTTTATTGTATTGAGTATTTATTAAAAAATACTATAAAACATTTTCTTCTTTCATGGAGATTTTATTACATACGTATAAAGTGAGTTCATTAGACACCCTGACTGGGTCTCATCCAATGATTACATTGTGACATAAATTTTTAAATCCAAAACTGACTTCACGAAAACAATGTGTATTGGTGGTTGAAAGTAATGGTTGTAACATGCAGCATTTTAAAAATGCACTACGATATGGAAAATATATATTAAAATTGTGGTGATCATCCATAATAGCACCTACTGTTTTAAGGTTGAGGTTCCGCCGTACTTTGGTGGTAGCTGGTCAGGTGGGATTTTTCGTAATAATTGTGGAATCCAAACTTTTGAGTCTGTGCCAAAAACTTCAGTACGCACAATATACTTCGCCATGAAGGCTGTGTACAGACCCACAAATTGCTTTGCCACGGCGGATACTATTTTGAAAGCCCAAAAACCACAGAAAATTACAAAATCAATCAAATGCAACACAATTTAGACACCTTCAACTTGTACAAAGCATTAAATAACTTGTATATTTTCCCCCAGCAATCTCACCATTGATCATGAATCCATATGCAAATTTCTCGTAGCACTTATCAAACTTTGCAAAGTATTCCATCAAGTATTTCAAATCTGGAAAGATTTAAAAATACGGGGAAACATTTCAATTACTGAGACTCCACTGAAGTTTATACCGAAGAACAAGAATTCATTACGTTTAAATCTACCGTTCCAAAGACACGGGGAACTTACTTTGCAAGGACGTTAATTGTAATAGATTATATGCTTTCATATCTACAAGAAGTACAAATTCATCATCAACGAGTCCCGACTCGGTATCATTTAATGGCCTTCTATAAAAAGATGTCCGCAATCGTTCCACTACCAAATCTTGCATCTTCTTGAGATCCACAAGTTCCTGCCCGTTTTTCTCAACTACGGAACGAGTGTACCATTTTCCCCACTCAAATACGATCACTGGAATTCGGAATATAGACTAAATCACTAAACGATTTGCAAACCAATTGGATACGAGAGATTTATATTTAGAAATAACCATGTAGTATTACTCAAAAGAGAATTTACCTGGCCTGTTCTCAAAGTCGTAGCCAGTAATGTAGAAGGGAAATTTGGATTTGATATTTTCTGGTACTTCCCAGTTCAATATGTCATTACTGTGTTTGGTAACATTCTGAAAGAATTTAGTCTATTAAAAGATTTCAACACTTTAGAAATTTTCAATTTTTTGAAAATATTTACACCGGTACACATGCATTTTACAGTCCTTGAACGGAGCACAACTTTTACAAAAAAATATTCATATCTCTGGTGGAACAAATTTTGTTTTCAACAATTTCCAAGTTGTTTCTCAGAATGCTGAAAAATTGAATTAAAAGGTACGTGAAAATTATTTTTAGAAAACTATTTCTTGCGACTACACCAACCGGCAAAAATTCGTTACTGTCATAACTCATAGTTGTTTGAGTGCTGAACAAGAAATTTATTGCAACTTTCTTTCAAAATATTATAAAATTACCACTTATAGAGTTGTTAAATGGGGAATTGACTTAATATTCTCAATTTCACGTGGAGAATTGGAGAATGATATAAAATTGTGTACCTGCGTTCCATCTACAATGCTGTCATGGCTAGCGCTGACAACCGTCAGTAACGCAAAGATGACTAGGTGTATCCACAACATTGTTGTAAAAGGAAGAAAAATCCTGGAAATCAAAAGGTCCAAAAAACAAACAGTTGCTAAGGAGCTGCTGTCGGAATGAAGCTCTGGAAATAGTTTCTAATTTATATATTCACTGGGAACAAAGGGCAATTAGACGTGATTTGCGAAGATAGCCAAGATAATAATTAACGACCAAAATGACGTCATTCGTTCAAACAAGTTTTTCAAACTGTACAAGAAGTTTTTTTGATATACCCTAAAACTGAGCTCGGTTTTAATGTTCACATTATTATGTTATACTGTATTATATGTAATTATGTGTAATTATTACATATGTACGTTGGAAATATCAGTGGGACCAGTGCTCAGTCTATGTTGGTGTAATACTCGGGTAAATGGGTCCGGGTACTATCCGCGTACAGAATTTGCGTACTGGCAAGTATTCCCATGTTTTACCTGGGTCTTCTGGATTTTCAGCAATAAAATCAAGCTTCCAGCCAGATCCGTTTCTTATTGATACAATTACCCAGGGCTGACCATTTCAAATAGCCAAGTTAATTTGGGCATTTTCAATTTGGGAATTTATGGCCTTCTGGGCATTTATTCCTGTGAATAATTAACAAATTTTAGGAATCTATGCAATTTTGTACCATATCATTCCTTGCAGGGAATATTTGAATCTCAATTTCTTTGATAATTGTTCGTAGTTTTTATGTTAGTAGCAGAGACATCTGGGCTTGGCTTTCAAAGCACTCTTGGGACCATGCGTGCAACTTTGGGGAAAAGTTCAATTCTAGTTCAGTTCATTTTATTTTCTTCCGCGCAGCGTTCACTCTCACTCAATTCATTGTTATCGATTCTTTCACTCACACTCAATTCATGTGTAGGTATTTTTGCGTCGAGTCACGTTCACTCAAATTGAACGTTAAAATAAAAAGTTCAATCCACCTTCGGATTACCCGTCTCGTCAATTCATTCAGTTCAAACATGAATATTCAAGTTAAAGTTCCTATTTTGATTTTAAATATTATTTTTAGTTGAAAATTAGGATTTTGCAGGGATATCTGCCGAAAATATTTAGTTCTTGGCTGGTTTATATCCGCTTAAGCATTAGAAACATATATTCTAAATCAGAGTTCCGTAATATGTATTCGCACAGTCAGTTCAATTCAGATCTTTTAAACCTACCTAGACATTCACGTTCATTCATGTTCGTTGTACTGGCCAAACATTTTAATTCAAACTTATTCGTTATATAAATCGATATGGTTTAAGTTCACTCAAGTTCACTCAAATCTTGAAATATTTCTGAAAAGTACAGTTAACGAACTAGTTCATTGAGTGAATTGTTGCATGCATGCTTGGGATTGCATTTCTGAGTTTATTTTCGCCTATCTTGGTCAAAAATTGCAGTCTCACGCACCTCAAATGTCAGACAAATTAATGCGCATCTAAGCACAAAGTTCAAATATTATTATTCTGCAAATACGTCAGATCGTCGATAAAAAAATGGGAAGATCAGAAAATCTTACATACCTCCTGCTTTACCAACATTGCGTACTGTTTTTACGCTAATGTCCACAATTATGAACTTCGGTATCTAGAAAGAAACTTCCTCAAAAGATTAAAAACTTTGTATGGAATAGTGTTACCAGATTTAAAAATATAATTATGTTTAGCCGGGAACAAAAGTTTTCGATGTTTTTGAAGTGGAAAAGCAAGTTTTCCGTTATGAAGAGTTTTGTATTTAACTTCTTTTCAATTGGTTATCATAACACCATACAAGAAATGTTTATTAGCCCATGCGCGAAAACACATTTTATTTGGTTCATCTGGTTATTATTTTGATGTCGCAACATTTGAATTTAATCAGTATTAATTAAAAACAAATCATAAGCATTCTTAAATGATTTTTTAAACAATTTGAAATAATAACAATTGATTAAGTCGATATGGTCATGGCCCTTACAACACCTACTTACAATGTATACTTTATTGATTGATAATTAAAGGTGACCCGACGGGATAGGGTATTTGAAATGAGATACCTTTAATTCCCAGGGAAAATACTTGAAATCCCGGGAATTTTTATTGGTGGGTAAAAACTGGACAAATCGAACAATTTGGGCAATTTAAATTGGGCAGGCAAATATCGTAGGATATTTTCAATATGAAAACCTTGCAGTACTTGAGTAATTCCCCGGGTACAAACAATAGTTACTCGGGTAAATTGTGGGTACAGGCACTGCATTTTAGTTCAAAGGATAGGTACGGGTACTGAAAAAATTACCCTAGTACAGTACGGCTACACGATCTTTGTGCTCTGTCCGAACACTGATTGTGAGTGGGAAATTTAGTGTCAGTGAATTTCCTACTGACGTTAATCATTAATGAGTAATCAGAGGATAAAGTATTAAATAAGAAACTTCGGAGCAGGTTTGAAAAACTTACATTAGTAAACATAATGCAACTTGGTTTTACAATATGTATAAAAAGGGCGTCGCTTCTTGTATAATTTCCACTTCCACATTAAGCAATAAATCTCTCTAGACATTTCCGCCATTCCAAGGTGTTCAACATGTACATGCGCTGTAATTATGTAAAAAGCAAAAATCCTAATAAATTGCAAGCAATTATTTTATTGTAGACAAAGATTCATTATTTTCAGAAATCAACCATTAAAATGCTCGCAATAACCATATATTGACAGTAAATTTCCTAGGTAACTGCTTATAAGGGTTACTGACAAACTAAAGAGACTAAACTAAGTTTCTATGAAAATGACATACACTGCAGAAGACTATGAGAGTATACTATGGGAGTATATCATTTGGTTCTTGCATGTTACATTCTGACCTCCTTTAAAGATAGGCTGGATTTTGCAAGCGTGTTATGTGCATATAAAGGTAACTGGATCCTAGATTAAATATTTAATTCTGAATCCTTGAATGCAGTACAACTCAAACAACCATTAAAGTTGTTTTTTGACGTGATGCTTTACCTTTCAATGTCATCCTGGGTCAATATCACATCCATACCGGAATCGGTACTTATATATATATATATATATAGCTTCGCAAAATTTGTCTTTCATTTGAATAGTCTGAAATAGCATAATTTGTGTTACATTTACTTGGATAATTGATTTCTCAATTGAACAAGTACTGATCTATTATGGGCGTGCCTGTCGACGTCTCTAACTCTCCTTCCATTCCTTGACGCAGTTAGTTTTTACTACCAGAAATACTATGTTAGGTAATAGGGCTCCTCACAACTCCATTTATTGAGCTAGTTGAAATTAAATTTGTAATTGAAATGGAATTTTCAATTCAATTTTTAGTGGTAATTTGTAGTTGTATAATTATTTGTCAATAAATACTTGCAAAATAATCCATTTATATTAATGAAGTAGCAGCGTCAATAGTTAAATTATAATAATTACAACTTTCAAAACTTGAGCAAGTTGAAATTGACTTGTAATTGGGATTGAATTGAGTTGAAATTGGTTTTTTTTAGTTCTTACCCGTCTGTACCAAAAGAAAAACTGGTTATGAAAATGAATTCGACTAAAATAGTGTTGGCTATAATTACATCTGATCAATTTGTTTGCTATGAAATTAAACTAAACTCATTCACCTTCCAACTGCAAACTAAGAACATCATTTTCAGGTCTGTCGATTTTGTATGGTGCTCTGAAAGATATCACTCGAATTTGTCCCTGGAATCGTATTTACAACTAATCATTTAAAGATCAAACAGATTTTCAGATTCGCTAATTGTTGGTTCCCCATTAGGTTTGGATTGGAGTTACTTTTTCAGTGTTTCCTTGCTTTTTTATTATAAGAAATACGCAGCACATTAAGGTGTCATTTGCTCGTGGAAGTTGAGTAATCTTCGCGCTTTGATAACACATTCCTGCCCATGCGCGCATGATGTTTTGATGAGCATGATGAAGCTTTTATATGAATGTTTATCATGACGCTTGTTGTTATACGAAAAGTGTGGAAATAGAGTGTGGAATTGAGTGTTCGAAGCACTAGAGTCGATTTCCTGCAAATAAAATCGAGTGAGAACTGGGATATTTAATGAGTGGAAAGTTCCAAGTCCGTTTAAATCTTGTTCATGATGAGAGATGCATGTAGACACGGGAAGTCGAAATAACTATGTATTCCTAGCTACAATTTGCTGAAAATAAGTTGCTAATAGAAAATGGACCCATCACGGTAGCACAATGTTGGATCCGAATCTACAATTAGGACTTCCATTGATCCCACGGAGTGGTAAAATTTTCTTGTGGGAATATTATATACCCAAGGTCGTAAATTAGAGTAATTATGGAAATAAGGATTTTATGGAGTCAGTATAATGAAGAATACTTATTGCAACGTGCTTTCAATAAGTTATACTTTACATGTTATGGCGGATGTAGCTGTCTTTTTCCCAATGGATGGTGTTTATGTACCTATGTTTCCCTGTATGTACTGTTTGATCGAGTCATATGATATACTATGTAATGATATATTTATATGTTACTAAATGGCATGCTATATGATTTCTTACTTACTAGTTTAAAATTTTGATACTAACATTGTTAAGCTTAATGTTTAAGCTCTAGCTAAATAATATTTATATAATTTTATAGTTACAAAGGACACCATGCAATCCTTACAATGATATGTTCCCCGTTCAACATCAATAAAGAAATGCCTGGAAGATATGTCTTCATAGAGAGTAGATCATAGCTCGACAGTTGGTAAGTACATCAAGTCAAAAATTGTTTTGCTAGTTGTTTGGGTTATATTGAGGGTGGTCAATATCTTTTGCAAATCTGTGTAAGTAGTTAGGTTTGGATACCTTTTTTTAGGACGTGTCGGTGGATGGGATTTTTTTACCCGTGAGTCGGATAGGAATTTTTGGCGTGGTCCTATCCTTTAACACACCGGTCCTATCCTTTAACATGTGTGTGTGTTAAAGGATAGGAAGAAGGATGCTTGAGCTTGGCCCGAACGCTGGAAAAACAGGAGGTAGTACAATAAATTTGTGCTGCTTCCTTCAGCGTTCGGGTCCTTTAGGGGCGGAGATGCAGTAAATCACTGCAAAAGGGTCTTAGCGTTGAGTACTCTGCAGGGATGACATTTATTGCACAGAAGTGCAGCTGCATGAGTACTCAACGACATGTTTTTTAATTAAGCATGAACTTTTGAGTGTGGGAAAAATGCAACGGATAATTTTATGAAAATCACTTGGGGAGAGGAGATTTCGTATGTGAATGATATGTATAAATTTAGTTTAACTTTGTGACTGGAGTGGAGTGGGTCCAGAAAAATATTTAGATTGTTGTGAAAAAATATTGTAGTTGTTTGAAAACATATTAATTGCTCAGATATCTGGTGATATTTATATGTGAACTTGGTTACTGTGAGCAGATTAAAAATCTGCGTTTAAGTAAGCTAGCGAACTTGAAAGAAATTACTTAGGTAAAAAAACTGAGTTTGAAAACTGCAATATTAAAGTTCTTTTCAGAAAGAGAAACATTTGTTTATTTACTTCGGTGTCCGGTGGTATTTATATATGTGTTTGGTTATTGTGAACAGAGTAATTGAAAGAAAGAACTTAAGGAAAAGACTGAATTTGAAAACTGCAATATTTAAGTTCTTTTCGGAAAGACAATATTAGCAAATAGTTTATTTGCTTAGATGTGCAGTGGTATTTATATATGTGTTCGGTTATTGTGAACAGAGTAAAATCTGCGGGCCAAAAAAACTTCTGATCTTGAAAGAACAGTGGGAAAATTAACGAAGGCAATAATGAACTTTAGTTTATTTACTTAGATGTCCTGTGGTATTCATGTGTTTGGTTATTGTGAGCAGAGTAAAATCTGGGTTAAAAAAACTTTCGAACTTGAAAAAAACGGGGGGATTGTGAATTCAGTGAAAATAAAATCCTGCTCAGGGAGATAAAATATGGGATCCTATTCAAAGGTTTGGCATTCTAGTATTTATTTTTAGCACGAAAATGTGCATTTTATTTTTAGCACAAAAATGTGCATTTCATTTTTTTAGCACAAAAATGTGCATTTATTTTTTAGCACGAAAATGTGCACTCTAATTTTTAGCACGAAAATGGGTCTTGAACAATAATGCCCGAGTAAATAGAAGTAGTCTCTGTTGAGAATTTTCAATTTTGAGAAGTTGCAATACTTTAGCAGCGCTGACGGGAGAGAGATTGGCAGGATTTCAAGCTGTAGCTTGTACACATGGATCTAATGGCTTACTTATAAACTTTTTGTAATTCGGTCTATGTGCACGTAATTTACAAATGTAGATATTGCATAACAAAATGTAGACATGGAACTGCTTTCCTCGGACTTTCGCAAATAGCAATTGTCTCCAAAATTCTCTAATCATAGGTTCAATAGTAGTAAAAGCTTTATACACTTTTATGCATTTTTATTTGTTCATGCAAACCGGAGGGAAATAATATCTGCATTTGTGAGAATGTTTTTGAAACCCTGAAGTGGCTCCCTACTCATTTCAAAAACAATTGGAATAAATGCTTCCCAAACACAAACAAAGCATAGATTTATGGGGAAAAAACAGTCTCTGATGCTTTTGTATTTTAGAGAGGTATTTTAATTGTATCTTCAGTGTGTTTGAATATTTAGAAATTTACAATTTTCAAGTTGACACACTACAGTGCTGGAATAGCGGAGCATAGGTATGTATTTACAACTGCTGTCATTAGAGGATCTTTTAAATAAGAATTAACTTTTAGCACGAAAATTTCTTATGTGATGGGGACACACATGTATATGCACTGATGAATCCGGGTTTGGGTTTGGTTTATTAGTTTTGATTATTCAGTGCTATGTAGAAAGGCTCGACTTTTAGTTTTAGTGATATGATCCTTCCACATAGCTCTGACTAGTGCGATAAATTACAGACTCGAGAAACATTAGGCCACGCTAGTTGCATAAAAATGCATATTCAAAACAGCAATTTCAGTTCATCTGTTTGTTTTTCTCATGCCAATACTTTGGTAACGATACATGTATTGCTATACCAGTGGGATGTTGGTTAATCTCTCGTTACGTACTAAAATGGTTACTGAGGTTTTAAGGTAGTGAAAACCTCACTTGCCATTTTCAATGAGAAAGGAATCACATTTTAAAGACGGGAATTTCCATCTTGGGTGAAATTTGAGATCACAAAATTGAAGCGTTCTAGCTGAGGGAATAAGAACGAACAAGTTTCTTACATTTCACTCCCTCATATAATTTCATCAGTGGATCAATTTCCCTGTACGGTGTACTTAAACCAGCTCAAGCAGGCAATAACAAACTTATCCTCTTTTGGAGAGCCCGCTGACATAGTCTGCGATGTAAAGGAGGCTTCAAGAAATTTTTATATCATCTAGACGAAATTATCCGGAACTTTTTCAAATGACCTCATCAATACAGATAATTTTCACTAAACAAAAATATATTTATTTTCAGCTAAGTACTCCCGATCCGGATTTAGGTTAAGAAAATAACACATTGAAATTCTAGACTCTTTCCTGTTTATTAGGGTCTATTTCCAATGTACTCATTCTAGTCTCCATAAAACCGATATGCATGCGTGGAGCCGTAAACAAGCTCCAGAATGTTGTCTGCAGTAATTAAATTAATACTGGTGACCAAGCATTGGGCCAAATTATTTTCTTACCCAGGTGTTGTTTAGCCGTACATTAATCCGACTACTGGCTATTTATATATCTGAGTTTGTATGTTCCATTACTTCTTCCCATTATGGGGTACTTTGAGGAAGGCCCGCAAAATGGTCATGTTTTATGTTATAATCTTATAACGTTTGAGCTGATCTACTATCGTAGTGATTTTACTTGACCAGCGTGTAGCCGGTAAGGAGTAGATGCTGTTGCTATGTAATTTTAGTAAGATTACCTAAACACCTCAAAAGTAATGCTAATCTGAAGTCATGGAATGACCGTAAATTACTCATTTTCTCATCATTTGCATATAACGTTTGAACCAATCTACTGTCGTTAAGGTTTGTCATTACCAGCGTGTAGCCGGTAAGGAGTAGATGCTGTTGCTATGTAATTTTAGTAAGATTGCCTAAACACCTCAAAAGTTATGCTAATCTGAAGTCAAGGAATGACCGTAAATTAGTCATTTTCTCATCATTTGCTGATAACTTTGGAACCAATCTACTATCGTTTAGGTTTGTCATTATCAGCGTGTAGCCGGTAATGAGTAGATGACGTTGTGATGTAAAATTGGTGAATTTGGACGAATAGCCTAAACGTTAGGCTAATTTGAAGATTGTGTGTTTACTAGTAATATAACCCATACGCCCGCACATTTAGGTGTTGCGAACTTTCGGATTTTATCGATCCATTTTATAATTATTACAGTAAGCATCGAGATGCCTTAAACATAGCGATTGCAGTATGTTGTAGCAATAAGTAGTTTTAGACTTCATAATGATTGTCTATCAGGGAAAATTGAATTATTGTAGTTCATAGAAGGTTCATCTCTCATAGAACACATCTACAAGTATACACATACATATTTCACTTGTAAGGTGAATAAGAGCAAATAGTTAGAGAAAGTGTGGACTTCCATATATTTTGTCGAGTTTATATACCACCCGAATGAGTCACCAGCTTTCTCGGTTCAGCTTGTCTTCTGGATTTTCTGTATGAGAGATATTCACCAAATGTAGAAATTCGTCCGAGGTAAAACAAGAAAATCAGTATGCGATATTTGTATGAATAAATTATTTTCTTTTCTTCCATCCCTCCTTCAATACGGAGCAGTGTGTGAAAATATCTCAGTGAACCAAAATGAGTAACGTTGTGCTGAATAAAAATATTTTTGTCATGTGGAAATTGTGATGGGACAAAAATGTAAGACAATTCTAGTTGTATCCCTTACGTTTATGCTATGGGATACCGATTTATAAAGTGGCGGGTCTCAATGTCAGTTCAATTGCAATTTTCCTGGGTTCGAGGCAAAACTCGCCTGGTATGGACTATGTTGCTTTGAGCAGAGTGCTTGACCCTGATCAATTAATGATCCTGGACGAAATAATTAGAGATGATAGATTTACATATGATGGTAGAAGGTCCCGGCTCGTTCAATTCGAAGAGAAGCGGCTTATAGCTCTAGAAAATAAGGGTAATCACCCCAACATAGCATCGTTTCTTGCTAAAAATGTATTATGTAAATATTGTACTGAATAAATGTATGTGTAAATTTTGTAAATCCGAATGAATTACCGCGATATTTTCACCACCACCACCACAAAACTCTTTATTATCATGGACATATTTTCTTTACATTATTATGGTACTATTTTTGTTTACATTAACCTGGCAATATTTTTATTTACATTATTACGACAATTTTTATTTACATCTCATCCTTAACTGATAATATAATATGGATTTAAAATTTGCATCTCAAAGATTGTTTGATTTCAATTTGGAAAGAGAAAAGCAGCACTGAACTTTATGTTCGTCATTGTAAAGTCCATTCTCCTTCAAATTAGGAATGTTGCGAACAAAGTTCTTCACAAAATTTTCGTTGTTCGAAAAATTTGATTGAAACAGGCGTAGAAATGTTTCGTACGAAATTCCTATAGATCTCAGGTAGGAGAAGTATAGGCAGAAATGTCCACACACATCAGTATATGGGCCTTGCAGTGGCAAGCAATTTTCCTTCAGAAGTTTCCCAGAAGGTTGTTGTAGGTTCTTGTAGCTTTTTCTGGGCTTCCCAAATGAATCAAAGTATTCGTAGGAATTCTCCGATGTAATGAAGTAAGCAATCCAGTGAGTGCCTCTATTTTGAGCTAGATCAGTATTCACTATTGCTACACAAGGATACGTTGTAATTTTCGGATCATGTAGTCGATCAGCGGGTACAACAAAGTATTGAACTTTAGTGTTACGAGTAGATAATAACAACCGAAGACCCTCCATCAAAGAATGAGTATTCATATTAATGGTCAAAAATAATTTGTTTGTTTGAGTCTATTTCTATGATGGACTGATATTGAGCATAAATTACTACGTTAATGGGCTCGTCCAAAGGTTCTCGAAACTTTAGCTGGACCTTAATTTGTCCTCTTCGGTTGACACTCAATGCGTTTCCACTATTAGGGAGAAGCTCAACCGCTGTTAAAACGTTCCCTAATCTATAATTGTCTCTATTAATCCCGTTCCCTAAAGAAGGATTACTTGCCGTGTTTTCCAAGCTATGTACAGCTAGTAAGTAGTCGTCGACTCCACTCCACACTATGACATCCTTGCCATTCACTTTTGCAGTTGAGCTTTTTCTAAAATTGAAAGGGAACACTCTGTGCTCCACTGTTTCACCGTTCCAGGTGAAACCGAGCTCACAAATGTTTTTATCCACGTAGTTAAATGGGGATTTCGATAGTTTCCCCAGAAAGGATGTGCTGGACACAAGTCCGACGACAAGTATGCGAGGAATTTTTCCAATAACAACAGAATCTGTAGTTATGCTTGTAAGGCCCTGAGCAATGGTGAACGTCTTTAGCTCGACCTCCGTTGTAGGATATTTAAAAGTTCTTCCAAGTGAAAGTTGGTGTCTGTGGGCATCAACAATAGGTTTTGAAATGACCTTCTTAGAGGCGAAGAACGTAGCATTTGTTATTTGATAGGAATAAGGACAGCCGTTGAAACCAGTCTTGGTATCATAGGCTGCGGTTAGGCAAAGCTCGGGCAAATTCCTGCGCAATAAAATCCGGATTTCTGTTCCTGCCGGAAGAAATCTTGGTTGGTTGAAAATGTTGGCAACAAGTTGCCCTATCATTGTGAATGGTTGTGACTTTTTTGTCTTCTCGTATCTCTGGGCAAATCCTGGGTCTGAAGCAGAGTATGCCTCGGGCTTTTCGTCCGGGTAATAAAATTCATTCAGAAGTTTACCCTGTTTGTCATTTGGGCTAGAAGCAAGTAATCGTTGCAAATATGCGATTTGGGAATAATAGTTTCCCGAGTCGGAGACCAGTTGGCCGTTCAAATAAATTTCCAGATTAGAAAACATTGTCTGGAAAAAAAGATTTGACGGGGCGACGATATCATTATCGTCACATAGTGTTCCGTCCTGTTTAACAATTCGACATGTTAATGCTAGGAATGAGTCAGATGGGTCGTAGTACCCTGAGGTATCGAGTTGTATAGAAAATTCTAGAGGGTTGTAATTTTCCTTTATAGAAACAAGGGGATACGCTTGAGTGTAATCTGAACTCAGTTGTGTAGTTAGATCAGTAGGAGGCAAATCAAATAGCTGCACCTCACTTCGTGCACTCTGCTGGGATCCTTCGTATACCGTGGGTTTTTCCTCAAAGACAGAGTTTACATCCATATTTTAACCAGATTTGCGTTTGACGCAGCGCCTCTTTCCTGTTTTCCTCCCAAACCCAATTTGAATACGTTTTCTCCCGCTTCTCTGAGACGAAACTCTATGCTCCCGTCGTCGCCTTTTTCCGGCACCGGCTTGGACGTTTTTTGACGTTCGTTTAAATCCCCCGCCTGTCTGTGAACGACCTCGCTTTTTTGTTGCTGCTGATGTTCCAGCACTTCTAAGCGGAATTAGATAAGATGATGCTTCTGGATTTAAACCTTGAGAAGCCATATATGTAAAGGTCTGCTCTGCTCCACTTCCTGTTTGTGTCTGATGACCGGGTTCAAGGACACAAGCCTTTTCGTCACAGAGAACCTTACGCATATTTTGGTTTGAAATGGAGAGTAACTGCCGTTTCAGCGTCTCCAAAATCAATAGGTTTTAGATTCTCGTCGACAAAATTTATGCGAGCCTCCGTGACTTGTTTATTCCTTAGGGGTAAATATATGACTGGGTTAAAATTAACCTCAGTTTCATTATTATAGTCCTCGTTGAAATTCAGTTCTCGTAGAATGGGAACTTTTTGTCCTTCATATGTCTGGTTTTCAATTATATTTGACAGCACCAGAAACCTTTTCTTACTCCCAAGAATGCCCGCATCTCCTTCATGCTCTTCTTCCCATTCAATTTCTTCTTCCTGCTCGACAATCATTTTCCGAGCGGGAAACCTACTATTTCTCTTAAATTCTGCTTCAATGGGAAGCCCAAAGTAGTTTCGTAAGTCTGCTGGCAGCTGGACTGTGACGTCAGGCGGTATTTCATTGAGAATTATTTCTCCATCATCGTAGGAGAATTGGATAGGGAACTGATCGTGGTGCTGATCAATGAATGTGTTATTCAATTCCGTAAATACATCGCCAATGCTTTGCGATTTAGGCTCTTTCATGGCCAAAAATTGCAGTGAAAAGTACCGAGCATTAATGAAACGATTCTTAAGTGGGATAATGTTATCGAAAGCGGTACTGTTAAACGGAGTATCTGAGGTGTATTTAGTGCCAAAATAAAATCGGTCATTATTGAAACCGAGGCTGTCCAGTAACTCCTGAGGGAGTATTATGTAATTCAGGGGGTTAGATGTGGGAAGGCTAACAATCATTGTACATTTGTTTTCCGTGTCGAAGGAAAACATTACATTCAACCCTCGTTTACCTAGCACAGATGTGAGTCTGGCGAAGAAGGGTTTGAATTGTTCGTTAAGGTTTTTATGAAACGCAAAGAGAGAGCTAAATTGCTGATCTATCATAATAAAGTTCCTATTGTATTCTCCATTTTTTTTGAACGTTCTAACAGAAAAGTCTTCATCGTTTGTATATCGATCGAACCTTTAATTGATCGATTACAGTACTTCCCACATATACACCCTCAAAGAAGCATCTCCGATTGAAGCCGAATAAAGATGCAAAAGCGTTTGAAAATAGAACCCAAGTAGCAGTGTCTTGATTTTTAACATACAACGTTGGTACAAACTTTTTCCCGTCTGCATCAACATATGTTTGAGCTATCAAGACGTTAATTAGTTTGCCAACACCGTTATTAAATTTCTCGGTAAATTCATAAAGGGTTTCTTTGCTCTGTTTCCGAATTGAATATTCTGCAATAATAGGGTTTTTGTAGTCTGGAAACAGGGGCCCAACCGGAATAGCCGCATGATGTAGTGGGGTGAATGTTTTCCGTGATCGCTTGAATCTCCTTTCCCTACCTTTTCTCGTCGGGTTTGATTCGAGTGATTTGGGTTGTTTGGATGTGTATCTTAAATTCAGCAGCCCAACGTTGTAATGATGTTTGTTATATGCAAAGTCTGTTGGTAACTGCTGAACAATGTCACTAGTATTTTTAAACGCTGGTAAGTTACCCGTATTTTTCAGATAAACAAAATGTTCGTTATCACTAAACGGAACGAATTGTTTGAGACTGTTATGAATCATGCTGACTTTAATGAAACCGGTCTGCAAATGAAGATGTAAATCCTCCAGCGTAAAATTATATACAAGGTTTTATTTGTTTTCAATTTTTTGTTTTCACATTACATCCTAAACTAATTTCCTGGGCTAATACTAACTAGATTTAAATCGTAATCATAAAACTGGCCTTGAACTTCTTCATTTGACTTATCTACTAGTTTATAAGTGTAAGGATACGTATTTACAACTTTTGACACACTAAATATTTCGCGACTATAGTTCTCTGAGTAGCCCTTTTCAAACAGAAGCTTTGCTCTGGAGATGCGAACAGAATCTCCAATCGAAAATTTTGGCGGAGATCTTGGAGCCTGGGCCTCTGCTATGTGCTGTCTATACAAGTGCCTCCACGTCTCAAATGAGTTTTTGATGGTAATTGTATTAGGAGCACGACCGATAGAACTGTGAAACGAATTATTATACGTGTCTGTAAAGGTTTGCAGTACTTTGCTGATGTTCTTTGTGTTTTTCTGAGTCATAAATCTCTGAAGTTTTGTGAAAAGAGTTCTAATGAAACGCTCGGCAATAGAAGCTTTGACAATTGAATGGATATGATAGGGTATTATTTCATATTTATCCAAAAATGTTTTAAAAGCAGAAGAGGTAAACTCTTTCCCTCGATCGCTAAATAAGTACATTGGCTTTGCCCGTGCTTCTTTAAATATAGATGTAAATGCTGAAATCATAGATTCAGAGTTCTTGTTTTTAAGAAGCCGGGTATAAGCTTTTTTGCTAAAGCTATCTACCACCACGAGCACAAAATAATTGCACTCATTATATGGAGCAATATTTTCAATGTCTTTCAAATCAGTGCTCCAAATTTCATTGATAAAGTTCACCATAATTCGCCGACGTTTGTATTTCCGTCTGATTTGCTTGTGTAATGAATATCCCTCTAATTTTCGAAGCTCCCGTTGTACGGCTTCCTTGTCCTGAAATTCTGGATGGTTTTTAAGGAAACCGGATAACCCGGAAAACGCGCCGGCCAGTCGTTGGTTTAGATAACTCTCAACAATTTCACTCATCACACTGACACGGCGTTTTTATATATTCCCTGTTCTCACAATATTTACCAGGAGTTTACCATGCTCAACAGTAATTGCCATTAATTGTTCATTTCCACCTTCGTTTTCCACTCACTCGATTCACACTCTTATTATAAGAACTCTTGCCCACACGTTTAACTTTCTTTCTCCCTTTGCCTTTCTGAATTTTGCGGGGTCTTAAATTTCTCCTGGGCAATTCTTGTGGTTTATCTGGGATAAGATTATTTGTTTGTTCCGGATGGTTAGGCAGGGTTGATTGTTTATTTTCGGATGAAGTCGGATTATCCAAATCTTCAAACACTTTCCACTCTGGTTCTAACTTGAAATGTCCGGTTTTAAATTTGCAGCAACAAATATCCAGGGGTTTATACCTTTTCGTTGCTGACTTAATAGAATCTGTAGAATTTTCAATGTCAGAATTTTCGGTTATAGTCGCATCTATTGGCTCCTTGACCTTTATATCCTGATTCTGTATTTGCTTTTCAAGTTCGTTTTTTCTATCATTTGTAATCACTTCACCACTGTTAAGTATTTTCATTAACTCGGAATAAAGTTTAGGATCAATTACCCTCATTACCTTTGCCATTGCAAATCACTCGCAAAATTTCCCCAGTTTCGATTTGAAGTAGAATGTCGGCTAATACTGCCTTATTTAGTTTTGGGTTTAGCAACACTTGCTGCTTGAACAAATTGGGCTTAAAAGCTCTCACTCGGGTTATGGTTCGAGGAAAAAAGATTCGGAGATTAGCAAAGCACTCGCAAGTTGCTTTCAGTTGTTCTTCAGTGGCTTCCTTGACAAACTTTGAGAACTGTCTGTTCGTGGCAAGTGATAGCTTGCGAATGAATTCAATATTCCCCTCGAGCCGGGTTGCTTTCGGAGTGTTGACTCTGGGACTCATTGTGAGATACTGACTCACTTTGGAGTAAACACTAAGCAATCTTCAGTGGGGAAAAGGTTTGATCTAACCCAGTACTTGAACTGCTTATGTTTTGGGTGAAAGTCCAGGATCAAGTAACCATATTCCCTGGCAGTCACTGCCTTTAAATACGCTTCGGTTAGGAATGAAGTCTTCCCGGGGCAAATTTGTTTTGCCAGAGTAGAAATAGTCGATCTGTCTCTAGGAATATCAAACAGGCAAGTCCACTGAGTATTTATGTTAATGTCGCGCATACCCTTCGCATAGCTATTCTGTAAAATTAGAAATATGGATGCACCCCGGTGGTGAGAATGTTTAGTAAAAAAGTTTGTGACTAGGGTATTATTTTCGCCTTGGCCAATTTCACTTTGCTGGTCATCCAGAATAATTAAACAGGGATCCGAGGCTAAGTCCTCGATGTCTTTTACATTTGATGTAAAAATGATGCCCGGGTCTTCGTCCTGTAGCTTACGAAAGTTTTGTTGATAATCTGAGTACACATATATGACTTTGTCTATTGGGGTGTCAAAAATTTCTTTTCTTCTTCTTATGATCTCTAGTGTTAATACAGTCTTGCCACTTCCTGTTGGCCCCTGTACAGTTGCAGTACAGGGGTGAGCAATTTGGAAATCAATGAAATCCATGGTGTTTGAATAACATGATAACAGCGAATGACATGTTATTAAAAATGCATTGCTTTTTATTTAAAACAGTTGTGGCTATTTTTGTCTAGCTTATAATGCCCCAGTGGAAGGCTAAAATTAATATCGTTGGGGTCACAGTATACCCTATATACATCTAAATTATGGAAAGCCACTTTGTTCACTGTTATACAGTATAAGTTATGCTTAATACTACGTATGTATTTAACGTCTAGTTTTACAACTTTATTGTTTTGAACTACGTCCGCATACTGTTCATGAGAGAAAGTTTTCAGTGAAGGGAATGGTATGCCCTTGGACTTCATTTCTTCTTTTCTATCATTATACAATATAGAGTACTGTTTGGATTTTAGTGTGACTACTTGGGAGATATCAAAACTTTCAATTTTCCATTTGCCAGATACTCCTGCATTTACATTCTTAAAACTTTCCATCTCTGGGTGGGCTTTAAAAAATTCATGACCTGAGTGTATTTTTGAAAAATCGAAAAATTCCTTATAAGAAACCAGGTCTTTCCAGAACCTATTCTCGGGATCTGTAATTATGCTGATAGAGCTATCGGTATCGCAGTATAGGTTATATATCCGGTTACCGAAGACCATTTTTAGTTGCTGGTAATAGCCATAATAGAAAATGACTTTTGCCAAATCAAGTACTGTCACACCTGCCTGAATAGGTTTATTTAAAACTACATTTTTAGGGCTAAGCATTACAATGCTTACTTTCTCAGAGATGGGAAGAAAATCTTTACATTCCGGCAGTGACAATAAATGCCTTGATTGTGCTCGTGAACTACAAAATTTTATTTTCATGTGGTTTCTATTCGATTCAAGGCATTTTCCGAAAATCTGGTTATTCTGATTTTTTAGAAACTGTCTCATGGATTCACTTTTTGCCTCTTTTCTCATGTCAATGTTGTGTTGTATGTACTTGCGGAAATAAGCTTTTTCAGTGAAAGAGATTCCTGTGTGTATTTTTTTCAAAGTCATACCCATTTCCAAATAATATTTAAGAGCCTTATAATGCAAGACATAATTTTCTCTATCATAGCAATGTAGCAGTAAACGCGGTTGTGTAGTGAACGAGGATTGAGATGCCTTACTAAGTTTGGATAAATTGTGTTGCTGTTTTTCTCCCAACTCTTCAAATTTTATAACACGGCGCTCTGGTGCTAATGGCAAATCAACTGTCTTGTCTTGAACTTCGGGCGGATATCCTAGTGTTACTTGTAGAAAGTACCCTTTCCCATCTTTGCTTTCATATGATTTCCAATCTATACGGTCAAGATCATTAACACTTTCCCATCTGTAATTCGAATGAGGATATTTATCTAGCAACGCTGTAGCATACAGGCTTACTTTATCATTGTAAATCAAATGAGTTCTATTCTTCGTTGGATCATAACCAAATGTACTTCTCTCATTATTAGCGGTCTGAATTTTCCTAGTGCAGAAGGAAAATCCGCCCCGTATTGCTTTGGAAAGTAGTTCTATCATTTTGAAATCCCGAATGTACTCAATTTCGGATCCTGTATGATATAAGAAACATTGGAATGAGTACCCACTACCTGTACACATGTATGTAGGGTCAAGCCCGTACATACTCATTCCATTCATTCTGAAATTTTCCCAAATTACTGCAAGTAATAGTGTATCAACTATTGTATAAAGCCTGGTGAATTGGCGAAACGTTGATATATTAAACGCCGAGCAAACGTCTTGCACGAGTTGCCATTCCGAATCTGTGCACATTTCATTTGCTAAGTCGTTATTAAAATATTCCCTATCAGGAATGCCACCATTCAGGACATCCGGTGAGGTCAAATATCTATACGGAAACGGGAGTTTTTCAAACAGCAAACTTATAGATTTTTCGGAAATATCTTGCCGATATTTTTTGATTTGTGGGTTATCCATATCGTTCTCTAATATAAACGGGATACTTAGATTCACCAGATCGAGTGTTTTGGCATTCTCTTTCTTTAGAGCCTCAGCTAAATTGCTTAGTTTAGAAGGAAGAAATTGGCACGAATCAATAAAACGAACTTTCACCTTTCGATTTCCTTGCCAACCCTTCTGATTGGAATGTCCCTTGTTGTATTTATAATTTAATGTTGGCACTAGCACATCCCGTGCTGGAATTTCTAATTGAACAAATTTTTCAGTTCCTTTGCTGATAACAGATATGTCTTTAGGATCGAATATCGAGCTTTCCAAATTTTTAATTAATAAATGCAAATCAAACCCTGCTCCGTTATGGGCCACACATACTAATTCGTGTTTAAATTTAATTTTTAAATTACAACCTGCACAAATTGTGTTGAGATATCTTCCTGTGGTATGGCAATGGTGATAGCATTTAATTATTTTCTTTTCTTTCCCGGTAGGTCGCATTTTGTATTCACTTTGCATTTCTGATTCCTCGAGCTCTTCATCTTCTTCTCTTTCCATCGTAGTATTTGTAAACACTCGTTTGCAGAAATCACAATCGGTCTTATTTTCATGTCTACAAATTTCTTCCGCTGAAGGAACTACAAAATTGTTTGTTGTTCTTACTGACCACAGAATATCCTCCGCATGTTTAAAAACCCTTTCGAAAAAATGTTGCACAGGATTTTCTCCATCATAGTATTCTAGAGCATATATTTTCTTAGCTTCTCCAATGTAGTTCACAATGCAAAGTGAGTAACTGATTGGTTTGAATTCATTTTCAATAGTTGTGGAGTTTCCTAAACGTTTTGGATTATTCACTTTCGTAGAGCAACATTCAAAGTCCCAATAAAGTACATAAGGGTACGGTAGTGTCAGTTCTGGCCTTGTAAACTTAAGCGTTTCGCCGTCCTTTGGAAGCTTTTCAACGATTTCCTTGTCTGTCCCACATATCTGCCTATGGTCAGAACATTTCGTTTCGGAACCAAAGTAGCGAAAGCAGAGATCACAAAAGTATGCCTTTGCTGGTTTTCGATAGCTTAAAAATTTGTTTAAATCGGTTATAAGGGCTAGATGGTATGCTCGTTTTTTCCCAACTTTCTTATGGATCAAAAACAAGTTAACTGTCTTTGCTCGTCTTGATTTACTTGATCTTATCATCACTACTTCCCCCTTTTTATGACTTAACACATTCACGGATACACCATTATTTTCTTCAAATTTGGGAAGGTCGCTGTAAATATTTATAGTTGATTTTATATTACAAAAATCTATACGAACAAAATATGTTTTCCACGTTTTGTAGTAAGCTAGATTTTTATTAGAAGTCCCTGTGGAAGAATTTTTCTGTACTTGCTCATCCCAATATATTCCAGCGGCAATACAATATTTAAAGCAATGTTCATCTTTGTTTTTAAAGTTCATAAATCCCTGTCTAGACTTGAATGGCATTTCTAAATGCCCGCTAGCACTCGAGTTCATAAAGAGCCGGATTTCACCCAGCTTTATTTCGAATGTTTCCACTTTTAATATTCGCCATCCGGAGCCGTATTCCAGAAAACTATTCTTTTTTTCGATAATATCCGAGGCACATTGTAGTAATATGACCCGTATAGAAGCGGGGCTTTGTAGCTCATAATGGGATGACTTGAAGTATATCATCGACTGTTTGTAACCTATTTTACCATTCTCTTCTTGAACTTCTTTTTCCATTTGCACCCCGACACTTATTTCGACCTTAGAAAGTGTGTGTATTTCGTACAGTTCTCTAAGCAATTTATTTACTGAAGATTCCACTTCTGAAAATGTGATTTCGATGTCAGGTGTATTTAAGCTATGCTTATATTTATAGCTAATCATGCTGCCACCATGGCTTCGACTAAATTCATAAAAGTCGGTAAGATCTAGTTGTGCTCCGGCATCAACGTAGCCCAACCCTTCACCTGTCCTCTCACACCGGTGTAAATCGATATTGGCTTCGTAACCACCGCAGTCCAGACAGAAATGCCTGTTTTCTATGTGCCCCTCATAATTATGATACGTCCGACAATAAAACGGACAATTTGTCATAGGACATCTTAAAACCTAGATAAAGCAAGTCGTTAGTAAATTCGTCAATACTTGTGATAATACAATCGTAATTTAACTTGATTTAAAAATTCTAAAATTTACCGTATTATTCCCTCCACTCCGTATCGGCTGAGGATGTATCGTTGACATCTTCTTAGAACACTTGAAGACCGTGTAATGTTACAAGTTCAAAAGCAAACTGGATGTTACTCCAAGGCTTCCTCTTCTTCCTTTTGACTAAAATTCTTTCTGCTTACTTTCCATTCAATATACAGAGCACGCCCAACTTTTACAAGTTTTGAAAAAACGTACAAACCCAGGATGAGCATTAGAACTGTAAGGAAACCATGTTGTAGCATTTTTCCGAGCATAAAGAATCCTTGCTATTATAGCTACTTACTTATCCAGTTCTCCGTTTGCGCTGGTTTGCTGGCAAATCCTTTATCCGATTCGAGGCTTCCGTTATTCTTCTGTGCAGATAAGAGTCTTTTTATAACTAGTTCTAACCCGCTTGCAATAATTTCGCTACTTCCGCTTGCAAAATCTTTTTGCTCCATATTGCTTTGCTTTAATTTCGCCTCAATATTATCTAATAACTGTGACGAATTAAATGCGCTTGCAGTCTGTGCAAAAAAGGCACAAACCAGATATACAGATAGTAGTATTAACTTCATGGTGGTTGTTTTCAAACTGGTTTTATATTCACTTTTACACGGGTTATATGTTAATTTATTGCAGAACTCTGTTTCACTTTCACTTGGAGAAGAAGCTTGGAGTGAGCTACTCGGTAGGGGGAAACCTACTATAACTCTCAACAGAGTTGTAATTCACGAAGATATTACCCCGAGGAAGAAACGTTGTATCCCAATCCGAGACTACAGCGATGAAGAAAGTGAGATACATCCTGATACAACCGACAGCTCTGTAACTCGTGAGGCAGTACATTGCTACGCTTCAAACAATGTAATTAGAATCTGTTTTGTTATTTTTCTAATTCGAGATACACTCATAGCTGCAACAATGACTTTATTGTAATTGTTACTATTAAGCCATTTATTTACTTTCAATATATCCGTAGGAACTCAATTCTGTCCTTCACTTGCAAATGAAGGTCGGAGAACTGAAAAATTACTTGAAAGAACGAACTGACGATAACATCAGACTTACTGCCGAAGTTTTAAAATTACAAGAAAGTAACAACCGGGGACGGGCGAATTACGGTGAACTCAAGACCAAACTTGCCGGCAAAGAGCAGGAGGTTCGAGAGAAGGAAGATATAATCCTTGCCAGGGATGAGGTTATCCTGATTAAGGAAGAAGTGATCCGGGTCAAAGACGAGGCTATCCGGGTCAAAGAAGCTGAACTTACTCTTCTCAGGGCTCAACTTGTTGATGCGCAAACTCGCGCCCGGAACTTTGAGGTAGTTAATTAGTTGTTTTTAGTCCTACTATCATCCTTTTGTTAACTTGATTTATTTAAACAACTTGAGCTGCAATGCTTCGTATTACTTCAATTAAACTTGTTTTATCTAGACTTCTTCGTCAGGGGTGGTCAACTACAACTATTATGCCCCCTCCCACCCTCCTACTCCGTGGGTAGGTCCGCATTTCCAGAACCCGTCCCACCAACCGTGTGCACGGATGACTCCGTTTCCGCGTTCCACTCGACCCCCGCATTTCAATAACAATGTAAGCTCGCTATGTCTCTCGTTTATGTCATAAAATATGCACAAATATCCCTCAATTACGATATTATATCAATATTTACAGTTACCGATTGGGTTTCAGCCCAGAGTCGGCATGTTCTATATATTTTGTTCCCCCAAACCACTGGAACAATATATGCAAGCAACTGATGCTGTGATGGCACAGCTCCGCTCTCTGTTTGGGCATGAATCAAAGATCACCCTGCTTAGAAGGAGTTGCAGGGTGTACTTCGATTCGCTTGCAAATGCGCAAGAAGCATTTGATAAGCTACCAAAAACTGGCACTGGGCAAGTGCTTACATCCGTTATGGGGGTTGAGATTTCTGTGAGAAAAACTTTCGTTCTCATTGTTTGATTTTCAGCGTAAATTACTACGCCTAATTATATATGTATAATAAATATGTATTGTTTTTCTTATTCTTGCAGATCTCCCAACCAGCGATTAACAACATCATCAAACCCGCCTAAATGTTATTCCTTTATACTTCCTATTTAGATTTGTTTTCATTTCATTTATTTGCGTGCCATATTTATACTTTTAATATTTTAGGTACATTTTCAATGATGTATTAGTTTGTAACATACGTTCATACTATTTTCTAATGCCCATGTATATTCGTTCCATAGATATGCATTTTAATCATAATGTTTTGTATTCTATTCTGATAGTTATTAAAATAATACTTAATAATTATTATCTAAAGCTCCCTAAATTTGGTCATAATACTTTAACACTACAATACCTAAGCATTGGGAGAGTATCCTCTTCCTATCATTTAACACACCAATGTTAAAGGATAGGACCGGTGTGTTAAAGGGTAGGACCACTCCAAAAATTCCTATCCGACTCACGGGTAAAAAAATCCCATCCACCGACACGTCCTAAAAAAAGGTATCCAAACCTAACTACTTGTGTAGGTTCTCCAAGACAAGATAATCATGATCCATAATATTGTAGAAGGACGTTTTGCAGAGTTTTATTGTGAAGCTAACGGTATTGTTTCCAATGCAATCGGTTTATTAGATAAGTGTGATTTCATTTCAAAATAGTCACGATAGAGTCGTTGATTCTAACGAATACACATTTATCCATGGATGTTTCCCTTGTTCATTTAGAATTTCCACAGCTTTCAGAGCCACGATTATTTATCAGTTCCAGCCAGAGATAGCCACTTGAACGGTGAAAACCAAAATGAACTTTAAATATTACTGTACAACGTAGCAAGGTGACCGCAGGAGCTTTTTAGTATTCAATCAGTATTAATTATTATCTCTTCCGGCAATTCGACACCTAAATAATCTATTTGTAGTCACTTATTTTAGCACGGTGGTTAGGAATTTGCTGTTACAAAAGATAGACGATACATTGTAAGTTGTCTCCAAATATGGACGAATTTAAATCGGGTCAGTTTCCAGTCCATTGGGAATTCCCAAAAAAGTCATTTTTGTTGTCATGGAGAGGTTTATATGTCGGGGTATAGTTCGGGAATTAAAACGTTTCATAGTAATAGGGTTAATGTGAGCTGATATGTTTCGCTTTCCCGTGCAATATTCTCTAATGTGTATACAAGTATAATAGCAGATGTGACTACGACATTAGAACAAAAATGAACTTTTCACTACAGTTGGAATAATTGCTTGGAGTTGTGTTGGAATTAAGTTTTTTCCACATCATTTGTAGGTTTTATAACGGGTCAATTTAAGTAGATTGTAAGCCAAGTTCAAGTTTACGTCAAGGGACAATCAAGCTCAGGTCCAGTTTTAGGTCGGTCAAGTACATGTCAAGGTCAAAATTCAAAACGCTGAAAAGGCGAATGCAAGTGATTTAAAAAAAACATATTCTATGCAAATTCATATAAAATATGTATACATACAATTTATCATTGGTATTGTAGGGATTGTGAAAGAATTTATAATTGCAGGCAATGCTTTCCTGAATGTGTATGGACTGCTTATGAGCAGAGAGGTTGTGGGTGCTTGGAAGAGATCGGGAAGGTCACATCTCATATCCTGGCCTTCCGATCTGGTATGGAAACGCTATGTGGTTGCATCACTCAAAACGGGTATGGCGTGCACTCCATATATCGACTGGTCTTATCCGTGAACAACCAAATCTTTCGGTATCGCGTTCATTGGAAAGGATATTTAAGATAAATATTTTATTATGGACTTCGAAGTGATAATGGTACAAAGATACTTGAGAGACTTTGGAAACCTTTAGTGCTTGGAGACAATGGAATTCCAGTCTCGTTCTGGAACATTGCAGAATGAAAAACGTTTCTGCAGATTGTTCAATAATTGAAACGATGTATTAAAGGTACTGACAAGAACCTGTTTTGAAATACATGATACAATCTTGGGCTGTCAATGGGATTCACGAACCTGGTTTCAGACGATAAATCAACGAGTTAACGAGAATAAAGTCCTAATTCACGTTTAAATAAGAAACCAATAATTCATGCAAACATTAATATTTAACAACAGCTGTATACGCTCAAACGGAGCATCCATTGACAAAATGTGTAGTGACACAAACAGAATATCGAAAACTCCAAATACGCCATCTATTATAACCTCCAAAACGTGAAAAATAAAAAAACGAGATAATAAAATAGGTGTGCGATTATTTAGCAAATAAATTACTAATATAGAAATATTTTATCTCCTGAAGTCGAAGACGAATCGGTAAGAATAATTACCGATTTTCTCTCAATTAATGTGATTTTAAAAACTATTTTTACGGCAGATTATTCGTGCCTTCCCGTGTGGTAAAGAATTTGCGAGAAAATTTATTCTTGTACGTCAAATTGATTTGGTTCATTTATCAACGAGCACTACCGAGACGCGTACAAAATGCGATCAAATACCCGAATATGGCCAACAAACCCCCTGAACACGTTCCCGATCAACTCAACCCGCCGAACAACCTCCCGAGATCTCAAATACCCGCACATCTCACATAAAACCCGGGTAAAATCCCCTGCGTGAGTCACAGAGCAAAACGGTTAATGATTTCTACTACTCTTGTGTAATTCAATGAATTGTATTCATACGTACTGATATTACATTAACAGTAATTAACAGCTCTATTGTTGCTCCTCAAGATCAATTTGTACTGGTTGACACGAATATGAAAAGTTAATAAATTGGCAAAAGTATATACTAAATGATACCATCACTCTTATAATTGCACATCTCAAACATATATTTGCATCTGGTAACGCTCGTGCTTGTTGAAGCGTACCCTGGGCATGGACTCTTCTTCTGCTTTGAAATGCCATTCAATCTAGAGCCCTGGACTTGGAATTTCTTACAATAACGGCAAGCATTATATATAATGAAGTGGCGTATTGAGGGAAGCGTTATTCTACTATGACTTTACATGTACTCACATGAATAGAGTTGGAAAACCATGCTGGTGTCGTCATTAGAGTAATGTTGTAGGAAGGAGTCTTTATAGAGAAAGTCGAATTTACAAACTATGACATTATCATGACGTATGGTACTTTGTTCAACTACTTTTAACATATTCATAGATACTTTTTTTAATAATGTGTACAAATGATTAATTACATATCTCTATATTATCCTTTATTATTAAAGGGCACTTGCTGTACTTTTATTTAGAGTTTCGCACTTTCATAGTTCAATGGCCTCACACAACTCCCAAAAGGTGGCATGATAAGGGAGCGTCCATAAATGATGTCATGCCATATATCAGTGGGTCCTTTCATAATTTTCTGACGCTGGAATGATAAAGTCAGTGGGTCTAACAAGTTCATTGTGACATCATCATCAACGTTTAAATGAAATAGAAGGTACAAGGAATCATGCGACATCTGCTGCTAAAACTATACCATTTTCGCCAAATGAAAACGTCAGATTTTTTTCTATAAGCATGTGTATGAGATATTTTTATACGGGGAAGATGATACTTTTGCAACTATTTTTCACCGGCAGCAAGTTTCTAGATTCATATTACGAGTCTTCTACCTTTTTGTCGCACCACATTTCATTTATCTAAAGCAATCTTTGTGAATTCAACGTGTCAAGATCCAATTATTTGTGTTAGTACCGTTGAATATTGGCATCGAGTTAATTATAATTGCTTTATCATGCCGCCAAAGAGTGATCCCGGAGAAAAAATATGTCTCGGAGAAAATCTTAATGGGGAGGGATTGTATTTTGCGAACAGGGATTTTTAAATTCATTGACCTTTTTTGGCAGGGATTTTCAAGTGTATTCTCTTGTTACAGATCAAGTTACGCAAAACAAGGATTTTTAGATTGGTTGACCTTATTTGGCAGGGGTTTGACGTCTTGTAGGGAAATTAATTTTGCTAACAAGGATTTTGAAAATCGGTGGCCTTTTTTCAGCAGGGATTCTTGAAATCGTTGAGGACCTTCCTGCAAGGGCATAAAATTCAGCAGTGACATTCAAAAATGATCTTTTAGGGCTATTAACAAAAATCCGACCCCTGATTTACAGAGGCTTCTTGTGACAAAGAATGTGCTGATTTTCGGACGTTTTAACCAGAAATGTTTGAGAACTTGCTTGGTTAATTTCTGTGCTTGGTGAGAGTGACGTCATTATGAGGGTGGGTCCATCACAAACGCCAGAAATGACGGCTTAATGACACTAGTATCAGTGGGTCGGATTTTTATGATTTTTGGCATGACATCATTTATGGACGCTCCCTAAGCGCTCCTTATTATTAACGTACCTGTCCGCTTATTTAAAGCGCTACTCTTAATATAATTTCGCACGATTTAAGCTTACAACAAGTCTCTACGACAGGGCTTGATTCGTCAACCGTTTGGCTTTTAATTTGTACAATCGCACTACCACTTCTTCAAGTAATCATCCCTGTGAAGCACAGGGCTTTTACTTGTCTCTATATTACTGGGCGAATCGTGCTGTTATGTTAATTTAAAGCTTGGCGCGCTCATTTCACTGTATAACAAACCGCTGTGCACTGCTGCCCGCCAAGTTTTAATTCTATTCTATTCTATTCTGTTTACAACTAATTCTTGTATATTCAAGTCCTATTATATTCTGCTAAAGGTTTGGCGAGGCTATTCAAGTCTATTCCTATTCCAACAAAATTAGATAATTCCTATTCTATTCCTATTCAAATTCTATTCATCAGCAATTAAAAACCGTGCGCTGAAAACTGGTGGATAAAACGCGCTGTATAAATATAACTACATTTTCTTTCACAATTCCAATTTCCAGGTCCTTGAATTATAACTTGCTATTGACAATGATAATAAAATAACTGATATTTACCAAATTTACGAGCCACTTCCAGGCAGAAGAGAATTAAATGGGCGTATAAATAATTACTTGTACTTAACAATTGGCAGTTAACAGGCCTGAATTAATACAGTAATGCCTACCCTCAAAATATATTTCTAGCTTTCAGGGTGGCGCCAGCCCCTTAGTAAAAAACCCTTGTCTGTACGTCCGTGCGGTATCTCAAAAACCGCTGCACGGATTTCAATGAAATTTATATTATAATGTTTTGAAAGAAATTCTGACATTAAAAAAAACTCAAAATTCGCCCTACTTCGTGGTAAGGAAGCGTCTACAAATTACGTCAGCTCGATAGTGGGTCCAACATTTAGTTGAAGTCTGACACGCAGGTGGATGGGTGCTGTATACGAGCGAATGACATTATTACTGTCATCTGTCATCACTCATCAGCCTCATTTTATTACAAGGAGAGAATACGCACAAAAAATAAAATTGTATGGGATGACACCTCGAGTGTACAAATTAAATCTCTTTATGAAGTCGCATGTTTTCTCTGCTCGAAAATGTAGTTTTGCATATATTCTACAGTTCACTTGATTTTCGAGTGATTCAAGGAACGGCAATAAATGGCAACTTCTATCATTCTATGATTAGCATCAATGCCATAATAGAATCAATGCCAGATGTATTTATCGATTCTAGTGCCTGTCAGTAAACATTTTATGTAAGAATCAAGATAACGCATTAAAATGTCAAGCGCAAAAAACGATGGTGGATATCAATGGCAAGTACTTCGTAAACTATGGGAAGAAGCTAATGTTTACAAAAAAGGATGAGTAGTTTTAAGTTTTTATTGATTATTGTATAATCCTCTCATCAGTGCATCTCAAAGATGATCTACAAAGATTAACAACGCGACGGGAAAAAACAGCGACATCTCCATTGTATAATTTATTACGAATAATAGTAACAATAATTCCTGACCACCTGACCCATGACAAATCCAAACAGCAACGTATACAATTCCGTTCAGTAAACTTGAGTTCGGATTTTAGAATGTCTTGTTATGTTTAATTACACATTAAGTACTTCCTTCAGACTCGTCTGATTTTAATATACGAATCAATTCACAGCTAAATTCGCTACTTTTAAATTTTGGGGCATTGTTCAATCGTAGCGTGTAAAGGTATGTGATGACATATAGCAGGGTGGGTGGGTCCAAGTATCACTAAATGACCATATATGATTTGAGGGTGAGTGATTGGGTAATTAATGCATTTTGTGCTGATGTAATATGTAGACGCTCCCTAAGTGACGGCACCCTACTCGCATTATCGCGTATCGATGATTTTTACACATGTAATCAAAGGGCTTTAGTTATTTTTTTTGTTTATGACATTCTCAGATGCTCAGATTTGAATAAGAATTTCACTGTTTTTACTATTCAATTCTAATCTTGGCGTCAGGTGCATATTCTATTCTATTCTAGTCTGGGAGTTTCAAAAATCGAGCTATTCAATTCTATTCAATTTATTTCTGTATAAATTTCGGCAATTCTATTCAAATTCCTATTTTCCTATTCAAGTCGGAATAGAATAGGGCAGCAGTGCCGCTGTGTAGTATACTATTTTCAGAGGTGTGGAATATTTTGAAATATTGTATTTAATATGAATGAAATATAGATGACAGAGTCGATGGGTCTCTACCTTACTGTATTAAAGGTGCACCATGTCATCTATTCTTTACTTAAATTAAATACTTACCTGGAACCTGATTTGGAACAAGTTCCAGATGCCGAACTATCCTGAATCCTAAAATTGATAGTTGCCCAACTAATCCGCCATACCAAATGACCAAAACCCCGCGGGGGAAGTTGCCCAACTACCTGGGTAAGCCCAAATTTTTTCGGATTCGCTGGATAAACACATGCAGTTTCCAACGACTATTCTTTTAATTGCGTGTAACACGGAAAAAATGCGAATCGCAGGAATTTCTTTTCACTTTCAGCTCCAAAAAGTATATCCATAGTATTCCGCATCTGACACGATGATGTCATTTTCAAGGGTCGGTCACTGATTTTAATAACTTATGGCACAAAATGACAGAGGAGTGATAGGGTCCTACAATCGCCCTTTTTTGTAGATGACATAATTTGTACACGTTCCCCGAACGAGCAGCATTTTCAAGAGCTACATTGGGAAAGAAAATTTGTCAAAATTGTCGATACTGAGCGTTAAGGGAAAATACTCGATGGCTGAAATGAAATATTGTGAAAATGTACTTAAAGAAATTTTCGCGATCTACGGGTCAAACATCGGGCATGGGCAGTACCTTGGTGGGAAATTCCCAAGTCAACCATGATATTTTGTATAAATTATTCTAAATCTCAATTTTATGCTCAATTTTAAATTGCTACTCTCCACCCCCCCCCCCCAATAATGAGCACTTTCGCCGGTTTATGTAACATTTTAGCATTTTAAATAAAACGATTTAAAAAACACATATATTATAAAACAATCTATGTTGTGATGAACATTCACAACACCTATTGTTTTAAGGATGCTGTTCCTCCGTACTTCGGTGGTAGCTGGTCTGGTGGGATTTTTCGTAATAATTGTGGAATCCAAACTGCTGGGTTTGTTCCAAAAACTTCAGTACGCTCAATATACTTCGCCATGAAGGCCCTGTACAGGCCGACAAATTGCTTTGCCACTGCGGATACTATTTTGAAAACACAAAAAGCAACAGAAATTACAATCTCGAACTAATGCAATCAAATTACACCTTCTATGCTTGCAGGCACTAAATAACTAATTTAATTCACATATTTATATATTTCCCTGCTAGCAATCTCACCATTGATCATGTATCCATAAGCAAATTTCTCATAGCACCTTTCGAATTTTGCAAAGTATTCCACCAAGTATTTTAAATCTGGAAAGAGTTAAAAGTATGGGAAAAAATTTCAAACACTGAATCTCCATTGAAATGTATAAAGGAACACATGAAGTCAATACATTTAAGTCTATCGTCCCACGACCCGGTGAACTTACTTTGTAGGGCCTTAATTGTATCAGATCATACGCTTTCAAATCTATAATAATTGCAAATTCATCATCCGCGAGTCCCAACTCGGTATCATTTAATGGTCTTCTATAAAAAGATGTCCGAAATCGTTCCACTACCAAATCTTGCATCTTCTTCAGATCCACAAGTTCTTGCCCGTTTTTCTCAACTACGGAACGAGTAGACCATTTTCCCCACTCAAATACGATCACTGAAATCCGGAATAAAGACAAAATCACTAAATGATTTGCAAACCATTCGGATACAATGGATTTATATTCAGATATACACACAGTATTACTCAAAAGATCGTTTACCTGGCCTGTTCTCAAAGTCGTATCCAGTAAGGTAGAAGGGATATTTGGTTTTGAAATTTTCCGGTGGTTCCCAGTTCAGTATGTCGTTACTCTCGTTGGTAACATTCTGAAAGAATTTATTAATAATATATTAAATGATTAAAAGATTTGAAGATTTATTTTTTGAAAATGTTTACATCAGAGTATATCGTCGGTGAAGAGGCAAAATGATCTAGGTGCATGATCGATTAGAATCAAAATGATCTACGTGCAGTTTCACTAAAGGCAAAATGATCTACTTGCATTGAATTTTAAAAGCAAACTGATCTAGATGCAGCTTTTCCTAAAAGCAAAATGATCTAGATACAAATTATAATAAAAACAATATAAGTAAACACATTCTAATGCCGGTGTACAAAAATGCGAGGTATTCAAAATCTTTTATATATGCATTTAATTCCCCAATGCCTCCATTTCTTTCTTTCAGTAACATTGAAAAAAAAATGTCGTCAATTATGATTTAACATTTGAAAATGATTCCGAATGTTATGATAATGGTGATGATCGTAAAATACGATTTGAAAAAACTCCACGTTGAGAATTATTAAAGGGAAAACCAACTCAATGTGCACACTAACACATGAGCTTACTGTGATTTTGATTCGTCGATTTTAAAATAAATGAATGTTGCAGTTTTCGTAACTAAAAGTGTATTAGATGCAAAAAGTGAAATTAACTATAGTTGCCGGAATGATGCTTAGTAATAGCAAACCCTTCAGACAATATTACCCACAACCCTAGGTCAATTACAGTCATGGTTAGCCCTTATAAGCCACGTGTCCTCCTTACAGATGCTATTTTTCTCACAAAAAAAAAATAGACCAGCACTTAGATCATTTTGCTTTTAAGGAAAATTGTATGTAGATCAGTTTGCTTTTAAAGAGGCTTGCACCCAGTTCATTTTGCCTTTAGGGAAAAAGTTATGTAGATCATTTTGATTCTAATCGATTATGCACCTAGATCATTTTGCCTCTTCACCGACGATATGCATTTTCTACACCTTGGCTTAAGCACAAGTCTTTTAAAAGTTATCTCTGGCGGAACAAATTCTGTTTTCAACAATTTGCAAATTGTTTCTCAAATTGCTGGAAAATTGAGAAAAAGGTACCCGGTGGAAATTACTTTTAGAAAATTGTTTCTTTTTGAGACTAGAGACTACAATAATCGCCGAATATTTTCAAACGCCGTAGCCCAGTTGCGTGAGTGCGGACCAATAAATTTGTATCGACTTTAATTCAGAACAGTACAAATTTACCACTGGAGTTGGTAAATAGGGATTTGGCCTAATATTATCAAGTTCACTTGGAAAACAATAGAATATTGTGTACCTGGGTCCTATCTCCAATGCTGCTTTCCTTACCGCTGACAACCGTCAGCAATGCAAAGATGACGTATTGATTCCACAACATTGTTGGAAACAGGGAGAAAAATCCTAGAAAATAAAAGTTGCTTGTGAAGCAAACAGAGTTGCTAAACAGTTGCTGTTGAATTGAAGCTCTGGAAATAGTTTCTACATTATATATGGGTATACTCTGGGGATAAAGTGCAATTCGTTCAAACAATTGTTATACAATATTCACCTCAGGGTGTTTTTGGGATCATATGCAGTTTAAAGTGATCAGATGAGAATATTATTTAGCATAAACTGGCAAAAAAAAAGAATTCTTTTAGACATAGCCGAACGATGGTAGGATTAATGTGAGGTCCGTTTTCATTTTCACAAAGGTATAGTAATTTTATTACAGTTGGCAACATCAATGGAACATTCAGATTCATTAATTTCCCCAATGAAGTTAACTATCAATTAGTATTCAGAATGCAAAGTTTTAGAAAAATTTCTCCAATGCTGTTTTGCCTACCGCTGACAACCATCATCAGTGAAAAAATATTGAGGTGTATATACACCACATTGCTGGATTAACAAATATACATAAATATGTAGATACTCAATAACTGGTGTCGGAATGAAGCTCTGGAAATAGTGTCTACTTTACATAGACTCGGGGGAGGAAGGACAAAATGACATGCCCTATGAAGGTAAACAAGTTCCTAATTGTTATAAAAAACTATGTACAACTTTTGTGCAATCCCTTCCTCAAGGAGTTTTGGGGATTATACTTTATTTATTATTATTAGTTTTTTAGACCCAAACTAACGATATATTTCTGAAACTGAGCTCAGATTTGATTTTTACGAAGATACCCATACATAGAATAATTATATGTTTGTTGCCCACACCCATTTTATGTTCGCAGCGTTCTGGAATTTCCCATTGAATTTAACTATGAAATGGTCCTCTGGGGGCATATTTTTAGAAAAATGTCTTCGGAGCAGGTTTAAAAGAGTGTAATATAATAACAGCAAGATTTTACAATAATAAAAATTTTTACAAAGAACGTTGCGTCATGTCTAATTTCCAAGCTTTTACAATTAGCAGACCAAACTTGTTTCGACATTTACATAATATCATTTTTTCTTATGTAAAAAGCAAAACCCGTCGCAAGTGCCTTACTCTGGACGAAAGGATTTGCGGAAAAGATTAATTCATTCAATAAATGAATTAATAATAGCCATATACATTGACAGGAAATTTCCTACGCATTTGCGTAGGAAAAGGGATATTTGCGGGGGGTGTACTGTAAAACCTTGCGAAATAAATAGTGTTCTGCTTATTGTTAGGTGCAGTGTTGTTGGCATGTTTTATTTTCGTTGAGTTGCTCATAGACGGCACGGTCTTTAGATGCGATATAAATTTGGTTTGGGAGGCCCGTCAGCTCTAGCAGTAGAAAATAATTTGGTGGATTTTAAATAGCAGAATCCTTCTCGGTTGGTATAATTTTCCGTGGGTCGCATTATGTGTATAAACATTATTTCCAAAAGAATTTCCAATAATTACACGCCATTGATTTAATATCAATGAAAAATCTATGAAAGAAATTCAATTGCCTGTCAGATAATAATTAATTTAATAAAAATGATTAAATAAAATTAGTTGAGGGTGATACAAAAAGGGACTTAATTTATTAAAAATACAGCTTTAGCAAAAATTCTCTTCCAAGTAAACATTTTTGGTTCCCCCTCCAGATTTTCGAAATTCCACTAAAACTAAAGTTTGCTCATACCCTGAGTACTACTTTAAGTCAAACCTGCTACCTAAAAAATCCTTCGTAATTTAAAAACAAAAATGTGCAAAGTCAATTTGTCCTGAAATTCAAAACTGGAAATTCTAAATCGTGTCAATTTATTTTCAAAAAATACGAAGGATTTTTCAGGTCGCAGGTTTGACTTAAAATAGCAGTACTCAGGGCATGCAAACTTTAGTTTTGGTGGAATTTTGAAAATTTGGAGGGGGCACCAAAAATGTTTACTAAAAATTATATTTTCTGAAAGAATATTGTTTAAGATTAACTTAAAACTGTGCATGTTGTGATATTGAAGGGATTTGGACTTGTAATTATGGATGAAGCAACCCGACAATAGGTGCTCCTTTCAAAGTTGAAATACATGAAGCTGCTGCTATATAATAGCACTTGTGTAAGCTGTGGAGAAAATACTTGGTTCAACAATGAAATGTCTTTAAAAGAAGAAAGTTTTTTATTCTGATAAATGGGATTGTGCCCAACTGATTAGGATTCTGTAGGGATTCTCCTAAAAATATATTTTAGGTGTCATGTACATATATACATATACTCATACACCTGCTTGCATGGCACGTGTACACAATATTACGAACTCACAATAGCGTCTCCACTCCTAGTCTGACCTTCCACGGATCGTATGATCTTACAAACTTCCATTGCAAAGTCTCTCAATCATGTGCAATATATGTACATATGCATCATGTTGTTAGATACTGCTTGCGCACTAATTCCATCCGGACTGTAAAAATAGTTGCGTTGAAATCCTTCAATCAAGTCAATTGGTGTAAGATATGTAAAGGAAAAAGTTGAATACATTCAATATACATATAAAAAAGCGTATGAGAGCGGGGTTGACGGGAAGATCTCCGTGCATTAGAACAGGTCAAGTGAAGTCATCAAGTTCAGAAATACACATGTGAAGAAACACGTGAGGAATTTGCCACAAACTTGTTAGTGTATTTCAGTACAGGATGACATTCGTGTGAAATTCCTTACTTGGGGTTTCATTTATACTTCTATTTTCAAACTTTCGTTACAAGTTAGATATGATATGTCATGACATACTGTCGATGCTCCCCAGATGAACGTGTTTTCTATTTCCTCAAATATGAGGCAGTACTACAAGTGATGATGCTGTTCCGTACTATTGTAACTACATTTAGGCAGGATCTTGACATCCATTAGGATTACTTTAATGGATAGATAGATTTATTAACGGTCGATATGGCCTTAGCCCTTACAACCCACTGATTATCGCAGTTAATACATACAAATTTTATAAGACATGAAATTCATAAATAATAGGATAAAAACATTAGTAAATGGATGGCGCTGGTGTAGGTAAAAAAAGGTTCCCTGCTATAACAAGGGCCGTCAAAAAACCTTACACATCTTTTCATTTTAGTTTCTGATATACATCGTAAATATATATGGTTGAAGTGACATTGGTTCCTTACAAATATAAAAATATATAGATATTTACAATTTTGGATGGAACGCTGTCAGGTCGTGTGTTCTCTAATTCAGCCATTCAGCCAACCAACAGCCCCCTTTTTAACTAGATGTAATTAGGTACCCACCCACGGGATTGGTACCATTTTGTTAAGGCTACTGGTGGGCTGATGGGCGTACACTTCCTTTCAGCTTACATTTACGTACCAATCTCATGAGTGGGTACAACCTGACGGTACCGTTGGTCAGTGTACTTTCTGCTTCATTTTATGTTGCATTTCTTAGTTTGATTGCTTCCTTCCAAAATAGGTATGACTTAAATGGATAGGAATGGTATCTACATATGTAGTGATAAAGGAAAAATGTCATTAATTTACAGACGTGCGTAGGTTGTAGTATTACAAAATTATGTACATAGCTGCCGATGCATTGAGTACTGAACCCGTTCAAATCAGTGCTCGGCACGGGTATGGGTAATACTCGAGTAAACGGGTATGGGTACTACTTGGGTACTGATTTAGTGTACCCGAAATATTTTGGGTACTACCCAGATACACTTTGGTCAGTTCAAAATTTCGGTAAGGTATGGGTTAGGGGACAAGGATTTGAAAATGGGTATATACCCGCCGGGTACGGGTATAACAGGGACATTTACTCGTACCCGCAACCATTGTACCCGAGTATTTAGATACGATGAGAATTCAGACATTTTCATGATTTGCATACCATTATGCCCCTACGTTGGAAACTTCTGTCGGTTTTTTAGTGTTTTTGAATATACTTAAAATATAATACAATTTTGACGAAGTTGCTAATGTACAAAAATATTGTATTCGTGTAATTACATATGCACTAGGTGCCATAAAACGCTCCGCACATCAGCCTAAAAGTAACAAAAGGGGGGAAATATTTGGCTTTTCTACGTTTTAGCTCTTTCGACCGACTCTTCGCAGCTCAAAACCACACAGCGGTGAAGCAAGAAAGTAAAGCAAAAACTTTGCTTTACGAGTTTACAGGTTTGCTGCTTGGGTTTGACATAATTTATTGGAATAATTTAAATTTGGAAATTTCCTCATATCTTGACATTTCTACGGTTATTAGCCTAGGGATCTGTTTTGTAACTCGCTGAAAACCCGTGAAATTGTACAAATATAGAGGAGGGTATTTTACTTTTGAAATGTCAAAAAATTAAACCTTGGGAAATGCAAAATTTATTTTACCTCTGCTCCTTCTATACTAAGGGAAATGTTCTACAACTTGTAAATACTTCACCTCACATGTGCCCTTTACCCCACCTAGACCACTGTACTTTTGATTTTCAATACGCTTGTGGATAATGTTTCGATGGATCTGCAAATATGCAAGTTAATTTTATTTCT
This sequence comes from Allacma fusca, assembly GCA_947179485.1. NCBI lineage: Eukaryota > Metazoa > Arthropoda > Collembola > Symphypleona > Sminthuridae > Allacma > Allacma fusca. Next base: position 66,947,183 of record OX359245.1, read on the forward strand.
ACTTGAAAACACGTAGTTTTTTCTACTCGTCAATTAAAGTATGCAAATACGGTTCTAGCTATAGTCAAAATTAAACTCTAAGGTGTCATACATTATTATCAACATGTGATGTACTATTGCATTTAAACAAATGTGGATAACGTACCCGGGAATGAGTATGGGTACTAGGATGAGATGCCCAAGTATGGGTAAATTTTCGAGTACTTTTCGGGTAGGTTACAATGCGGGTACTGGTACATAGTTTCAGATTACGTTGCGGGTACAGGTATAAAAAATTTGTACCCGGAAACTCGGGTATGCGTACGGGTACAGATACCTGATATTGTAATACCCGCACTTCGGGTACGGATACGGGTCATGGGTAGCGATTGTTTGTACCCACGTCGAGCACTGGTTCAAATGCACGTTCTTTCTTGAAGTGATAGTGCTGAGTGCTGACCGGTGCCCCGCCGTGGGGAACGGGTGTTCCTCGAGTATACTAATTAGGTACAGGTTAGACGTAAAGGTAAAGAAGGGATATATTTATATCTACTAGAAATTGGTACATTTTGGATACACAAATATTTGCCAGAATATTGGGTAAATTGAATACAGGCATAGATACAAGGGTACATTGAAACGGTATTTACCAGACAGGAACGGGTTCAACCATGGAATTATATGTTTGAGGAAATACCTGATAGAGTTGAGGCATTAAAATATAGTGCTGCAATTTAGCTGCAGTTTTGTTGCTTATTTCGTGGAATATTGATGCACACACAGCAAAAAAAACAAATTGTGGAAGGTATTAGATCATAGATAACCTACGTACGCATAGGCTATTGACCGGCCTCTAGATGTAGTAAAATAGCATGAAAAATCGTGTAGCTATGTAAAATTCAGAGAATGAACTTCTCATACAGTGATATCCTATAAGGTGGCATCCCCTTTATGTTGTCACCAATAAATCCACCCCAGGATTACATATAGTGCATCGCATGGGTACGGGTAGTACCTATATATTTGGGTACAGGTACAGGTCCAGGTCCGAAATGGGTACTTTGTTTAAGTACCCAAACCGAATTGGTACTTTATGGGTACTAGCTATATGTACACAAATTTTGGGTACAAAACAAGGTGTTGGGTACAGGTACAAACTTGGCATTTTTTGGGTTGTACCTGACAGGAACAGGTACAAGCTTCCAATATACCTGGACCTGACAAACTATTACCTGAAAATGTGGTGCTTTTACAAATAGAAATCCATCTTACGAGGCATCTAGTGTAGTATGTGGCTGTCTGTCCGACATACCGGTTTATTTTGATATTCAGCGTGTTTTCAGGAGTGCATCGTAATTTTTGAAAAAGCATATACGTTTATGCAATAGAGATGGTTTTCTTAGCGCAATGTACTAGAAATAAGTGCGTGTAATTACAAATTCCACTTGTGATTCAGTAAAAATAGCTTTAAATGATATTGTGGTTATGGAGGATGACCTACAAGTGGAAGTTTAATTGGAGATGCAAATACCTCAGATGGTGTAGAAGTGATAGTTCCATTAAGAGTCTAGCATTGCAAAAATTAAGACGAGGCAGAGTTTTGTATAGCTTGTAATTGCTGTGATGTAAATCATCGAATGTCATCATGTTGAATCGCTTACAGTAATTCTTTTTAAAGTACCTGATTGGGTACAGGTCCGTAGGAAAATGTTTCATGTACAGGTCCATATATTGGGCATATTTTGGTTACGAGTAAAATTTAGGTACAGGTACAGAATTTTTGTACCCATGCGATGCACTGATTACGTATATATATAATATATTGTCGTTGTATGGTTAAAAACATGTTACTGGATCCATGCTTGGTCGGAACGCACGAAAGAAACTTTGGGTTGCGAATTACATATTATTTCTCAAATATAACAGTCATGTTCAATTCAAAGTAGAGTAATTAAAATTATAAAGTTTTTGTGATCCCACACCCCACGACTTTTAAGAATTCGAAACTCTTACGTGATTTACCATGGGAAATCTTCAGTGATAACCTGGCAGTTTTCCTAAGCGTAACAAATTTGTTCGTACGCATGATTTCCCGCTCATACCAAAACAAAAGGTATTTAGAACGTTTGTGTGTGTTTCGTTTTATCCGGCCTGATGTCTACGCTCACACTAAACCTCATCCCATCTTGAGAAGACAGAGGACGGTGTTTGCTTGTACGTTGGTTTCTGTCACAGATTTAGATGAACGTCAAAACATCGGCTCAAGACACTATCGGCCAAAGACTTAGAAATTTTTTTTCATCGGCCAAGGAAACAAGCATATTTCCCTCCTTCGGTTACCTAATGCGTATCACTTTAAAACGTTGCAAGGTATGGATCACCGCTTTTAATTTGGAAATCTATTTTCGCTATCTGCACAACTAACGATAAGGGTTATTATTAATAAAGTTCGGAACAACTTCACAATTTGACAATGAGAGCAAAGGATTCCAAAGTTGTGGATGGATTTCAAAATGGGTAGCATATTCGGAAAGAGCATGAATAACTGCTCACATACATCTCTGGGATTAGCGAAATTCCAACTTTTGATTCCTAGTTGGACATAGCATAATTTCCAAAAATCTTCAAAATTTTACAATGAGAGCAAAGGATTCGAAAGTTGTGTATGGATTTCAAAATGGGTAGCATATTCGGAAAGAGCATGAATAACTGCTCACATACATCTCTGGGATTAGCGAAATTCCAACTTTTGATTCCTAGTTGGACATAGCATAATTTCCAAAAATCTTCAAAAAATCTCCAGAAATCATGGTAGATTATCTTAGCCTTCACGCCAAAATGGGATAGAAATCCAAATGGATCATACGAAGACATTATTAGCTTTAGATTATCTCGCTTCGTGGGAGTCTTCAATATGTGAACAACATGTGGATCTGATTTTTCAAATGTCAGTTAGAACGAAAAGGTATCGGTTAGGTTAAGTTAGGTTAGGTTAGGTTGGTACACATTCACTGGATCTCATGTCAATCGGGATGGAATTGAGGACGTCAGCTGAGTTACAACTCCAATTACAAATATGTAACCCTCCCCTTTAATACACCTCAAAAACATTCATTAAATGAGTAAAGAAAGTTTTGAATTTTGACCGTTATTTGAATGATCGTCTATGTATATATTATTTATTAATGCATGGTAAACCTGATAAATTCTTCTTTAAATTGAGAAGCTTTCAAATTCTTCATATAGTGTGCCGACGTTAGGGATGAAGCTGCCACAAAAACCATTCGTACAATAATGTATACTGATGGAGGTTAATCCAGATTCCTTCGCCGCGATAAAAATCGTTTTGATTCTTGATCTCCTGTAGAAATCTCTACGTAAATACAAATTTCTGAGAGTAAAAAAATTGAAATTTCGATAATCCCAGAGATGTATATGAGCAGTTTTTCATGCTCTTTCCGAATATGCTATCCATTTTGAAATCCATCCACAACTTTCGAATCCTTTGCTCTCATTGTAAAATTTTGAAGATTTTTGGAAATTATGCTATGTCCAACTAGGAATCAAAAGTTGGAATTTCGCTAATCCCAGAGATGTATATGAGCAGTTTTTCATGCTCTCTCCGAATATGCTACCCATTTTGAAATCCATCCACAACTTTCGAATCCTTTGCTCTCATTGTATAATTTTAAAGATTTTTGGAAATTATGCTATGTCCAAATAGGAATCAAAAGTTGGAATTTCGCTATTCCCGGAGATGTATAAGAGCAGTTTTTCATTCTCTTTCCGAATATGCTATCCATTTTGAAATCCATCCACAACTTTCGAATCCTTTGCTCTCATTGTATAATTTTGAAGATTTTTGGAAAAAATTTTGTCCAACTGGGAAGTTGTTCCGAACTTTATCAAGAATTACCCTGAATGTGCGTTGTGGAGAAAACTAAAATAGATTAAAAGCGGATCTCAATACGTTGCAACGTTCAATGGTAGTAATTCACATCTGGTAAACGAAGGAGGGAAATATGTTTGTGTGCTTGGCCGATAATACCTTTGGCCGATATTTTGTCTCCCATATTTAGTGTCAGTCTAAAAAGATTAGAGCCTTAAAATTGAAAAAGGCCCGAATTAGATATTGACAATTTAATATTTTCATGATTTACAAAAAATTTATTACAATCCCAGATTTCCCATCCACCATGATGGATTGCTTGGATTCTAGTATATCATATTTTTAGTCATTTTAAGTATTTTAAAGAAACGCAACAGAAGAAGAATACAACTGGCAGCGCATTTACTGTCATTGCTGCAAGTATTTGGAACTTCCAATGGTGAAAATATTTCTGAATAAGTCCTTAGCTAAGTGCTAAGCCACCAAGTCATTTTCTTAGTTTAGAAATAGTAATACTGATTGACACGAATATGAAACGTAAATAAATTGATAGTTTTCTTACTGAATAAAAGTATACGAGAACTCTTATGATTCACACACTCTACATCATAAACTCATCCTTGAAACAGCAGGATTTTAAGGAGCACAAATGAAATGGATATATGAAATTTTATGTTTTCAAGAAGACATTAACAAACTATTACCAACAGCTGGATGATTAATAATTTCTAAAAAACAAAAGCTAGAGTTTCATAAATGAAGGTTTACTGTAAGTAATTTCATCCAATGAATACATTTTGGCTTAAATGTTTAGCTACCCAATAGACCATATGTACAAACACAATGTTGTAGATTATAGGATCAAAGTAATTGGAGGTGTAACATGAACTATTTTTTAAATACATAACGATTTGAATACATATGTATAGATAATTGTATTAAAAACAATCTGCCTTGGGATGATCATCCATAGCACCTATGATTTTAATGTTGCGGTTCCGCCGTACTTCGTTGGTAGTTGGTCAGGTGGGATTTTCCGTAATAATTGTGGAATCCAAACTTTTGAGCTTGTTCCAAAAACTTCAGTACGCTCAATATACTTCGGCATGAAGGCCTTGCACAGACCCACAAATTGCGTTGCCACGGAGGATGCTATTTTGAAAACACAAAAAACGACAGAAATTACAATCTCAATCGAATGCAAACAAATTACACCTTCTCTGCGTGCAGGCTCTAAATAACTGATGTATTCACATATTATTTTATTTTCCCAACAATCTTACCGTTAATTATGAATCCATATGCAAATTTGTCGTAGCACTTATCGAACTTTGCCAAGTATTCCAACAAGTATTTCAAATCTGGAAAGATTTAAAGGTGTAAAATAAAATCTTTAAATATATACGGGGTAAAAAATTCAATGACTGCACCTCCACTAAAATTTGTAAAGCAGCACATGAATATCTCTTCATTACATTAAAAACTCTCGTCCCAAAGACCCGGGGAACTTACTTTGTAAGGACGTTAATTGTTTCAGATCATACGCTTTTAAATCTATAAGGAGTACAAATTCATCACCAGCGAGTCCCGACTCGGTATCATTTAATGGCTTTCTATAAAAAGATGTCCGCAATCGTTCCACTACCAAATCTTGCATCTTCTTCAGATCCACAAGTTCTTGCCCGTTTTTCTCAACTACGGAACGAGTGAACCATTTTCCCCACTCAAATACGATCACTGGAAACCGGAATAAAGACAAACTCACTGAATGATTTGCAAACCATTCGGATACAATGGATTTATATTCAGATATACCCACAGTATTACTCAAAAGATCGTTTACCTGGCCTGTTCTCAAAGTCGTATCCAGTAAGGTAGAAGGGAAATTTGGTTTTGAAATTTTCCGGCGGTTCCCAGTTCAATATGTCGTTACTCTCGTTGGTAACATTCTTAAAGAATTTATTAATAATATATTAAATGATTAAAAGATTTGAACATTTATTTTTTGAAAATGTTTACATCAGAGTATATGGATTTTCTACACCATGGCTTAAGCACACAGTTTTTAAAAGTCCTTATCTCTGGTGAAACAAATTCTGTTTTCCACAATTTGCAAATTGTTTCTCAAATTGCTGGAAAATTGAGAAAAAGGTACCCGGTGGAAATTACGTTTAGAAAATTGTTTCTTGAGACTAGAGACTTCAATAATCGCCGAATATTTTCAAACACCATAGCCCAGTTGTGTTAGTGCGGACCAATACATTTGTATCGACTTTAATTCAGAACATTACAAATTTACCACTGGAGTTGGTAAATGGGGATTTGGCCTAATATTATCAATTTCACTTGGAAAACAATAGAATATTGTGTACCTGGGTCCTATCTCCAATGCTGCTTTCCTTACCGCTGACAACCGTCAGCAATGCAAAGATGACGAGGTGATTCCACAACATTGTTGGAAACAGGGAGAAAAATCCTAGAAAATAAAAGTTGCTTGTGAAGCAAACAGAGTTGCTAAACAGCTGCGGTTGGATTGAAGCTCTGGTAATTGTTTCTACATTATATATGGGTATACTCTGAGGATAAAGTGCAATTCGTTCAAAAAATTGTTATACAATATTCACCTCAGGGTGTTTTTGGGATCATATGAAGTTTAAAGTGATCAGATGAGAATATTATTTAGCATAAACTGGCAAAAAAAAAAGAATTCTTTCAGACATAGCCGAACGATGGTAGGATTAATGTGAGGTCCGTTTTCCCTTTCACAAAGATATAGTAATTTTATTACAGTTGGCAACATCAATGGAACATTCAGATTCATTAATTTCCCCAATGAAGTTAACTATCAATTAGTATTCAGAATGCAAAAGTTTTAGAAAAATATCTCCAATGCTGTTTTGCCTACCCCTGATTAGGGATTGTCGATTTGAAAATGCCATGGCATATTGGGCATTTTCAACTTTGGGCAAATACGTAGATTTTGGGCATATTCGGCACGGGCATTTTCGGCATTTTCATTCCTGGGCATATTCGGCATTCTGGGCATATTCAGTACAAATTTTTGGATCGATTACCTTTTCCAGACGTCATTGGTCGTTGCTACTACTTCCACTTGCTACTACTGCACACTACCCCCCTCACATCGTTATAACTAAAAACGATTACTCGACGGTTTTAGCACACAGGTAAATAAATCTGGTCAATAGACAATTGCAGAAGTTGTAGATTTTAAAACGTCTAACCATTGTTACTACTGGACAAAACACATTTTGGAACTATGCCAACCTCGAAGCACTGGTCAGAAAATTTGAGAAATTTTATTTATGCTGGAGGCGGAGCAACTGCTACAGATGATGAAAGTTATACAAATCAAAGTTCTGATGGGGAGGATTTGTTGATGACGTATTTATCACTCGAGTCTTCTGATTAACTTTATACAAAATGTAACAAATTCGTCAATAATTCAATATAAAATGCCTGTATGATACACAGCGAGTGTCTTTCCAAATATAATACATTTAAACAAAATTGCCATGTACGCGTTTAATAGGATTTAATTTTAATAGTGAATAGTTGCATTTTTGGCTCGATTGTATTACTGAGTTTTACCTACCAGAAATGCAGAATATTCACGGCTGAAAATGACTAAAATATCGAATATGCCCAAAATGCCGAATATGCCCTGCCGAAAATGCCCAAATTCAGGGCATTTTCCCAATGTGCCAATATGCCCAAAAATATGGCACGTTGGCGGGCATTTTGGGCATATTCAGCTTGGCAGGCATATATGCGAGGGCATTTTCAATCGACATTCCCTACCCCTGATAACCGTCATCAGTGAACAAATATTGAGTTGTATATACGCCACATTGCTGGATTAACAAATATACATAAATATGTAGCTACTAAATAACTGGTGTCGGAATGAAGCTCTGGAAATAGTATCTACTTTACATAGACTCGGGCGAGGAAAGACAAAATGACATGCCCTATGAAGGTAAACAAGTTCCTAATTGTTATAAAAAACTATGTACAATTTTTATGCAATCCTTTCCTCAAGGAGTTTTGGGGATTATACTCTATTTATTATTATTAGTTTTTTAGACCCAAACTAACGATATTTTTCTGAAACTGAGCTCAGATTTGATTTTTACGAAGATATGCATACATACATGGAATAATTATATGTTTGTTGCCCACACCCATTTTATGTTCGCAGCGTTCTGGAATTTCCCATTGAATTTAACTATGAAATGGTTCTCTGGGGGCATATTTTTAGAAAAATGTCTTCGGAGCAGGTTTGAAAGACTGTACTTCAGTACTTCAGAACTTCAGTACGCTCAATATACTTCGGCATGAAGGCCTTGCACAGACCCACAAATTGCGTTGCCACGGAGGATGCTATTTTGAAAACACAAAAAACGACAGAAATTACAATCTCAATCGAATGAAAACAAATTACACCTTCTCTGCGTGCAGGCTCTAAATAACTGATGTATTCACATATTATTTTATTTTCCCAACAATCTTACCGTTAATTATGAATCCATATGCAAATTTGTCGTAGCACTTATCGAACTTTGCCAAGTATTCCAACAAGTATTTCAAATCTGGAAAGATTTAAAGGTGTAAAATAAAATCTTTAAATATATACGGGGTAAAAAATTCAATGACTGCACCTCCACTAAAATTTGTAAAGCAGCACATGAATATCTCTTCATTACATTAAAAACTCTCGTCCCAAAGACCCGGGGAACTTACTTTGTAAGGACGTTAATTGTTTCAGATCATACGCTTTTAAATCTATAAGGAGTACAAATTCATCATCAGCGAGTCCCGACTCGGTATCATTTAATGGCTTTCTATAAAAAGATGTCCGCAATCGTTCCACTACAAATCTTGCATCTTCTTGAGATCCACAAGTTACTGCCCGTTTTTCTCAACTATGGAACGCGTATACCATCTTCCCCACTCAAATACGATCACTGAAATCCGGAATAAAGGCTAAATCAATAAATGATTTGCAAACAATTCGGATACAACTGATTTATATTCAGAAATACCCGCAGTATTACTCAAAAGAGCCTTTACCTGGTCTATTGTCAAAGTCGTAGCCTGTAATGTATAAGGGATATTTGGTTTTGAAATTTTCCGTGGTTCCCAGTTCAATATGTCATTACTGAGGTTGGTGACATTCTGAAAGAAATCAGTATATTAGAAGATTGCAAGATTTGATAATTTTTCTAGGAAATGTTTACATCCGAGTTTATACATTTTATACACCTTTTCTTAAGCACAAGTCTTTTAAGTGTCATTATCTCTAGAGGAACAAATTCTGTTTTCAAAAATTTGCTAAATTAAGAAAACAGTATAAAATTGTGTACCTGCATCCTATCGCCAATACGGTTTTCCCTACCGCTGACAACCGCCAGCAATGCAAAGAAGACGAGGTGGATCCACAACATTATTGGAAACAGGAAGAAAACCCTGAAAAATAAAAGTTACTTTTGTAACAAACAGAGTTGCTAAGAAGTTTCTGTCGGATTGAAGCTCTGGAAATAGTTTCTACTTTATATACACTCTGGGGTTAAGGGACAACATGGCATACCCTATGAAGACAGTCCAGTTTCTAATTTACCATCAAATACTATGTAACTCATTCAAACAATTTTTTCGCACTCTCTGCCTCATTATGTATTTGGGATCGTAAACAGTACAAAGCAATCATATGTGAACATTTTGTGGAAAAAAACGTTCCAAGAAGTCTTGTAGTTTGTCTTAAAGTGGGGTCAGTTTTCCTTTTATCAAAGATATAATTTTATTACAGTTGGCAACATCAGTGAGATATTCAGTGACATTAAATTCCCCACTGAAGTGTACTCTCAATAGGTATACTCAGACGGTAAAGTTTTATAAAAATGACTGCAGCCGGAGTGAAGTGTTTTATTGAGCAGGTATTGTCAGTAGGTGTAAGGAAATGAATACATTCAATGTGCATACACTAATGTGGATGTGACTTACAATTAGATTGACGAGAGCTCTCCCTTTAAAACAGTATAAGATGTCAAGGAAGGATATTGCGTATAGAAATACGCACATGAAGCTGCACGTGAGCTAGCCACAAACGTGATGCTGTATTTCAATCCAGGGTAGCTATTATATCAAATTACTTTTTAGTGTTTTCTATTTGTGCATTTTTAACTTTACTTACAAGTTAATAGCTTCTGTTATATTTTATCCCACTGTGGATGTTCCCAAGGTGAACATGTTTAATATTTCTTTAAGTGAGGTAGAACCAAATGGGCACTGCAAAGATGACGAAGTGAATCCACAACATTGCTGGATTAATAAGAATAGAATTGTGAAGTTTCTTCACAACTGCTATCGGAATGGACCTCTTGAAATATTTTCAGCTTTATAATTTTTCTAAGGATGAAAGACAATATGTCAAGTCCTACGAAGACAGACAAGTTCCTAAATTACTATAAAAAGCTGCAATTTTTGCACCTCAACCAGTATTGGGGATATCATAGTATGTAAGTCTTAGAATAACACTAACGATATTTGTCTATGATCCGTTTTTATTTCTCATAAAGATATATTTACATAATTACATAATTATACGCATGTTGGCAACATCAGCGTGATGTTCAGCGCCCTTGAATTTTTCATTGAATTTAACTATCAACTAGTTCTCAGGGGGCAAATTTTTTATAAAAATGTCTGCGGAGCAGGTTTGAAAGATTCTTTATTATTGTAATTTTTATGTAGTCAGATTGTACATACAATAAAAACGGAAAAGCGTAGAGTCTTCATAGAGCATCAAACTTCCCTAGATATTTACATTATCCCATGTTGTACAATTTGTATAGATAGTTATGTGCTCTCATCATTTCTTATGTAAAAAGCAAAAGCACTGGAATTTTCCACTGAAACCACTGATTCCACTATCAAATAGTTCTGAGGGGGCACATTTTTATTTTGAAAGACTTTACCATTGTAATTTGTTATTTCTATGTAGTCATATTGTTCAATAAAAATAATAAAAAACTGCTAATTTCCACAGTCATAGGGCATCAAACTTCTCTAGATTTACATGAACCCATGTTGTCCAACTTGTACAAGTGCTCTCATTATTTGTTGTTTTTATTATCATATGTAAAAACCCTCACAACGGCATTACTTTCGAGAAAAGGATTTGTGGAGAATAAAAATAAAATCAACGTTTAAGCTGCTCACATTAGGTGTAATTATGTATATTGCCAGGAAATTTCCTACGCATTTGCGTACAGCCGATACTGACAAACTCATGGGACTGCAATAAGGCTTATTTGCTGCAGTAAGTTATAAATCTTTGACATTATGTTGATCTGAGGAGGAACTATACAAGAGGTGTTCCTTTGCAAATAGAAATACAAGAATTTCTTGCTATTTGTAATAGCTACCTTATAAGATTTGGAGAAACTACTTTGGTCCAACAATGAGCTGCTCTTTACCCACAAGTGATGACACTGTTCCGAATTGTTTGACAAGTTTGTGAAACTCTAGATTTAACTAATTACACCCCTGGATTAATGAATTAATAAATGTAATAAATACGTACAACGTGCTCATTCCCTACTTCCCGTGATTCAACACCATTTCATTACATAGTTTTAATAGGTATAATGTTTTAGGATAGTTAGAATTCGGGTATTTGATAATATAAATGTATGTATAAACATTCAAGTGTAGAATGAGTAATTATTTGTATGCGTATGCATCTGACAGTCAATTAATTGCTTTGGTATGGTTAAAAAGGTTCACTGGCATTACACCGGCCATTAAAAGTATTGATTTTTTAATATAATTACATAACGATTTGGAAAATATGTAATAAAACAATTTATATATCGTTGATCCTACGGTTCTAAGGATGTGAGTCCGCTGTACTTCAGTGGTAGCTGGTCAGGTGGGATTTTCCGTAATAATTGTGGTATCCAAACAGTTGGGTTTGTGCCAAAAACATCCGTACGCTCAATATAATTCGGCATGAAGGCTCTGTACATGCCCACAAATTGCTTTGCCACGGCGGATACTAGTTTGAAAACACAACAAAGCAACAGAAATATTATTAGTCTCGATCAAATGCAATCAAATCAGTAATTACACCTTCTACAGAGTGTAAGTACTATATAACTAGTGTATTCACATATGTATTTCCACATCAATCTCACCATTGATCATGAATCCATAAGCAAATTTCTCGTAGCACTTATCGAACTTGGCAAAGTATTCCATCAGGTATTTCAAATCTGGAAAGATTTAAAAGCACGGGGGAAACATTTCAATTACTGAGGCTCTCCTGATACTATTTACAGAGGGGCCCATGAATTCATTACATTTCAATCTCTCGTCCCAAAGACCCGGGGAACTTACTTTGTAAGGATGTTAATTCTAACAGGTCATAGGATTTCAGATCTAAAAGAATCACAAATTCATCATCAACGAGTCCCGACTCGGTATCATTTAATGGCTTTCTATAAAAAGATGTCCGCAATCGTTCCACTACCAAATCTTGCATTTTCTTGAGATCCGCAAGTTCCTGCCCGTTTTTCTCAACAACGGAACGAGTGTGCCATTTTCCCCACTCAAATACGATAACTGGAAGCCGAAATAAAAACTAAACCACTAAAAGATTTGCAAAATCCTTTGTATGTCAGAGATTTATCTTTAGAAATAACTGCATTATTCCTCAAAGGAACTTTTACCTGCCCTGTTGTTATAGTCGTAGCCAGTAAGGTAGTAGGGAAATTTGGTTTTGAAATTTTTCGGTGGTTCCCAGTTCAGTATGTCATTACTTTGATTCGTAACATTCCGAAATATTTCAGCATATTAAAAGATGGCAAGATTTGATGTTTTTTCTAAAATTGTTCAATTTGGAGTATTTGCATTTGATACACCTTTTAAGTCTTTTAAATGTCATTATCTCTGGAGGAACAAATTCTGCTTTCAACAATTTGTAAATTTGTTTTTCAGAATACTGATATTTGAATAAAAGATAGAAATCCCGTGGGAAAAATTTTAAGAAAACTGTTTCTTGAGAAAGCATTTACACGTACTTATATTTTCAAATGTCATAACTTTGCAGCGACTTTCCTTCAAAAGTGCACAAATTTACCAGTGGAATAGATTAACGCGGTATGGAATAGGTATATACTCTCAATTTCACTAGGAAAATAATATACAATTGTATACCTGCGTCCCATCTCCAATTCTGTTTTCTCTACCGCTGACAGCCGTCAGCAGTGCAAAGATGATTAGGTGTATCCACAACATTAATGGAAACAGGAATAAAAATCCTGGAAAATAAGTTCCTTTTGAAACAAAGTTGTGAAGAAAGAAAAAAGAATCTGCTTTCGGATTGACGCTCTGGAAATAGTTTCTACTTTATATATACTCTGGGGATATGGGGCAATATGACAAACCCTATGAAGACAGCCCAGTTCCTAATTTACCATCAAAGACTATGTAACTCATTCAAATAATTTTTGCGTATTCTCAGCCTTAGGGTGCATTTGGGATCGTAATCGGATCAAAGCGATCACTTGGGAACATTTTGTGGCAAACAGTAGTATATATTTATGGGGGAACGCGAGGTGATTTATCGATTTATTGATCGATCATCGCGTTCCCCCAGGTGTTAATTACTGCAGGTGAGAGGGGGAAAGTTGCGAGCTTTCCTGACGGAAGTTTTGTTCCTAGGAAGGAACAAAACTGTGAGTAGGCGACTCGAGCCACCTGTTGTGCTGCATGGGGAATCCCTTGGCTTTCCCTCCGTAGGCACAAACTGTGCGTGGGTGACTCGAGCCACCTGTTGTGTTGGATGGGGAACCCTTGACTTTCCCTTGGCGTGGGAGGGAAAACTCAAGGGTTCCTCATTTCAACTCGGGCTGCTCGGGACGCCTACGCATAATTTTTTTGAAATCTTAAGTGGACCGTCCCTTTTGAAATCAATTTCGGGTCAATTTCTGGTGTCGACGAAGGGGTGGACAAATCGTTAGCACGGTATGTACGTTTTTATTTTTGTATGCAATTAAAATGTCAATGTACTGATAAACTGTTGTGGTGCACATTGTATTTGCATAATAAGGTTGGAATATACATATAATGTTTGTTAATATTGGAATTATGATCGCGCCTTGGCCCGCATTTTTTTTAATGATGTAACTATATGGAGAGTTGCAGATTCCTCGGGACGGAAAGTATGCTGGACAATAGAGATGTCATGACTATTGGGAAGTTGACTATTCGGAAATTATTTAACATTAAAGTATACGGAGAAACGCTGGGGCCAAATTATTTTATGACTATTGAGAAAAGTTGCTTATAGCGGTAGTGACTACAAAGAGGTTTAACTGTAATAGTATTATATTTTGTTTCCAGCACGGACTTTTGACATGTTCGAGGCCTTCCTTTCGTGGTTTAAAAAGATTGACTGTGGCATATAGAAATCGGAGCAAAGCAGAGAAGGTGCAAATTAATTAATATTCGGAAATTATTTAACATTACAGTGTACGGAGAATCGGTGGGGCCAAATTATTTTATGACTATTGAGAGAAGTTGCTTATGCCGGTAGTGACTACAAAGAGGTTTAATTGTAATTAGTATAATATTTTGTTTTCAGCACGGACTTTTGACATGGTTGAGGCCTTCCGTTCGTGGTTTTAAAGATTGACTGTGACATTAGGAAATCGGAGCAAATTAGAGAAGGTGAAAATTAATTATATAAATGTAATATGGGAACATGGAAATGTTGCAATGTGAAACTACTTGTACCGTGTATACATAGACTCCGAGAACTTCAGCGATAGAATTTCCGAGAATTTATTGGACGTTAAATATGAAAACTGTTTCAATAAGTACTTTCATTTCCATTTTCCTAATACGAATTCCACACTATGTGTACAAAGTTCAGTCATTGAAATTCTCGTCTTATCAAATTCTTCAGTGCTGTAGCCGAACATAGTTTGTCTCACTACCAGTCTTAATTTAATCCAAATTTGATGATTTATGACTAATGTTTATAATAATTATGATTAGCGCCTTTTAAGTGATAATCTAAAATTGCGTACTATTGCGAGTTTCCATTAAGCTGCAACCAGTTGGTATATAGACGAGAAATACAGTAATGTTAGTCAAACGGGACTCAGCTCAGGAGTGGAGTGGGATTGGAGTGAGAGTGGGACTAATATGTATGATAACGGTTGGGACTGAGACTGATTGGGACTGACGGATTGAACTGATTCAAGTGCAAGGACTGAGCGGGACTGATGCGCGTACAATATTACAATTTTTAAATTTGCACGCCATATATTAAAGCCCAATGAAGAAAATTAGCAGCATTTTATATCCTTGGGGACTGAGTGGGAGTTTGACCAAAAAGTATCGTTGGGACTGAGACTGAGTTGGACTCACACTGTAGATATATCATGGGAGTGAGTGGAGTGAGTGTATAAAAAGCGCTTCTGGGACTGACGAACTTGCGACTTTACTAACATTAAAATACAGCGAGCTGAAAAAGCTTTCCTCTGTTACTCTGCTCTGCGACAGAGTTGCAACCAATGATGTTCGCTGGGGATACCATCTCTCAGGACGGACGGCAAAAATCGGGACGGGATAGGGACTTTGAGACGGATTCGGTTCTAACAATTAAGAGAGGAGATGGACTGAGACGGGATCGAGACGTTGGCCGTAAAATACATTAATAATTGGGACGATTACTTGGGACGTTTCGATCTAACCCAGTCACCGTTACTCTCACTATTTACTATCTCGTTCATTTACATGTGCTGTGTACCACACATAGGTAGCAATAAATATAACAATGGTGGGTACAAGGAATGGTTGTCACGTGAGACGGAGGGAGGGATAGGGATGGGATAGGGATACGTACGGGACGGGGACGTTCATTAACAACGTTAGCGCTGACTGACCGTGACTGAGACTAGATCGTCTGGTGTTTAGGACGGATTGGAGGGACGTAGGGATTTGTGACTGAGTGTTACCAGGGATATGGACGTACCTAGTAGGGATTTGCCCATCATTGGTTGCAACCCGCTGTAGCTCGCTGTGCATATATACCACAGGCTTGCTCCGCTGAGTTCTTCTTTCCTGGCCACAAAATGATCTTCCAGCTTCCACCAGGATTTCCACCTTCCACTAGACCTTCCAGTTGACCTTCCACTTAGAGCTTCCTTCGGGTTTCCGAAATCCCGAAGTTCCGTGTTCGGAAACGGAACGGAACAATTTCGGAACATTCTCTTTGGTTCCGTCATTGAATCGGGACAAAACCGGAACATGAGCACTTGTACCGATAATATTGGGACCGGGACGGTTCAGAGCATCGGTACGAAAAATGTCCCATATAATTTATGTCATCGGAAAGCGGAATTGTTCTGTTCCGTTCCGAACCGATCCCGGTACAATTTCTGAAGTGTCGCGCCATCGTTCAACTAGAATGGAAACACATTTCTTATCGCACTGGCTTGTGAGCAGTTTTTTGCAAAAATAACGAAATTGGATGACCACAGATTTAATTTACGCAAATGCTTATATGTAATGCGAGTATCGTTTTCCATGAAAATCAACAGAATAACTAATTTTGTTTAATAAACATGGGCATGGGCGATTTTTCTCGAAATAAAAATTCCGAAATCGAAATATTGAAATATACACGCTACAAATATTTATTACTAAAAAATAATTAATAATAATTATATAATACTGAACAGTAGTTCTTTTTATATGGCCTAATTATTATTAAATATTATTTTATATAATTAAATAATAGCATTCACATTCACTAGCATCCAATATATTAAAAGTATATTATGTATATTAAGTTGCCAGTAATTTGTACACGCATTTCACGTATATGTTGTAAACAATTCCGGGATATTTCGGAACGGAACGGGTTCGGAACGGAAAAACTAGCATAATACGGAACGGAACACAACCTGTAACGGAAAAAATACTTTACTCCTGTGTTCCGAACGGTGTCAGTTTAAATGTCCCGATGTCCCGACAGCCGGAACGGAACCGGGACCAATATTATTTGTAGGTTTCGGAACGGAACGGAATTTCCTACGGAACAGAAATATTGAACACATTGGAAGCTCTACTTCCACTTGACATCCCACCAAAATTTTGCAGATTGTTTACCTTCCAGATCTTTGCCCGTATTAATTAACATAACCCTTTGTGTTCTGGTGGGTGAAACACAAAGTGCGAACTGGAGATAGTTAATGCGTTGCCGACTGTATGCGACTATTCAAACCGTAAATCAGCGTTTTAATTTATTAGGAAAACTAAGTCGCAGCGCTAAGTTTTTGTCATGCCATTAATCGTAAGTTGTTCAGAATTTGCTAAAAATATTTCAAAAAGTTTGTTAAAATTCAGTTCCCCGTTAATTACAGCAACTGAGCCCTTTCGAATCACGTGGTTTTCCAGTGGTTGATTTTTATCAGTCCTTTGACATAATAATAATAATAATAAGCTGCATTTTTATAGGTAATTACATGAGTTAGTTTTAACTTAAAACAGTCTAGTGTTGTAACCTTCGTGTTAATTTTACGAATAAAAAATGCGAAACATAAGTTACCACACCGAAATTAATCCAAGACTGTCATTTTCTAGATGAATAGGCACAAAAGAAATGAGCTTCAGCCATGTAGTAACTCATGTAGGAGGCATTATAGTATGTTATTAGTTAGCTATTTGTAAATATTGTCCAAGCCAGACTACAGAGTCTGTATGAGTAATGTGGGTAGTCACGTGGAAGGTCAGGTGGAATGATCAAGAGGAAGGTGAAAGGTTAGATGGGAAGTCTGGTGGAAGGTCAAGTGGAAGTTTGGTGGGAGGTAGAAGTCTGGTGGAAGTTACTTATGTATTATAGTGTTAATATATGGGTGAGTGGAAGGTGGAAAGTCATTTTGTGGCCGGGAAAGTAGAACTTAGCCGCTTGCTCCTCTAATATACTGTACACACTCAGTATACAGTACACCTCCAATACACTGTACACATCCAATATATTGTACACCTCCAATACACTGTACACCTCCAATACACTGTACACATCCAATATATTGTACACCCCAATATATTATACACCCCAATGTGCTGTACACCCCAATATACTGTACACCCCAAGATACTGTACACCTCCGGTATACTGTACACCTCCAATATGCTGTACACCTCCGACATACTATACACCCCAATAAAGTATACAAGTCCAATATACTGTACTTCTCCGTTATACTGTACACCCTCATTATACTGTACACCTCCAATATACTGTATACCCCCAGTATACTAAACACCTCCAATATATTATACGCCCCCAGTATACTTTACACTTTCAATATACTGTACACCCTCAGCGTACTTACACCTCCAATATACTTTACACCTCGAATATGCTGTACCCCTTCAATATAGTGTACACCTTCAATATAGTGTATACCTCCGATATATTGTACACCCCCCAAAATAGTATACACGTCCAATATACTGTACCCCTTCAATATACTGTACACCCCCAATATAGTATACACAAGCAATATGCTGTACCCATTCAATATAGTGTACACCTCCAATATACTGTGCACCTCTAATATACTGTACACCCCCAATGTACTGTACACCTTCAATATAGTGTACACCTTTAATATAGTGTACACCTTTAATATAGTGTACACCTCTAATATACTGTTCACCTGCGATATACCGTTCACCCCCCCAATACACTGTAACGTACACTTCGTATGTAATGTTTAATTTCATTTATTTGATAATGATGTTGTAAAATGTGTTTTGAAATAATAGTTTCACGGTGAACCACAATTTGGCATTGCTGCGGGTCGTTTTCATCATGGCGGTCAATTCGGGATCAGGGTAAGAGCATCATGATTTTAAACCATATTTTTGCTTTTGCTTTGCGATTTCAGGATTTACTATAATATTCATTCAACAAATGCATAGATCATATTTCATACAGTTGCATCGAAAAGTCCATATTATATTGGTATATAATACGCTATTGATTATTATTATGAATCCGAACCAATATAGTTAATCAAAATAATTTGCAAATATTTAAAACGCGCATTCGATCTTGCTAGGAAAGCAGTTCGTGTGTTTTGATGTCCGACTTTTTTGTTTTGAAGTAGCTCGCGTGTCTCCGAAAGGAGCTTGCGACTCTTTGACGAAAGAGATGGACGTTTAAACTTTCGACTATTACCTGGCGAGGATGAATACAATGTTTTAAATATATGCAGACTATTATTATTATTGATATCATGCCGATTTTAATTAGCGATATTCCATAAATGATAATATTTTGCACATTTTCGAAACGCTCGTTTAACCATGCCTAAAAAGCAGATCGTGTGTTTTAACGATTTTCGTTTTGAAGTAGCTCGCGTGTCTCCGAAAGGAGCTTGTGACTCTTTGACGAAATAAATACAAGTTGAAACTTTCGACTATTTTTGGGCGAGGACAAATTTAGGGTTGTGATAATATGTAGTTTATTACCAGTAATTTTGCTATTATGCCACATTTGTATTATATGCGTACACCATTAATGCTAATATTTTAGTTTGCTCATTTTTGAAACGCTCGTTTGAACTTGCCTGAAAAGCAGTTCGTGTGTTTTGATGTCCGACTTTTTTGTTTTGAAGTAGCTCGCGTGTCTCCTAAAGGAGCTTGCGACTCTTTGACGAAATAGATGGACGTTGAAATTTTCGACTATTTCCGGGCGAGGATGAATGTATGTTTCGAAGATTTGCAAGCAATTAATTTGTATTGATGAGTGTAAATGTATGATTACAGTGAATTAAGTCTGCATTAAATAACAACACGAATTGGGGGTTTATATACAATGGCGGTTTTATTTTGTTTATCTCAAATATTTAAATACATTCGCATTTAGTTTAGTTTTACAAGACTGACTATTTCTACATTGACTATGACGAGACTGACCATAAATATTATTTACAAATCTTGAGACTAGTCTATCATTACGATTTACGTTAAGGCTAAACTTTGATAGAATTTCCTCATAGTCCAGGCCAATCATGCGGCAATATGCGAAGAATACGCAATATTGTCCGCATACATTGGAATTGTTACTCTGGAGCACTCGACAGTTCTCCCTCGTAATTACTCGAGGCGGCGGGATGACGTTTTCGTAAAGCTGAACGGCTAGTCCGTAGCTATCGAAATACTCGGTTCGCAAGTCGTCCAAGATGAACCATGCGATCCAGTGCCAGCCGGGTCCCGTGCTCTTGTCCGTGTTCTGGATAACGATGCACGGGTATGAGTCTAGCTTAATGTCCTTCCACTCGTCTGCCGCAGTTACATAATAACGTACAGACGTTCCCAATAACGAACGTAAAGCATCCAATATTGAAGTGGCGTTCATTTTAGTGGTCAAAGACAATTCCTTTATCCTTGGTAATTTCAATAATCGATTGGTGCAGGCAGAACACGACAACGTTTATATTCGTCTTGAGACTATCCTTGAAGCGCATAGATATTTTTATCTGTCCACGACGGTTGACGCTCATCGCGTTCCCAGAATTGGGCAGAAGCTCTATCGCCGTGAGCACATTTCCTGTCAAACGATTATTTTCAAAAAAAATTAATCAATTTTGTACGCACACACAGATAAAAGCAAAATACGTTTTTGAAAATTATCGTCTAACCGTTACGGTAGGAGTCGCGGTCGATACCGTTGCCCAGCAATGAATTTCCAGCCGTACACTCGAGTGATCTCAAGCCCAGCAAGAACGAGTCTGAGCCCGTAAACTGCCCGGCGGTGTTCTTTTGCTTAAAGCTAAACGGAATCTGACGGTATTCCACGTTTTGCCCATTCCACGTTATATTCAATTCCGATAGGTTTTGGTCCTGGAAGTTGAATGGAGATTTGGACAATTTCCCGTTGAAAGCGTCACTGTCCACAAAGCCCAGAACCATCACTCGAGGAATTTTCCCAATTACCACAGATTCGCTGGTGGCTTGGGCCAGTCCCTTGGTAACCGTGAACGTTTTTATTTCGTTCTCCGTTACCGGGTACTTGAAGGTTTTTCCTGCCGACAAACCCTGCTTGTGCATCTCGATGATGGGCTTGGAAATTACTTTCTTGCCCGCGTAAAACACGGCATCCAAAATTTCAAACTTGTATGGACAGCCGTTAAATCCGGCCTTTTCGTCCGATGCACAGGTAAGACACGCCTCTGGCATATTTCGTCTGAGCACAAGTCGAATCTCGGTGCCGGACACCAGGTAGCGCGGCTGAGTTAGGATGTTGCCTAAAATTGGACCGGACATTGTAAACGTGTGGGACTCCTTTGACATGTCAAATCTCTGTTTCCAACCCGCGTCCGTCTCAGCGAACGTTCCGTGAACGTTCTCGGGATACCAAAGCTCGTTTTTAAGCTTTCCCTGTTTCTCAATGGGGCTTGTGCTGAGAAGTCGCTGCATGTATGCCATCCATGGGTAATAGTTTGATGTGTCTTGAATAAGTTGTCCATTAATGTACAGCTCGAGATTCGACCACATGCACTGAAAAAAGAGATTGCACGGCGCAACCTTGTCGGCTGGTATGCACGCAGCCCCGTCCTGCTGAACCACTCGACATGTCAACGTGAGGAAACAGTCCGAGGGGTCTAGGTATCCGTTCGTATCGGTAACAATCTGAAACTCTAAAGGATTGTAGCCCTCCCGCACACTGACCACCGGATAGCACTGAATGTAATCACTGCTCAACTGTGTGGTGATGTCGGTGGGAGGCAGGTCGAACAAGGCTACCTGGCTCCTAACAGTCTGCTCCGACCCTTCATACACGGTCGGGTCAGCCTCGAAAACCGAATTCATATCCATCTTATTTCGCACAACGGCGTTTTCCGGTGCGTCTTTTCCGACCACCAACTTGAACCCTCCCTATTCTCCCAGATGACCGCTTCGTCTGTTTCCTACGACGGCGTCGTCCACCTGTTTGCACACTTCGTCGTTTCCGTCCTCCTCCCACCTGTTCCTTCCGTTTTCTTGTTGCGCCAACACTTCGCAGGGGAATTAGGTAGGAGGAAGCTTCAGGATTGAGCCCGTTACTAACTGATTCCATTGATTCGATGCTTCGTCTTCCGAATCCGGATTGGTTCTGGTGACTGGGCTCTAAAGTGCAACCCTTATCATCGCACTTGACCTCTCTCATGGCTTCGGCCTGAAATGCAGGTTGACCGCGATGGGCGTGCCTCCAAAGTTCAATGTTGTGAGCGATTCGTCGACGAAATTTAGTCGAATCGAGTTGACCTCCTCACCCTCGAGAGGTAAATAGCATACTGGGTTGAACACCTGTTCAACTTCGGTATTATAATCATGACTGAGTTTCGTTTCCTTGAGAAGTGGAACATTCAGGTTTTCATATGTTTGTGTTTGTAGGGGCCAGCACGAGGATTCGATTCGCCATTCCTGGCAAAGGCTTTGGTTCAGGCGGCTTTAGATCTTCATACTCGATTTCCTCCTGGTCCTCCACAAGCTCTTTTCTTGCTGGAAACTTGGATTCGCTTTTGAATACCGAGTCCAGCGGCAATCCCAAGTATGTGTTGAGTAGCTCGGGTAAGCGGATCTCGTAGTCGGCGGGAAGCTCGCCAACGCAAATGTTTCCATCGTTGTAGTAAAACTGAATGGGAACACGATCGAGTAGAAAAGCGCTGAATGTATTGTTCAGCTCTTCTAGCACATCCACTAACAACATCGACTTGGGTTCCTTCATGGAGAGGAAGTTTTCCCAATAACTCCTTAGTCGGAAAAATAGCACTTCGTTTTCCCCAAGCTTACGAAATTCGTCAAGGTCGACTGGCAGAGTAGATTGATATAATTGGTCGGAATAAAATGTATCCTGTGTGAATCCCAGAATTTTGCACAACTTTGCTGGGAAAACTATGTGATCTCGAGAAGAGTTTCTATTCGTGTTGAATAATAGGGTACACTTGTTGTCTGTATCCCACACAAACCCGAGGGCGATATTGTCCGGTTGAAATAGCGCCATTATGCGCAGGAAGAATATCTTAAAATCCGTATCCTCATCTCTGGATATTGTATAAAGCTCGGTGTTTTCCATTTTCACACTAATGATATTTTTAAAGTACAGGAATTTCATAACGTCCATCTGGAGCAGTGTACCCGCTGGAAGAGCGGCCACATCCGCGTCTGATACAACTCTCTCTCCATTAAATCTTCCATTGAAGAACGCGCGATGGCTGAACCCCAGAAACTCTGTCATGATACTGGACATTACTAATACAGTATGAGGTGAGGGTAGCTGAGAGATTTTCATGGTGAAGGTGTATTTGTTCAAATCCACGTACCGCACAGTCATTAAAATGTTAGTTTTCATCCCAATCGAGCTGTTGTATTTGCTCAACAACTTTCCAACAGTTGTAATATCGGCTGTCTTAGTCATTTGGAATGTTGTAACACCGGGGGAAATGTAGCCAGGGTAAAGTGGAGGGATGGGGACTGCAGCTAGGTGAAGCGGTATTGAACGTTTTACAACTCGTCTACGTTGCCTCGTCGAACGAATAGTTCGGGAATCTTCTTGTCTGCGAGCTTGGGCCAACCCCGGCACCATCGACTTGGAGGGTTTATATCTCAGACTCAATAATCCCACTTCATATCGACCTCTCGGGCAGGACAATGGGGGAGCAAGTTGATAGAATATACTGCTCTCCCCAGGCTGACCAGCATTTGAAATGCAGACATAATGGTCAACTTCGGGCTCGAAATTAATGAATCGAGCGTTGCGCCGGTGATGCATGTTGCATTCTAATTCTTGAATGACCGTTAGATCTCCGTGCAAGATATTATATCCACATTTTTTTACAGTATGTACACGATTTTATTGATTTTCTCTCCTACACTGAAGCTTATATGTACAGCTTTATCATTTTTCGTCCAACTTACAAAATACATATATTTACAAATGTTTAGAATATATTCAATTAAAGAAGCTAGTTAAGACCAGATTTTTTCCCCGTACTTTTCCACCATTTAAGAAGAAATGTCACAAAACATGATTTTATAAATCACACACAGAAGCGTGTATATACATATATACTGCTCTATATACAGTTGTTATTTCATAACACTAGTCAAGTTGGGTAATGTTGGGCCCGGCCAGTTCAATAAGGAAAGCCTCAAGATGCTTGACACCGAGGTGGGAAAGAAACAGTGTCGGGCCATTCCAGCCCTTTAGCTTTTTAGTAATTTCCGAACTGACCGGGCAGTTGAGAACAAGCTGAAAATTTCCTTGAATCCTGTTGAATAGCACGCGTCCGCGTACCGACTCCAACTCGATATCAGGATGCTCCCAAAAAACGTCCCTGTTTTCCGGATCAATCGTGTCGAAGGCTCGTGACGGATCTGATTCGAAGAACGGAATAGTTTGCTTTTTGTAGTACTCAAAGTGTATGGAAATCTCGTCCAATAACTTTGTGATGAATTCAAGTAGCAAAGTTCCCTCAAACACGCTGAACTTGACCACAGTGACCCCTCCAGATTTGTTCTTTTTACCCAAATACACGAATTCACATCGGTGGTGGCCGTTGACAGCTGTTCTAGCAACTATGCTGTGGTCAATCTGTAAAACGAATTTCTAAGGTAACCACGAGGTTCGGTTAGGAAAATCAAATGCTAGACTTACATGAAAGCTCTCTTTGTCGTTTTCGAAAAACGACCAAGTGCTGGATGTGTCGTAGCCCACAGAGTTTTCCTGCTTGCTCGCTCCCAAGTCTGCCAGTGATTTTAGGCTGGGAATGTTCCTGGACGATGGTCCGGCAGTATCTTTACTTTCCTGCATTTTGTGTGTGTGTGGAAACGACTCGGAGTAGACAAGGGTTTAGAGGAAATGTCAGGTGTTCACTTGAAAATTCTGAGGGTTTGGAGGTCGAGAAAGAGAGTAGACTGGCAGCGACAGAGAGATTATGCAATTGCTTTTCAAACTGTGAGTGACTTCTGGCTGAGAATTCAGGGCTTTTATACCACTTTCTATCTCAAATCTTGATTCCCGAATACGGTGGGAATCCCGCAACAGGTAGGTTCCCACGATTTCTGCGGGTAATATGAGTCACCTGTGTGGGAACCCGACTTTTCGGACTTTCCCACGGTTCGACCCGGGTTCGGCGTTGTCTTTGTATGCTCGAGTTAATTTACAAACTGACCGAGACCATGGAAGACCTGCACCCCGGAACTCTCAGGCACTGGGCAAGGAATTCGGTAAATCCAGGCTTAGAGAAACCTGCGATTCCCGAAAGCGATCTTAGTTTGCAGCAGCGTCAAATTCTAGATGAGGTCAGATCTCATTTGAAAAAGTCCGAGTTAGACCAAATCAAAAGTCCTTTACGAATTGTATGTCAGGGTACGGCGGGAGCCGGTAAATCTGTGCTGGGTCATCATATAAAGTACCTACTTCATCAGCACAAGCAGAAGACACGTGTGTTCAATTACATTGCCGCCGCTTACACGGGAAACGCCGCGCTTGTGCTTGGCGGCTCAACCTTGCATTCTGCCTTTGGTATTCCTCAATACTTGAAACCCGAGGATCAAGCCGAATTTCTCGCACATTTTAACATAATATCCGGGAAGGCGATGGCACTTCGTTGGACACAGTTTATACTGATAGATGAGATTTCGTTTGTGGGCAAGAATATGCTACAACTCATCGACAAAATCCTAAAGCGGGTCTCATTTACCGAAAAAGACCAGCCCTTTGCTTCCAAAAGTGTGGTACTTATGGGAGATATATACCAAATCGGTCCGGTAGGAGATCAGAGGCTGTTTACTGATCCACCGGCGGAATCGCCTCGCCTACTGGCAGGCTATCAGCTCTACAGACAATTTACCAACACTTTTGTTTTGCGAAATGTATACCGACAGGATAACGACATGAAATTTCGCAAGTTTCTGGACAAGATAAGAAAGGGAGCTTGCCAAGCCGACGACGTCGACTACTTGAGGAGTCGCATGAAGTCGCGATTGTCGAATGTGGAACAGGAAACGTTCAAGCTCAGCATTCACGCGTTTCCTTTGAACAAGCAAGTCAACGCTCACAACTCGTAAGTACGTTTGAAATTCGTTCGAGAGGACATACATTAAAGATGCGAATGTTTTGAATCAGGAAAATGCTGAGTAGCTGTTACACCGAGAGCGAGATTGTCTCCATTGACAACTGCGATGGAGCGCTCAGAATCGCTGTAGGCGCTCCCGTTATTTTGCTGAAAACCATTAGCACGTCAATGGGACTGGTAAACTCTAGTCGAGGAAGTGTAAAGAAAATCATATACAAGACCGGCAGTGTTTACTGCATCATTGTGGATTTTCCTGGCTACACAGGACTTTACGCCGAGCAATTCGGTGGAGTGCCAATTTTCCGGGTGTACACAAGTGTATATGAGGATTCGAAATTTATCTGGAAAAATAAATTTCCAATTCAGCTATGCTATGCTGTGACAGTCCATCGCCTGCAAGGCCTGACAGTCCCTAAGATTTCAGTTTATTTAGGACACAAGCAAATGTTCCCTGGCATGGATTACATTTCCCTGAGTCGCACAAAACGTTTTGAAGATATCATGCTGCTGGATGACCATATAAGTTACACTCGATTTAATTATACTTCAACCGAACTGGCAATGGTTCGGGAAGAACTCCGTCTTACTCATCTAGATAGAAGTGTTAAGATAAATGTGGCTGCATATTTGCAGCGGAGAGAAATCAATGCAAAGTCGTTTTTCTAACATGATAAATTTTACGGAATAAGTTTACTAAGTTTATTCATGGTCGACTTATGCGATCATGCGTTTTATGAAAATGTAAATAAATTAGATACTCGTCATTCACAGATTAATGTTTTATTCTATATTTATTACAATGCTTCAAATACTTGAAAAATTTTAATCAAAGTGTTACACATAAAATTGTTAATTTACCATCATGCATATATTAAAAATTGCAAAAAACACTCAATTTCACTGCCCATTCAAATGTTGCTCCAATTCTTCGAGGGAATCAGGCGACATCGTCGGGACGTCAAAGTTGATTTCAGCCACAATCTCGACGGAGGGCGGGCCCTGCCGGTCAAGATATGCCCGATTCCGATTTTGGTCTTCCATGTCTCTTACCATCTCATCAATTACTACCCCAACGTCCATGTTCTGTTGGACAGCGAAATTGTTGTATGAGCTGCTACTCAAGCTGGAAGTCGACGCACGTCGGTTGAAACTCCCAGCGAAGACTTCGTTGTTCCAGAGCCCTATACATGGCGCCAGCAACGATGGAGAGGCTGGCGGACTGTAAAAAACGTTGGGTGGTGACGTTGGCGGGTAGAGTTCATCTCCTGGCCGCCGTACCACTGGCCTCTGGTACATCTTCGCGAATCCTTCGCGGGTGTACTCTGTCGGACCGAACTTGTCTCCATTTGTTGGAACTGCAAACAAACAATGTAGCATTTAATTAACTTGCAAGCACAGATATCATAATACACCATGCCAAATTTTAAAGTTAATATTTGCATACAAACACTCAAATAACTTACTTTTGGCAACAACAAAGTCGTCCAGAATGTATTCGGATTCAGAATGAGTCTCCATCTCGAAAAACCATTTACACGAAGCTCCGCAACGGTGACAGCACACCGTGTAGTCCCTGTCCGCATTCCTCTGCGAACTGTTGAAGACTTGTTCCAAATTCTTGAGCATGCACGGCAAGTGCATTCCATGCTGGCAACCACGGTGGCTTGCACTGGCCAATGGACGGTTGCTGGCAATGTTGACCCAGGAAAAATTCCTCCAGGCTAGTAGTCCAGTGCTGTTGAATTCATCGACCATTGTAAAATGGGAATGGTCGGCTCCTCGCAAAATTGGGGTTTTGAGAGGCCAAATCAGAAGCAAATCGTTGCCGATTTGCGGGGACCGGGTCAAATCCGTGAAACAAAGTTGACAATAGTCACTCATGCCAGAATTTCGTGAAAATTATGGTCGTATGAAAACTTGTATGGACTTTATGGAGATGTGAACAGTACAGAGTGAGAAATTGTATTAATGTTTCGGAGTGAAAATAAAACTCCGTGTGCATATAGTACGTCATGAGAATCAAAAACAACGGCCAGATGCAATAATTGATATAAGCTCATAAATTCATTGACCAGTAGTCAGTTTATTCGGTTACTCATTGTCACACTTACTGAGGAAGTGGAGGTGGTGGAGGAGGAGGAACATCGTACACACGAGTCTCCTGAACTTCCGGGGCTCGGTATGCATTAATTATCTCCTGAGCACGGTCAAGTTCGTCCTCAAAGGAGTCCATACTGTTGTAGGACCCGTGCCCCCACAATGGTGTCATTGGAATCATCTCTGGCTGATGGAATCTCACTCTTCGGCGTCTGCCATGACGACGGCGATACCAACAGTAGGCCAACCATCCAGCAATGGTCAACAGAAGAGAACATGCCAGCCCCACTGTAACATTAATTAGTATTCATGGTTAGATGCACAATTTGATTCTCGATACACAATTACACGGCTAATTAATATTCACGACCAACCTGCCAGGTGGAACAAAAGATTATCTGATTTCTCCGGTTCGGAGCAGTCAGCTGCCCGAGAGATCACTTCCGCAATGTTGACATCCAGCTTACTCGGATTCTTGATACAGCAAACCAACCCCGTCTCGGTTTTTATGTACAGCTTCCCCCCGAACACACACTCCATGCACCCTCCGGGATTAAAGCACCCTGTAAATAAAAATCGATTTTTAAAAACTCAAGCTTTTAAAATACACAGGAGCAC
Organism: Allacma fusca; assembly: GCA_947179485.1. Taxonomy (NCBI): domain Eukaryota; kingdom Metazoa; phylum Arthropoda; class Collembola; order Symphypleona; family Sminthuridae; genus Allacma; species Allacma fusca. The sequence goes on from OX359245.1 coordinate 66,975,935, forward strand.
AAGTTTTAAGAATAAAATTAAGACCTATTTCAGGCTTCATTTTCTTCTTGCACTTCACAAACGGCTTTTCTATCGAGCAGTCACAGATGGAATGATAATTGAAAGTCATCGATGGTCCAATCTTCCGAGCGAGCACATGTATTAAGTTACATGTTTAGTCTTCCCTCGATCATTTGTTTTCAAAAGTTTGAAGATGGGTGACATATCGTTTGTCATTCCCACGCCAGCAACGGTGACGTTGCTCGGAAGCACCATGTCCGGCAAAACGTATTTCGTGTTAGAAATGATCAGAAGGAGACGGGAGGTATTTGATCCCCCACCTCAAAAGGTTGTTTATGTCTACTCCGAGTTCCAGCCAGAATTTTACACAATGCAATCTGAGGATGCCCAAGTCCATTACACAAACAAGCTGGATGAAATTGAGGAGTTGACCACATCGGATTGTTTATTAATTATAGACGATCAACAAAGCGAAATCCAAAAGGGCCGCTATAACGATTTAGTAACCAAATACTTTTTAAAACATGCCCACCATCGCGGCATAACTGTCATTCTAATCTTACAGTCCGCCTTCGCACCAGGAATGCGTCAAATAAATCTCAATACTCAATGGACTTGCCTCTTTGATTTTGGAAGGGACCGATCAGTGATTACGTCATTGGCCCGCCAAATCTGCCCAGGCGAATCTGCTTTCCTTCTCGATGCTTATAAAAAAGCGGTGGTGGGAAAAGAGTGGGGCAAACTGATTATCGACCTCCACCCGAAACAAAAAAAGTACAGATACTGGTGCCGGTCCGAGTTGTTCCCAGGCCCGTCTTGTGAAGTTTACTCCCCAAAATGAAACTAGATAAGACCATTGATTTCCTGACGGAGATTGCATTTTCGAAAAAGTCGGCGGTGAAGAAACGTGTGCATAAGTGTTCGAGTGCTGAACTCAAAAGCCTGGTTGATTGTATTGCAAATGCCAAAAAGGGCTTCAAGCTTCAGGGCTGTCTTAGGAAAGCATTTTCGAAGAATCCTGCTTTGGTCAAAAGGTCTGCTTGCACGATCGTTCGAGAAATTCTGGCGCTCGAATTAGCTTTAATGCTCCTTTACTTCGGCTAGCTAATGGCTCAAGTACTTAAAGTTATTGATGCAAATCTGTATGAAAAATTGATGCCGCTATTGCACAGCAAGGAAGAGGAAAAACCGGCCGAGGCAAAAGATACGCCGGCCGAGCCAGTAGAGCCGGCTCCGGAAGTCCCTGAAGATACGGCTCCCATCATCCCTACGCCTAAGAAGAAGGCCAAAAAGAGTCCTCAATGCAAATGCTTATGCTGCTGGCAGTACAGCGATAAAAACAACACAATATTCGAGCCGGACTGGAAAACATTTGAGGATTTGGAAAATACCGCTGAAAGTACGCAAACATCTGCGAGCGTCGGACAACCCGAACCGATCGTCGAAGACCCTGTAGAAAAGCCCAAAGGGTCTGACAGGAAGTTAAGAGAAAGAAAGCCGAGACAAGTGGGGAAGGGTCGTCAGCGCCTGAAAAAACATGGCCGACGAAAAGACAAGAAACGCGTACGTTAACCAGCGACTTGCAGGGGCATACTCGGGCTTATCGGGGTTTCTCCGTAACAGACCCGAATTTGCGAACAAGGATGAGGTGACTAGCACATTGCAAATGCTTGATGCGTATTCTCTCCACAAGCCCTTTCGTAAACGTTTTCCTCGTCGAAGAGTTATGGTCAACTTCCTTAACGAAATATTTGCCGCGGATTTGAAAGATCTGCAAAATGTTTCCTATCACAACAGGAGGTACAAGTATGTGCTTGTGGTGGTGGACGCCTTATCCAAGAAGGCCTACTGCCGAATGTTAAAGGATAAGAGTGCCGACTCGATGATTCCCGCATTTGAGAGCGTATTCGCTGAGGCGGGCACTCGCCCCGTTTACATTTTCTTGAATGAGTCTTGATTAGAGGGTTTTAAAACGTTTAGTCTATGTTAATTTACTACTTACCATTCCAGTCAGGTACTTCTCCCTGACCAACTCTTCCGCTGCTTATCGCCTTTATAAATGCATCCACTGCTCGAACCAAAAGCTCTGACATGGCCATATCCCGAGATGGGCTTGCCTCACTGCTTTTGTTACCGATCATGTTGATGAATTTGAAATAATTTTCAGAGGATTTGATCAAGTCTGGGAGAACGTTTTCGACCTTACGCCGACACCTGATTGGGATCGATATGCGGCTGGGTTGAGACTGGAAAGGTTGGTTATACCCACCCTGGATCCTGCCAGCATTCCAGCTCTGTCGAACGACGGTAGGTCCATCAGCTGCCTTACATCAGCTGCCGAGCAGGCATTCAACCTGATGAGCAACAATTATTTCCAAGCTCCGGCCGTCGTTATCAGCCTTCAAAACCAATTCCAGCCGGCTTATCATCAGTCGGAGTTAAATCTCCGCTTGTAAAATATTCGAAGATTTGAGTTCGTAGGATGCACGCGAAAGGTTGCAGGAAAGATACCTAAAACTCCAGATGTATTTTATGATACACTCGGAAAGAATGATTCTTCTGCTTCGAATGGTAAATTTCAAAATGTTTTAGCTTATAAGGTAAATATGTATGGACGAAATATCAATACACTAAAACAAACTATTTTCCAGTGGTAAATGTGAGAACCACCTTGGGAAGGACCAAAGATATTGCATTCTCACCCACCAACAAGAAGTTGACTGATCTCGAGGCGATGATAATCGAATTGGCTGAAGGCGCGAAAAGGTCCATTCCGTTCAACCGGGTGGTCTATAACGGCTTTAGTCATCCCGAATATCTGGGGCCCTTCAATCCTTACTGCACAAACGATGTGCTGAGTTATTTACCCGAATCGGACGAGGGCGTGAACTCACCTTGTTTGGTAACTCTCCAATCACGGATGGTGACACCGCTCTACGTCAATGATTTGAGTAAGTCCCTATACATTATTTTCAACACTTCATTTGACTGACGTTCGGGATTTATTCAGAACTTGCAGAATACGACTTGCTGGTTTGGGCGAAATCATCGGACCTAACCAGAATTCATCGGATACATATCGTAATTCCCCAGTCCGGCTTGGAGAGGATGAAGGATGACGAGTTCCTTGGTCGTATTGCGCGGTTGGAAGGCGACCATGTCAAGAAATGCCCAAGTTTCTACGCCGGTCAGCGCTTCATCTTCACCCTGAAGTTTCTCTTCAAACTAAAGATTGGATTCTACGTTCTCTACCAACGACTGGGGGACGCGCTGCTGGTTCGACCTGGATGCATGAGATTTTCCATATCTCTTACATGCAACCAGAGCGTTGGCGTGAATTTCTGGATGATGGTACGTTTGACCCTGCCGTAATTTCTTTACGAGTTTTTAACGAGTTTTACAATTTTCCCAGGAATGGCTGGACATCTCGGACCGATTTGTCAAGTGCGAGTGTCCGTTCCCTCGTACCAGCGTGGATCCGGACGACGAGGGACTGTCCCGTGAACGACCTCACGGGATGGACAAGTCGGAACTCCATCAACCAGGCTACTTCACCACCGCCCATACACGCTGGTTAGAAGCTCAACGCTTTGCCATCGGGTCTACGTTATTCTGTCATCTGGCCAATCGATTCCCGGAAAATCTTCCTGATGCAGGAGACTTACCAGAGGAAGATGATGCTGCCGCATCGAATAACGGTGAACAGCAGTCCGTTCCGGGTCCTATCGTCATTGCTACGTCCAATGAGGTCGTCGATGAGTTGGCGTCTGGAGCAACTGCTTCGAATTTGGTCATATATCAGCCACATGACGTCGCATCGGAGTCTGCTACATCCGTTCGGGCTTCTCACGTCGCTGATGATCATCAAGACGAAGTGATGCCCAGTCCAACTTCGTCCAGTATCACCGCGGATCCTCATCCTTTGAATATCGATCCGAGCGTTGTCAATTTCGAGGCAATTGAGAAGCAGCCGCCAGCGTCATATTTTCGGGAGCCATGGCCAAACGTAATTGGTAATGGAAGCGGAGGCAGCCATATAGCCCGGACAGCAGCCAGCACAGCTACATCCGATTCCAACGTGAGTCTAACGTCTAGCGGGAAAAGAAAGAATGGGTGGAAGATTCGGGATAACGTCGACAAGAATCGAAGTCGTCGGGCATCAAAATCTCTGAAACGCTCCCTGGCTGGAGTAATTTATTTAGAAAAGGATAAAATGTTTCCAAAGATTTTTGGAATCATCGCAAATAACACTAGAATTACCCCGAAATGTTATTTAAATAGCAATCGATTCATGGATCTCCGCCACCTAGCCAGTCAGCGCGGAGCGACCCTGGATTTTCGTCGGGACTGATCCCAACACCCGCCAGCATCGCCTACTTGGAAATGCAGAAGCCCAGTTCTGCCCTCGGTCCACTGGCTGTCGGAAACGGTGAGGTGGAAGTATCTCCACCGAAGAAACGCAAGAAACGGAGTAAGAAGAACAAAACTGCAAGGCAGAAGAAGAAGAATCGCAAGGCTAAAAAGAAGGCCATCGAGGGAGATCTGCCCAATGTGAGTTTAGCTATTATTACCGCATATTAAATATTCAAAATAGTAATTATTTTAAACGGTTGCCAGGTGTTATTTACAATTTTATATAATTATTTTATAGCCTGACGAAAAGTCAGCTGAGTCCGTGGAAGGCAGCGTATCTGGAAAATCAAAGGAGAACGCTCCTGCCACGAACGAATTGTCGGATTAGAATATAAATCCCATGATATTTCAACTTAGAACTTAAATGTATCTTAATAGAAATGCCTTGTTATATTTTACAATTAGTCTAGATAAAAATGCAACAAAAAAGAAAGTTACCCTAGAATAAGTATACTCATGTTGTTACCAAGTACGATCAGAAAGACTTATAGCAAACCTAGATATATGAACACTATTTTGAAACACAACTGCCAAATGCCTTGACTGAATATAAATATTTAATAATAGAACTGACCGCAATTAAACTAAGTACAAACACCTGATATGTCATTCAAATTATTAAAACAAAATAAATATATATTTATTATGTATCAACTCAATAAATAATACTAAACATATAGAATAATACGCTTGTACAACAAATATGCGACTGAGAAACATGAACCAACTGTGTTTTGACTGAATGTTCAATTGTAAACTTATACGCCGTTAAAATATTAGTTTTTAAGATATTTTTAATTTTTCCTTCATTTCTTATGAAAACATTTACTATGTATTACCTTAATGTTATTAAAAATTTAATATGTATGAACATAAATATTAATATTGTTTTAATTATATATGTATCACCAAAATACATTAAATTCAATTTTATTAGCTTGTACATTTAAAAATTATAACAAATTATGGAATGTATATTATTCTTAAGAAAACATGATATAGTGTAGTACACCATCAATACACCAACATACATTGAGATCATGATATTTGTGTATAAAATTGATTTGCAATAGTTAATAAATATCCATAAAATGCATAAATGCCATAGACGTTTCCACATTTACCATCCAATTTTCAGTCATTTTTTTGCTTTTTATTTTGCGTAGTTTGAAAATCTAACACTATAGTCTAGTATATTGGTTACTACTGTTTCAGCAACATTGAACACTTTGGTAATACATTTGTGTTAACAAAGGACCAATTTACTGAATCAATAGTAACATTTATTTTCCACTAAAATTCGTCTATCTTTTCCCCTGCTTGACGACGGATGCCAAAAAATTATAATGATTTGTGGTAATTTCATTTTCAATTAGTAAACTGCGCAAAGCTATCGGAGAAAAAACAACAAAAGGTTTGGTAACATCTAGAAAAGGTGTGTCGGTACAACGATAATCTGGCCCCAACTCACTTAGATGGCATGTTCTAAGCGAGTTGTAGTCGTCGCTGGGAGGTAGCATTGAAATATCCCCAGCTTGATAAAGCTGAGTGTACCGTAAAAGACGTGAGGTCTTAATTGCCGGGAGTTTTCAATATGCTGAAACAGCACGCATTCGGTCAACGCGGTTCTCCCCTACCATAATCCTTCATATTCGATATTATTGCGCTTATTCAATTGTTCTTTCAATTTCATTGTTTATCATTATAATTGTAGTAATGTAATATGCAGGACTGGGAAGAGAACCGTTGTTGACTTTACCCTCCACAACATTTTTCTTGGTATTCAATGATCTAACATATTTGTTTGAGTTTCAGGTTTCCAGAATTGATGATGATGACGTCGGTTTGTAAGTATTATTTTCATTATATGATTTTTCTTTCTGGGTTCTCAACCATTTATATAAGTATTTGTACTTCATCTTGCTAGCATTCGAGTCTCCACATCGTAATCTGGACCACCTGCACGATAAAATCAGTGTTTCAAACGAAATATTTCACATTCTCATGTAAATTATTTTCGCGGTAAATAAACCAATCTAAACTAGCCAAATCCAACTAATCAAACTGAAACCGTTTTTTGCAAATGATATGAGCTAGCGTTTTAGTGTTTTGTTGTAGCATATGCATGTATGCAATTATTTTAGTATGGATTAATACAATTGAAATAATTAAACCAAACAAATTAGGTGCACATTTTTATTTGATTTTTAGATTTGGTGTATAAAATTACTAGTCATAGATTAGGTATTTTTTGAGTAGTTTTTGGTCAGTAGACCGACCGTTTCGGCTCGCAGTGGAAATATGGAAACGTTTCCTACATCAGCTCCGTTGATGAACGGACAGAGAGGCAGGTGTCGAATGTGCTCGCCCTTGGGCGTGTCTCCATTTTCCCATTTATATAGAATATTTTTACAGAAGGTGCACTGCACGGTGTCGGAGAATTGTAGATAGAAAAAGCCGGATGAGGCAAGGTCGATGGGGTTAATGTACCCTAACGGCCATTTAGTTCCAGCAAAGAATGTGCGAAGTCTGTTTAGCTCATATCTCAGGGCTTCATAATCAACGTTGTCCAACTCGACACCGTAATTACCCATGTAGTTCTCTTTTTTCACATCCACGAAATTTTCATCGCCAAGATTGGTCTGAACGATTTCCTTGTTGTATTGATCGTTCTGGATGTGCTTAATAATTTTGTTGTATACTCCCAATCGATGTTTTGATCGGGCGTTTCCCATCTTAATTCTGGATGGGAATGTTGCCCACAGGAGTTCCCTGAATAAACGGGCATCCGCGGGACCAGCGTTTGTGCTCGGAAAATGGGATGTCTGTGAGCTCCCAGTGCCCAATGATGATGCCACAGAAAGCACATTCAACCTACATATCGTATATTCAATTACAACAAATCATTTTCAATGTCACTTGCTTTAATCTTACCAGATCAAAACGACCGGTGAAGTAGAACCCAGCTTCAGCAAGATCCAACGGCGAGATGTAGTTCTTTGACCAATACGGATAGTAGGTTCGCAACCTCTCGTATTCACTCTTGTACCCGATTCCAGAGCCGGGAATACTAGAGAAATAATTAAGTATTTTACTTGTTCGATAGAATAATAATTAACACTCACCTATGATTTCGTCTGCCCTGCGACGTAATCTGAGGACCACATCCGAAAATAGTCTGCAGAGTATTTCGGGTGTTGAAAGACACGGAGTCGGTCTCCTCTCTAGACTGTTGAGCCTGCATTTTGCGAGTTGAAGTTGGCAAGTTCCGATTGGTTTATATACCCCCCGAAAATTATTTCCATGAGAACGCGAAATATTTCGTTTCTCACACTGATTTATCATGCAGGTGTTCCAGATTACGATCCGGAGACTCGAAAGCTAGCCAGATGAAACACAAATACATATATAAATGCATACGCTCAACAATCTCCTCCGATCTATGTGGGAAAATTAATTTTCAGGTTTCCCACGATAATGCTATCAATCAAGATTTCGCCGAAATACGGGTATTAGCCACGAGCAGGCTGAGCCGGGAGCCCTTGAGTGTTCCCTCCCACGCCAAGGGAACGCCAAGGCCTCCCCATGCACAACAACCTGCTCGACTCGCCCTAGATTTTTTCCTTCTCAGTCCCAGAAAGCTACCAACTTTCCCCCCTCTCACCTCCATTATTCAACACCTGGGGGAACGCGATCATCGATCAATAAATCGATAAATCACCTCGCGTTCCCCCATAAATATATACTACTGCAAACAATGTCCAAGAAGTCATGTAGTTTGTCTTAAAGTGGTTCCCCCTGAACATGTTCCCCCGGAACGTATTCAGTTCTAAGAGATGACATGGGAACACTTTGGGAGTGTGCACATATTACGATTCATTTTTGTGCGAGGAAGGGGGTCTTGAAGCTGATGATTTTGTGTATGCTAAGAAAAGGGGGGTGAGTGGATATAATCTTGATGGTGATGTTTCACCTATTCTCACAAAAATGTAAGGAATAAACAGGGATAATTGTTAGACTCAGTGTTTTCGTAGAAAACTTTTATTGCTGAAAGACCACTGATACATTTTATAAACATACATACGTAAGTCATACATTAGCTCAAATCTCTGACAACCATGAGCATTCCGAAAACTCTTGGCTTACGCAGGAATGGCTACAAAATCACGTCCGTCAATCTCAGTATGAAAATGAATGATGAAATGAATCTCAGTACGAACTATTAATTGTAAGACTAATAATTCGTTTCAAAAAGATAGTTTGCAATTCATCATCAAAAAATTATAGTACAACGCTCCAGCCCACTAAAGTTCGCCAAACTCAATATTTGGCTATACACGGGGAATTTAACTAATCGCTTGATCAACTTAATACCAACCAACATTGTTATTAAATCTTGCTGTTGAATCACTATAGCCTTAGTGGATCAAATATGATTTTTTATGTTATTACAATTTGTTTATATCTCAGTTGTACCGTACATAATGTAACTGAAGCCTCAGACACTGGACGCACTGATAATTTCAAATAGGAAAAGTGAAAGGAATTTTTATTAGCGCAACATTTTTCAAATGTTATTGTTACTAAAGTCCATGGTTCCTACAAATCCATCCTTAATTCCTAATGATATTTTTAGGGGATATAATGATCAAATGTATGGGTGTAAAGGCTTGTACTGTAATTTAAAAGAGTGAGCAAATAACTTCAGCAATACAAATTCTGAGAAATTATCTGAGATTATATATAAAAACTGTTGCAATAAGTACTCAAATTCGTCAGTGCTGTTACCGAACGTAGTTTTTCTCACCACCAGACTTAATTTAATCCAAATTTGACGATTTATGTCTAATGTTTATAATAATTATAATTAGCGCTTTTAAGTGATAATCTAATATTGCGTAATATTGCGAGCTTCCAGTATGCTGCAAGCAGTTGGTATATGCCGAGAAGCACGGCGAGTTGAGCGAGCTGAAAAACCTCTCCTCTGCGACAGAGTTTCAGCTCGCTGTGCTTCTCGGCTTGCTTTTTGTACATACCACCGGCTTGCTTGGATATATAGTGAAATAGTATACTACATACATAGAGGCTTGCTATATAGTGGAATGAGCGCGCGAAACTTCAATTTGTACTACAAACGCGCGAAGTTTTAAATCAACGGACAGGTAGAGCTCAATATTATGAAAGGAATTAAGAAAGGATGTCAAAGTTATCCAGTTTAAAAATACACACATGAAGACGCAAGTGAAGAATTTACCACAAACGTGAAGCTTTATTTCAATACAGGATTACTTTTATGTCCAATATCATTTTTGTCTTCATTCTTATATTTTTAACTTTCTATAGGTAATTACAAGTCAATAGCAAATATTGTATATCATAACACTGTCGATGCTCCCAAGGTGAATGTTAAGTACATGTTAGAAGCAAGGATAAATAAGGGGTACACTTCCTTGTACCTATCTCAAATGCGTAAATTTTGAGTGCAAAAATATTTGCCAGAATATTAGGTAAAACGGATACAGGACACAATGAAACGGTATTTACCAGACAACTGGTACAACTTATGGAAGTATCTGTTGGAAATGTAGGAAATAGCATTTAATCTTGAGAAGATATGTCTCCATCCGCACGAATTCAATATCCTTGCTTAACTCTTGTTGTGGTATGGGCTTTGAATTTCATGCAATTATGAAAGGAGGAACACATCCCGTACCTGTACTGTGATACTCGGATCAAATTGTTTTTATTTGACGGCACAATCATCTCAAAATGATGTAATTTAAACCAGTGAACATAGAATGTAACTTCCATCGCTTGAGTCGTTATAAAAAATACCGTGTACAAATACATGTATATTGTGTAGCATGATTTGATCTTGGACGCCTTATTTGTGAAAAGGTCATTAACAACGCTGTACATGACTTATTAGAGTTTAGGAATGTAACTTTGATCATAGGAAGGCATAATTGTCATATTAATTAATTCAATACGAAATGTTGAATAGACTGGTAATCGGAAGCTGGATTTGATACATTTTTTTTTGGATTTGGATACAATGATTGTCTTTAGTTACCTAATCGTCTGGCCGCAATAATATACTGATATTTAAATATAAAACAGAATTTTCTGTACTGGCGCAGTCTGTCCGTACTAACAATAAAGATCCCCTTATAAGAGAATTTTCTATAAAATGACAGACATCTGTAGACACAGATCTTATTGCTATAACTCGGAGGCTCAAAACTATAGCGCCCTAGCTGCCTAGGCATTGTAATTTATTATAGCCAAACGTAGATATTCATTAGAAACAAGATTTGTATCTCTATTTAAAACATGCCAACAATTCGCAATGCCAAGAAATCGTAGAAAGCTCCATGGAAAAAGCCAAGACCATTTACAACACAATACCTTTTTAAACGTATTTTTGAACGAATTTCTTATCATATGTATGCACCTAAACGGTAGGATTACAAAAGTTGGAACGGATTTTGAAAATAATAAATTACACAACATTTATTTTTACCACATTCTTGGATTTTAAAACTACAGTCATCCCAATAAATCATAAATGACGTAAGCTAGCTTATTGTTAATTTTTTCCCAAAACTTGCACAATGTATTCGGTAAGGTAGTCCGTGTTGATGAACAACTGGTATCCTCTGGTGATGTTAGGTTCAAGTACTGGAAACTCTGGGTCAATTGCAATTCCCTGTAAATGTACCAATGCTATTACTGAACATTCCTACAGGTCCTATATCTTCCCTGGACATTAACAATTAATTATATTATAAATACCTTCAAATGAAACTGAAAGTTACCACTGGTGGGACTTTTTTCGCGAGTGTAAATCCCAGCACCTCTATCCGAAATTGATAGAGGAGATCCTACAAAAATCGTTGAGAAAAACTTGGTTAAAATAGCTTCAGTCCAAAATAGTGTCAGTACAACCAATTTGTGTGAATTTGTAATTAAATAAAAACTTACCTTTAAGAATTCTGGCACAAAATTTGAAATACGGTAAATTTGTTTCTCCAAATTTCGACAAGCATTCTTCTTTTGATGGGAACCAAAACTCAGTGCTTCCGATTTTCTCGGTGGTATTTGCAATAGTAGCGTGAACAACCTGCACACCCGAAAGGGGGTTAAAAGTAGTTCTACATTTTTGTTTCAAAAATAAATAAAGCAAATGACTCCACTTACCACACCAATGGAACTCCCATTGTCCGTTTTACGATATTTAGGAAAATCGAGGAAGCAAACAGCCGGGTCTCCTTGACCCTCGAGAGGCGTTGCTGGAGTATCCAATTTAATTAGAGTCAAGCCAAAATCCTTCGTAGAATTTATTTCGGGGGTCCAGAATGTATCCGCCTTTCAATGTAGAAATATAAATTGCATTTATTGCCTAAAGTTCCTAATTTAGTTTTATAAAACATGTCTACTATGAAATTATTTTTCTCACAACTAAGTAATCGTTTTTTTCGTTTAACTCAGTCTCATCGCTCGTTAATAAGATTCTATCGGGTGACAAAATCAACCACAAAGGCTTCTCGGGACTAAAAGTACTTCGAAGGCAAGTAATCGACGTGATGGCAAAAGCACGGTCGATTAATACAGCTGAACAAACAGAGTTGGAAAATCCTGGGAATAATAATTCGGACATGAACCCGTTCCATGGTAAGTTTTGACTTTCGGATAGAATAAATTCCTTGGATTTTGAAGTAGGCACGTGAATTCCACATTCTGAAAATTCCAGGCCCAATTTTAAGAAAATTTTGAATTAACTTGACAATAATTTTAATTCTTACCTTCAGTGCAGGAAAATGGCAGCTTGTTTTTCCAAACCCCTCGGTAGCCGTCGCAGGTCATCACAACGGAAGTGTACTCATAAACGGAAGTGAAGAATTCTTGGCAGGATAATTTTACAGTCGAATTTGGTGAGACATTCTCTAAACAGTTTTCGCCACCATCACAGTCTACTTGAACGCCCTTAAAATCCAGGCCAAACACAATTGACTAATAATACATTAAGACGTTATACGAAATAAAATGTGCGATATTTGATGCACATATTCAATATTAGGCTATAAGTGGTACAAATCACGCTTAACGCAATTGTTACCCAAATTGGATTGGCTTTAAAGCAGGAAAAATATTTACGAGATTCTCGTAAGCAGTAAATTTTGCAAAAATGTGAATTTATCAACATGGTGTCTTATAGGTGGAATATTCTCATCGAAGAATTGTACATTTACCAGCGTAACTTACTTTCACGACCGTCAGTTTAGGACAGTTGCTGGGTTTCTTCGATGTGTACAATTTGGAAGCTTGCTTTGCACAAAATTCAAATTTTTCATCGCTTCCGTCCAAGCAATCAAATTTCCCGTCACAGAGTTGGCTCTCAAGAATACAATTCCCGGTAACGCCACAGCTGTGCATCGGACTCTTCGAGTCTTTACTGCAGGGGTTTTGAACAACACAGTACAACGAGTGCTCATCCTTTCCTCCAGGACAGTCTTCGTAACCATTGCAAACGCTTGTTACAGGGACGCACGTGTTTTCAGGGTCCTCGCACGCAAATTTGTCGGGACTGCAACTGCAAACAGACAAAAATTAAAACATGCATTGATGATGTCAAAATACCTACAAAACTTTTTGCAATAGTTTTTGCGCAGAAAATATCAAAAATTTATATACTTGACGCTGCGCTTTAACCAGCTCAACGTTCGGTTATTATTCACATCCGCATAAATGTACACACTTTGATCATCGCACTTCCCGCGCTTCCTATCCGGAATAAGTGCAATCTTCCCAGCAATATGCCATCGCTCATTGTACTGGAGCATGGTAATACTTCCATGCAAAAAACAAAAGCCTCGAGTTGAAACCCGCGTTCCCAGACTCCCCAGAGCTGTTGAAATCAGAGTTCGATTTCCAATTCCCGACTTCACCCCGCAGTAAACCGAGCTGTCCAGGAGTTCCCGTTTGTAATGAAATCGGAAGTACTTGGAGCATACTTTTGTGGACTCCGATTGAATTTTCCCAAGACTCAACCTTCCATATTTAGTCTGCAGACTCTGGATCCCAAACCCGGTGGCCACGAATTCCCAGCCAGTGGGGGCTAACGTGGTGGGACTGAGTTCTTTATACAAACATATTGCTTTGACGAAGGGGGTTTTGAAATCAAAAATAGTTTTTAGATGGTAAATCACATAGTGGTACAGGTCGTTGGAGTCCTTCTGTGTCAGATCTGGCTCAATGTAGAATACCTATACAAATTATTCGTATACCGGAAAAAACAGGTTATATAAATTTTACAAGTAATAAAATTTCAAAAAAAAAAAATTAACCTAATTTGAAAATACATATTTGCAGGAACCTGGGAAGACTGGGAATATTTATCGGTGGAATTAAAGTCAGTGGAACTAAGCCCCGCTACAACGGTAAATATTTCTGGAGAGGGCAGTCCGTCCTGGGCGTTCGACCCCCGAAGAATGGCTCCAAAAGGACCGGGAGCAATTGCAAGGACAGTGGTTGGTCCAATGATTGTTGCGGCAGAGAAAAATTTCGGGCTGGAATTGTTCTGATGGATAAAAATCCCTGCTGTCCATGGTGCATAGGATCTTATTTCCCCTTGGTAAGGTTCTATTTGCCCACAATCGTCATCTAAAAAATAACAACAAATTAAAGATCTCCTTTGGATGCTCAGCATGTGTTTTTTGTAATATTATAACTGAACTGAACTAAGGTATTATTAAAAATTATACTATATTTTAAAATCTCCTTGTACAGGACAACCCTAAGGAGGATCAAATTTCAGCTCTAACAAAAGCATTAACACTGGCTTGGAAAACAAATTTTACTGTCTTAAAGGAGAATGTACTATTCCAGAGCAGAGGATAAAATACTACAAGATATTTTATAGCTCTGGGAATTGACAGTAGTACTTATTTTTATTATAATTATTTTAACGTATAATTGTTTTTCTTGAACTCTCTGAAATGGGAATTTTACTCACAGTTATCCTGTGCATTAGCCAGATCTCGTGTGATGAGAAATTGACAAATGAAAAAGAGGACGAGCAGTTCCATTGTTAGAGGATTCATAAAACAAATACATTCAATTCATAGGGCAAGTGCTGGCCCATGGATGTAATAAGTTAGGAGTAGTTAGGTTTGGATACCTTTTTTTAGGACGTGTCGGTGGATGGGATTTTTTTACCCGTGAGTCGGATAGGAATTTTTGGAGTGGTCCTATCCTTTAACACACCGGTCCTATCCTTTAACATTGGTGTGTTAAATGATAGGAAGAGGATACTCTCCCAATGCTTAGGTATTGTAGTGTTAAAGTATTATGACCAAATTTAGGGAGCTTTAGATAATGATTATTAAGTATTATTTTAATAACTATCAGAATAGAATACAAAACATTATGATTAAAATGCATATCTATGGAACGAATATACATGGGCATTAGAAAATAGTATGAACGTATGTTACAAACTAATACATCATTGAAAATGTACCTAAAATATTAAAAGTATAAATATGGCACGCAAATAAATGAAATGAAAACAAATCTAAATAGGAAGTATAAAGGAATAACATTTAGGCGGGTTTGATGATGTTGTTAATCGCTGGTTGGGAGATCTGCAAGAATAAGAAAAACAATACATATTTATTATACATATATAATTAGGCGTAGTAATTTACGCTGAAAATCAAACAATGAGAACGAAAGTTTTTCTCACAGAAATCTCAACCCCCATAACGGATGTAAGCACTTGCCCAGTGCCAGTTTTTGGTAGCTTATCAAATGCTTCTTGCGCATTTGCAAGCGAATCGAAGTACACCCTGCAACTCCTTCTAAGCAGGGTGATCTTTGATTCATGCCCAAACAGAGAGCGGAGCTGTGCCATCACAGCATCAGTTGCTTGCATATATTGTTCGAGTGGTTTGGGGGAACAAAATATATAGAACATGCCGACTCTGGGCTGAAACCCAATCGGTAACTGTAAATATTGATATAATGTCGTAATTGAGGGATATTTGTGCATATTTTATGACATAAACGAGAGACATAGCGAGCTTACATTGTTATTGAAATGCGGGGGTCGAGTGGAACGCGGAAACGGAGTCATCCGTGCACACGGTTGGTGGGACGGGTTCTGGAAATGCGGACCTACCCACGGAGTAGGAGGGTGGGAGGGGGCATAATAGTTGTAGTTGACCACCCCTGACGAAGAAGTCTAGATAAAACAAGTTTAATTGAAGTAATACGAAGCATTGCAGCTCAAGTTGTTTTAATAAATCAAGTTAACAAAAGGATGATAGTAGGACTAAAAACAACTAATTAACTACCTCAAAGTTCCGGGCGCGAGTTTGCGCATCAACAAGTTGAGCCCTGAGAAGAGTAAGTTCATCTTCTTTGACCCGGATAGCCTCGTCTTTGACCCGGATCACTTCTTCCTTAATCAGGATAACCTCATCCCTGGCAAGGATTATATCTTCCTTCTCTCGAACCTCCTGCTCTTTGCCGGCAAGTTTGGTCTTGAGTTCACCGTAATTCGCCCGTCCCCGGTTGTTACTTTCTTGTAATTTTAAAACTTCGGCAGTAAGTCTGATGTTATCGTCAGTTCGTTCTTTCAAGTAATTTTTCAGTTCTCCGACCTTCATTTGCAAGTGAAGGACAGAATTGAGTTCCTACGGATATATTGAAAGTAAATAAATGGCTTAATAGTAACAATTACAATAAAGTCATTGTTGCAGCTATGAGTGTATCTCAAATTAGAAAAATAACAAAACATATTCTAATTACATTGTTTGAAGCGTAGCAATGTACTGCCTCACGAGTTACAGAGCTGTCGGTTGTATCAGGATGTATCTCACTTTCTTCATCGCTGTAGTCTCGGATTGGGATACAACGTTTCTTCCTCGGGGTAATATCTTCGTGAATTACAACTCTGTTGAGAGTTATAGTAGGTTTCCCCCTACCGAGTAGCTCACTCCAAGCTTCTTCTCCAAGTGAAAGTGAAACAGAGTTCTGCAATAAATTAACATATAACCCGTGTAAAAGTGAATATAAAACCAGTTTGAAAACAACCACCATGAAGTTAATACTACTATCTGTATATCTAGTTTGTGCCTTTTTTGCACAGACTGCAAGCGCATTTAATTCGTCACAGTTATTAGATAATATTGAGGCGAAATTAAAGCAAAGCAATATGGAGCAAAAAGATTTTGCAAGCGGAAGTAGCGAAATTATTGCAAGCGGGTTAGAACTAGTTATAAAAAGACTCTTATCTGCACAGAAGAATAACGGAAGCCTCGAATCGGATAAAGGATTTGCCAGCAAACCAGCGCAAACGGAGAACTGGATAAGTAAGTAGCTATAATAGCAAGGATTCTTTATGCTCGGAAAAATGCTACAACATGGTTTCCTTACAGTTCTAATGCTCATCCTGGGTTTGTACGTTTTTTCAAAACTTGTAAAAGTTGGGCGTGCTCTGTATATTGAATGGAAAGTAAGCAGAAAGAATTTTAGTCAAAAGGAAGAAGAGGAAGCCTTGGAGTAACATCCAGTTTGCTTTTGAACTTGTAACATTACACGGTCTTCAAGTGTTCTAAGAAGATGTCAATGATACATCCTCAGCCGATACGGAGTGGAGGGAATAATACGGTAAATTTTAGAATTTTTAAATCAAGTTAAATTACGATTGTATTATCACAAGTATTGACGAATTTACTAACGACTTGCTTTATCTAGGTTTTAAGATGTCCTATGACAAATTGTCCGTTTTATTGTCGGACGTATCATAATTATGAGGGGCACATAGAAAACAGGCATTTCTGTCTGGACTGCGGTGGTTACGAAGCCAATATCGATTTACACCGGTGTGAGAGGACAGGTGAAGGGTTGGGCTACGTTGATGCCGGAGCACAACTAGATCTTACCGACTTTTATGAATTTAGTCGAAGCCATGGTGGCAGCATGATTAGCTATAAATATAAGCATAGCTTAAATACACCTGACATCGAAATCACATTTTCAGAAGTGGAATCTTCAGTAAATAAATTGCTTAGAGAACTGTACGAAATACACACACTTTCTAAGGTCGAAATAAGTGTCGGGGTGCAAATGGAAAAAGAAGTTCAAGAAGAGAATGGTAAAATAGGTTACAAACAGTCGATGATATACTTCAAGTCATCCCATTATGAGCTACAAAGCCCCGCTTCTATACGGGTCATATTACTACAATGTGCCTCGGATATTATCGAAAAAAAGAATAGTTTTCTGGAATACGGCTCCGGATGGCGAATATTAAAAGTGGAAACATTCGAAATAAAGCTGGGTGAAATCCGGCTCTTTATGAACTCGAGTGCTAGCGGGCATTTAGAAATGCCATTCAAGTCTAGACAGGGATTTATGAACTTTAAAAACAAAGATGAACATTGCTTTAAATATTGTATTGCCGCTGGAATATATTGGGATGAGCAAGTACAGAAAAATTCTTCCACAGGGACTTCTAATAAAAATCTAGCTTGCTACAAAACGTGGAAAACATATTTTGTTCGTATAGATTTTTGTAATATAAAATCAACTATAAATATTTACAGCGACCTTCCCCAATTTGAAGAAAATAATGGTGTATCCGTGAATGTGTTAAGTCATAAAAAGGGGGAAGTAGTGATGATAAGATCAAGTAAGTCAAGACGAGCAAAGACAGTTAACTTGTTTTTGATCCATAAGAAAGTTGGGAAAAAACGAGCATACCATCTAGCCCTTATAACCGATTTAAACAAATTTTTAAGCTATCGAAAACCAGCAAAGGCATACTTTTGTGATCTCTGCTTTCGCTACTTTGGTTCCGAAAAGAAATGTTCGGACCATAGGCAGGTATGTGGGACAGACAAGGAAATCGTTGAAAAGCTTCCAAAGGACGGCGAAACGCTTAAGTTTACAAGGCCAGAACTGACACTACCGTACCCTTATGTACTTTATTGGGACTTTGAATGTTGCTCTACGAAAGTGAATAATCCAAAACGTTTAGGAAACTCCACAACTATTGAAAATGAATTCAAACCAATCAGTTACTCACTTTGCATTGTGAACTACATTGGAGAAGCTAAGAAAATATATGCTCTAGAATACTATGATGGAGAAAATCCTGTGCAACATTTTTTCGAAAGGGTTTTTAAACATGCGGAGGATATTCTGTGGTCAGTAAGAACAACAAACAATTTTGTAGTTCCTTCAGCGGAAGAAATTTGTAGACATGAAAATAAGACCGATTGTGATTTCTGCAAACGAGTGTTTACAAATACTACGATGGAAAGAGAAGAAGATGAAGAGCTCGAGGAATCAGAAATGCCAAGTGAATACAAAATGCGACCTACCGGGAAAGAAAAGAAAATAATTAAATGCTATCACCATTGCCATACCACAGGAAGATATCTCAACACAATTTGTGCAGGTTGTAATTTAAAAATTAAATTTAAACACGAATTAGTATGTGTGGCCCATAACGGAGCAGGGTTTGATTTGCATTTATTAATTAAAAATTTGGAAAGCTCGATATTCGATCCTAAAGACATATCTGTTATCAGCAAAGGAACTGAAAAATTTGTTCAATTAGAAATTCCAGCACGGGATGTGCTAGTGCCAACATTAAATTATAAATACAACAAGGGACATTCCAATCAGAAGGGTTGGCAAGGAAATCGAAAGGTGAAAGTTCGTTTTATTGATTCGTGCCAATTTCTTCCTTCTAAACTAAGCACTTTAGCTGAGGCTCTAAAGAAAGAGAATGCCAAAACACTCGATCTGGTGAATCTAAGTATCCCGTTTATATTAGAGAACGATATGGATAACCGACCAATCAAAAAAAATCGGCAAGATATTTCCGAAAAATCTATAAGTTTGCTGTTTGAAAAACTCCCTTTTCCGTATAGATATTTGACCTCACCGGATGTCCTGAATGGTGGCATTCCCGATAGGGAATATTTTAATAACGACTTAGCAAATGAAATGTGCACAGATTCGGAATGGCAACTCGTGCAAGA
Organism: Allacma fusca; assembly: GCA_947179485.1. Classification (NCBI taxonomy): domain Eukaryota; kingdom Metazoa; phylum Arthropoda; class Collembola; order Symphypleona; family Sminthuridae; genus Allacma; species Allacma fusca. The sequence continues at coordinate 66,995,407 of OX359245.1, forward strand.
CGTTTGCTCGGCTTTTAATATATCAACGTTTCGCCAATTCACCAGGCTTTACACAATAGTTGATACACTATTACTTGCAGTAATTTGGGAAAATTTCAGAATGAATGGAATGAGTATGTACGGGCTTGACCCTACATACATGTGTACAGGTAGTGGGTACTCATTCCAATGTTTCTTATATCATACAGGATCTGAAATTGAGTACATACGGGATTTCAAAATGATAGAACTACTTTCCAAGGCAATACGGGGCGGATTTTCCTTCTGCACTAGGAAAATTCAGACCGCTAATAATGAGAGAAGTACATTTGGTTATGATCCAACGAAGAATAGAACTCATTTGATTTACAATGATAAAGTAAGCCTGTATGCTACAGCGTTGCTAGATAAATATCCTCATTCGAATTACAGATGGGAAAGTGTTAATGATCTTGACCGTATAGATTGGAAATCATATGAAAGCAAAGATGGGAAAGGGTACTTTCTACAAGTAACACTAGGATATCCGCCCGAAGTTCAAGACAAGACAGTTGATTTGCCATTAGCACCAGAGCGCCGTGTTATAAAATTTGAAGAGTTGGGAGAAAAACAGCAACACAATTTATCCAAACTTAGTAAGGCATCTCAATCCTCGTTCACTACACAACCGCGTTTACTGCTACATTGCTATGATAGAGAAAATTATGTCTTGCATTATAAGGCTCTTAAATATTATTTGGAAATGGGTATGACTTTGAAAAAAATACACACAGGAATCTCTTTCACTGAAAAAGCTTATTTCCGCAAGTACATACAACACAACATTGACATGAGAAAAGAGGCAAAAAGTGAATCCATGAGACAGTTTCTAAAAAATCAGAATAACCAGATTTTCGGAAAATGCCTCGAATCGAATAGAAACCACATGAAAATAAAATTTTGTAGTTCACGAGCACAATCAAGGCATTTATTGTCACTGCCGGAATGTAAAGATTTTCTTCCCGTCTCTGAGAAAGTAAGCATTGTAATGCTTAGCCCTAAAAATGTAGTTTTAAATAAACCTATTCAGGCAGGTGTGACAGTACTTGATTTGGCAAAAGTCATTTTCTATTATGGCTATTACCAGCAACTAAAAATGGTCTTCGGTAACCGGATATATAACCTATACTGCGATACCGATAGCTCAATCAGCATAATTACAGATCCCGAGAATAGGTTCTGGAAAGACCTGGTTTCTTATAAGGAATTTTTCGATTTTTCAAAAATACACTCAGGTCATGAATTTTTTAAAGCCCACCCAGAGATGGAAAGTTTTAAGAATGTAAATGCAGGAGTATCTGGCAAATGGAAAATTGAAAGTTTTGATATCTCCCAAGTAGTCACACTAAAATCCAAACAGTACTCTATATTGTATAATGATAGAAAAGAAGAAATGAAGTCCAAGGGCATACCATTCCCTTCACTGAAAACTTTCTCTCATGAACAGTATGCGGACGTAGTTCAAAACAATAAAGTTGTAAAACTAGACGTAAAATACATACGTAGTATTAAGCATAACTTATACTGTATAACAGTGAACAAAGTGGCTTTCCATAATTTAGATGTATATAGGGTATACTGTGACCCCAACGATATTAATTTTAGCCTTCCACTGGGGCATTATAAGCTAGACAAAAATAGCCACAACTGTTTTCAATAAAAAGCAATGCATTTTTAATAACATGTCATTCGCTGTTATCATGTTATTCAAACACCATGGATTTCATTGATTTCCAAATTGCTCACCCCTGTACTGCAACTGTACAGGGGCCAACAGGAAGTGGCAAGACTGTATTAACACTAGAGATCATAAGAAGAAGAAAAGAAATTTTTGACACCCCAATAGACAAAGTCATATATGTGTACTCAGATTATCAACAAAACTTTCGTAAGCTACAGGACGAAGACCCGGGCATCATTTTTACATCAAATGTAAAAGACATCGAGGACTTAGCCTCGGATCCCTGTTTAATTATTCTGGATGACCAGCAAAGTGAAATTGGCCAAGGCGAAAATAATACCCTAGTCACAAACTTTTTTACTAAACATTCTCACCACCGGGGTGCATCTATATTTCTAATTTTACAGAATAGCTATGCGAAGGGTATGCGCGACATTAACATAAATACTCAGTGGACTTGCCTGTTTGATATTCCTAGAGACAGATCGACTATTTCTACTCTGGCAAAACAAATTTGCCCCGGGAAGACTTCATTCCTAACCGAAGCGTATTTAAAGGCAGTGACTGCCAGGGAATATGGTTACTTGATCCTGGACTTTCACCCAAAACATAAGCAGTTCAAGTACTGGGTTAGATCAAACCTTTTCCCCACTGAAGATTGCTTAGTGTTTACTCCAAAGTGAGTCAGTATCTCACAATGAGTCCCAGAGTCAACACTCCGAAAGCAACCCGGCTCGAGGGGAATATTGAATTCATTCGCAAGCTATCACTTGCCACGAACAGACAGTTCTCAAAGTTTGTCAAGGAAGCCACTGAAGAACAACTGAAAGCCACTTGCGAGTGCTTTGCTAATCTCCGAATCTTTTTTCCTCGAACCATAACCCGAGTGAGAGCTTTTAAGCCCAATTTGTTCAAGCAGCAAGTGTTGCTAAACCCAAAACTAAATAAGGCAGTATTAGCCGACATTTTACTTCAAATCGAAACTGGGGAAATTTTGCGAGTGATTTGCAATGGCAAAGGTAATGAGGGTAATTGATCCTAAACTTTATTCCGAGTTAATGAAAATACTTAACAGTGGTGAAGTGATTACAAATGATAGAAAAAACGAACTTGAAAAGCAAATACAGAATCAGGATATAAAGGACAAGGAGCCAATAGATGCGACTATAACCGAAAATTCTGACATTGAAAATTCTACAGATTCTATTAAGTCAGCAACGAAAAGGTATAAACCCCTGGATATTTGTTGCTGCAAATTTAAAACCGGACATTTCAAGTTAGAACCAGAGTGGAAAGTGTTTGAAGATTTGGATAATCCGACTTCTTCAGAAAATAAACAAGCAACCCTACCTAACCATCCGGAACAAACAAATGATCTTATCCCAGATAAACCACAAGAATTGCCCAGGAGAAATTTAAGACCCCGCAAAATTCAGAAAGGCAAAGGGAGAAAGAAAGTTAAACGTGTGGGCAAGAGTTCTTATAATAAGAGTGTGAATCGAGTGAGTGGAAAACGAAGGTGGAAATGAACAATTAATGCAATTACTGTTGAGCATGGTAAACTCCTGGTAAATATTGTGAGAACAGGGAATATATAAAAACGCCGTGTCAGTGTGATGAGTGAAATTGTTGAGAGTTATCTAAACCAACGACTGGCCGGCGCGTTTTCCGGGTTATCCGGTTTCCTTAAAAACCATCCAGAATTTCAGGACAAGGAAGCCGTACAACGGGAGCTTCGAAAATTAGAGGGATATTCATTACACAGGCAAATCAGACGGAAATACAAACGTCGGCGAATTATGGTGAACTTTATCAATGAAATTTGGAGCACTGATTTGAAAGACATTGAAAATATTGCTCCTTATAATGAGTGCAATTATTTTGTGCTCGTGGTGGTAGATAGCTTTAGCAAAAAAGCTTATACCCGGCTTCTTAAAAACAAGAACTCTGAATCTATGATTTCGGCATTTACATCTATATTTAAAGAAGCACGGGCAAAGCCAATGTACTTATTTAGCGATCGAGGGAAAGAGTTTACCTCTTCTGCTTTTAAAACATTTTTGGATAAATATGAAATAATACCCTATCATATCCATTCAATTGTCAAAGCTTCTATTGCCGAGCGTTTCATTAGAACTCTTTTCACAAAACTTCAGAGATTTATGACTCAGAAAAACACAAAGAACATCAGCAAAGTACTGCAAACCTTTACAGACACGTATAATAATTCGTTTCACAGTTCTATCGGTCGTGCTCCTAATACAATTACCATCAAAAACTCATTTGAGACGTGGAGGCACTTGTATAGACAGCACATAGCAGAGGCCCAGGCTCCAAGATCTCCACCAAAATTTTCGATTGGAGATTCTGTTCGCATCTCCAGAGCAAAGCTTCTGTTTGAAAAGGGCTACTCAGAGAACTATAGTCGCGAAATATTTAGTGTGTCAAAAGTTGTAAATACGTATCCTTACACTTATAAACTAGTTGATAAGTCAAATGAAGAAGTTCAAGGCCAGTTTTATGATTACGATTTAAATCTAGTTAGTATTAGCCCAGGAAATTAGTTTAGGATGTAATGTGAAAACAAAAAATTGAAAACAAATAAAAACTTGTATATAATTGTACGCTGGAGGATTTACATCTTCATTTGCAGTCCGGTTTCATTAAAGTCAGCATGATTCATAACAGTCTCAAACAATTCGTTCCGTTTAGTGATAACGAACATTTTGTTTATCTGAAAAATACGGGTAACTTACCAGCGTTTAAAAATACTAGTGACATTGTTCAGCAGTTACCAACAGACTTTGCATATAACAAACATCATTACAACGTTGGGCTGCTGAATTTAAGATACACATCTAAACAACCCAAATCACTCGAATCAAACCCGACGAGAAAAGGTAGGGAAAGGAGATTCAAGCGATCACGGAAAACATTCACCCCACTACATCATGCGGCTATTCCGGTTGGGCCCCTGTTTCCAGATTACAAAAACCCTATTATTGCAGAATATCCAATTCGGAAACAGAGCAAAGAAACCCTTTATGAATTTACCGAGAAATTTAATAACGGTGTTGGCAAACTAATCAACGTCTTGATAGCTCAAACATATGTTGATGCAGACGGGAAAAAGTTTGTACCAACATTGTATGTTAAAAATCAAGACACTGCTAGTTGGGTTCTATTTTCAAACGCTTTTGCATCTTTATTCGGCTTCAATCGGAGAAGCTTCTTTGAGGGTGCTTATGTGGGAAGTACTGTAATCGATCAATCAATGTTCGATCGATATACAAACGATGCAGACTTTTCTGTTAGAACGTTCAAAAAAAATGGAGAATACAATAGGAACTTTATTATGATAGATCAGCAATTTAGCTCTCTTTTTGCGTTTCATAAAAACCTTAACGAACAATTCAAACCCTTCTTCGCAAGACTCACATCTGTGCTAGGTAAACGAGGGCTGAATGTAATGTTTTCCTTCGACACGGAAAACAAATGTACAATGATTGTTAGCCTTCCCACATCTAACCCCCTGAATTACATAATACTCCCTCAGGAGTTACTGGACAGCCTCGGTTTCAATAATGACCGATTTTATTTTGGCACTAAATACACCTCGGATACTCCGTTTAACAGTACCGCTTTCGATAACATTATCCCACTTAAGAATCGTTTCATTAATGCTCGGTACTTTTCACTGCAATTTTTGGCCATGAAAGAGCCTAAATCGCAAAGCATTGGCGACGTATTTACGGAATTGAATAACACATTCATTGATCAGCACCACGATCAGTTCCCTATCCAATTCTCATACGATGATGGAGAAATAATTCTCAATGAAATACCGCCTGACGTCACAATCCAGCTGCCAGCCGACTTACGAAACTACTTTGGGCTTCCCATTGAAGCAGAATTTAAGAGAAATAGTAGGTTTCCCGCTCGGAAAATGATTGTGGAGCAGGAAGAAGAAATTGAATGGGAAGAAGAGCATGAAGGAGATGCGGACATTCTTGGGAGTAAGAAAAGGTTTCTGGTACTGTCAAATATAATTGAAAATCAGACATATGAAGGACAAAAAGTTCCCATTCTACGAGAACTGAATTTCAACGAGGACTATAATAATGAAACTGAGGTTAATTTTAACCCAGTCATATATTTACCCCTAAGGAATAAACAAGTCACGGAGGCTCGCATAAATTTTGTCGACGAGAATCTAAAACCTATTGATTTTGGAGACGCTGAAACGGCAGTAACTCTCCATTTCAAACCAAAATATGCGTAAGGTTCTCTGTGACGAAAAGGCTTGTGTCCTTGAACCAGGGCATCAGACACAAACAGGAAGTGGAGGCGAGAACACCTTTACATATATGGCTTCTCAAGGTTTAAACCCTGAAGCATCATCTTATCTAATTCCGCTTAAAAGTGCTGGAACATCAGCAGCAACAAAAAAGCGAACTCGTTCACAGACAGGCGGGGGATTTAAACGAACGTCAAAAAACGTCCAAGCCGGTGCCGGAAAAAGGCGACGCCGGAAGCATAGAGTTTCGTCTAAGAGAAGTGGGAGAAAACGTATTCAAATTGGGTTTGGGAGGAAAACAGGAAAGAGGCGCTGCGTCAGACGCAAATCTGGTTAAAATATGGATGTAAACTCTGTCTTTGAGGAAAAACCCACGGTATACGAGGGATCCCAACAGAGTGCACGAAGTGAGGTGCAGCTATTTGATTTGCCTCCTACTGATCTAACTACACAACTGAGTTCAGATTACACTCAAGCGTATCCCCTTGTTTCTATAAAGGAAAACTACAACCCGTTAGAATTTTCTATACAACTTGATACCTCAGGGTACTACGACCCATCTGACTCATTTCTAGCATTAACATGCCGAATTGTTAAGCAGGACGGAACACTATGTGACGATAATGATATCGTCGCACCGTCAAATCTTTTTTTCCAGACAATGTTTTCTAATCTGGAAATTTATTTGAACGGGCAACTGGTCTCCGACTCGGGAAACTATTACTCCCAAATTGCTTATTTGCAACGATTACTTGCTTCTAGCCCAAATGAGAAACAAGGTAAACTTCTGAATGAATTTTATTACCCTGACGAAAAGCCCGAGGCATACACTGCTTCAGACCCAGGATTTGCCAAGAGATATGAGAAGACAAAAAAGTCGCAATCATTCACAATGATAGGGCAACTTGTTGCCAACATATTCAACCAACCGAGATTTCTTCCAGCAGGAACAGAAATCCGGATTTTATTGCGCAGGAATTTGCCCGAGCTTTGCCTAACCGCAGCCTATGATACCAAAACTGGTTTCAACGGCTGTCCTTATTCCTATCAAATAACTAATGCTACGTTCTTCGCCTCTAAAAAGGTCATTTCAAAACCTATTGTTGATGCCCACAGACACCAACTTTCACTTGGGAGAACTTTTAAATATCCTACTACGGAGGTCGAGCTAAAGACGTTCACCATTGCTCAGGGCCTTACAAGCATAACTACAGATTCTGTTGTTATTGGCAAAATTCCTCGCATACTTGTCGTCGGACTTGTTTCCAGCACATCCTTTCTCGGGAAACTATCTAAATCCCCATTTAACTACGTGGATAAAAACATTTGTGAGCTCGGATTCACCTGGAACGGTGAAACAGTGGAGCACAGAGTGTTCCCCTTCAACTTTAGAAAAAGCTCAACTGCAAAAGTGAATGGCAAGGATGTCATAGTGTGGAGTGGAGTCGACGACTACTTACTAGCTGTACGTAGCCTTGAAAAAACGGCAAGTAATCCTTCTTTAGGGAACGGGATTAATAGAGATAATTACAGATTAGGGAACGTTTTAACAGCGGTTGAGCTACTACCTAACAGTGGAAATGCATTGAGTGTCAACCGAAGAGGGCAAATTAAGGTGCAGCTGAAGTTTCGAGAACCCTTGGACGAGCCAATTAACGTAGTAATTTATGCTCAATATCAGTCCATCATAGAAATCGACTCAAACAAACAAATTATTTTCGACCATTAAAATGAATACTCATTCTCTGATGGAGGGACTTCGGTTGTTATTATCTACACGTAACACCAAAGTTCAATACTTTGTTGTACCCGCTGATAGACTACATGATCAGAAAATTACAACGTATCCTTGTGTAGCAATAGTGAATACTGATCTAGCTCAAGATAGAGGAACTCACTGGATTGCTTACTTCATTACATCTGAGAATTCCTACGAATACTTTGATTCATTTGGGAAGCCGAGAAAAAGCTACAAGAACCTACAACGGCCTGCTGGGAAACTTCTGAAGGAAAATTGCTTGCCACTGCAAGGCCCATATACTGATGTGTGTGGACATTTCTGCCTATACTTCTCCTACCTGAGGTCTATAGGAATTTCGTACGAAAAATTTTTACGTCTGTTTCAATCTAATTTTTCGAGCAACGAAAATTTTGTGAGGAACTTTGTTCGCAACATTCCGAATTTGAAAGAAAATGGTCTTTACAATGACGAACATAAAGTTCAGTGCTGCTTTCCTCGTTCTAGAATGAAAGCAAACAATCTTTGAGATGCAAATTTTAAAGCCATATAATATTAGCAGTTAAGGATGAGGTGTAAATAAAAATTACCGTAATAATGTAAATAAAAATATTGCCAGGGTAATGTAAACAAAAATATTACCATTATAATGTAAAGAAAATATGTCCATGATAATAAAGAGTTTTGTGGTGGTGGTGGTGAAAATATCGCGGTAATTAATTCGCATTTACAAAATTTATACATTAGTTTATTCAGTACAATATTCACATAATACATTTTTTAGCAAGAAATGCTGCTATGTTGGGGTGATTACCCTTATTTTCTAGAGCTATAAGCCGCCTCTCTTCGAATTGAACGAGCCGGGACCTTCTACCATCATATGTAAATCTATCATCTCTAAATATTTCGTCCAGGATCATTAATTGATCAGGGTCGTGCACTCTGCTCAAAGCAACATAGTCCATACCAGGCGAGTTTTGCCTCGAACCCAGGAAAATTGCAATTGAACTGACATTGAGACCCACTACTTTATAAATCGGTATCCCATAGCATAAACGCAAGGGATACACATCGAACTGCCTTACATGCTTGTCCAGCGGGTTGTATTCACTGTACTTAAATACAGGAATGCCCTTATTTCCCCGACGACTGGTATACTGGTGAGCTCCTGTATATTGAGGAAAGTCGACAAGTATGCACAGTGGCATGATCTTGTCCTGATGGGTATTGAAAATAATATCTGTCACTCTCCCGCAACTCCCGTTACACAACCCCCAAGGAATCATGATATTCTTTAGCAGTACGACAGGGCATCCGACAGCAATGTTTAATGTTTCAAACCCATTTGGAATAGAAACAATTTGGTCTTGCTGAAATTGTTTCTTGAGCATATATTCATTGTGGTTACACGCCTGGAAGCGACGAGGAAAAACGTGAAGACTGAATTGGAGCCTTTTTTGATCTTCTGCACTTAACTTGGACTTCATTCTTGACCGCAAGAATAACACATCTTGCCCTGTTACTTCGTTTTTTCTTATGCGTTCCAGAAAATGCAGATACTCCGTCTGAGGTATTTGACAACCAACTTGACGAAATATTGTTTTTAGAACAAAGACATTAGTGAATAAGTTGTACAACTCGTAACCCCTCTTGCAATATGGGAATTCGCTTGACGGGGTTGAATTAAAGAGAGGTGAGTCACCTATAGGCCCAATTTGAAAAATGTCTCCAAGAAGACAGACGGATCTTCCGGCAAAGGGCTTCTCACTGTTTGAAGGATCATACTTTTTCAACAGTTGGTCAATGGTGTATAAACATCTTGACCCCACATTTGAAAATTCGTCAATTAATATAAACTTAATTTTCCCGAGTGCCTTTGCTCTCCTAGAGCGTATATCTACTGCACGAATGAAAGCTTCTAAATCTTCCTCCTTGCAGTTAATTGGCAAGCCTATTGCAGAATGAAGAGTTCGTCCTTGCAAGTTAAATGCCGACACACCTGTGTATGCACAAACAATAAATGAAAATTGTTTGTTCCTGACTGCACATTTTTCTAGCATATACTTTAGGTAATGGCACAAAACACTTTTGCCAGTGTTACAGCCGCCAGTAATTAGAAGTCTTAAAGGATTCTGAAACTGCTCAATGACCGACTGCTGGGCATGCTTTTCAACAAGATCAACAACTTGTCTTTGTTGAAGTGTTAAATCTTCAAAAGGAATGCTAGGTGGGGTGGTACAGGTGGGAATCCATCCCAACTTCCACATATCAAAAATATTTTTATTGAGCACAAAGTTACTCATTTTGGTTCACTGAGATATTTTCACACACTACTCCGTATTGAAGGAGGGATGGAAAGGAGAAAAGAAAATAATTTATTCATACAAATATCGCATACTGATTTTCTTGTTTTATCTCGGACGAATTTCTACATTTGGTGAATATCTCCCATACAGAAAATCCTGAGGGCAAGCTGAACCGAGAAAGCTGGTGACTCATTCGGCTGGTATATAAACTCGAAACAATATACGGAAGTCCACACTTTCTCAAACTATTTGCTCTTATTCACCTTACAAGTGAAATATTTCAAATATGAAAAAGTTTAATCTTTCTCAGCGTTTTACAAAAAGTGAAAGTGGGCAAGCATCTAGTGAGGCAGAGAGATTTCGCCCAAAGCTGAAACCATTTGACGCCTCAAAGTCTTTTAAGCCGGAGCAAGTACCGGCTAGTCATGAGTCGCCATTCACCTGGGATTTTTTTGAGAAAAGCAAAGAGTCATACTTTATTGATTCTGAAATTCTAGCACGTATGGCTTTCAACTCCCGCCATCGCTGCAACTTTATTCACCTTGGACGAAACAATAAAACGGGAAGTGTCACTACCATCAACTTTAGCGAACACGAGGGACGGCAGCTGCTTACATTCCTCGGCCCCATTCTTGACCAGTTAAATCGGCATCCCCTACCTGGGCAAAATTTTGAGGACCTCATCCCTTTTTTTGAGAAAAGGCCATCCCGTGCACTAGATCACCCGGACTTACTAAAGCACAGTTTTTGGCATGAGCCAGACTTTGTGAGCTCGTCTGTTCGTGCCAGGCTGATTTACAACCGCATAAGAGGAGCATATGAACTACTCCTCAATCGGGGCATAAGTGATGCTTTGGCAGTCAAGTACAAGACCTGGCTGGGCCCCACCTTGACATTCAACTTGCAGGCCATGCGAAACCTCGAATCATTCGTGTTCGAGTTTGCTGCCGCAGATGATACCGAAGATGAAGAGAAAGAGCTGATGATTGACTATTAGCTAGTCAGGGCATATGTACAGTTTTCGATTTAGAGCCCAAGATACATTTATCTCCTTACATGTAATGTATTTATATTTGTTTTGTGTATACAAATAAAATCTACGTTAGAAAACCCCACAATGCACGAGCATCTCCAAACAATCTCATGTTGCATATTTAAGCACGTACAAGATAAGGACTCACCCTAATGCGTAATATTTTCTCGAAGGGACTCAATCTCGTTTTCAGTACGTTTTGAGGTTGCATCATTTACACTACTTTTTTGGCTCATTTCATATTTCTACCCAACATTTCGTACCATGGAAGCAATTATTAATAGTAAGAAATCTTTAATTATCCACACATAAATTTATTTTGTTGCAATAGCGTGAATATTTACTTATTGCTCTGCCATCATATTCTCTTCTTGTGTGAATTAGTCTGCAACTACAGGGGCAGCTGCTATGACTGTATTCAGGGGGGAAGTTTTTATATTCAAACAATCCACCAGGCATTTTGCTGTGTGACCAACCCGGCGGTTATTGACGATCCGGTGAAAAGCATTTTTCGAACCGTGTCGGATTGCCCTGAACAAAATGCATTATTTGCAGGCGCCTATTGGGGTACCGCTTATTTGTATTCTGTTTTTATGCATATGCGGACAGTATAATAGAAACTATTAAGTGCAACAATATTTATTGCAGTGCTATTCCTGCTAGTGGTGTTGTCAGCTTTGATGGTCGTGATCATCATTTGGTGCCGGAAAAAGAGTTGGCGGGTGATGAGACAACCGGAGCAGACCGAGTCAGGAGGAGAGGAACTCGCTCTCGTCTCATACACAGGAATGGGTGAGAGTGTTGACAGCTCATTTATGTCAGAACCAGAATATGAGCAAGTGCCAGAGACTCGTCATGAGGGTTTGTGTACATATGAGAATGTCCTTCTTGAGTGAATCCTCACACCCTCAATCCCCAACAATTACATATATACGTATATAAATTTTTGAATATATTAATTCTGATGCATTTCGTTTATTCAATTTTCTTATTTTACGACAATTTTACGACAATGCCGTGTGTCTGTAGAATAAACTCCATTTGATTTTGATCGTATGCAGAGTTTTTCCGACTTAATTTTTTCACTGGCTAGCTCACGTACTGTCTTGATCTGATCAGACTTTAGTTCCTTTCATACTTTCATCCTGAAAAGACTAATATTTTTCTCAAACCCGAAAATGTACTGCAAGATTTGCGAGCGTCACGTTGATATGCCATCAGGCTACAAGATCGAAAAGAAAATTATAGTTCCTTTTAAGACTCCAACATATCTCCAACATTTAGGAGCTACTGTGACATTGTTGGACGATTTTCATATGTTTGGGAAAAACGTCTGGGGAAGTTTTCATTACGTGCAACACAAAAAATCTCAGGGTGTGAACCAGAGAGTACATGCATTTCATTTCCGGTGTCTGCTGCTTAAGTTCCAGGAGGGCTACCTGGAGGAAGGCGGGATGGAGTCTAAAAAGCTCTACAAGTTCCATTGCCCCGTGCAAAAATGCGAAGCAAGTATCAGAACATTCTGGGACACAGTTCCCAGGCACCGAATTGGCAAATCCAATTTTGATTGGTATACAACACTTCGGAGTAAGAAATTTTTAATAATTATTCTTTAAGAGTAGTTATTCGCTTTGCTTGAAGGTAGGAGTTTTTATAAAACACATATCATTTTTGTAATATTAACAGTGACTTCGAGTGATCCTATAATGCAAAGCTGCGAGGGAACGAACGGCCCACTGCTGGTTAGACTGGATGAGTACGGCCTGCCAACGAGCACCATATTTTGTAAGTATATTTTTGTGCCAATAAATTGATACCTTTGCTACAGTTCTAAGGTAATATTATTTAGTACAACTCGATTGTATTGCTTTCAGTGGAACCCGACGTCGGATTGCTAATTCCCAATGGGATTATAAAAGTTGAGCCACCATCAACTCTTCCAGCTGAAATTCGTCAAAGAATGGAGGTCAAGAAAGCTAGCATGACATTGACCGTCGATGGGTACGATATTGATTCCCCCGGACTTTCTTTGACCAGTGTGGGTGAGTAGTTACTATTTTGATAAATTTTCATGTATCAATGCACCTCCTACGAGAAATTTCCTGTGTTTATTTAGACTCGAATCACCCAATTCCGGGAACATCATCAGCAATCTGGGCTCCTCCGAATTCTCCAACTTTTAATCAGATACTCAATGATCTGCTCGGCTTGGAGTCCGAAGCTGAAGAGTTATTGCCAGCGGCTGCAGGTGACATCATTACACCAATAGTCAACCCGGACAGTGGAGAAATTCCCCATGATATGGTATTTCAAACCACTGACTACCACGATATTCGTAGTGAGGTTAATTTCATGAATTTAATGAGTGACCCAGCTGGGGCTGGCTCATCCGGAGTGAATCAAAAACAAGAAGATGATGATGATGACTTTGACCCACGGAAGTATTACGAAGTTGTGTCATCTGAAGACTCTGGTGATGAAGGAGCTGGTCAAGCTGTACATCCCCAGCTTCCAACTCAACTTCATCTACTTCCGGGAAACACGAATCCTCTTATCAGAGGAACTTTGGAAGTTCTAATTCGCGAAAACGCGGATTCGACTGTTGGACCCGCCATTGCTTGAACAAGTGGAAGAATAAGCAATTTTACATGTGCACTACTATGAATACGTATGTGGTAACTATAGGACTGAATACAAGACTGATTATAATTTGTAGAATTTCGAACCAAAATTTGCACATTGTGTTCACATTTTCGTGATTGTGCTTTTTGTAACACATTTATCGTTCATGTACTTTATTTAAGACAATAAAATTATTAAATTAAAATTGGTAACAGGGACAAACTGATATGTGAGTATTAACAACATTGTCTCATATTCGTACTTTGTTCGTACATTCTCAAAATTGTCTGGAATTTTGTATGTATACTTATATTCAAGCACTTTAATCGTGCATTTTCATGCTTCTAAGGAAATTTCAGTTCTTTTCTATTCATGCACTTTCATCGTATACTTCCATAATTCGTTGGTGATTTAGGATAATTATATAGAGGTGTAAACATACATACATATATAGGTCAGCCATATCAATTGCCCTCATGTGTATAGCTACGTCCCGTATAGGTAAAAGCAACCTCGTAAAATTACTTCATTATTAACGCCGGCAGATTCTCCCCAAATATAATTAAATCAAATATGATGTCTCTTTCCATTATTCGGTCCAACCGTTGCTTGCTGTACATCCCGTCTCCCAAATTTCACTTTGCCATTCTCCAGCAATTCTAATATTCCGCATTTTTACGAAATGGGAGTCAACGTCTTTTTAATCGGAATAATGGATACAAAAGAAAGGAATCCAAATTCATTCCTACGTCAGGGGCGTGCAAACTACATAACTGAGATTGCTTTTCATTCCTTGGAAGTGTTTTCAAATAAAGTTTGACACATAGTATGACTTTTAATGAAATTTATACTTTCACAATGCGTCTCCTACTAGCGGCTTGACTCTCGCAGCTCCCAGCTACATTTCTTAATATTATCCTTCAACTCCTTACAATTTACTTGCGGAGCTAAGTTCAATCCTTTAATAGCAGCTGCTTTTAACGCACAACCCTGTGCTGAGAAGAATATTAAGTTATCCGATTCTCAATTCACGTATGAACTTACAATTAATGTTTAAAGATTTTTTCGCGGGTATAATTTAATTCAATATTACTAATTGTAAGTATAAGGAGGAGGAAGACAGGCAATATTGAAATGTTGCTGTTAATTCTGCTGTAATTAGCAACGCTTGGAGAAAACTTGCTTTCTCCATTTTTTAAACGTATAATTATATGTAATTACCTACATATGTATGTAACTACTGTATGGATAATAGATTATATCCTATAAGTAAAGGTAGTTGAGGAGGTTGGGCGAATCGAAAAGCAGGCTGTCAGGAACCCGTTTTTTCTCACTAAAAATCAATCAGCTGTGAGGCACTATCCAATTTTAATCCATGCCTACTATTTTCCTTCTTAAATTACTACCTCATTGTCTCTGGAGGTTATCTTGGATGTGCATCCAAGGGTTCCCTACAAAATCCGTCTCAGGAAGGAAGGGATGAGTGAGCGGAGAAAGGAGAGAGGAAAATAGTAATGGGACATTTCCAATACCTCTAGAGAGAGAGAGAGAGAGAGAGAGAGAGAGAGAGAGGATGGAAATGAGCAGGATTTAACCCCCGGTAATGGAGAGGAATGAGGAAGTATTCCCAGTACATATGGAAATTTAGGGGTTGGAGGTTGCCCTGATCAAGAATATTGCAAACTACCCTCCCAGCTCTCATTAAAGACATTTTGGGTAGTAGTATAATGTTTATACTCAGATTAAATTGATTATCGTCCCAACCCTTCGGAATAGGCTCCTCGTACCAAGTATACAAGTCTCAAGGAGATCCGAACACGGAAAGAAGGGGTTTTGTATAAAAGGGATATAAATTAAAGAAAGGACTTACAAATTGGTCTCCTGCTAATTCACACACAAGCCCTAATCCTTTCTCCGCATTACAAAAAGAGGCTGTGAAAGGGAAGGGAGACAAGAAAAGAAACGTAAATTATAAAACGTGGTGAGTCTGATTAATTCAGACCCTATTCATGAAGAGAAATATATGGGACAGGGCATAATTAATAGTGAGGTTTAATGACCCACATAAATAAAACCAAGTGTGCTTATTGAAACTCTAATTTCTCTCTGGCTTAACAAGGTTCTTGATAACTGCGAAAGTAAAACGGAAAAAAACTCTCACTTTTACTAATGTCTGTGGATTTGTGTGTGTGGGGGTGTGTGCATGTACATATAGATATATGTATGTGTGTAAGTTTACATGCAATTGAGCTATGCACGGCACTTAAAGGAAAGGAGAAAATCTTAATGGGGACTCAAACCAAGAGGCCATATACATACTGTAAGTACGAGAATATGGATTATGACAGGTCGAAGCCCAAAAGTGTGGGGTTTTCAGGCACAAAAGACTTCAGCCTTTCACACACAGCCAGACAGCTTTGGAAAGTAACTGCCAATATTTTATTTGAAAGTTTAATCCATCCGCTGATAAATCCAAGCCTCCGAAGGAGGCCTGGATATTGGAGCTTGGTTAGTCCGTACATGCATACGTATACTTGATTGCTACTGGCCATGGACTTATTTCTGTACATACGAGTAGGCCTGACTGGTCCTGGAGTTAATTTTTGAGTACATTACTCCCCATAGGTTCTAAAAACAAATTTTATCCCATCCAAATTCTATTATAGTTCCTTTGAGGGAAAGCCACTGTGACTCTGTAATCTCACGTGATGAACGCTCAGTCTTTATTTTTACCTTCCGAGAACAAAATCCTGTGGATTATCCACTGAAATTGAAAGGATTACTACTCTTGACATTATCTTATTACTTGACATTTCCTAAAAGTGTTATTTCTCCTTTAAGTGCATGAAGACGGACAAAAGCCATGGAATGATTGTGCTCAAAAGTACAGTGTTCCTTATCAAAGTCCTAGTTCTATTTATATATCTATCATCAGATTTGCACCAAAGCAGCAAGGGAAGGTCCGAAGGCGAAGCAATTTCCAGGTTATGTTTTGCTCCGCAAGTAATAGAAACTCTCTTCCTAAGTTATCGCTCCAGAGCATTAATTGACATGTACGCTCACATCAATTATCCTTTAATGGTCAGTCTCCATCATGGCTCTTGAGATAGGGATATTATTAGGAACATTCGACGTGACACGATCCCACCAATACTTTTCCCCTTGTAGTGGTCACGAGCTTTAAAAGCCATGGTCACGTATATCTTATGTCCTGTGAGCATGCTTTGATGTTGGTATTGTGAGTGTCGTATTGCTTTATACATATGTATGCTCGTATGTAATTACATATATATGTAAGTAAGCAAGGGCGTACATATGAGAGCAGAGGAATCAAAAGTAGTTCACTTGAACGTACTAATCTCAACCCACAAACTCTGCTAATAAGTGATGGTTGACACGCCTGCTATTGACTACAAGTTCTTTCAAAGGGGGAATGAATTTACCAGCAGTGACTGTTATTCATGGGACAGATAGATACCAGAATTATATCCATATGCCTGGGACATACTAACAATGTCATGTCGAGAAAGCCAGACACGTAAAGAGAGTACCACGGAGGAGAATTCCACTCACACATGTACATAGGATTGGACCTCATTGACGGAGCATATGGGAGCCCAAGAAGGCTACATATGAACTGAAATATGATTGTGCATGCAAGAAATTTCCCTACTAGTACTTGCTCCAAGAATGCCATTTCATTTTATTACTTCCAGCATTCATGTCACCTATTATAGCTATTACTTAATCAATAAGGAACCTTTATGGGAGCTTGTGTTCCCGAAAGTGTCCATTGGTTACAACGAGCAGTTGAATAAAATATTCCTGTACGTACACAAGAGATACACAGATAGCTACTTCAGACAAGGTTAAGGGTATGTACTTTAAATGAACTTAACATCCAGCAGTAACAGTTTTACTCGTGTTTATCTGTCAATATTCATTTTCCTTTACGAGCATCTACACATACCTTGGAAACCGTTCCGTTGGAACTATTCCCATGCAAAACGTATAATGCATTTCATTTGATCTTGCCAGGAGATATGTACCTATCTATATGTATATAAAATTATAACTAACAACCTTCAATAGTGTTGATGAATGGGCCTGAGAATGTGTCCAAATGATTACATTGAGAGCGAGGAATATTTCCTCTCCGTGTAGTCCGCCTTTTGTTTTCCGAAGCTCAACAACTCCCGCTATATAACACCTAATCAATTTTTCCAAGAGCGCACAAGGGCAATCCCTTTATTGATAAATAGCCTTTCAGGAGATTTGCGATTGCTGGATAAAATCATCAAGTTTACAAATACTCCTCGTAACAGTGTGGACCTCTTAAAAGGGCATTAAACAACAGTGGGGCAAATTCCCTTATATTACTGTATTTATCCCCCCAGAGCACTCAGGCTCGACCATGAACCTCAGCCAATGAGTTTCAGCAACTCCTATATTATACCATTCCTCCAACAAATTGTCAGCTGTAATGTGGTTTCACACGCAACAAACATGTGCAATAAAAAATAAAGCTGTATGTAAAATCGCACTTTATCGTGCTTGATATTATATACATGATATAGCACATTATCGTGCAATAAAAAATAAAGCTGTATGTAAAATCGCACTTTATCGTGCTTGATATTATATACTTGATATATTATAGCACCCAAAACTAAGATTAAAGTAACGAAAAATTAAGACACAATATATATACCTTCGAATTTAAACTCATGTTGTTTTTTGTAATGACTGAAGGCACTCCCTCCAAATTGATCCTTGTTATCAAGTTAGTTCTTCTTGCATTTGTTTTCCAGTTAACATACACTGTTCACTTATTGACGGTAAATACAGAAATATCTATACGCCTGTTTATCCGTCTGCTTTAACTCCCAAATTCACTGTTCTCCACAAAATAAAAACTTTTACTCATTCCTCACGTTCCTCAAACTTTATGTTCGTATATTCACTCTGTAACCTACCAAAACTTAGTATCAAACTCTTTTTTCGTTTAATCTGAATGTCACTTAAACCCTCTTGTTTTTAGCAAAAGTATCAAACGCAAATCTCAAAATGTTGGAAAAAATAAACTCACTGCTAAGAATTTTATTATGCAGTCTTCAAATGGTATAACACAACTAAAGCCCATCAACATCAAGCAAGAATATCATGTTCTTTTCCAGTAAAGCGGGTTACCCACTTTCCCACGATCCTAACGTCATGGTAATTAAAAGATTTGCCGTTGAGTACTCTGCAGCTGCACTTCTGTCCAATAAATGTCACTGCTGCAGAGTACTCAACAGCTATGCTTATGCCGAGATTTATGACATCTCCGCCCTTAAAGGACCCATTGCCGAAGGAAGCACACAAATCTATTGCACGGCTTCCCAGCCTTTGCTCAGTCATTCATCCTCTCTTCCTATCATTTAGCACACCCATGTTAAAGGATAGGACCGGTGTGTTAAAGGATAGGACCACTCCAAAAATTCCTATCCGACTCACGGGTAAAAAAATCCCATCCACCGACACGTCCTAAAAAAAGGTATCCAAACCTAACTACTGTTAGGTATTTTTATTGTGTAAAATATTGGGATGTACGCATCTCAAGCATTGCATACTCAAGCAGTCTATGCATGAATCCAGTTTCTTTAGGGGCCGTACAAATATAACGTTATCACAGATTGGACGATTTTGAAAGCATGTATGACTATTGTTAACAGAGTTAGCTTTTGCTGAGATAACCACCTACTGTTAACGTTATCCTTGTATCGTCAGGACCGCAATGACTTCCGATGGCGAATTATTACCAGTTTTATACTTGACTGTGGGTATAAAGCATTATATATATATTTCCGGGAAAGGTACTTTCATGAATATTTATACCGACATTTGTGTTAACGTTATCATGTGGATTTCTGACCTATGTGTGCAGTTACAATGGTTAGACTTTCCCAGTTTGACGACCCACCTCATTGATAACGTTATATTTGTACGGCCCCTTACAACATTATCGACGTAGTGACTCATACATAGCAAAACTTGCGTTTGCTGCACAGGATCAAGGAAGATGTTTGTGGTCATCAATGTTGGATCCCAAGGACTCCAAAGTTGTTGTCCCTATGCAGTTAAATTATGTATACCTTGTTACACCAGTATGAGCACAAGGTATACTTACAGTGCAACCTCCTATAGAAGCAAAGAAATTTGAACTTCTTGTTAAGGACGGATAAAATCTCTAATGTTTTGATTACTTTATTTAATTAATTAAATTTAAATAACAATTTAATTAAATAAAATTATTTATGGTTTAGCAAGGAATGCTCCCAAAAATCTTTGGTATCGTAGAAAATAGACTCTTTTTAGCGACTATGTTATAGCGAAGGGGCACTGTACGCCTTTGTTCAAATTTCCCTATTTAATTGATCATTAAAGAATTAAATTTCTGTACACGAGAAGTACAGGCACATAGTCTGCTTTAGCAATAAGTGTCAGCAATATGTATAAACTTGGAGCTGTATACAAATAATAATGATTAGAGATTCAATACATTTGTATCAACCTTCCTGTAGTTCGGGGATCACAAACTTGCCGGCATTGAAGAATGGATTATAAAATTTTTATGAGCGTCTCTATATAGACGGCATTTCTCATATGTATGTATATACACAGTGCAGAATGTATCCCAGTAAACCAACAGAATCACAATCGCATAAGTCACTGTGGACGTTTAAAATAGGAGTTTATAGTTTCAATGTTCCCCTAAAACCTCTAGTAAATATTTAAACATGATGGGCCTTTTACTCATAGGGATTCCACATCTTGTTGTCACAGATGCAGCTCGATGCATACATACATGTTTTCAGTAGACAAATATTTTCGGTATGAAAAAATAGCTCAAGAAGCACATCATATATTGGCAGGTATACACAATGAATTTCCTTTATAGTGGTTTGATCTTAGATAGCATTCCCATTATATTACAATGCTTTAAATTTCCATAGGATTACATTTACATTATCTAGTAGTATTATATAGTAGCATCCCCATATATTGGCAGGTATTTTGAAATCCCTTAGGAACCTGTATATCGGAAATTCACTGTATAAGCAAAGTGATCTAAATGTTGTACAAAAACATAGCTCGTAGATGATTTTCCCTCTTCAGTGAAATAATCACTAATGGAGGTTACTATATGCAATATTTTCTACGTGCAGGTTGCTTTTTATATAAGTGTATCCCTGAAATTACTAAAATATGAGACTCACAGTAGGGTTTGCTGAAATAAGGCGATAAACTCGTTCATTGAAGTAAAGCCAAAATTGTCTAGATATTTTTAACCGTGAAGAATAATATAATGAGTATAATATTGAGCGGGTCCAATAAATTGGAAAGCACACTATCGATACGTTTTTAACTAGCCGAATTCGATAAGTGCAAGTGATGAAATGATGCATATGTAGACGTTAGTATTAGCTTGAATTGTCGCAAAAACGTTCCACAGTTCATCAGTAGTTATTTGCAGGGGTATTTATTATAATACAATAATTTGGGAAGCTCTCCTAAATTTATAAAAATATATCCTACGAGGTAAAATAGTAGTATTAGGAAATAGAGCTAGGTTCATTAGAAATGTTGCCCGAGGAGCTGCTCGCAACATTTGGTAAATTTGTGAAACTTAGTTTCAGATATTTTGCTATTCCGTTTACATGGAACAACAGCGTTCAAAAGCTGGAAATTTCTTCAAATCGCACTGGAATCCGATTTTTAATTCCATACTACTTTATTTTATTTCAAGGAGTCTATCAAATTTTGAACTTGGTATATGTACTTGTGTACAAAGAGATAAACCCTGGGACCAAAGTCTTTGATATGGTATGGACTATAGCCATGGTACACAATTCATGGAGCTCCTTCTTCCTGTGGGTCAAACGGAAGGAAATTGTCGCTAGTATTAATGCTTGTCTGGATTTTAAGATCAAGTTACCAGGTACGGACAGTAATAATTATTATTGCTATATTGCAGGGGACGGATTTTTGTTGTATCACGGAAAGATTCTTCCCAGATCAAAATTTTCTCTGTTTTAACTACAAAACATTTTTAGTTGAGAAGGGATTTTGAAATTGGCTGATCTTTTTTTAGCAAGTATTTTCAAATATTGATTATGCAGACATCTGATACGAAAAATCATTTTTCAATAGGAATTTTTGAACTTCCCACTAGGGAAATCAGATTCAGCAGGGAAATTCAAAAATGATCTTCCATGTAGATTTACAAAAATCCGACCCGTGCTAAGTTGTATGTATATATCGTTGGATGATACCCGTTGAGACGTAATTTAGTGTCCTTTTTAATGATCCACAGGTCGAAGCAAAACTTATCCTAAGGCAATGGTCATAGATAGACTGTTCGAGTTTGCCAGACCAGTTATCCCTGTGACTGTTGTTGCTTTATTAACATTATTTGTTGTGGATCGAAATAACACAAGATATGTTTATTCGCTTGTGCCTAATGAATGGAGGACGATACAAGTTATGGTCATAATTATGATTTCAGAAAGCTGGAATGTCTTTCTAGCAATATCTTTGCATTTTATTACTATCTTTTTAATTGTTCTCTATGCCCGGTCGACTTCCTATTGGCTCCGGGAACTAATGGGATGGTAGGAAATTGAACCTAAAGGTTTTTAGGGGCAGCGCTAGCGTCCCTTATACTAGGTTTGTCCTGTCTGTACGTCTGTCTTCGGACAGGACAATTCAATAAAACGTCATTAGATTTTGTTGGAACTTAGTACACATATACAAAGTCTCTAGGTGCAAACCCTGGAAGAGGTTGTTTAAATAATCTAAGTCGGTCAACTGGAGTTTTTCGAGAATCGGGAGTACACGAGTTTTTTGACAGCTCATTAACCGGTTCTTTGATTACGTTAAAATTTTGTAAAAGTATTCTCCAGCCATAAAAATTCAGTAAGAATTCCCAGATGAACTCAATCGGTCAAACCGTTTTTGTCTGACCAGAATGTTTTATCAACTCTGTAATCCCATATTGCATTTTATTCGAACTTGGTACACTGAGTCTCCATGTGTAAAGCCTACATAATTCAGAAGATAAGTTCATTGTCAGTCAATCGAATGCTTTGGGAGACACAGCGCTAGCGCTGCCACTTCGCCGTACCACTATACACCTTACGGGTGACGTAAATCAATATAGCATAAGTGCGTAGAATGTGGTTGATGTATATCATTATTACAGGGCACGCTCTATAAATGTCCTGCCCTAGATCCAATCTTAGATTGCTTTAATATGTATAATCACTTTCATAATTTACATTTAGAATTTCTTTTTGTCCAGGAAAGTTACAAAATGGAACCAAGCACAGCTTCGACGAGCCTACGAAGAACTGAAAATTCTCAATATTTATTACAACCTCGCATTGAATCCCGTATCTGTCACTGTATTATTTGTGGAAATAATTGTTTTGCATGCGTTACTAATTTATATCTCTTTCAAACTTTCGGACGCATTTCCTCTACTAATTTACTACAGTTTTGTGTTGTGGGGTGTTGCAGCTGGATTAATGGAAGTTTATCTGTTCTACACTTGTGGGCAAGTGATGTCCCTATCCACGAAACTACTCCTTACCTGGAAAAATAATGTCGCAGGATTAAATCGTTACAAGTACAACACTTTAACTCCCATTGGAGTCCAATTTGGAAAGAATATTGACCTGAATATGGGCCTACGTGTAATACTATTGATGACAAAGTTAGCTCGGTCAGTTTTACTAGTTTTTTAGCGTATTGGACAGCAGTGAATTTTTACTCATGGATTTTATAATGAAAGATAGCTCCAGCTTTGGCAAGGTCAAATATCCAGACTTTCTTTCTATTTCTGACCACCGCCGAGCTCGAAATTCTAATCCGGACCAACAAAACAAGTTTTAGAAATTCCGAAAAAGAATGTTTGGTAATGGGGAAACCAAATACTTTTAATCGTGTATCTCTATAGCTAGAGATTTGGGAAATTATGTCACCTGGTGTTTAAAAGAAAATTGAATTCTTTTAGAGCAGTGCAGTGCATGTAAAAATTCCAGTGGAATCATTTAATTCTATTTAATAAGCTTTCCTGCTATTATTTCGCTGTTAATTTGTTTCTGAATTTGATCAGAAAAAATCATTAATAATACATAAACAGGACGCACGGCTCAGTTCAAATATAAGATTGTGGGCTGAATAAATTACTCCATTTTACTTTCTAAACTTCCATTAGATAACAGTATTCTAATTAAATGTCAAGAAACATAGTAAAGCGGAATTTAAGTATCCAACCGCCTGAAAAATTAACTAGCAGTGATATTAAAACTCCAAACAATTCCAAAAATCAAAATGCATGGCAACTACATTACGAGAACGGAAAGATCTCATAAATGTCCTGTACGAGAAAATAGATACAGCAATTCAAAATCATTTGAAGACCCAGTAGGCATTGAAAGCTGGAAGTCAAATTGGTGTTCTTGCACCAAAAATTGAATGAGAATTTAATTGTCATATTTGGAGCACTTGAGAGAAATGACGAAAACTTTGCTCTGTACACTGAAGCCATTGAATTATTCCAACGAATAGGGCTATCCGGAATTCGACACGACTAAAAGAATTCGGATAAGATGGAACAAACTGACCCGTAACCATGTATCTACTTAAAACAAAATACATAATATTTTACGGACAGTTATTGTATAACGTATAAATGCGGCCGAAAAAGCTTGCAGAATTCCAAAACTTACCGACGTGTACATTAGGTCTGAGAAAAGAAGGGATATACATATACTACAAAAAAAATAAGGTACAACCTGAAAAATGAGAGCTCAAGGCTGAAGTTCCCAGAGTGCCCTGCAAAGTCCGTTACGAAAACATGTTTGACATTTACAATGGTTCAGAAATACGTAGTTTGAATTTCAAGGACCTTTATTAACTGTAATCCTCGTAAACTCAAGTTACCATAATACACAATGACCCCAAAGTGACGTTTTGATACTAATAAACTGCCAGGGAATGCTTATTAGACCACAGTGAGCAGGTTATCACTCATAGAAAACAATTACATGAAGGGAGTATCGTGTGTTAACTCTGGTATACCCAACAAATTCCATTGAGCCTGGGCCCAACGTGAGGACAAAATGTTCCCATTATAAGAATAGGAGCTGGGGCTCTCCAAATATTACCATATGAAGTCAAATTTTTAATACTCGCTTATTTAAAATTTCGAGCGTGAAAAACGCTGAAATGTTTATCAAAGCACTAAATATCCTATAAATAATGTGTATAAATCAATCTAACCGAATTTCGGTTTAAACCGAAAATCGGTTCCTATCAAATTTTGTGACTACCATTAGTAGACAACGCTAATAGGTAGTACAGAGGGAGTAGATTGTTGCCATTGTTATTTGACACCGAATTTCGGTTAAAACCGAAAAATCCGTAAAAACAGAAAATATGGTTTTTAAATTAGTTATCGAATGGACAAAGACGTGGCTGGTCACTTCTTCCTTGGGTATGTCGATTTGGAAATACCCGGCATTTTCATTTCAGAGCGAGGGCGGCACAATAGTACATATTGGGCAAGGGCATTTTAGACATTTTCATTCGAGGACAATTGGGCATTTTGGGCAGATTAGTGGAATAAAATTTTACAATTGGTACAATTTGGCAGTCGACTTGAAAATGTCAAATATGCCTTGCCAGGTATTTTTATTGTTTTGGTTTTGGCTTATGTAACGACGTAAAATGAACTTCTCCATTCTGGAAATATGCATACATATATATCCCTATACTGTATTTATATTGCTGATGGGCGATCAGAAACATGTTTTCTCTTCAAATTACAACCCATACAGTAATTTTTTGCCTACACATGTAAACTAAACAAACAATATTTGGTGACCTGTGTGGAGGATGTACATTGGTTTTTACTCAAATCATTTTTCCAGTAATTAGGGTCGAATATATTTGTATCCTGTAAATCAATCGTGCTATGATTGAAATGGATTTTCATAGGGGAGATAAATTATATCGCTGCGCTCCTATATATTTGGATCAGTGCTCGAGTACGAAAAATCGATACCCGTACCCGTATCCGTACCCGAAGTGCGGGCATTGCAATACCTGTTATCTATACCCGTACCAATACCCAAGTATCCGGGTACAAATTGTTCATACCTGTACCCGCAATGAAATCTCAAACCATATCCCTGTGCCCGTATTGTACCCGGCCCGAAAAATACTCGAAAATTGTACCCATACGCGGATATCTAAGTGTCGTACCCGTAATCGTACTCGGGTACTTTATATCCAGATTTCTCTAAATGTAGTACATAGTACGTTATGTATAATAATGTATGACAGCTTAGTGTGTAATTTTGACTAGCTAGAGCGGTATTTGATCGTGTATATTTTCATTGAAGAGTAGAAAAACTAGAAGCGTTTTTGATTAGAAATAAAATTAACTTACATACTTGCAGATTCATCAAAATATTACCAACCGTACAAAATTTAGCTGAATCCTATTCTCCACTTCTATTTTGTTATTATTTCTCGTTTGTGTTTATTTATCTATACTTCCTAAAACCTTTTCCCCTAAATGCATTTATTTTAGCTACAGTCTAAAATACATTTACTCTATGTTTTAAGGTTAAAGATGTATGAACACTAAGCTATATGTATTCAGAAACACTAAAAATACCGACAGAAGTTTCCAACGTACGGCATGATGGTATACAATTCATCAGAATGTCTCTCTTCTCAACGTATCCAAAAACTCGGGTACAATGGTCGTGGGTACGAGTAAATAACCTCATTATACCCGTTCCCGGTGGGTATATACCCATTTTGAAATCCGTGTACCCGAACCCATACCCGTATCCGTACTTGAAATTTTTAGCCGACCAAAGTGTACCCGGGTAGTACCCGAAATTGATCGGGTACACAAAATCGGTACCCGGGTGGTACCCGTACCCGTAACCTTACCCGTTTACCCGAGTATTACCCATACCCGTGCCGAGCACTGATTTGGATATTCTGAATCTAAATTAGTGGTCCAATTTGGGTGCCGTGAAAATTGCCTGCTCAAAATTAGGGCATTTTCAAAAGCTACCCATGTGCCCAAAATTGGGCATGTGGGCAGGCATTTTGGGCATTTTCAGCTGGGCGGGCAAATACTGCAGGGCATTTTCAATCGACATACCCTACTTCTACCCAGATAATTAGGTTTGTCCAACTCTAAACCCAGAAAATCGAGAAGTCCAATTCTGACCTGGACATTCATTCCCGCCTGGTCTGTAAATCGGCGGGGGCCAAATTATGCCTTCTAGAACATAAGGCAAGTTTTGTTGATGAAAATTAACAAAAAAAATTACAAGACTAATTTACCTCCGCCGGTATTCGAACCTGGTCCATAGATATCGTAGTATGTAAAGAGCCCCAATGCTTTGTTTATGCACATTTACTTTACATTGTAAATGGTGGATATCGGCAAAAGTTCTTCTATTTCAGAATTTTTCGGGGCTTATAGGAACTACCGAAATTCATTATCATGTTGGGGATCAATTCAGAAATAGATGAGGAACGATTACAAATTTTTTTGTAATCTTGAATTAATTAAGTTGGTAATTAAACGGTAAACTTTAACAAAATCAGGCGGTGAGGACATTTTGTCCTCACGTTGGGTATACCAGAGTTAAAGAACAGGTGAAACTGGGTAGCCAAATGTGCCCTCTCTTGACACGAAACCAGTTTATGAACGACATTTATATGCATTTATTGTTGTAAAAATACAGTGAGCTGTCATATGAGTTGGTTGATTGGGAAAATTTGATTTATATTCTGTAAGGATATACATACCTCACCAAAAGATGCATTCAAAAATTAAACCATCCGAAGTTCAGTCCTATTTTATGGTATCCCTTGTAAATCATGTTCGTATGTAACCAACATGATGTAATATTAGAGTGTACTCTTGTGAAAGAAATTCAGTCCAAAGTTGAAAGTTGTTTTTTTCGTGATTAACAAAATGCAGGGGAAATGTCTCAAGTCGAATATTTTGTCTGCCGCAAACGATCGATAGCATTCGGGATTCACTTTGGTATCCGAGATAGAAATAATTGCCATTATTTGCAATTTTCAATATTGTCGACGCTATGTGGAAGCAACACAGAAAATGGATATGACGTTCATTACATGTATAGACTGATATTATCCGTTAACAGTGAAAGCTTTCGTTCTCGTGTTCATTGGGACAGTTATTCAAGGTAAGCATTTTAAAATGATATTTTCAATTAAATTTAAGTTGTTCTTAATATTCATGATTTTGCTTGAAATAGTTTATTTGTTGTTTTTAGATCTGACGATACATGGGAGCCATTAGAGAATTTCAGCATCCACATGCTGGTGGATATAACGAGCTTTCGTAAATACGTTCTAGAGCATTGTAGAATGAATCAATTTCTGCTTATTGCTCCCAGGGGTCGGATTTTTGTAGGAAGACGGGAAGATTCTTCCCAGGGAAAAAATATTTCTGGCAGGGAAAATCTCAAAGGGAAGGGATTTATTTTTACGAATAGGGATTTTTAAAATCGTTTACCTTTTTTTGGCAGGGATTTTCAAATTTGTTGACGGGTTTCAGGGACATTTGTTAAGCAAACAGGGATTTTTGGCCTGATTGGCCAAATTTGGCAGGGATTTTACGTCTTGTAAGGGATTCTTTTTACCAACAGGGATTTTGAAAATCGTTGACCTTTTTTTCAGCAGGGATTTTTGAAATCGTTGAGGACCTATCAGCAGGGAGATAATAGTCAGCAGGGAAATTCAGAAATAATCTTCCAGGGAGATTTACAAAAATCATACCCCTGATTGCTCCATTAATGTAGCTCAGTATTAGTTACTTGCTAGAACCGGATACTTTGCTCGCTAATTGGCGCATGATTTCATCGAACAAGCTCTCACGCAACATTTTCACATGTACTCGATTTGGAATTTCGAAATCAGCATTATCATTTGCATTCAGCAATAAATAATTGAAAATAAAAATTTAGTCGTACTTATCTACTTTAATATTAATCAGCTCCAAACATTGACATATTCCAGGTAGTATTTCGTAAACCGCGGAATGTCCACAGGTATTTTTAAGCGGCAAATCGTTTCCTAAAAAATTAATTCGATTCCAATTTTGAATCCTAAGTGAGCGCTTAAATATGCAAGATTAAACTTTTAAGAAGTAAAAACGAATGTTCAGCAAGATTGTCATAACTGACAAGACATTATCAAGATTCGTAGTGTGGTGAACGTGCTTACGCTGCAAACGCCGTAACAAACGTTTTTCGCCATGGAAAGTTTAATTGTTCAGCATGAGTGTATGCCGACTTCTTGTAACATTAATAAATTATATCTCAAATTAAACAAATTATTTCAACGCATTGTCACGTTGCTATGGGAGCTGTGTGGAATTTTTCATTCCTTACCTCACTAATCTGTGAGATAAATCGGAAACACGGTTATATGGACAAGAGTACCCGTTCTATATTTTAGCAATCTTGTGTCGTAGTTATGACCGGCGTACTACTTCTTATGTTAGCTTAATAACGTCCGAAAGAAAGAATACATAATTGACCCTACCATAAGACTGAGTGCTCTTCAACAACCAGAGAACGTAAACATGAAGTGAAACAATGCAATGTCATTTTATAAACGCGAGGTGCTTTTGAGTGATGCTTTTCCGAGATGATTTTTGAAGAATGGGAGGGAGGTGTTTCGAAATTTGGCAAATCGGGATGAACTATTCAAAGAATTGCACTTCATGTTCAAGGACGTGATGACAGCATTAGAACATTGGTGAGCTGCGCTGCCCTAAAAACAAAGAGAAAACGATCAGACGACGGTCAGAATATGGAGCATCAATCTCTCTTGGCACCTAAAAGTTCACAAATTCATATTGCTCCTCTAAGACAAAGCGGCGAAACAATGTTTAAAAGTCTCAGATAAAAATTGATTTAATTGTAACAGCACTACAATATTTAAGCTATTTTTCGTTAACCACACTTTTCATTATCTCCTTACAAGACCATTATTTGTTTTTAGCAGCCTCGCTAAGGTATACTTTTGATAACCAGAACAGTGTGGCACAGCTTTATGAACACTGTCCACAGAAGATTATCTCAATATACGTAAATAGTTCTAACATCATATCCTAAATCATATAATTAAGTTTCCTTGCAATTATTTCATGCTTTTGTAACAAAAAAAATTACGATTCATAAGAATATTCGGTCAAGTTTAAATGCACATTACTTCTATCTCTAATTTTGTCTGAATCTATTTATTGGTTAATTAAGAAGTTCATGAACTAATTACTAATAAAGCCAAGTATTGGCCAATATAACATTTAATATTTACAGGAAACTTTCCATCTAAGAATATTCCTGAATACGACAAAATTTGACTCAATAAAGCGCTAGCTCAAATAAGGATTCAAAATAAGATATTGAAGTAAAGGGAAATATGTTGAAATAGTTTCGCCTTGAAGAACAATATGTTATATGGTACCTCCAATACCTCCAATAAATTGAGAGTAAACTATCAATAGATTTTCGACAATACGCAAACCTGATACATGGAAGTGCTTAAATATTCTGATATAGTAACGATTAGCCCTAATAGTCGCAAAAACGTTCCTCAATTCATGAGAAATTATATTTGGGATACATTAAGGCAATACAATAATTAGGGAAGCTTTCCTAAATTTACAAAAATACATATAACTAGATTGAATTGGAGTAATACAAAATAGAGCTAGGTTCAGTGGAAATGTTGCCCAAAGAACTGCTCGGAACATTTAGTAAATTTGTGAAACTTAACTTAAGATATTCTGCAATTCCATTCGCATGGAACGGTAAACTTAGAAAACTGAAAGTATCTCTAAAGCGTACTGGACTTGCGGGAACAATAAAAATATATTATGAGCATAACTATAGGCATCATTTACAAACGTTCACACAACAAGCTCAGCGTGAGTCACTCTCGATGTTTCGAATAGGAGATTAGTTGTAATGTGCCCCTAAAAGCACTAGTACGTATGTAAATAATATGCCTTTTCGGGGTTAACAAATTATATACGGATGCCCCTCAATTCATACACGTTTTCACTTGATAAATATTTTCAATACGAAAAAATTGATCCAATAAGGATAATTTACATTGGTAAGTATAATATACATATAGGGAAAATGATCTATGCACATGCTGTACAAAACATAGCTAGTAGATCAGTTTGGTTTTCAACGATAATAAGTCCTGCAATTATTTCATGCATTAATACTTAAACAAATTATTATGAACGCCCATCAATACTCGGGTACGTTTAAAGCATCCATTAAACCCAGCATTCTTTTCCTGAATCAATTAATAAGCACACTAAAAGAAGTTCAAGAAATAATTACTAATAGAGCTTACTGCGCAATATTTTCCAAGTACAGGTCGCTTGCTACATAAGAGAAACCCTGGAAATGCAACATAAAACTCAACCCAGGGCTTGCTGAAATAAGGTGTACAACTCTTACATTGAAGTAAAGCCAAAATTATACAGATATTTTTAACCGTGAATAAAAATATATTATAAGCTGGTCGATACGTTGTTAACTAGACACATTTTTACTTGCAAGTGCTTAAATGCTCTGCAAGTGTTCGTATTAACTCAAATAGTAGCAAGAACATTCTCAATTCATGAGTATTTACATGCACGAGCATTCAAGACAAATTAATAATTTGGGAAGCTCTCCTAAATTTTCATGAATACGTACTACTAGATAGAATAGTAGTAATAGGAAATAGAGCTAGGTTCAGTAGAAATGTTGCCCAAAGAGCTGCTCGCAACATTTGGTAAATTTGTGAAACTGGCCTTCAAATATTTTGCAATTCCATTCACATGGAACGATAGTCTTAAAAAGTTGGACCTATCTCTAAAGCGCTCTGGAATCAGATTTTTAATTCCCCACTGCTTTATTTTATTTCAAGGAGTGTATCAAATTTTCAACTTAATATTTGTACTCATATACAAACAGGTCAGCCCCGGGACTAAAATCTTTGATATGTTATGGACTATTGCAATGGTACACAATTCATGGAGCTCCTTCTTCCTGTGGTTCAAACAAAAAGAAATCGTCGCTAGTATTAATGCTACTCTTCATTTTGAAATCAATTTATTAGGTATGTACACAATAGAATTACAGTAATTTATACAATTTGATCTAAATGCATTCTCGATTAAAAGAGAAATAGCCTTCATGGATTTTCACTAAAGGCAAGATGGACTGCTGTAAAAATTTAAAACAATGGTATTTACCATATTTTACTATAGATACATAAGTATGCATGCAGTTCATTTTGCTTTCACGTTGATATTCAAGCAGCTCATTTTGGCTTTTGGAGGACAGTCTTGTGAAACAGTTTGAATTTAAACAAAACCGCATTTGGACCATTTTGCGTCTTCATCGATGATGTAGTGATGGATTATGACCGTTGGGTTATGATTTAGTGCTTCCTGTTCTTTATATGATTCGCAGGTATAAGTAAAACGTGTCCGAAGGCAACAGTCGTGAACAGACTCTTAGGGTTTCTCAGACCAGTCGTCCATGTGAATATTGTTGCAATGCTGGGACTCTTTGTTATGAACCAGAATAATACAAGATATATCTACACACTTGTGCCTGTTGAATGGAAGAGAATAGAAGTTTTGGCCCTGTTTATGATTTCCGAAAGCTGGACTGTCTTTTTGGCGGTAACTCTGAATGGCACCACGATCATGTTTATTGTTGTGTATGCTCAGTCGACATCCTATTGGCTCCGGAAACTAAGTGAACGGTAGGAAATTATTTGATAAATCTATTGAAAGAAACTTTATTGTCGATATTTGCTTCTTATTTTTACTAATCTTATTTACTATTTTCAATAATTTTTACTTTTTTTCAGGAAAGTTACAAAATGGAATCAAGCACAGCTTCGACGAGCCTACGAAGAACTGAAAATTATCAACATTTGTTACAATCTTGCACTGAATCCCGAGTTGGTGACAGTATTTTTTGTAGAAATGTTTGCTTTGAATGTATTACTAATTTACATTTCTGTGA
Organism: Allacma fusca; assembly: GCA_947179485.1. Lineage (NCBI taxonomy): Eukaryota > Metazoa > Arthropoda > Collembola > Symphypleona > Sminthuridae > Allacma > Allacma fusca. The sequence goes on from OX359245.1 coordinate 67,028,265, forward strand.
AGCAGTCGGACATGTTTCCGCCTCTGCTTTACTTCAATTTTGTGTTAAGTTCTTTTATATGTGGATTAGTGGAATTTTACGTTTTTTACATTTGCGGACAAGTGAAGTTTCTGTCTTCGAAATTAATCCTTAACTGGAGAAATAATGTTGCAGGTTTAAGTCGTTACAGATTCAAATCTTTAGCCCCCATTGGGATCAAATTCGGAAAGAACATTGATCTGAATATGGCTCTGCTGGTTATACTTTTGATAACAAGGCTAGCGCGGTCTGTTCTATTAGTATTTTAGCATTTTGATTAATAAATAACATTATACTAATACATTATTACAGTAAAACTAATTGATACAAGGTGGACGCAAAAATGAAGAAGATACCGGAAAATATCACTTGATTTCATACGCCCAAAACATATACTAAATTAATATTCAAGACCAACTGTATTGTTTCGAAAGTTTTGAGACACCCCAAAATGTATTTTTTTCCAAATTTTTGAAAAAAAAAACATTTGCATAAAAAAGCTGGTGTGTATGAAAATTTTGAACCTAACAATTCGAAATTTAAGTCGAAGTCGAAAAGCAAAAACAGCATCTAAGTGAGGATTGGGTGATCGAGTTCAGAGCTGCGCTCAGGTTTAAGTAGTACTTGACAAGTGTCAAGTCAGGTCGAGTTCGGAGCAAGTTCGGCGTTTCTACTTGGTTGAATCGGGTCAAGTATTTGCTGGATCCGAACTGGAACTTCAAGTCGGTTCTGGTCCAAGTGCAAGCCAACAAAATTGACTTGAACTAAGGATCAAGTTCAAGTTCCGGTCTGGGCATGGATTTTACTTGAACCCGAACTTGTACTTTCAAGTACCGATTCAAGTTTCCTAGTTCCAAAGTTTGCTGCCACTGTGCGTTCTTCTCCCTCGGTTGTTCGCACTTCTGCAACACGCATTCTAGAGACTAGTGATGCCAAGGGTCTGGTCTGATCCAGATTTTATGAAACTGGTCTGATCCAGACGTTCGGACCAGACCAGACCAAAGACCATGCTTCAGACCATGGTCCAGAAAACTTTTGAGAGCAATTAAATAATCACATTTTATCCCGTCAAATTCTTCTTTTATCCCCAGAAATGTCAGTTTTAATTTGTTCCATGGGATTTCGTTAACTTATAATTTTTATTTTGCGTACGTTTGTGACCATGGTCCTGTGGTCAAGACTGGTCTGGTCCTGAAGCTGCACCAATAGTATCTGGTGTGGTCCAAGTGTTGAATCAGACCGGACCAGACCATACAAATGTGGGACCAGACCAATAACAGACCATTATAAATGGTCCGGACCAGACCATTGGCATCCCTACTAGAAACCATGTCTGCGGAGATATGAGCAGAAGCTGGAGCTCACTTTCATTTGGAGAAACTGTTGTGTATTCTGTAAATCGTCGTGCTTAAAACTATTCTGTTAATTTTTCATCATTTTTGAAAAAATTGTTGAAGTAATTGTCCCGTAAGACTGTAACACAAGAAAAAAAACCATATGTGAACCCGAATCTGAATTTAATAAGTCGACGGAAATTGAAAATCTTAGCTCCACCCATTGGAGTGTTTTTGCGACTTCATACTGCAAAGTTGTAAGGTTCAAGTACTTGAAATCCAATTTCGGGTTCAAGTCAATTCCAAGTTCGGTTCGCAAGATTAATGAACCCGAAATTCAAGTATCAGACTAAGTTCGGGTTTAGGAAAGATTACTTGCAAGATATGACTTGGTATGACAAGTAATTCCTGCGACCCGAAACGCCAAGTTCGGGTACTGACAAATATCTACTTGAAAGTTCAAGTGCAGGTCAAATTCACGTTCGGATCCTCAAAATACTTGACCCGATCGCAGGTCTGATCGAGATACAATATATATAGTCAAACAGAAGTAAGTCAAACTCTATTGCGATTTTATTTGGCTGTCATGCGTTCACTTTGGACGTCGAACTTAACTTATCATAGCACACACATATGACTCAAAGGGTACAGTTTCCTCAATACACAAGATGAATAATAATCATTCATGTAATCATCAGAAGACATATCACAATATTTTACTGCATGATACTACTAATACATACTCTCTCATAGTAGGTAGTCTCAATTTTATATGGGATCTCCAGTTTGTCCTACGATTGAGTATTTATAATAATCTTATCCACCTCCTCTTTCATTTTCCTCAACATTTGAAGATGAAATATGTTAACTGAAAACGATACAAATTCTATTCTTACAATTAGTACTTTGGGATTTATAGCGAGTTTTGCATATCCTATACAAAGCATATAGTAGTAGGAAAATGAACTGAAACTTCATTACATAAAGTTCCGGTTCTAATAAAACTGCATGAAAAAAAATTAACCCATAAGATTCAAAATGGTATGCACATAAGTGAAAACTGCCACCAACATCATCAAGAATATCGCTTTCAAATTAGTACATAAGATTTGTATTATCCGAATCAAACCCGTTCCCATAAAATCTTGACCAATTGAACTCATCTTAAAATTTTTAGCGTTTTCAATTAGCCACAGTTTAATCTGTTCAATCCCTATTGAATCCGATTGCTCATTTTATAAATTTAATCGAAGCTCATCCATATATAGAATCCCAAGTTGTATTATTTATACACGGTCAGTCTGTGTTGAAGGGAAAGTCGTATTTTAAACAACTAAGTTTGTAAACATTTCTATTGTAATTTATTTGAGGTCCCGCTTTCACGCAACTTTATCGTCGTGTAATGAACTGCTAAAACAGATGAGTAGTTAGTGTATTGTCTGTTTCCTGTTGTACACATAAATTACAAAATTTCCAGGAGAATCTGGGGTTTCATTTGATAAATATTCTTTTATAGGAAACTAGTTGGTTTCAAAATGAATACGCATAGAAAGTTTTACCTTATTTTTTGCTTTATGTTTATTGTATTTCCTCACAAATTCGTATTCCACAGCATTGTTGTAACAGCTCAATCCGGTAAATCACAAATTTGTACACATAAGATTGATTCTAGCTATGTATAAGGGAAATTAAAGAGAACGGAATGCACACCATACTGTAAAAGGGAACACCGGATCCCGTTCCTTCTCCTCAACATCATCGTTCATGTTCAATCTGGCATTAACCCACATTTTACAAAATTTATTTCACCCCCACTCTCAACGGTTTCAAAAGAAGATGTTTTTAAAAAAGCCAAATTAATATTGAAAGCATCAAAGCCTTTAGATTAGATTAACCTTAGTTAGATTTAACTTTTTTTCAGCTATAATTTGGCAACTTGTAAAAAGGCTTATTAGTACTGTATGTTACATTGTTTGAATGCAAATAAAAATATGTCTCGTCATTTTAGAACCGATATACGGTCTTTACGCAGAAGTATTCAACCCACCTGACGAAATACTATACCCCATGGATGATCCCGATGAGGACCGAGGTAAGCCACAAGCAATGTTGAACAAGCAAATCGTGCCTTGCAAAATCACCCTTTAGTTAAGTTTCTATTTCTACCTGCTGGAAGTTCATACATATTAAAGGTACAGTTCAAAATAAATGCGCCATTGTACTTTTTGTCACTTTTATACCCAATTTTGATGCTGAATATCACATGAATTTGCAGATCCAAGGGACGGTCCTTATTTTCAAGGGGATATTTTAAACCCACCCGACGCAAGGGGAATTACTTCGCTCGAATCCCTAAGATGGCCTTTTGGGTCGGTTTTTTATGCAATAGATAAAATCTATACGAAAGAAGGGGTAAGGGAAATTGAACGTGCAATGTTTGAAATTCAGACAAAAAAAGACATCGTGGTGTGTGCAGTTTCAGTATTGGTACAGTGACTTGGACGTTCCAGATTATGTATACATTAACGGGAAGGAAAAACGGTGTTTTTCATCTGTGGGTAGAAGAGGGGGGAGACAACTGCTCAATTTGGAAGCACCACATTGCTTCGAGGACAGGAATATGATAGTTCACGAACTTCTTCACGTCCTGGGGTTTTACCACGAACAAGGTCGGTGGGATAGAGATAAATATGTGGGAATCAACACGTGGAACATCGAGGATGGTGCAAAAAATTTTAAATTGAAAAACTATAATATTATTTAATTTCTTTTAGCCATAACATCCATTATTTGTAACAATTTCAGGCAAGGAGCCTAATTTCGATAGATGTTTCACTATTGGGGTTCCCTACGACTACAAAAGTATAATGCACTACCACTCTAATGCTTTTGCAAAGGACCCAAGCCAATACACCGTGTACAGCAAACAGCCCGAGGGGGATGATGCCCACTCAAAGAATGAACGGAGGAAGATAACAGAAAGTTTAGGGCATGGCGGTTTGAGTGAAGGTGATATCAAACAGATTAGACTTATGCATGGTTGCCAGTAAATATGTGCCAAAACAATTTACTATTGTAAGCCGATAATTGATGTACGTTATGATTATTTGTATATTTGCAGTATATACAACAATATAGTAAATTTCGATATGGTAGTTTCCTCGTAAACATTTTCTATTCCTTTCCACCAATAAATTTTCCTCAGGATTAATTATACATTAGAGTAATATAATAGTAATATGTGTAGTGGCTTATCATATATATCTGGCAGGTATTTTCGAATCCCGGGGGAACCACTCTATAGGAAAATCACTGTATATACAATGATAAAATAGTAATTTGTACATCCAATTTGGCACCATTTACTTCCTTGGGTCATTTCAGGTCACAGTATTAAAATGCAAAGCCAGTGCTTCCGGTTAAAACATTTGCGTTTCTATGTACCTTTTTAAGTAAGATACACATTAAAGATAATAGCTTTACCAAATTTGTGAAAAATATTTTGACCCTACCTTATATTTGCAACAACGCTATAATTTTTCGCCATATACGGGCATCTTTATTGTAATAGTGAACCTGTGCTGTTTTCAGAATAAGGTAATTTTCATATGCATTGTTGGGAATCCCTCTCAAAAAAATAAATACACGTGTGGACCAACATATGCATTAACAATCAGTGCGCCTAAATTTAAGGTTTTTGCCATATAGTATGTACTGGTCTATGTGTGAAGCAGTTATGTACGCTCATTAAAATTCGTGGAATATATAGACATAAATAAAAGAATACACTTCATCTAAGGCTGCAAATGTTTACTCCTGTATTTCATCATTCACACATTCGAGAATGCTATGTACTTGATTATCTACACTTAAATATTTTCCAATTCTCATCTTTGTACGCTCAAACAGCCAAACTTAACGTTGTTTCAATATCCTGCCGTCCAGTGATTCATAACTTAGTGAACTGATATCTCCGTAAAGATTTTTTTTCAACTTGCAGTACTATAACGGGTTTTGTTTCTTTTTGTATTGATAGCAGGACGCAATTCCTGTAGACAAACAAACCATTTGACGAATACTATAGGAAGGCCAAGCTGTTGTCCAGGAGTTGAAGCATTTTTTCTGGAAGGACGTTCAAATACTCAGAAACTACAATGCAGCTTCAATACATTTTTTGGAAAATAATTCTGATATCTGGCAACACAATTTAAACTACCATTACTAAACATACTAGTTACATTTAAACATTCATTAACCTGAATCAATTTTTAGGCAAAATAAAAGAAGTTCAGGACACAATCGCTAATGGTGATTACTACTCAATATTTCCCACGTACAGGTCGCTTGCGTTACACGAGTATCCCTGAAAATACAAAAATTTGTGTCAACCCATTGATTGCTGAAATAGGAAGTGAAATTTGTACAGTGAAGTAAAGTCAAAATTTTCTAGATATTTAAAACCGCGATGAAAAATATATTATGAGCGATAAATTGCAGCCATACTGTCGTGCCAACTTAGCCAACTACCAAAGTTTCATACGTGCAAGTTATTAAATGGTCTTTAGGCGTCAATACTGTCTAGGATAGTAGTAATATAAACTGCAGTTATGTTCAGTATAAATGTAGCCCAAGGAGCTGTTCGCAACATTTACTAATTTTGTGAACCTTGGCTTCAAATAGTTTGCAATTTCATTCGCATTGAACGGTAGTCTTAAAAAGCTCACACAAATGTTTATTGCTACAAAAATATACCAAGGCTTCTCCCAATCAGATCACTAAAAGAAACTCAGATGCAATTCGGAAAATACCTGAGTACAAAACCAAAATCGCGAAAGAAAATGGGTTATGAGATTTGAATACTAAAGATCAACTTATGAGTTTAGAAACATTCTGTAATAATAATAATAACAAACCCTCCACGAAACTACCCCAGGGAAATAAAGAATCCTTTTAAGAATTACCCACATTAGAAAAACAAAATATGGAATATCTAAATCAGCCACCCACAACACATATTGTCGAGAAAGCCATTCCACCGATGGTTTAACTACTGAATTTTATAAAACATACTGTAATAATTCAGTGGCTACACCAGGAGGATGATGCAAAAATTCTAGTTAAAATATTTTATTTTTGTGCGAGTAAAAAAGGGGGATAGAGTAGAGTAGACGTTCATAAAGCACAGTTAAAAATATTTATACTGCACCTCCTGTAGAAATAAAGCAATGTGGATAAAAATGTTTCCTGAATTGTTTCAAAACATTAATAATTGCGAACTCTAAAGTTCATCCCAAACAAACGTTTATACTAATATGAGTGAGTAACAATTATGAAGGGTCAAATGAGCGGAACAACCGCCACAATACAACCAATCGATCTGCCACATGCAAATTGATTAAATGAATCTAACGGATCGTTCCGTAACAAATTTGGCAACAACTACAAGTAGTTCGTTATTATGGCCTAAACAGTTCCGAAAGATCACTCAGGCATTTCGGGTATCGATTGTCCGGAGATACTCGAATTTGTCCGACAGTTCTTTAATCTGGAAAACTGTAACTCTTCCTCTTAGGTGTATTTCACCATGGCACATACACTGTTGTCACCTTTTTAACGCAACTTAGTTCATACTTGTAATAGATATTAAGAATTCACATAGTAAGAAAAAAGGCAATTCGAGACAGTTAATCAAATGAAAAATTAACTGGATCATTGTCGGTTTATTAAAGTCCGCAAAGAGTCGAGAAATAAGCAATATATTGAAAGGAATTATTGAAATGAAATTCGTATGCACTGAATCGTTCAATGTGTAATACATTTAAAAAACGAAAAACAATGACAAGCTTTATTAATAAAACTTGGTCGGCGGATTTGAAGGATATTTCCAATATTGCTCCGTGGAATAATTTCAATACTTTTATACTTGTTGTAATTGATAACTTCATAAAAAAGGCGTACGCACAAATCATTGAATCAAAAGATTTTGATTCAATTATTAAACAGGCGGACGAGATATCCATGATTCGTTTTAACGATCAGGGTAAAGAGTTTACAGCAAAGCATGTGCGAGATGTGTTAAAATACAACGGTATTAAACCCTACCACGTGTATAGGCATATAAAAGCTGCAATTGTTGAACGTTTTATTCGTACCCTGTTTGCCAAACACTACGCTCCGACTCGAAATTTAGAGAAAATAGTTATTTGCTCTTCCTCCGAGACTTCTGCTGCCGACTGACTTTCCAACTAATTGCAGTATTGGTTACTGTTAACCCCACAATCGTGAACTCCTAGCACCAATGTCGTTAATATATCAATTTAGCTTATTGTATTGTTGGCAGAAGATTCAGCAAAGTACGGGAATGAAAACCCGTTTGATAAAAACCTTTAATCTGCAATCAAGGAAAAATAAAATCAAAAATGACTGCTGTTTTAAATGTTCCACTCGCCACCCTTCCAACCTTGCACAACATTGAAAGGACCAATGGTGAGCTTACGTATGGGAGGCAGAGTATATTTCTCTGAGATTTCAATGTAAACAAAACATTGTAGATTTGACGACGAACACTCTACATAACTTGCGAATGTAAACGAATATAACATCAAAACCAAAATTTTCTTAAAGCACAGATTGAGAAGAGATGACATCACAATGACCACAGAAATTCGATAAACAGAGTGATAATAATATTGAGAAACCATCCCAATAGTAAATACATACAACAAATCCATCAATGATACTAATGTTTTTTCGGATTTTCAACTAACACGTGGCATTTTTGCTTTCCAGTCTGCCTGTTTTCTAATGGGAATTTTAGAGCTGGTCAAAGGTCTCACCTGGTCGGGATCATCATCAATCGGATTTTGTTCTCTCTCCTCTTCCTCTTTTCTCGTATCCAACACATCAACCTCATTATAAATATAATTAGAGTTCGGCATAGTTGTTGGTGTATCAGGGCCGGGTAACTATTCTCGGTGTCCTGCTGATGTTGCTGTTGTTAATGAAGATGCTGGCACCAACGGTGGTAGTGAATCATCGCGGAGTACACTAGAGGAACTCTGCATCCCTCTGGCTCGTGGCAATCAGCACCAAAACCACCAACAATATGAGAAACGCGATGAGGACTAATCGCTCCAAGACCGACAGCAACACAATGACTGAAAATACACATTTTGACAGGATAATTAAAATGTGTGTTGTACACCCTTTTTCATATCTCTCAATCCATGCAAATACGAAAAATGTTTTACCTGCGCTCTGCTGATCCTAGGAGTGATTCCCATTTGGCGAATGCGCGTAAATATCCTCCAGGACTGATCACAGTCTCGAGTTCAGCTGGAGCCGAGGTTATATGCAGGATGCACTAGCAGCTCCACTTCGACACTGACATCCAATAATAGTTTTGGATGCAGGCATAACAGTTTTCGGGCAATGAAATCACCACCAAATAAAATAATCTGATTAATGTGAATTGTAAATGTTATACATCGAAATATATTTCAATAATCAAAAATAAAAAGTTACTGCTGATCACGAGCGCATAAAAACCCAAGACGATAGATTACAGAAAAAGGTCACAAGTGAAGCGTCTTTCAATAATTTGTGTACTGAGAAAATCCTACAATTTACCCAGCGCACAGTAAAACCGACTCTCAAAATGCGATACATATACAAATTGTGAGATATAATTACTTGCAAAGAAGTGCAAATGATGTTTTTTCAGCTTCCATGTTTACCATAATTTGTTCTTGAAACTTATAGAGATATTCAAAATTGCGGAAACTTAATGTTTTAACTTTACCCCATGTTACAAACATACTCATAGTCCCTCCCGCTCTCTGATCTCAGGCGGACATATTCGGGTATCTCAGGTCAATCGATACCCGAAATGCCTGAGGGTTCTTACGGAACTGTTAAGTCCATAATAAGGAACAATTAATACATATATCCTATACAGTGTGAGACCACATGTCGTTTAAAATAAGTACATTGAAAGCGAGGAAAATTGGGATTATTAGCCACCTATTAGAAACAATTTAATTTAAGTCAGAACAATGCAATACACTGACAAGCAAGGTCTTCCGATGTAAAATGCAGAAATAAATTAAATTAGTTGTAATTGTAGACACTGCTAATAGTGGTCATACAAACCACAAACTTCATGCCCAAAGATGTCCTACTGCTGGAACCAAGAGGAGACGCCATGAAGTTTGAGGTTTCATTTTATTCTGTATTTTACATGGGAAAACCTTGCTTGTGAGCATAATGGACCCATTAGAAAACTATAAATATATTGATGTTACAGAAAATGACTTCGCAACTGCATGCATCTGCTACCGCCAGGTTATAAACATTTCTATTGTTATTTGAGGTCTCGCATTCATGTAATTTTATCGTCTGTTTGTGTATTGCATTTCCTGTTGTTCACACAAAATACACAGTTTACCGTAGAATATGGGGTTCAATTTGGTTGATAAATATGTTGTAGAAAACTAGTTGATTTAAAATGCATACAAATAGAAAATTGCACCTTTGCTTCATTTTTATTGTAGTTCCGAAAGAATTCTTATTATTTAGCATTGTTGTAACAACTCAAGCAGGTAAACCGCAAATATGCATATAAAATAGATTCCTGCTACAATGTACAAGGGTAATGGAAGAGAACGGAAAATTAACTATTACTAACATAGATACAGCATATACTATACATGGGAGCAACCGATCCCGATCCTTCTCCCCATTTGGCATGAACTCAGATTTTACAAAATTTATTTCAACCCCACTCTTAACGGTTTCGAAAGAAGATGTTTTTCGAAATGCCAAATTTTGAAAGTTTAGTTTGATTTTATTATATTTTAAAATATATTTTGACAGTATCGTTTGTAGAAAGCTTTATTGTTAAGTGATGTTGCTTTAATAAAAATGTCATCACTTTAGAACCGATATACGGCCCTTATGTTGAAGAAGTATTCAACCCACCTGACGAAATACTACACTCGATGGATGATAAAAATGAGTACCGGGCTATGCTGAATATGCAAATCGTGCCTTGAAAAATCATCCTTTAGTTTAGTCTGTATGTCCGCCAGCCGGGAGTTAGTACGTATTATAAGTACCGTTCAAACTAAATGCACCGTTGTAATTTTATTGCTTTGATGAATAAGGAGATATTCAAAATGGTATTTGCCTAAGGGAACATAAAACGTTTAATTTTTATGGGAAAGATACAATTATAATACAAAATTACAATGAATCAAATTTTGGATTGATGCAAGATGGTTGCGAAAAGGAGGAGAAATTAGCACCGAATTTCAAAAGTCCCAAACCCATACTAAATTAATATTCAAGACAATCAATTCAGAAGTTATTGCTATGTTTCGAAAGTTTTAAGACTCCTCAAAATATGTTTTCTCCGAATTTTGAAGATCAATAAACACGAATTTGAATTTTTCAGAATTTGTTCAACAGTTTCACCAAAAGACGATTGGTCCTAATGGTCGGGGACCAAGTCATGATTTATTCCAGGTAAAAATGGTTTTACATTTTTGTCAAAAAATTGACCAATTCAAAAAATTAACTAGGATTTTGAAAATTTGCCTGATATCAATTAAACTAATTGATCAATTAAATACCTTTTCAGTTAGCTAATGTTGACGATGTGCCTTACGAGTCCCAAGTTATTTCAATTCAGTTCCAGTCAGTTTCAAAAACCGTTTTTCGAAACCCAATTGACATGAATCCAAATTTATTTCATTATTTAAATACTCTGTCATTAAAATATTAGTCCTAAGGGTTTAGTCTCACAAATACAATAGTCTCAATTTGTGTGTGATTAATTCACGCTTGTCCTACAGTTGAATATATATAATTATATTATGGGATTTTCTACCTCTGCTTCAATTTTCCGCAACATTTGAAACTACATAAAGACGTTTACTGCAGTCAGGATAAAATTCTGACCTTACAATTAGTGTTTTGAGATTTATAACGAGTATTGCATATCCTATACAAAACATATAGTACTAGTAGGAAAATCGAGTGAAATTTCAGAGTATTAGTATTGGAGTATAGCAAACGGATCTACAGGTTATAAAATGTAGGTCAGCGCTTTATACTAGTAATGGGATTCCAGCAGAGGCAGTGCCTGCCAAGGGAACGGGCCACACCCGGGTGTTTGGGTACAGGAACGGGAACGGGTATCATATGGGTGCAAAATGTTTTTTCCCAGAAGTGTGGGTACACGTTTGGGAACCAACCTTTCCAATTATAGTATGTGGGAACAGGAACGCATATGGGAACGGGTGTAATACAGGCTGAATGGAATCTGTACCCAACAGGATCGGGAACGGTATGCTCAAAAACCCGTTTCTGTTCATGCGTACCCGTGTACAGAGGAATCTTGCGAGCATAACGATAATTACACGATTAATTTGTTTTGGCGTGGTGTGACCTACTATTTTTGTGGCGTTGTTGTAGTTTAGAGGCAAACGCTCTTTGTTTGAACAGATCATCCCAATGATGAGATGTGACAATAACGCGTATGTTGTGCTTACAATTAGCAGTTGTAACAATTTTTCGGGTCCCATGACAGGCACTGAGCAGCAGGGATGTCAACGATTAATAATCACGATTAATGATTAACGATTAATGATTACTAATTATTAATCATCAATCGTTAATTTAGTAAGCTTGGATTGTTTGAAATAATCATCAATTGTAATCATCAATTAACCTTTTTGCAAAAATCAATCATCAATTGTAATCATCAATTAACCTTTTTCAAAAATCAATCATCAAATGTAATCATCAATTAACCTTTTTCAAAAATCAATCGTCAATTGTAATCATCAATTTACCGTTTTCAAAAATCAATTATCAATTGTAATCATCAATTAGCCGTTTTCAAAAATCAATTATCAATTGTAATCATCAATTAGCCGTTTTCAAAAATCAATTATCAATTGTAATCATCAATTAGCCGTTTTCAAAAATCAATTATCAATTGTAATCATCAATTATCGGGCTGGCGACGTCTCCAAAATTCTAAGCAGTCTAGGGTTCGAAGAAGTTTTTACTAAGCAGTGTCCGGTGTATCTGGCTGATAATATAAAGGATATAATACACTCTGTTTACGATCAGAGCAGTTTACACGACATGAACAGAATCCTGAACTCCTCGTCTCACCCTTTGTACAAGTTAGCTTATTAAAATGATAAATGCAAGCAGTATCTAAATACCCACATTACATTGTTAATTGCAATCCTCAATTAATTAATTTTCAAAATAATCGTTAATCGTTAATTGCAATCATCAATGAAAATTATTTTTAAAGTAATCGTTAATTGTAATCATCAATGAAAATTATTTTCGAAGTAATCGTTAATTGTAATCATCAGTGAAAATTATTTCTAAAGTAATCGTTAATTGTAATCAACACGGAAAATTATTTTTAAAGTAATCGTTAATTGTAATCATCAGTGAATAATATTTTCAAAGTAATCGTTAATTGTAATCATCAGTGAAAATTATTTCTAAAGTAATCGTTAATTGTAATCATCAGTGAATAATATTTTTAAAGTAATCGTTAATCGTAATTATTAATTATTAGTTATAAGCCCATTAATCATTAATTGTAATGATAAATTCATTTTGTTTTCGAAGTAATCGTTAATCGTTAATTGTAATCACAAAATTGGAAATTGACATCCCTGCTGAGCAGAGGGGAATCTAAATGCTCAAAAACAGGAGCAAAGTCAGGATATTTCGTTTTTTTTAAATTTTATTATCCCGAGCGTCACTGTAACTTAAGCGTTTTGAAGTAAACCAAAAATAAATATTCAAAAATAAATAATAATTCATTTCATAAACTTCAGTTCAAATAAAATTGCATGCAAAAAATGAAACACTATACTTCAAAATATTATGCAGACATGATTAAGTGACGACTGGCATCACATTCATCAAGACAATCACTTTTAAATTAGTACATAATATTTGCATTATCCGAATCAAACCCATTCCCATAGAACCTTGACCAATTGAACTCATTCTAAAATTTTAAGCATTTTCAATTTTTCGCATTTTAATTTGTCCAATCACTATCAACTATTGAATCTGATTACGCATTTTATAAACTTACTCGAAGTTCATCCATATAGAGATTCCTAAGTTGTATTGTTTATACACGGTCGGGAAAGGCTGAAGGGGAAATCGCGTTTTAATAAAATGCAATTAAGTTTGTAAACATTTCTATTGATATTTGAGGTCCCGCTTTCACGCAACTTTATCGTCGTGTAATAAACGGTTAAAACAGATAAGTAGTTGGTGTATTGTCAGGTTCCTGTTTTGCACATATGTAAAATCCACAATTTGCTGTAGGATCTGGGGTTTAATTTTTTAAATATATTGCAGAAAACTATTTGGTGTCAAAATGAATACCCCTAGAAAATTATATCTTTGCCTTATTTTTATTGTATTTCCTCAAAAATTCTTATTCCCCAGCATTTTTGTAACAGCTCAAGAAGGTAAGGTACAATTTTGTATATATGTATACGATTGATTCTAGATATGTAAAAGGGGAACTGAAGAGAACGAATGTAAACACTATACTATACGTGGGAACTCCCGATCAGGAATTCCTCCCCCCACCCCAATCCCCTTAATCTGGCATGAACCCAGATTTTACAAATTTATTTCAACTCCACTCTCAACGGTTCAACGGTTTCAAAACAAGATGTTTTTGAAAAAACAAAATTAATTTTGAACGCATCAAACCGTGTAGTTAGATTTAATCTTTTTTTCAACTGAAAATATGTTTCATTATTTTAGAACCGATATACGGTCTATACGCTGAAGTATTCAACCCACCTGACGAAATACTATACTCCATGGATGATGCCGATGAGTACCGAGGTAAGCCACAAGCAATGTTGAACATGCAAATCGTGTCCTGAAAAATCACCCTTTAGTTTAGTCTGTATTTCTCTTGCCGGGAGTTTGTACATATTTAAAGTACCCATCAAACTAAACGTACCGTTGTAATTTTTGTCACTTTTACACTGAATTTTTACGCTGAATATCCCATGTATTTTGCAGATCCAAGGGACGGTCCTTATTTTCAAGGGGATATTTTAAACCCACCCGACGAAAGGGACATTACTCCAAACGACTCCAGAAGATGGCCTTTTGGCACGGTTTTTTATAGGATAGATAAAATCTATACGAAAGAGGGGGTAAGGGAAATTGAAGGTGCAATGTATGAAATAGAAACGAAGACATCATTGTGTGTACAGTTTCAGTATTGGTACAGCGACTTGAACGTTCGAGATTATGTATACATTAACTGGCATAGAAGCGGGTGTTTTTCTTCTGTGGGTAGAATGGGAGGGAGACAATTGCTCAATTTAGAAGCACCGCAATGCTTCTTGGACAGGAATATAATAGTGCACGAACTTCTTCATGTCCTGGGATTTTACCATGAACAATGTCGGTGGGATAGAGATCTTTATGTAGGAATCAACAAGTGGAACATCGAGGATGGTGCTTAAAATTTTAAATTGACAAATTTTAATATTATTTTATTTCTTTTGAGCCAGCTATAATATCAATTATTTGCATAATTTTCAGGGAAGTATCATAATTTTGAAAAAATTTACGGTATTGACTATGGCGTCCCCTACGACTATAAAAGTATTATGCACTACCACTCTAATGCTTTTGCAAAGGATCGAAACGAATACACCGTGTACAGCAAAAAGCCAGAGGGGGATGATGCCCACTCAAGGAATGAACGGAGGAAGATAACAGAAAGATTAGGGCATGGCGGTTTGAGTGAAAGTGACATCAAACAGATTAGACGTATGCATGGTTGCGAGTAAGCATGGGCTAAAACTGTGTTTTTTTACTATTGTAAGCCGATAACCGAAGTACGATATATTTATTTGTATAATTACAGTATATAAAAAATTCAGTAAATTTTGATATGGGAGTTTCCTTCTAATGACATTCTCTATTATTTTCCATCAGTAAATTATTTTCAGGGTTAAATATACAATATAGCGTATATAATAATAGTTGTAGTGGCTCTTTGTCTTTAGTGATTGTTTGGGTATCTCAATTTTAATTTGTAAGATCCAATATGTAAAATTATAGGATGACACTATCAGATTTGTGGACGATTTTTTAAACGATTTCAGTACAGGATCCTATGGTCTCACATAATTACTATAGCTCCAAATTTGTACCCTGGGATTCTCTCCAGCTTGCACTACGGTCGAATATTTACAATTGTCTAATGAGATTCCCTACCTCTGCTTCCATTTTTATCAGGATTTGAAACTACATGAATGTTTACTGCAGTCGGGATTAAATTCTATCCTTACAATTAGTATTTTGGGATTTATATCGAGTATTGCATATCCTATACAAAGCATACTGCAGTATTACAATAAACTGAAACTTCAAAGTGTTAGTGTTCGACACGGATCCACATGTTATGAAATGTGGTTCAGTACCATATGTATATAATTATATATATATAAGGATTGCGGTTCTAGCAGTGGGGAAACGCAAATCTCAAAAACAGGAACAAAAGTAGTAGCTATACGTATGCCCACGCTTGGAAAAACGCCCCATGTTGAAGGTATAGGCGACCTTAATCCCCTAATCCAGGGTTATGACCTTGTTATGAACAAGGGAAAGTTATATATATATATATATATATATATATATATATATATATATATATATATATATATATATATATAATACATGTATACGCTTAAGGTCATACATTACTCAAGGCTGCACAACAAGGGTAAAGGTTTAGATTGAAGGATGTATACCCTTACCCGCATGGTACAGAGACTGAAAGCACATGTAATATATCAGTAATAAAACGTATTGTAACTAATGCCACATCATATGGCAGAGTAGTTAATGCGCTGATTTATAAACAGAAGTATATGCTTCGAGACTTGCTAACCTTGATGAAAAACGTTTACAGGTTAAATGAGGTCACTCCAAAAATACGGTAAGTTGATAATGAAAAAACAAAAATAGTTTGTTTCCCCCTATATATGGGGTTTGTTTTTGCCATTGTAGAGCACCATTCACTTCTCAATTCTATCCAAACTATCACAAATAAAGCGATTTTTTTTTGGAAAAAGTTTTTCAAAATGTCTGAAAATTTTGAAAACCCACCTGCATCTCCGGATGTGATTGAGCTTCCATTAGGGGATCCATCCCCCAAAAAAATTCCAAGAATTGAGACAATCCTTGTTGAAGACGATGAAGAGACTGAGGAATCCAAAATCCATGGTGAAGGAGAAAAGGAAAAAAAAGAATTAATACAGGAAAAAATCTCTGGTGTGAAAGAAAATTTGGATTTGAAGATCGACATGGAGCTTGTAGCTGAGGCAAAACGGTATTGGATAGAAAAACGATATCTACATGAGTATATTCTCTACTTGGCAGCTATCATGTTCTATTATGTATGTCAACAACCATTCAACCAACTGCAGCTGTCGCTACTCTGCAATTGTAAAGAATTCGAATTTCTTAGACGCACATGGAGAACTAAAGTTCGTTTGTTTAGAAGGCACAAGGACAAATCCCACAACTATCGGAACTACCGCAACATGTTCCCACAGTTTTTAATTAATCATCTATCACCACCTAAACAATTACCAGTTACAGAACTTCCGAAATTCCCGAAATCAATGGATCTTGCATATCGGCTAAAATCATTTAGTGTGAACTGGAATGATGATCATTTCTATAATGGAAAGCCTCATACTGATCGTAAAGGCAAAGATATGTCTCAAAAATACTACGTGGGGCAAGCTGGAGGCACAGCGTACTGTGTTTATTGCGGCGGATATGGCTCATTTAGAAATCATCATCCTATGACTCGACCATGGTGTCTACCTACTTGTGCTTTAAAACAAAGAATCCCAGATCGTGAATCAGAACGTAATCGAAAAAAACTTGTGTTGGAAGGAGCCTTACCGACATTTCATTCCAAGATTGAGGAAACAGTTGAAGAAAAGAAGCCTCTCCCACAAGCGTATCTTCGTGTTAAGAAAAGCTATGAATTGAGGGTTAACAAGAAACATGAAGAAGATGCGAAATGGTATTGGTCCCGAAAACGATTCGTTTATGAATTGGTGGAACAAATGGCTGCGATAATGCTGGAACATGAATGTCCAGAGTTCCCGACTGAATATCATCCAACGTTTCTGTGCAATTGCAAAGAGTTTGACTATTTTCGGGCAATATGGGGTGCTCGACTTAAAGGGTTGAATGCTATATTACCCTATGATCCAGCAATTTCGTTTTCGATGTATCAAAACCATATGCCGCACTACCTGGTAAATCATCTGGATGCTCCGAAAGAAACAACGATAATAGACTTACCCAAGTTTCCTGCAGCAATGGATTTGGCTTACCGTATCAATTCATTTAAAACACATTGGGGTTATTACAATAATGACCATGATGATAATGACACTGCTGCTATTTTAAATGATGGTGATTTTAGGAAAGTTGATGAGCAAGAGTCTATAGCACAGCTGTATTATGTTGCACAGGCTGGGGGTACAGCATTTTGTGTTTACTGTGGCGGGTTTGGTTGGTTTAATTCAAATGAAGCTTTCAAACGTCCATGGTGCCTTCCTGTTTGCTGTTTGAAGAAGGATGCAGATCGACAAATACAAGAAACGAATGTTTTCTCCACAGGATCTCAGCATGAGATTGTTTTCTAAATATTGTATTTTTGCTATTGTAAAAACCAATCATGATAAATAATAAAAAAAAAACATTTGTATATATAAATATTATGTTTAAGTAATAACCGTTCATTCAATCATTCAATGTCATCATGGCGGGATTCACAGTTACCTTGCTTAGCGACGCATCTTATAATTATTTCCCTGAAAACACTATAACCAATTTTCGAAACAAGTTAGCTACAAGACTTGAGTTGGACTCTCGAGAATATGAGGTTGCATTAAGTTCATGTACATACACATCTACAGATGTATTTATTAGAGAGGGTGAAGACTTGGGTACTGCATCAATCCGGTGGGCTGAATCGGATTTAATATCAACTTCTATACTAGACCTGAGCGCCGTTAAATGGATTGAAGGAGATACTGTAAAGTGTAAGATATTCGCACCGTCAAATTTCTCAGCAGAGTACATGTTTCTGGAATATTTATCCACCGTAACAAGAGATTTATATAAACTGAATGCTGGTGGCTATGTTGAAATTACAAAGGAAAGCGGTAATCAAAAATTGATTTACGACTTTGAACTAAGTGATCGGTTAAAGAACGTTTTCGGGCTTCAGGATGGCATGATAAAGATGGAACCTGTTGCAGCGCCAGCAATTTTAGACACTGGTAAAACAATTTTTACTGGTGAAAATAATATATTGAAAACACCAATGCTGTTTGCAACGTCCCAACATGGGGTTCGTATAGAAGTAAGAAGGGAAGTTGACCCGGTTAATCAACTTTGGCAGGTACCGCCTTTTTACATAGTACCAACAAGAAGGAGCCTTATGGACGCTTTTATATACAAAGATAAGGTACATCCGCGTGTAGAAGACAATGTTTTTAAAGTTGATACAAGTCCAAGTAAAGGTGAAGTTATAGCAGTGACAATTTACAAACATTTATTTATGAACTTGGGGCTTGATAGTCATCCGTATAATACTTTACATTTTTATAATAATAGTGAACAATATTTTAAACATAGTATTGGGAAGAAGAATAAGATTGATATAAAGTACTATCTAGTAACTGACGACGTAATCGCCACAAACAAAAAAGATTCTACAATTGTTATTAAGGCTGGGGTTAACTGCACTTCATTTGAACAAATGATGGCCGTATTAAGCGAGCAACTTCAGTTTAACTGGCAGATTAGATCCGACAAAATGATTTTAGAGTATGACAAAAACTCAAAAATGAATGAGTATAACTTTTCAGCGCTACTGCAGATTCATTTAGGATTTCAATCAATACCTACTACATCACTTACCATCAAATCAACCCCATTTACAAGATTTAGAGCACGTCACAGGTTCTATAAGGACTTTGCAAACGATCTGCTATTTGTATACTGTGACGCGATAGTAAACCAATATGTTGGAGATGCATATGCACCGCTTTTAAAAAGCATGCCTCTCACGTATAATAACGGTCGTGCGTTAAAACATGAATTTAAAAATCTAACATATCTCCCATTGAAATCACATTCAATTGATAGCATACATGTGTATATAATGAATGAATCGGGAGCACCGTCCCCATTCGAAGTTGGTGACTTTAAGTGTACACTGCATTTTCGGGAACAGCGCAGTTAATGTCGCACATGAAGAAACAAAAATGGTGAAAACATACAAATGTTCTGATAAGGAGAGTAAGTTTTACAGGATTCACAGACCCCAATTTGGATGTGGAGTTCAATATGGTCGTGGACTGCTTTTTTATCGCGGATCAAACATTCGCCAGAAGGGTAGTGGTTTGGGATCATTTTTTGGTTCAATTGCCAGACGTTTAATACCTTTTGCGGCAAAATATATTTTACCACATGCGAAAACAGCTTTAAAAAATGTTGCTATGGATGTATTGGATGGAGGTCGTCCCTTGCGCGAGGCGTTGAGAGACAGAGGGCTAACAGCACTTAAAGGGGTAGGAAATGATATTATTAATCAGTCTGGATCTGGGTTTAGTCGGAAACGAAAGCTTGATGAAGATCGGCTATTCAAATATAAGAAAATTAAACGCAGTCCAAAAATTGGTCGTGGAATCAAGAAAAAAACTAAAAAGCGTAAGACTGGTCGTGGACTCTTAAAACTACGAGTAAAGAAGAGAAAAAATAAAAAACGTAAAATCAGTCGAAACATTTTTTCATAATCATGACTGCAGACCATCATTATCTTCGAAGTGAACTGGACATTTTTAAACGTGAGGGGTACGACATGAGCATTCTAACAACACAGTCATGTGATGTTTATCCGAATTGTCCATTATCTGAGACTGCAGTTCCACTAACATTTATTGTTAATAGTACTGACGCGCATTATATTGAGCCTAGTAAAACCAGGTTATATTTAAGACTGCGGATATTAGCTGATAATATGACTGCAAACGGTGTTGCAACTGTAGTAGCACCCGTCAATAATATTCTTCATTCAATTTTTTCACAGTGCTCTGTGTACTTGAATGAAACATTATTAACACCCACACATCCTTACTATGCCTATAGATGCATGTTCGAAAGACTATTGTTATTTTCCAAGGAGTACAATGAAACTCAATCGCAATGCGCTGGATACTTTAAAAACAACGACCCGGAATCGGTTGACGTTTTGGGTGCAGGATCCTATAAATCCCGATTTGATATGAGTAAGGGTAGTCAGGTTTTTGAAGTTATTGGCCGACCTCACGTGGACCTATTTGCTCAACCAGATTTTTTACCGCCTGGTGTTGATTTAAAAATTGTATTTCATCGATCTACGGATGGTTTTGCCCTTCACTGTCCACCAGCTGCTGTGGGGGTACCCACACCTCGGTACAGACTAAGCATTTTGGAAGCAAAGCTACAAGTAACCAGACACAAAGTACTGGCAGTTGCAGCGATTGAACATATAAGGCAATGGGAAGGAGGTGATGTTGCAAATCTGTACTTAAACAAAGTGGACATAAAAAGTTTTTCATTGCCAACTGGAACTTTGTCGAGAATTGAAGCGGGAGTTTTCAAAGGTGGACAGTTACCCGAACGGCTTGTACTCGCGATTGTACGCAGTGCAAATATAAATGGTACTGGAATAACTAATCCATTCCTTTTCGGTAGCCATGGTTTATCTCATATAAATGTATCTGTTGATTCTCCAATAGCAATTCAATATGAAGCTCTCAGAGCACTTATAAAATTGTATTAATTTTATGTGAAAAGACGATGAGAGTAAATGAAGCAATGTTAAAAAGTAATTAATCCAAGAAACAGGAATTACTTTAATTATACACAAGAACAAGAAGAGAAAGTGTTAATATGCGTGGTGGTTAGTAGGTGGCTCTGAACAGACTCTCTGTTCTAATTTTGTTCAAAAGTATTGCTACTATTATGCTATCCTTGACATTGCTTTTACTTTGATTATGAATTGTCATTATTTCTAAAACTGTACAAATTAATCACAACTATTATTTAAATGATCTTTACAAACTGTCATAATCATAAACAATGAAAGATGGTAACCTAGAGTTAAATATATGCTGGAATAGAACAGCTTTTTAGAATCCAACATTCCCGCCCCCATTGAAATATAATTTCAATCACTGTCTTTGATCGGAAGTGGGCATAATTTTGACAGTGGTCGCTTGTATGTTCCATCCATAGTTTTAATAGTAAAAACTCTTACAAGTCCATCAGATCCAGGATGTGTGGCTACAATCCTCGCGAGTTTCCATTTCAATGGTGGCAAACGATCATCTTTCAGCAGTACCAAATCACCAATTTGTAATAATTGCTTTTCTGCTGTCCACTTAGTCCTTTGTTGAAGTTGACTTAAATACTCATAGCTCCAACGTTTCCAAAATTGTTGAATTGTTCGTTGCATGAGACGCCATTTTGAAAGATGCGACGATGGCTCCCAAGTTGCCTTATCTTCCGGCATGGAATTCAATGCGTCTCCCACCAAAAAATGACCAGGAGTTAATGCAGACAAGTCATTGGGATCACTTGAGAGTTGAGTTAAAGGTCTCGAATTCATGCATGCCTCTACTTGTGAAAGTATGGTGTGCATATCTTCATAATTGAAGACAGTTGTTCCTATAGCTCTAAGTAGATGGTTCTTCATAATTTTTATGGCCGCTTCCCACAGACCACCAAAATGCGGACTAGCTGGTGGATTCAAGTGCCAGATAATTGCCTTAGTCGCTAAAAAACATCCAATTTCCGTCTGAAATTCTGCTGATTTCCACAATTTTCGAAGCTCCTTGTCTGCTCCAATGAAAGTACGACCGCAGTCACTGAAAATATCACTAGGAAGAGAACGTCTGGCAATAAATCTTTTCAGAGTGGCTATGAATGCCTGTGAAGACAAGCTGGTTACTAGTTCTAAATGAACAGCCTTCGTGACCATGCAAATAAACATACATATGTACGCTTTGTAATTTGGCCTTTTTCCTTTGGCTTTGTGAACACGAAGCATGTAAGGTCCAGCAAAGTCCACACCAACCTTCCGAAACGCTCTGTCTGGATTAACTCTCGCTGCTGGAAGTTCTCCCATTAGCTGTGTAGAGGTCTCCACTTGAAAGCGTCGGCACTTAATACATTTTCGAATGTGATTTCTAACAACACTCCTGCCATTAATAATCCAAAAACGTTTCTGTATACTTGAAAGTACTAGTTGTGTACCGCCATGTTGAGTATTAATATGCTCATATTGAATAATGAGATGAGTGAGATGATGCTTAGTTGGAAGTAATATTGGGTTTTTTCTCTGCAAAGAAATGTTTGCCTTACTGAGCCTCCCCCCGACGCGAAGAATTCCGTCATCTAAGAATGGATTGAGATTCCGTAATCGACTTTTGAGGGAAACGGGCTCCTTAAGTTGACAGGATTGAATTTCGGCGTGGAATACGCTCTCCTGCACAAAACGAATCCATAACCTGAGGGACGACTGTAATTCCGTCGATGTAAGAAAATTCGTCTCAACTCGTTTTAACTTAGGACGTGTATTGTTGGCGAATCTCAAACAATAAGCCGTCACTCGCTGTAGCTTCATCAAGGATGAGAATCGATGAAGTAAAGTCAGGTCATGATTCACGTGGTACACTGATACCCCTTTCCTTAATTCGACCATAGCCCCAGCCTCCTTCATTAATTCAGTTACATCTGTATTAACAAAATTTCTGTGTACAGACCTCAGCCAATCAGGTCCGTTCCACCAGAGAGGATGATTGGCTAGTTCCGATGCATGAATCCCACGACTGGCGCAATCAGCCGGGTTTTCTGTTCCAGGCACATGATGCCAATGCTGAAATGGAAGATATTCCTGTATTTGCGAAACCCTATTGGCCACAAAAGTGTCCCACTTCTTTGGGTGCTTCGCTAACCATGCCAAAACGACTGTGGAGTCGGTGAATGCCGACATCGATTCAGGTTGAGTAAGAAAAGAACTCGCCACTGCCTGCATCAACCGTACCAGCATCACAGCTCCCATCAATTCCAACCTTGGAAGGGAAATCTGCTTCAGTGGTGCTATCTTGCTTTTTGCTGCAACCAGATTAATGGAGTAATTTCCATCCTCCCTCTTGTATCGCAAATAAATAACAGCAGCCATAGCTTTCTCAGACGCATCGGAAAAACCGATCAGTTCGTATGGAACATTAGCATTTGATTTGATGCATCGGTCAATTTTTATAGCTTCTAGATGAAGTAAATTTTCACGATATTCGCACCAAAGCTTCTCAATATCGGTTGGAACTGGTTCATCCCAGTCTAGATTGCTACTCCATAAAAGCTGCATAATAATTTTTGTATTTATTGTAACAGGTGACAAAATACCTAAAGGATCGAATATTTTCGCTGAATCGGAAGAAATCGTTCGCTTCGTTATGATTTTTCGCATCGGTGGCAATATTACTTTAAACCAAAATTGATCCGATGCAGGTAACCAAAATAGTCCTAGGGTTTTGATTGTATCATCCTCGTCAATTCTGAAAGGAAGTTGTGTTTCACGCTGAAAAGGCTGTAATTGCTGCAGTAATACTTCTGAATTAGCTGACCATTTCCGAAGATCTAATTTTGCAGTATCCATAAGTTTCAACATTTCTGTTTGTAGCTCTAACGCTCCGTCAACATTAAAATGACCAGACATAAGATCATCCATGTAGTAATCACGGGCTGCTACTACACTTGCATTAGGAAATTGATTTTTTCCTTCCTCTGCCAACAACTGCAAACACCGTTTTGCGAGATATGGCGCCGATGAGGTTCCATATGTAACGGTAGTGAGCCTGTAATCTTGTATGGGCTGCTCCGGTGACTCCCTCCAAACTATACGCTGAAAGTCTTGATGTTTCTTATGTACCCAGATCTGACGAAACATCTTGCAAATATCAGCAGTGAACGCCACTACATACATACGGAAACGTACAAGTATTGTAAACAGGTCATCTTGTAATTTCGGTCCAGTCAGAAGTACATCATTGAGAGAAGTTCCACTCGATGTTTTGCTTGAAGCATCAAATACTACACGACATTTTGTTGTTGTACTTGAAGTTTTAATGATGGCGTGATGAGCCAAATAACACACTTCAGCATCTGACTTCAGGATTTCAAGAGCTGGTACTGGAATCATATGTCCTAACTTTTGGTATTCATCCATAAATTCGGAGTACTGTCTTTTCAGGTCAGGCTTATTCTGCAAAGATCGTTCCATCTGTTTCAGTCTGACAATTGCTGCATCACGAGATGAACCGAGAGATGGTGCATTACTACAGAAAGGAAGTTCGACTACAAATCTGCCGTTGTCATCTCGAGTTGTTGTTGTAATAAATATTTCTTCGCACTCCTTCTCATCCGCAGTCAGTATCGATTTGTAAGGAATTTCTTCGACACGCCAAAATCGTTCCAGAATATCGTCTAATTTTGATCCACATCGAACATGGTTTACCGATGCAGATGAAATATTCTGCGATGAGCACGTGCCTCCCACAATCCATCCAAAAATTGTTTCAAGTGCCACCGGAATATCGTCACTGATTTTGATTTGACCGGTTTTGATAGCATTGAAAAATACTCCTGACCCCAGAAGTAAATCAATTCGACCTGGTCTTGCAAATGATGGATCTGCTAATTGAATATTTACCAAGTGAGCAGTTTCAGATTCAGAGCAAGGTAATTTTGGCAAAGTTCCAGTGACTTTGGGCATGACATAAGCATCTACAACGATGCGTTTCTCTGCATCGAATCGAGAACCGATAACCAAGTTTACCAAACTTTTGGAAGTTCCTACAGAACTAGCTCCCAATCCGGTCATTTCCAAACTCGTTTTCATTTTCTTTAGACCGAGCTCTTGCACGCATCTTTCGGATACAAAACTGACATCTGCACCAGGGTCAATGAGCGCTCGATATAGTTGATTTTTACCACAGGCATCAGTAACAGTCACCAAGGCTGTGGATAATAATGCTCGTTTTGCTTCTCCCCTATGTATTGATATATGAGCTGCACCAGTAACTGTAGCTGAGCCAGCTGCAACGCTTGAGACAGGAGCTGTAACATTCTTTAAGATTGTCTGATCAGTATGAAGTAAACTATGATGCTTCTTACTACAATGTTTACAGATGGATTTAGAGGTACATTTCTGTGTGAAGTGATTAGACCGTAAACAGTTGAAACAAAGATTTAGCTTTTTCACTGATTCTCTACGTTCTTCTACATTCATCTCATTAAACTTTTTGCATGCATAAATCATGTGTATCTCATTTATGCACACGGGACATGAACCACTAGCAGAAATCTGATGAGCAGAAGCCTTCTTTATATTGATGTTGCTGACAAATACACTTTGCTTCGTTTGACTAACAGACTTCGTTTTGCCAAACTCTGATGAATTCAGTATTGCAGCTCTGTCATCCAGGAATTCTAGCAACTCATTGAGCTTAGGAAGTTTGTCTCGGCCTATGCGAGTTTCCCACAACTTGTTCGTTTCGGAGTCCAGTCGACTCGTAATCATTAACATCGCCAAATCACAATCTTCAGCAAATGGCCTATTCAATGCCCTCAATGCTCGTGCAACGGATGAAGCGGTGTCTACTAGCTTGCGTAAATCAACTGCTGACTCCATCCTGAGAGTTGGCATCTCAATAAACCTGATCAACTGAGACCTGATCAGTTCCCTGGTATTCTGGTACCTTTTCTTAAGCGTTCCCCATGCTTCCTTGTAATTTGCATCAGAAATTTGGTATGAAGCCAGAAGTTGTTCTGCATCTCCACGTACCAAACTCTTCAAATACTGGAGTTTTTGTGCTTCTCCTAGTGCGGCATTGTTATGCACACTTGATGAGAACAAGTCACAGAAAAGCGTCCAGTCCAGTATATTCCCTGAAAATGTAGGGATGTCAAATTTCGGCAGCTTCACGTTCAACTCCTTCGTGACAGTCTCACGTGAAAGTCGTCGATTTCTATTATTTTGTGATGTCTGTTGTTGACCTACTAAATTTCTCATAATCTGCTGAATCGCTAATTTTACTTCGTCAATTCTATCAGCACTGACATTGTACTGCTGCTGATGATCATCTTCTTCCTCTTCAGGACAAATTTTAAGAATGTCATCATATAGATTATCAAATTCTACTCTTACATCATCTATTTGTTCCTCATACAATGTAACAGTAGATACTTCCCATTCGATTGTTCCATCTTCAATCTTATTCTTAAGTCTGGTCAATTTGCCCTTCAAATGCTTCCTTCGTGCTACCAGATCTTCCATTGTCGTTGCCATAGAAATACTTTTTAAATGCCGGTTGGAATTACTTCGCTAAATCCGGTTCGAAGGACCATTAAATGTTGATTCTCCAATAGCAATTCAATATGAAGCTCTCAGAGCACTTATAAAATTGTATTAATTTTATGTGAAAAGACGATGAGAGTAAATGAAGCAATGTTAAAAAGTAATTAATCCAAGAAACAGGAATTACTTTAATTATACACAAGAACAAGAAGAGAAAGTGTTAATATGCGTGGTGGTTAGTAGGTGGCTCTGAACAGACTCTCTGTTCTAATTTTGTTCAAAAGTATTGCTACTATTATGCTATCCTTGACATTGCTTTTACTTTGATTATGAATTGTCATTATTTCTAAAACTGTACAAATTAATCACAACTATTATTTAAATGATCTTTACAAACTGTCATAATCATAAACAATGAAAGATGGTAACCTAGAGTTAAATATATGCTGGAATAGAACAGCTTTTTAGAATCCAACAGTATCAGTTAATGGTGATACAAACGAGGCTTACCCTTTGGATGTGGACTTTAGAGAAGATAGTATTCGAGTTCAAGAAGCAGTAAGTAATCTCTACAGAGCAATTGGAATCGACAATAAGGATGCGAGTATTGACTTTAGTGTCTCCGATTTTAGAAACAATCGCGCGTTGTATGTATATGAGATTGCCCCGATTAGTGACGCACGTGCATTACCCAGATTTGGAAATATCAAGATTGAGCTCCGGTTTAGAACTGCCACCACAACTCCGTTAACGGTTCTTTGTTACACCGAGTCTCAGAGTATTTTAAACATTGACAAAAACAAATCTGTGTACTTTACTGATTACTCACACGAAGCCATGCAAGCATGAATACGGATCAAGTTTATAATTATCTTAATGTAATATGTAAAACCAGAAATGCTAAATTTGATGTAATATCATGTGATGAGTTGAAACATGTAAAATTTGATCGATTTCCGCTATGTCTAGTGGTTAATTCAGATCCAAGTACAAAACCTGGGGATCATTGGCTAGCATTTTATAAGGAGAGTAAAACCAGCTGCTTGGAGTTTTTTGATTCGTATGGGTTTGGTATAAGCCACTATGCCCAAGATTTCAAAATATTTGCTAAGCGATGTAAGGCTTGCGTGAGAGAAAATATTAAACAGCTGCAGAATTGGGGCTCGACAGTATGTGGGAATTATGTATTGTTTTTTTTGTACAAACGTCTACAGCGATGTAGTCCCATGAAGATTTATTGTGAATTTACAAATAATTATACTCGAAATGACAAGTACGTGTCATATTTTATTGCATCAAGACAATATTTATTAAAACATAATTGCTGTAGTAAAACAATTCTTCAGAATGTAACAAAGTTTGAAAAAATTAATAAAACTTATTAATCAAAATTTTTCCAATTGGATAGTATCCTCCGCATGTTTCCTTTACCACGTTGATTCTTCGCTAAAAGACATCCCTTGCATTTATCGTCATAACGGTGTTTCTTTATTACTTTCGAGGGTAATGCGGCAAGTTGAATCCGTATACGTTGACGATGTGGTCCTGCAACTTTTAACCTCGGTCCTTTAAGAATTCTTTTAGAATCCATGTTTCGCTTACGCTGTTGTCTCAGTTTATTTTGATAATAACCTTTTATTATATCAGGGGAAGCTTCCCGCGACATTCCTTTTGGGGTAATATCCATGGGCTCGTCAGATTGAGAAATATTTTCATAATAGTCATCTGTCAGATCACTCATATACGGATTGTCATTATCTTGAGTCTCAGAATCGGCGAGTAGCGTTGAGGTAAAATATGAGGAATTACTAGAAGTACGTTGCCTGCTTCCCCGATCTTTTTTAATAGGAACGTTTGTAGTAGTGGTACTAGTAGTAGCAGTTGGATTGTTTGGTTTAGATTGTACACCCAACGAATGTTTGTTGAAAAGCGGGGTCAACACATTCCCTTGCTGGTTAAACAACTTAACAAGCAATGGTTGATTGTCATCGTAATGTTTTTTATTTTTCATCTGCCTAGCATATTCACCATACAGAGCTTGTTTTACTTCGTTAGACAGCACGTGTGAATTTAGTATCTTTGATGGCTCGTTAATATTATCATTCGTCTTTGACATTATCGCATTATACAGCGATTCTGGAATCAGCTTCATTCGCTTAGTCATGCTATAAAATTAATTCGCAAGAACGTTTGACAGTAAGGAAGTTGCTAATGAAGCTAGAATAGGTATGAAGAATCCCCCACCACGCTGAAGAACTTTACGTTTTTTTCTCAATGATAGAGATTTTAGCGAGAGTTCACGTAGATGTTTTTTGTATGGACGCAGTTTCTCAACTGTTGTTGGAGATATGGGTACATTACCTATAATTGGATTACGAGCACATTCAGATAAAGTTTTAACTTCGTCATTCGAAGCTTTATTAAGACAATCATTAACTTTACGTTTGCACTTGCATTTTTTTAAAAATGTCTGATTTCTAAGCAACCGCTTCATACTTGATGTTCGTTTTCGGAAGTTAAAAAACAATACATGTGAACTAATACAGTTCCCTATATTATCTGACTTACATAAGCCAATGTACAATTATTATAAAGTATATTTAACTAGCGTCATTGCACAATGTCAGATGCAAAAATAAAGCGTCTGTATCTGAACCCGAAATTCAAAGGTAGTTTTTCTGGTTTAAGTAATTTTATGAAACATTATAAAGGTGGGGAATGTAGATCTACAATTGAAAGAATTCTACGTGGTATCCCAACTTACACTGAAAACAAACCTGCAATACGTAAATTTACAAGACGTCAGGTTGTGGTGCATGGAATAGATGAACAGTGGGTAATTGATTTAATAGATATATCAGCTTACTCCAAATTTAATAACAATCATAGGTATATGTTAAGCATTATCGATGCTTTTAGTAAATATGCCTTTGTCCACCCTGTTAAAACCAAAAATAGCTTGGATGTAATAACAGTTTTCAAGAAAGTATTGAAAACCTCTGGTAGACAACCAAAAAGAATTCAGTGTGACAAAGGTGGTGAATTTAAAAAAGATTTCAAAGAATTTTGCGTGAATAACGGAATTGAAATCTTTCATGTTCAACCTGAACTGAAGGCCTGCATCGTTGAAAGATTTAATCGAACCATTATGGAAAAGATAAGTCGATATGTGCAGCATAAAGGAAGCTATAGATTTGTTCATGTTTTACCGAAATTAGTTCGAAATTATAATGCAAATGTTCATTCCAGTACAAAATTCGCACCAGTAAATGTTAACTCTAAAAATGAAATGGAGATATGGTTCAATCTATATGGAAATAAGGAACTAAAGTCTTATGATAAGCCCAAGTTCAATGTTGGAGATCGTGTTCTCATTTCAATTGATAAAGGTCGTTTTGAAAAAGGATACTCTAGACGTTTTAAACCAGAGGTGTTTACTATAAACAGAGTAGGAAACTCAAACCCGCGCATGTATTACTTAACTGATCCCAAAGATAATGACGTTATGGAAGGCGGATTTTACAGTCAGGAACTTTCCAAGGTCAATTATTAATACTACTACAGCAACAACATATTCCATGATACGCATACACCTTTAGATCCTGCTGACTGTCCTTGTTACATTGTTTATCAAGGATTGCTCTATGACCCCCACATTGTTTTGGGGAATAAATACCGCGCTTGTTGCTACAGTTTGTATCATTCAGCTTCTGACGTCTCAACTTGTATATTACACAATTTGAGTTCAACAACGCTTTGAAAATACTGCAATTAAATATTATACATATTATCCCCGTTGAAGAAGCACAGAAAACATTCAACTTGTTAAATCCAAGTCTGTCGGTATGGTTTTGATTGAAAATTTGTTACTAACATCAAAATGCATGCCTGCATCTTGAAGACTTTCAGACTATTGTTTACACTGTTTAAATTTTTTAGAGAACTCAACAAGAAGATGGATACTGAAATCAATCAATGCATCAAAACGGTTGAAGGTGAGGTTACCTCCACCAGTGGACCTGACTCTGTACTTGATTTATCTGTTAAAGGCAAGGACTCTACCAGTGAAGCTGACGCTTCAATGGATCTATCTGTGCAAGACAAGCCCAACGAAGCTCTGATCGATTTACCTACTAATACTACTACGTCTCACGAAGTTGGTGACCAAGTGGACTCAACAACTACGCAGTATCGGGATATGCTGATTGCTACTCGTAAGCGGGCATCATCGGAAGAATCTATACCGGGCGAATCGAATGAGTCTCCAACTTTTGATGAAGCAGGGAAACCGGAAAAAGAACAAGTAAAGGATACGTATGGAAAACCATTTTTCAAGCTTCATGGTCATCCCAAGGATCCCAACCGCCCCAAGGTTTGGTACTCTCGTTCTGAGGATGGGCAACGTTTATTCATGAACGTTCAACGAACCACTTTGAGTGGGAAAAAGATGCGTGTTAATTGGAAACTGGAACAAACTCCAGAGATCATCAGTAACCTTGTGTACTATTATAACACGTGCAGAGGACGTATCAGCGACATCCATGATACGTTGGAGGACTGCAGTAGGCATGTTGATGAACGTATAAGACGAAACTTTGGGTTCAATCGAAACCCGAACTTTCCAGAACATTTTTAACCTTGCTTGTACAATTCCTTGACAAATAAAAAAAATAAAATTCTTATTCTGAGCATAAATACCGTGTTTGACCCATTTCCTAAATCATTCTAACATCAACCATTCTACTCATCTCATCTGCATGGATTTTTCAATTGTCATCCCAATTTTCTTCTTTTTCCTGACAATTGGCATCAACTGTCTAGTGTCGATATACCTTCATCACCACTGCGCGTTCATTACTCATTCGAACTGTTCCCATCTAACTAGCAGTAATAATGGCTCAAGCACAGCTGGTTAAAGCCGCTATGGAAATTGAACACAGCATCAATGGTAAGTTGACAAAATCCCATTCTCACAATTCAACTCCGCGCCCACTCCCTCCGCGCCCCGCCGCCGCCGCCGCCGCGCTTCCGTTACGGTTTGGCGAAAAAGGAGGGGGAGGGAAAAAAACCCAAACCTTACCCATCGTCGCACCCTTCCTTCGTACCTCGTTCGGAAGCATGGATAATATTTAAGTTGAGGTAGTAATTAATTTTGATGTTTACAGCAGTTGTATCTGCGTCTGCTGCAGAGGCAGATCGTTTGGAATCCATTGGGCAGGATGTTTGTGGAACATTTGACTGGAATAATAATCCTCCTAAGGATTCTCAATGTGTTACATCATCATGTATCAAGAAATGTGTTGATCCCAAGTCTAATAGGAGGAAATCAACTCCACCTGTTAAGAATGCTGCTAATGTGAAAATCATCACTCAAAAAATGAAGGGTACCGATGTCCCTACTAGACTAAAGCGAGAGGCACGACCTGACAAGATTTATTCCACGCCGTACCCAAGTTACTGTGCAGCATGCAAGGATGGATTTGACAGGCAAGATATCATGAAGACTACGTTTGCTCAAATTGACTGGGCATGCAAAGATTGCGATGAGAGACAGTTCACTCTCACACAACATCAAAACACCATTACCATGCTGATGAGCGATTTCAAGGATATTGCTATGCATTATGTAATTAATTTTTGAATCATTTGTAATCTTTTTTTTATTTCTGATTAATAAATATAATACAATCTGGATCTGGAAATACATTGCTTCTAAGTCTATAATTATCATTTTGAGTCTGGCTGCAATCAATCATAAGGTATCCATGAGGTACTGAAATACACTGCTTATATGCATCTTCCATAAGCTCATGCTTTTTCCCACAGTTCATTTGACATCCAATCTTATTCACAACTTGAGTTTCCCTCGGGTTCTTGAATAAGCAAATATATTTGGCATTGGTTGTTAAAGGTCTAAGTCCATCATGAAAAACGTTTTGTGTTATGAAAATGATGGAACAATTTCGATGATGGCTACCTCTAACAAAGGCTTGCATGATATCTTTCGATTTTGAAGCTTCCTCCATTAGATCATCCAATATGTAAAGATATGGACTGAGCATGTCGTCGCCGTATTCTTTAGGCAACCCGTGATGAAATTGTATTTCAGGGAATTGTTTCTTCATCGATGCAAATTCATTGGGTTGATCAATACCGTAGCAGTACACAACATGCTCTATGGTTGGAAAAATGATTTCATTCCTTCGAGATATAATGCTTTTAGTAAGCTGGGATTTCCCGCTCATAGTTGGTCCCGAAATAACAAAGTTAAAAGGTGCATGCAGAGTGTAATCAAATTTAGGTGCGTCCATGATGAAACAATAATGTGAAATGATTCAAAGAGTGGAAAATTATATGATTTTGTTTTTAGACATTTGTTTTTTTATTTACACATTATTTATACATAATTACAAAAATTATTAATAATATATTTTTTTACATCATGTATCACAATCAATATTTGCAAACTTATCATCTTCCATTATTTTAAGTAACTTATCCAAATTATTATGAACCTCAACGTCCCTATGCCCATACGCTAAACTTCTATTAAAAGTACTGTGATACCTCTTATTATCAAAAGCATTTAAACCACGTTTCTGTTCATTTACATTATATAACCTATGTCCTATTGAAGTTATGTTTCTATATCTAACCATTTTAGTTTCCCATGCATCTGTTAATACACGATCAAAATCATCAAACGTCTGATGATTCTTAACATAAGATTTTGGAATACCCTTTGCTTTCTTATCGACTAGACCATCATAAGTTAAGTAAGCATACATTTTAGATTTTAAAAACCGGAAAGACTTAATCGGATGCCCCGCTGAGACATCCTTCATAACACCTCTAACTTTTTTATTATCTTCTACATAAAACTTGCCCCACTCAGCATTTACACTACTACAAGGCTTAAAATTAGATAAGTCAAAAAGTTCATGATGTTCCCTCATATCCTTATATACATCTAAATTATGATTAGGACTCACTATGCTTACCATTAAACTATCTGTGTCTGTACCTATAAGTTTCACCTCGCAATTACTATCGCTATTATACTTTGCCTTAAGATAATTATAGTAAAAGTCATACATTATAATTTTGCTAATGTCTAAACATGAAATTCCTGTATAAATGGGTTTATTTAAATACGCGCTGCTTGTGCGCATGACGAATAAAGCAATATTGGGAGTAATCATAATGATATCTTTCAACGAGGACTTACGGGAAAAGTTTAAAACCCTATCATTGAACATAGAATTTTTATTTTTATTTTTAGTTAAAACATGAATCACTGATCTATTTCTAACCTGCTCTATCGACTTCCCGAAGCAAGCGTTCACGCATAGTTTCCAGAAATCCTTCTCAAATTCCGTGGTAGCTACCTTCCGCCGCTCGGTACATAAATCGATAAAACACCTCAACCAATCTGACTGCTGAAATTTTAAAATTCTATGAACCCTATCTAGCGACATCCCTAATTCAATATACTTTTTAAGAGTCCTATAATGAACTACGTACTTAGATTTTGGATGCAGATCTGCAATAAGCTTGCCAACCTTCATAGAGCCATGAGTTAATTTCAATTCACTTTGCAAGTCAACTTGATGAGCAGACATTTCACTGATATCCACGCATCGCTTTTGCGGTGCAAGTGGATAGTCATTAAAATAATAATGCTTATCTTCATGCACAGAAAGATCAACCTCAAAAAAGTAGCCTTCTTCGCCATCATCAGGCAAGTTCATAATATTGTCAACTTGTGACAAATACATGACTTCCGAGTCCGACAGCCAAGAAAAGTTTTTTGTTGGCAGATACGAATCCATTGCCTTTGCATACAACGCATTCGCGTCCCAATACATAATATATTCGCATTCTTTGGATGGATTATAAGTTTCTGGGACATACTTATTATTAGCATCTGCATATCTTTTAGAACCTGAGCCGGCGTAACCACCAGTCCAGCCTCTAAAAAGACATGTATATCGCTATCTCTGATATAATCCAATTTAACCTTGCTATACTTTAATGCGGCCTGCCAAGTTATCATTGGTAAACTGAAAAAGCGAGCAGGGTCCAAGTTAAATGAACTTATGAAAAGATTACGGAAATTTTGAAAAACATCAGCCAACAAGGTGACATCTAACTTACAATAAAAATTGCAGTATTCACCCATGTCCTTTATACCAAACTTTTCCCAGACCAATTGAGCATGCTGATAATCAGCCGGACTAATATGCTCGTCCTTCAGTTTGGAATAAAAGGATTCTATTGGCGGAAGTTCCGTTTTCGCCAAATCAGAAAAAGAAGTTATGGCCTCATAAGGAAATATACCCTTCTTAAAAAGCAGATGTTGGTGTGCTGTAGCATTAGGATAATCCTGACTTAAAACCTCCTTAGTAATTCTAAACTTTTCGGAACCTTTCTCTCCTAATACCCCTGCAAGTTTATCCAAGGAACTACTCAGAAATTTTAAGCTGTCAATGAAAACTAACCTTTTATTAATTTCCATAGACAAAAACTTTTCTGAGCTAAGTGGAATAGCAGTGACAGACTCAATGGACTCATGGTCCAGATGTTTCACTATAGGATGACTATCGTAACCACAGAGATTATGCACCACAACCGGAATTTTTTTGCAATAACTAGCTTTTATATTGCATTTACTATGAGCCTGCCCTATATACATATGTGTAAAGTGGTCGTGACGCTCCACACTCTTTTCACCATCCTCTCCAAATGGATCAATGAGTCCTTCACAGAAATAACAGATACCCTGGTTAATGGAATTCATATTTGAAGGATACTTCCTATTACTAGAAGCCTCTGCCTGCCTAAGTTTAATTTCGTCCAAGAGAGTAGATGAAAAGAGGTTTATATCGGTAAAAAACGAGTCCATAAGATTCTCATCATCACTTTGAATGTGATAAGTGCTCTTATGCCTAAGGGACCCGTTGGGACCTATACAGATATATGAGTATGAACATGGGATGTGCTCCTCTGTATATTCCCTTGTCCCAGCAGTGACTGTCGGCTGAAACTGGTAGGCATGTGGATTCGGAACTTTGCCATATCTATCAGCTTTCGTTGGATCTTTAGGAACAAGTTTGGACTCAAAGTCCAAATATATAACATAAGGGGCTGGGACCATATAATTGAAACCGTCAAATTGAATTTTAGATTGAGGTTCAGAGTTAAAGATGGCCTTTTGAGCTCCAATAGAAGAACAGCGCTCAATATGCCGGAGTAAAGTGTC
The DNA here is from genome assembly GCA_947179485.1 of Allacma fusca. NCBI lineage: Eukaryota > Metazoa > Arthropoda > Collembola > Symphypleona > Sminthuridae > Allacma > Allacma fusca. The sequence goes on from OX359245.1 coordinate 67,064,410, forward strand.
AGCGGAACGAAATGTTTGTAAACAATATCTGCAAAGATGCACTCTATATCGGAGCTGAGGATGACAGAACAAGCTATCAATATCCCTACACAATACGAAATGTTCGTTGACACTATCGTTAACTCGTGTTGGGACCTTCTGAGTAGGATCAATTATGTTCTCCTCACGATCTTTCTGAATGATCATGAAGAGGTCTATATTGTAATGACTATTTTTGTAAATTAATGCCCTGTGTTTTCTTTTTTCATTGTTAACAGTATCATTTATATTATTACTATCGACTGTCTTACTTATATACAGAGGAAAGGTATTTCTATGAATCATGTTTCTACGTTTAATGCTGTGTGCCCTGGCATCTAAATTATCGAACTCACTATGGTTAGCTGTAACTCCAGTATCATCAAAACCAAAAATATTAACAGAAAGGAATGGGTTCTGACGTTCAAACCTAGGGACCTGCTCTAGTGTCATTGGCATATGTATACCTGTCAAATCTAACTGCCTGATAATGCATCTGTAACGTTGCATTTGCTCATGAGCATTATTATTTAAACCTCGTATACCTGCAGCAATTGCAAATAAAAAGCATGAGTCTAAATCCCTGGAACTTCAATAACGCTGTTGGCTAGGATGTACTTTTTCCTGATTGTAAGCCTGTGCACTATTGTTAACGTTAATAAATAAACATTTCTTATTTTCATCAAGTGCATTCTGAAGTAAGTAAGGAAGTTTTGTGTATGTACCACCCCGCAGGGGTTGATACTTTGTAATAATAAAATCTAAACTGGGAATATCTATCAAAACTAGCCCCGATCCATTCTCACAAAATTCTTCAATCATAATTATGAGTTTCTGAATAATGGTTTCTATAGTTAAGTCAATAGTACTTTCATGATGTATTAAATGTGATAAAGATGACATCCACTTTGATATTCTCTGGGAGTTACCCTCAGAGTCTATCTTTTCAAAGATACAATTAATATGAAATATTATCTTTAAATTCCTAAAAACCTGTAGATCATTTTTGATTTGTTGAACTAGCTGGGGTCTAATAGCATCCATTACCCCTCTTATATCGTTGGAATGTGACATGCTACTAAGATCTATTCTATAGGATTTCAAATTTTCAGATGTTAGAACTAATGGGATAGAGTTTAAATGTAAATTTATTACGCTTTTTTTTAGTACTACGCTTCTTTCTTACAGAACCATTGTCCCTAACTTCATCATTTACATCAATAATTTCTAATTCTACGTCATAAGCATTAATATGTTCAGTGTACAAGTTTCTGTTACTAAATTCTATATTACATCTAACACATGTGTATCTTTTAGATCTATGTGATGTCTTATGAATAGTGTAATCAGTTTGTGTAGCAAAATACAGTGGACAGTAGGAACATTGTAGTTTTGTAGAACCTGGATTTTGCAGCAGATGTTGGTCTTGTAAGTTGTTATGTTAGGCGATCAAGTTGCTCTTGCGGATGTCGGTTTCCATGACCTCGATGACTTCGTTCATCACAGTAGGTGATAGAACGGGTAGAGGAGCAGCATCTCCAGCCATGACTTCTTGCGTCTGAATCTCCAAGCATGAATCACACAGGTCCTCGGCTTTGCAGGATGCACTGTCAGCCACGCAGAAATGGAAATCTTCCTCCAGGTCCATGGCATTGAGGGGATCTGTAAGTAAATAATAACATAAAGATGATTAGTTTTTTTTTTAAAAAAAAAGTCTTTCGCAAATCATAATTTGCACTCGGTAAAAAATTTTTTGCACATACAAAGAAAATTACACAGAAATCCGAATCTCGTGATTTCGGACAAGTTCAAGAAAATGTATATTTACCTTGTGATCCTTGCATATCCTGCGCATTTTGAACCTCAATTGGAGTTTGGAGATCTTCCATGACCTCAGCAATCCTTAAGGCATCGAGCAGCTCATCATCGGCATCCGAGTCCATACCATCCACCCGTTCTGAAAAAATAAATAACATTCATAAGTTTAATGCATAATAATACGAATATTTACCATTAACAACAACAAAAATAATATTTAAATTAAAATAATATTAAATAAATATTTAAATTACTAATTTTCCTTGGCACAGCGACAGCCGGAGCTTCCATTTGGCGTTTAAGCAACTCTCGTCGTACAGCTGCCTCCTTTTCACGCTTTGAATTTTCCAGAGCGGCTTGCTGCTTCCGTTTATCGGCTTCCGCCGCAAGGAATTTTTGAAGACCCTCATTTTCACGGCACTTTTTCGTGTAATGCTGTACTAAGTCCTTACATTTAGCAAATGTTTCGTTGCACTTGCAACGAAACACAGGTGTAACACAGCACATATTCTTTTTCCTCCACTTGGACATATCACTAGGTAAGTTTTTGCAATCTTTATCATTGTCGTTTGTTTCGATGTGCTTCACGAGATCTTTAATAGTGTTAAATCCAACCTCACAAACACAAACCAGTTTCTTCACAAGTACCTTTACTCCGTCAACAACTTCCACAAACTCGTTTGGCAGAGGGACCGAAGAACTACTTCCTACATTGCTAGCTTGGTTGCTTGCCATTTTTTTCAAAAAATTACTTGAAAAATTACTTCAAAAACTTTAAAACAGATTCAAAAACTTGAAAGTTTTGGGAAAAAATTCCAGTGGAACTTTCAACAGTCAGCTCAACAGTGATTTACTCAACAATAAACAAGTGAATGAAATTATATACATTATTTCAAGTCAACACCATTCAGACTTGCTGCTAACCCAGGACGGCTGCATTCGGTACATTCTATTTAAGACTTAAGCCTTTCCTTTCCTTTACCGCTATACCGAGCGTCCCTTCAGTGCACATATACAAAACCCATGTGCTTGCTTGGACACTTGTTTCCAACGAGCATAAACTTGGAGTATTTTAGACTTATTCCTTTTCTTTGACATTGGTATACCGACAGTCCCTTCGCAGTCCAAAATATACAAAACCCCAAGTGCTTGCTTGGACACTTGTTTCCAGCGAGCATAAACTTGGAGTATTTTAGACTTAATCCTTTTCCTTGACATTATTATACCGACAGTCCCTTCGCAGTCCAAGTATACAAAACCCCAAGTGCTTGCTTGGAGACTTGTTTCCAACGAGCATAAACTTGGAGTATTTTAGGCATAAGCCTTTTGCCGGCAGTACCTTCAAAGCCCACAAGTGTCCTTCTGCAATCCTTTGATTAACAGATGATTGACAGGTGA